>CM052436.1:10236908-10336632 GCA_028533085.1 Varecia variegata
CTTGTCCATTGGCTGCATCTGGGTCACATGGCCAGCCCCAACCCAATCACAGGCAGGGGGAATGGGACACTCCCATTGGTTTATATCAGGGCTGGTTGGGGGGGGAGGTGGGGGGGGAGGTGGGGGGGTGGGGGGACGCTGGGGGGACTATTCTCCAAGTCCATCCTGGCCTGGGAATGTGACCTGGAACAGTGTTCTGTTGACAAGGAGGGTGGAGTCCAGGGGTGGCTCTTGGGAAGGGAACTGGAGATTTATTATTTTTTTAAAGGACAGGTCCAGACCTGCTGACAGCCTAAAAAAACCATTTTATTTTTGCTCAGTGGTGACATTTGGGTATTTTGAATCTCTGCCTTTTTGGATGTGATATCTTAAACTTTAGAGATTCTTCCTGAAACTTTAAGATATCTGGAAGAATTTTTTATGACTACGAAGCCACTTAATCATTTCACACAAGGTGGAGTTAGAGAGGGACTCACAGTGACCCCAAATCATGGTTAGGGGGAGAGCAACCTGCCTTCTCTTAGTTAACATCAAGAATAATAACAAAAAAGATCCATTAGATCGTGGGCGCCTCTGTAGAGTGTGGGTTTTTATATGGCGGAAGGTGAGACTACAAACTGAGAATTAAAAATAATTCATATATAAATTCTTTGGGAAAAAGTTGGAAAAGCGAATTTTTCAGTGAAATCTAGAATTTTATTCCTTTTTTTTTTTTTTGTCTAACACAAACTTTCACATTAGGCCCCGGATACGAACTTCTTCTTTTTCCTCTCACTCCTACCAGATAATAAAACTGTTGAAAGAAAATATTAATGATCTGGAAACCTTATTTTTCTGGAAGTCTCTTCAAGGGCTTTAAGCACGGGCACAACAGCCAGGCGGGGTGGAGTGGGGGCTTTTGACCTTCCTCTCCAGGGCTGTCCCTCTCTGAGTACTTTGTGCCTGAGATGGATGAGGAGCTGACAAGCTGTCTCTGACTCCGGCTGGGGTTTTCTCAGGAGTGGAATCCTTGCAGGTGTGCTGTGAGCACGGTGGGGATTGGCCTTCCGACGCCACTGTCATCAAGGCTGTGTTGGGCCCAAGCGACCCAGGGGGGCCCCTCCCTCCTGCCAAGGGGGTTCTGTGGCTCTTCCCTCGGCAGGGTTATTATTATTGCCTTAGAGCTGCCTGGTGTGGACGGCAGTCTAGAAATGTATGCGAGGCAGGTATTTTTGTTTTATTTCTTTTCTGCTTGTAACATGCATTTCACCGGAGAGCAGATAGAAAACAGGAAGGTGCAGAGAAGAAAACAAAAGTTACCCATAATTTCACCACTTAGAAAATAGCTGCAGTTAACATTTTGATTTCTTTTTTTGCTGTCTTCTCATGTTACTCTATGTCCTTCCCTCCCCTCCTTCCCTTCCCTCTTTTTCCTTCCCTTCTTCCTCACTTCCCCTTCCCTTCCCTTTTTTCTGTCTGTACCTAATGAGGATCATACAGAAGATATTGACAGATACGATTTTGTATCTTCCTCCACCCTCGCCTGGGGTCTGACGGCTTAGATTCAAGTCCCAGCTCCTCTTCTAAGCAGGATGTGACCTTTATGTGCCTCAGTTTCCCAGTCTGTGAAGTGGGGTACGGGTGGTGGTGCGGACTGGTTGTGAAACTCTGCAGCGCCCAGCATCAGCGTAGACACTCCTGGCAGACAGTCTCGTACACCTCCGTGACCGCTCGCCCTCATGCCCTCATATAGGAAAGTCGGGCTGAAAACCCTAGTTTCTGGCAAAGGAAAACAGGATGTCACGAGTAGCTTAGACCAGGATGTGTCAACCTTGGCAATATGGACCTCTCAGGCTGACGATTCTTTGTTGTGGGGGCCGTCCTCTCCCTTGTGGGGACTGCCCATTAGATGCCAGTAGCAGCCCCTGCCCCAAATGCTTCCAGATATCATCAAATGTGCCCTGGGGTGGGGGTGGGAGCAAAATCTCCTTGGGTTTTGAAGCCCGGGACTGGACCAATCAGGATTTATCACCTGGGGGGGTGCCTAACCCTGAACAGAATCGATGGGCGACCCGGTCCACGAGCACCATGAAGGCCAACATGATCCCCAGCCAACCCCTTTTCCGTCTCTGAATGTCTGTCCTGCGTTTTGTTTGAGGGGCTGAAACTGCAGGATCCAGCTATCCCAGAATCCAAGGTAAGACTTGCCGGCTGTGTCGCCACGCCTTAGCCAGGGCCACTGCCCGTCCTCCTCCTACTCCAGGTCGAGAGCCTGTGGCCCAGTGTGGAGTCAGGTGGAGGGGTCGTGCAGCAGGAGGGTCTAGGTGCCACCTCATGTGGCATCCGTGGGGCAGAGCAGTGATGTGACTCCCGTTGCCTCAGGCTGTGGACCAGAAAGCTTTGCACAAAGTGCTTCTGCCCTGGGACACCCCCAAGTCAAATACCACCAGCTTTACTGGTCCTCGGGCCTCTCTCAGGAAGGGCGGCCCAGCTGTTCCCTCCTCAGTGGAGAGGGCGGAGCAGGGACCCCCCACCCAGGCTGACTGCTGCACTCACTGAAGTGGCCAATGGAGCCCTGATCACCGGGGAGCATTTGTAACCCCAGACGGTTACAAACACAGCTGAGCCCGGAGTAGCACCCAGGACACAGAATATTTGTCAAACGTGAATGAAGTGCTTCTTGAGTCTCGCTGCCCAAGGAGGCACAGGCTGCCCCAGCTGCCGGTGCTCCCTTTGCCCGTCTTGTCCTGACCCAAAGAACAATCCGGGACGGCGGGAAGGTTATTTCTGTGGCTTTTGGTTCTGAATGGCAGCCTTGGGCTTGGTGGCAGGGTGTTGGGGGTATACCTGGCTTCCAGAGGGGCAGCAGGGGGTTCCTCAGAGGCCACTGGCCAGCTGTCAGAGGGTGAGGGTGTTTGTTCTTTCCCAGAATGGTCCAGAGTGGTCTTTCCATGTTCTGGTGCTACATGGCTGAGACTCCCAATTCTCCTGAAGGGACACTGGGTCAACAGTGCCCCGTGGCACCTGTCCTCACATCGTTCACATTTTATGGTGGGTGTGAACCATTTTGAGTCGTGAGTCAGCAGGTGGTGGAGGGATGGGCTGTGGTGTTGGTTTCCACTCACTGGTGTGCAGCTCATTCCCGAACCTGTGTAGGACCAGGTCGTGTTGGTGAAAATGATCCCGTGGGGTCAGGAAATCAGAGAATCAGGCACCTCCAACTTCTATGTAGTTAGCAGCAGCACAGAGCTACAAGGACAGGCTCTGGAGCTGGGCTGTGGCCTTATACAGGGGACTTACCCTCCTTGTACCTTGGTTTCCTCATCTGCAAAGTGGGGATCATAGTAGCACCTGCCTCTCAGGCATGTGCTGAGGATGGAGTGTGCTAATACACGTGGGTGCTCAGACTGGTGTTTGCCCTGTGGTTAGCACTCAATGGCCATCAGTGCTGTTGTTGGAACTCTTGGCACTGAGCGGCTTCCCTGGGACACAAACCATGTGAACTCCTGTCCTTCAGAGTGCACTATCTATGGAGGGCAGGCTGACCCTGAGGATGTGAGAGCTTATTGAGAGCTTATGGCAGCTCCTAGAGTCCAGCAGGGAGAATGTGGTCATTTGAGATTGCAGGTCTAAATTTTGAAGCTTGTCGGCTTCTCTCTGCCGCCCATCTCCACACTATCAGGCAACAGTGATATTAAATGGTTCCATTTCTTTGGCTCAGCACCTGAATTTTATAAGCACCTAGAAAATGCCCCAGGGAGTTATAAAATGTTTACACATCAGAGATATGAGGATGAGAATAGCCCATGTCTGAGAAACACCTGGGGTGACTTTCCTCAGCCCCGTTGGAATGTGTGTGAGCCAGTGAGGGGTGCACTGGCTTCTGAGAAGGCAGCGTGGTGCTCCAGAATTGCTCTTCACTCTCTGTTGCTCTGTGGATTTATTATCCCACCATTGGTGCTTGTCTTAGTCCACTTTCTGCTGCTCGGACAGAATACCACAGCCTGGGTAATTCATAAAGAATTGAAGTTTATTTGGCTCCTGGTTCTGGAGGCTGGGAAGTCCAAGAGCACAGCACTTGTGTCTGATGAATGTCATTCCATTGTGGAAGGGCAGGAGGAGGAAGTAAGCATGTGAGACAGGAAATTGGGCTGAACTCGTCCTTTTTATCCGGAACCCACTCCCGAGATAATGGCATTAATCCCTCCTGACCTAATCATCTTTTAAAGGCTTTACCTCTTAATACTGTTGTGTTGGAGATTAAGTTTCCAACACATGCACTTTTGGGGGACACATTCAAACCAAAGCAGTGCTGTTCCCAAGGGCAGCCTTTGTGCCGTGCACAATCTACCTCACCACTTTTGGTCTCTTGTGTCTTGTAGAAGCAGTATGACCTGGAGGCTCTGTTCCTGGGCCACAAATGGGAAAAGGATGGAGTATTCTTTCTGGCTCATTACCCAGCTGTCTTAGGCCGTTTGGGCTGCTATAACACAATACCAGAAACTGGGAGCTAATAAATAACAGAAATTTATGTCTCACAGTTCTGGAGGCTAAGGAGTCCAACACCCAGCCATCAGCAAATTTGGTGTCTGACGAGGGCCCGCTTCCTGGTTCATAGATAGTGTCTTCTTTCCACGTCCTCACATGGTGGAGGGGGCTCGCTACCGCTCTGGGACATCTTTTATAAGGGCACTAATCCCATTCATAAGGGCTCTACCCTCATGACCTAATTACCTCCCAAAGACCCCATTGCCTTGGGGATTAGGATTGCAACATATGAATTCTGTGGAGACACAAACTTTTAGACCATAGCATGGCCATACTGGGGGAGCCTTGGAATGTGAAGATGGCCATGGCTGAGGGCAGGTTCCTGGACGATCTGTGGGGTCTCTCTCCTGGGTGAGCAGAAATCTGAGATTACAGGACACACAGTGCTGTGTGCTCTGGGGGCTGATTTAATAGCTGGGCCTTAAGTAGGTTCACCCAGCTGGAAAGTGGTAGGTGAAGGTTTTGAAACTCACAGTATTCTGTTCCTTCAGGCTTTCTCAAATCCTTTCTTTTTATTCCTTTCCCTGATTTCACCTTGATTAAGAAGAGCTGCTATTTAAGTAAGGTCCCTGCCTGGGAAGCGAGCTGTGTTTGGAGGCCACCCATGGTGCTAGCTCCAGGGTGTTAATTCATCCAGCAGGTACTGACATGTTGATGTATGGAGCTCAGACCTGCAGTTTGTGCCCCCAGATGGAGCAGGGAGCAAAGCAGATACTGTCCCCAACCTGGTGGCTTCTTTGTCCTTTAGGGAACATGAAAAGTGACAGGCAGCTGGGGTACAGTGTTCATAGTGGGTGCCTTCATCTTCTTGGGTTATCATCATAGAATAGCGTAGACTGGGTGGCTTATAAACAACACAGTTCTGGCAGCTGGGAAGTCCAAGCCCAGGGTGCCAGCAGATTTGTGTGTGGTGAGGGCCTGCTTCCTGGTTCGTGGACAGCCAACTTTTGCTGTGTCCCACGTGGTGGAAGGGCAAGGGAGTTCTCTGGGGTCTCTTTTCTAAGGGCACTAATCCTATTGATGAGAGCCCCACCCTCATGACCTCCTAAAGACCCCACCTCCAAATACCATCACGTCGTGGGAGAGGATTTGAACACGTGACTTTTGTGTGTCGGGGGGTGGACACAAGCTTTCGGTCGATGCAGTGAGTGCACCAAGCAGTGGGTTTTATGACTCCTTTTTCAGCAATGACCAGGGACCCCATTCACTTCCTTTTTCCAAGGCTGCCTTGGACCCGCTTGGGGTTCTCATGCTGGACTCTGCTTTCCCACCACGTGGGGATAAGGTGTATCATCTCTGGTCCTACGTGCATGTGCAGATTTGTCACACTGCAGACTCTGTCCTGAAGAAGTGGCTCTTGCAATATTGGCGAGGTTTACGATAGTCTCTCCTTGTTCTTGATTCTGCAGTTCCCTTGAGTGCTTGCGGGGCTCGCACTGCTCCTGCCCTGGGTATAACAACCAATCTTTGCCCCTTAGGATCTTCTGGTTGTCTCAAAAATGAATGGAAGAAACTGTCAGTAGAAGCAGCTGCTTCTACTCTTAGAAATCCACATAGCAAGAAATGAGTCTCACCATGTTGAAACTGTGACATGTGTTTGAAAATAAAGTTTTAATTAGAAGGAGCATTTCTCAGCCTCAACCTGGTGCTGGCTGTCTTAACATTGAGACTAAAATAAATTGGCTCCAACTTCTTGGCACAGGACCCACTCTGTCTTTTACACATTGCATCTTCTGGGTTGAAGCGTGGGGTGCCGTTGCGTATGTGTCTTTTCAAGACCTCAGATTTCATCAAACAAAGGGGAGGGAGGGTGTTTGATCCCAGGGTGGTGGGGACTGCAGCACCATTTGCTTTGGGACCTGTTGGTTTTGGCCTACTTCTGTTCACTTGTGTTTATAAAACACCTCCTTCTTTTTAAACGCACGTCTGAGGACTTAAGGGAAGGAGCCGTGAGGCGTGCTGTGAGGCTGAGACCATGGCCTGTGGGTCCATGTCCTTCTTCACTTACCAGCTGCGTGGCCTGGGGCAGGTCACTTAGTGCCTGAGCCTCTGTATCCTCATGGGTGAAATAGGTACAGCACCGTCATTACCAGTCTGACAATGATGATTCTAGGACCTGACACAGTAGCTGCTCAATTAGTGGAATCCTATCTTATTTTAATTTAATGGTTAGTACAGTCCTTATGCCGCTCTGGGCCACTGCCACGGGCTCCCACAATGTTTTCAGCATTAGGGTGGCCTCAACTGGGGGTGCTTCTGGTTTAGTGGAGGACTGGCAAGCCAAAAATTCACTTGCCAGATGGACATGGGCTGGCAGGTGGGTGTGACCGTGGGTGTCAGCTTGCATGTTGCACCACCCTTCTGTTGTGCTTGTGCACTCCCACTCTGCACTCTCTCCTCCCACCTCCCACCAGAGCCAGCACCAGACAGAAACAAAACAAACGGGCACAGCCGCAGAGCGAAAAAAATACACCCTCTCTTGATTTCCTCATGCTAGGCTGATTTAGCCCAGGTGACAAGAAGCTCTTATCTTTAGGTTTGTGTGCAAGGCAGGATTTCTGGTCAAGATATGTATTATGATAAGAAATACATATTTGGTCTTTGTCCAGGTTCCTGGCACACACTTTCTAAAATCCTTTGAATCTCTGGGGTGATACAGTGTCTTTCTTTTGTGTGCTCATGTGTTGATTGGCAGCTGGAGGCCCTAGACAGCTTCAGCATGGGGGCAGGTCTCCAGAAAGACCAAACCATGGGATTAGAGGGCTGAAACTTTCAGCTCCATCCCTTTAGGAGATTAAGTGAATCACCAAGGCCAATGATTTACTCAATCACACCATGAGATCTCTAAGCCGCAGGGTTCCGAGAGCTTCTGGGTGGGGAACACATGTTGGTCCTGGAGGTGGCATGCCCAAGGAGGGTGTGGGAGCACAGCATCCCTGCCCCGTACCGTGCCCTGTGCATCTCTCACAGCTGGCTGTTCCTGCATTGTGTCATTTATAATAAACCGGTAATAGTAAGTCAAGTGTTTTCCTGAATTCTCTGAGCTGTTCTAGCAGATTATTGAACCTGCGCAGAAGACCATGGGAACCCCAGGATTTGTAGCTGGCAAAGCAGAAGTGTGGGTACCATGGGGCAGTTAGTGTCAGTGTTGAATTGAATTGCAGGACCCCTCATTGGTGTCTGAACATTGGAGAATTGGTTGGTGTGAGGAAAAGCCCCACACATTTGGTGTTAGAAGTGTTTTGAGTAAAAACAGTTCATAATGTGGGACAGGTCCTCGCAACAAAGAGCTATGACTCAACTTGGGGACGTCGACTGTACCCTTGCTATCTGGGTTAGGTCTTGTTGAGTGAGAAGGACAGGGATGATCGTCTAAGCTCCCTGTCTTCTTAATGCAGGAGTCGCTTTTATAACATCCCTGAGCCAGGGGACTCTATCTGTCTTCCCACAAAATTCTATCACAAAGCAACCCTTTCCGTTTTCTGGGACATCTCTAATTTCAACTTATATTGAGTTGAAACCCCTCTTCAGTGATGGCACCCGTTGGCCTAAGAGCCCACGTGTGTCTGAAGGTCATTGCCGTGTCTTCTCTCCATCTGTGTTTCCAGGCTCACCATTTCCTCCAACTCACGTTTCTTGGACTTTGTTTTTAGATCACACGGGATCCTTGCTGCTTTCTTTCTGGGTTATTCTCCAGATGGTCAAGGACTCCTTTGAAATGGGTTTGGTTTCCTATATCTGATCCCATTATTCTAGCTGGGCTTTGACCATTCACTTCCCTTTTTCTAGATGCATTCTTAGGATTTAAAGCATGCATTTTTCAACCTCTGTGGAAAGCAATATGGAGATACCTCAAAGAGCTAAAAGTAGAACTGCCATTTGATCCAGCAATCCCATTACCAGGCATCTACCCAAAAGAACAAAAGACATTTTATAAAAAAGACATCTGCATTCAAATGTTTATAGCAGCACAATTCACAATTGCAAAGATGTGGAAACAACCCAAGTGCCCACCAATACATGAGTGGATTAATAAAATGTGGCATATGTATACCATGGAGTTCTACTCAGCCACAAACAACAGTGGTGATCTAGCACCTCTTTTATTATCCTTGATAGAGCTGGAGCCCATTCTACTAAGTGAAGTATCACAAGAATGGAAAAACAAGCACCACATGTACTCCCCAAGAAATTGGTATTAATTGATAAACACTTACATGCACACATAGTAGTAACATTCATCAGGTGTTGGGCAGATGGGAGGGGGGAGGAGGGGATGGGTATATACACACCTAATGGGTGTGATGTGCACCGTCTGGGGGATGGACACATTTGAAGCTCTGACTTGGTTGGGGCCAAGGCAATATATGTAACCTAAACATTTGTACCCCCATAAGATGCTGAAATAAAAAATAAAATTAAAAAGAAACAATAAAGCATGCATTTTTCCCCGTTTTTCTCTTTTCTTTTTTTTTTGTAACCACATGATACTATTTCTCCCTCCTTTAGCTTTATCCAGTTAGTCAGCTGGATAGTGTGGAATCACATTGATACCTGTTCTTGATTATATTTGAACTTCCGTGTGGAAGTTCGCATAGCTCTAGATTAAATTTTATTAATAGTGTGTCTAGATCTTCCGTTGCCTCTGCCAGGTAAGTTGATGAGTCAACAGCAGTGGTGTTCTTCTGTTGTATAATTTGGACTCAGGATAGTTTCTTAAGAAGCAATTTATGTCAAAGTACTCCCACCTTTTGAAGTTATACGATGCTGGCTGTCACCAGCAAGTCTAGACTACTGGCAGGTACAAGGAAAGCAGAGAAGAGAGGGAGAGGGAAAATGGGTCTATGGTGGGAAGTGGTGATTCTCACCCAGTTTTTCCATAGAGGCAGCCCACTGGGATCTGCAGGCCAACATTGTCCATATCCAAGTAGCTTCTCGACAGGTAGGATTGTACTTGAACACTTTTTTCTTCCTCTTCTTCTTGAATACTTGACCTCCTATAATAAGTCAGAATGGTGCTTTTGTTGGAAAGAATGTAGGATTTGCTGTTAGCGGCCCAGGCTTGGACTCCTCTACCCAGTATTCCTGTGCTATGGCCAAAAGACAAAACCCTCAGGAGCCTCAATGGATTGTACGTGGAGATCAGTTGAGACGTTACGAGGCTGCAGTGACGGAACTGTGTGAGTGAGTGAAGGTCACTGCAAGCATTTGAAGGGTGATGATTAATTGCTTCCTTCTCCTCCCAGAATTTAGAGCTAATTGATGAATTTAACTTGGAATTCAGACAGATGGAGGTGAAAATATCCGTATTATTATTGATAAAACCGGTTGGGGAACAGGCTAAGAAGTGAGGGCCAAGTGGGTTTGCTCTTGCTCCCCACTCCTGCCCACTCACAGAGCCTTGGGGGCATCGGGGGTCGGGCAGAGAAGGAGAAGGTGAGTCCCGAGGCTGGTCAGCTCCAGGAAGGCAGAGCCCAGAAGATGGTGGGCAGCGTGTGCTCAGTATCTTCTCCTAACTTCACCAACCAGGGGAGTCCTCTTCCTCCCTGGGAGGAACGAGTTAGGAGATGTTGAAAGGGAGGTTGCATTCATTTCTTGGGGCTGCCATAACAAAGTGACATAAACTGAGTGGCTTAAATAACAGGAATTTATTGTCTTATGGTTCTGGAGGCCAGGAATCCAAGATCAAGGTGTTGGCAGGTCAGAGTTGGTTCCTCTGTTCCAGGCATCTCCCCTAGTTTCTGGCACTTTGCTGCCCCTCTTTGGCATTCTTTGGTGTGTAGACACATCACCTCCATCTCTGCTTTCATCTTCACGTGGCATCCCCCTGTGTGCCAGTCTGTGTCCAGATTTCTCCTTTTTATAAGGACACCAGTCATATTGAATTAGGGACCCATCCTACTCCAGTGCGACCTCATCTTAAATAATCACATCTGCAATAACCCTATTTCCAAATAAGGTCACATTCTGAGGAACTGGGGGGTAGGACTTCAACATGAATTTTTTTTGGGAAACAATTCAACCTACACCAGAGGCCTAGTTTTTTCTCCTATACATTTCCTTCCAGGAGTGTGGAGAAAAATTCCTTTCCTCAGTAGGAATGGGTGTTAGTAATTGGTATGTGCTGGGTAGCTTCCTTCTGTTATGGACTGAGTTGTGTCCTTCCACTTCCCAGAATTCATATATTTAAGTCCAAACCCCTCATGTGACTGTATTTGGAGATAGGGCCTTTAAGGAGATAATTAAGGTTAAATGAGGCCATAAGGGTGAGGCCCTGATCCAGTAGGGCTGGCGTCCTTGTAAGAGGAAGAGACACCAGAGCACTTTCTGTCTCTGTCTCTTTGAGTGTGTGCAGAGGAGAGGCCGTGTGAGGACACAGAAAGAAGGTGGCTGTCCACAAGTCAAGGGGAGAGGCCTCACCAGACACCTGCCCTGACAGCACCTTGATCATGGACTTCCAGCCTCCAGGACCGTGAGAAAGTAAATTTCTGTTGCTTAAGCCACCCAGACTGTGAGGAGACTAAGACACCTGCCTTCCCTCCTTCCACAGGTGACAGGCGTGTGTGGCTCCTGTTGCAGTTATTTTGCCACCATTGAGGTCAGGGCTGGTGTGTCCACCTTTGCTCTGTCACAGGGTGGGGCGGTGGGCTCTTGCCTGTGCTATTCCTATTCTGCTGTCTTCATTTAATGGATTAGGGAGCTAAGGATGAGAAAGCGTCAGCCGTTTGCTCCGAGCCACTTTAGTGGATTAGGCAGTGGAACCTGAGGGTGTATCCCAGTGTTCCCTCGGGTGAATCCAGGACAGATATATTTAATTCCTTATTTAAAAGCACAATTCGTAGTGACATGTGGATGTCATTGAGTAGCAAAGAAATGGAACAAAGTGGGTCAGAGACACACTGCACTGTTTTGTGACAAATGTAGGTTAATTGATTTAATGGAGAACCATGATCTAAGGGAAAGTGGACTGGAAAAGCTTAAGCTCTCGAAAAATCTCCCACTACCCAGCGATGACCAGGGTGGAATAAATGCAGCTCTTGGAGGCTGAACCTTTTATCATCAAACGTTTTTTGCTCTGCCTTGCGGCTAAAACCATTGCTTTAATTCAAAGCGTATTGATTGGATGGCGGCTTGTGTGCCTGTCTTTGTGCTGGGCAAGAGCTAAAATGCACGTTTGCTGTCCTGAATTAGCTCCCGATTTGCTGGGGCTGACTAAATGGACAGTGGTCAGAGCGCATTGTAGGTGTCCCCCAAGAGGGTGCAGGGAGGTAATTACTGCAAGCTGTGAGAGTGTGTGTGGGGACATCTCAGACGGAGGGCAGATTTCAGGGGTGGCTATTCTGAAAGAGGTGATGGCTTTGGGCAAGGAGTCCCGGTGGGGTATGTGGATTTAGGCAGAGAAAATATTAAGTGCATTAACATGGAGACAGGAAGGGAGGGCCCACATGGAGGACTTTGTGCAGGTGCTGTCCCTGTGTCCCCTTTCTTTTATCCTTCCTCTTTCCCTTCCATAAGTGGTATGCTGGTAAATTGCCTTCCCTGGGTGAATAAAAAGACTTGATATGTAGTGTTTGTCAGTTTCTATGGTGTATATGTTCCCATCATGGGCAAATCTAAGCCATTGACATGAAGTCAACTGGTTCACAAGATTCCTAAAACTGTAACAACTGGTCACAAGCCTGAACAAACCAACAAGAAAAGTAGTGACTGGAGAGGGGAAGTGACTTTCTTAGAGCCTATTTGTTGAATTGAGATTAGCACTATGGTGTCCAGAATTCAAGAAAAGAAAACACAACATCTGATGTGGCTTAGTAATTCCCGAGTCCGACCAATGTGGAGTCCAAGTTATACACACCACAGTTGTGACAGTCCTAATGCCCACAAAGGTGTTTTTGTTGTTCCCTGTCTTAGTAGTTGCTGGTTCCCAGCGTGCTGGCAAATTCCCTGACAGGTGGTTAAAAATGTCCCTGTTGAAACAACATGCTTCTCCCAGTGCGTAGCAGTGAGCTTCTAATTTAGCAGTTGTCTCTGGATACTTACTGAAGTCTTTGGTGTTTCTGGATTTCATTAATCTATTTTTTTGGGTAATATAGACATCTTTCTTTTGGGAATCCAACTTAAGCCACCCGTCTGTGATGCTAAGTGGCTACCTCTTGGCCATCCCATTTGTGTTGGGCTGAATGTCGTCAGACAAGCCCAGGGGTTGAAAAATGTCTTTCTTCTTTCCTGGGCTTCCAGCAGTGTGCCTGGGAGCTTTTGGGGAGCTGAATAATTGGTCATGCTTTTGGTGGTCTTTAAATTGTTGTAAACTTGGAGAGGGGGGATGATTCTTACTATCTAAGATTTATTTTGAAATTGTGGCCAAATTGGCTGGTGAATATTGAATGCTCCATTTAAAATTAGCTTCTATGCTATAATGTTGAGTGAAAAAGCAAGTTGCCAGGATATGTATTAGGATGCGACTTTTGTAAAAAGCAAGCATACAAATTGGTGGTTGCCTCTGGAGAATGAAAATGAGTGTGGCCATGAGTTGAAGAGAAAATGTTCACTTTCAACTTTATATGTTTCTGTGTTGTTTGATTTTTTTTTTTAATTTTTTAATTACAGGTAGGTAATAAAGCAAATCCAGACTAAACAGGAAGATCGGTTCTATTTTAATAGGACGCATCTGGGCATGGTGATAAACTTTCTATTGTCTTCTAAGACAATTTGCCATTTGCCCAATGGAAAGTTTACATGTGTCTAGTTACTTAATAATCCTAGATACAATTAATTTTGGTTGCTAGAAAATTACAATTGCACAGCTACTCAAACTTGCTCAATAAGGCCAGAATCTAACCTTAAACTTCACTGTGAGTTCTCCCTTCACCTAATAATTTTCACCAATTCTTTCCTAATGACGTTAATTATCTGCGCACATGCACTGCCAAGCTGGTCATTATTCAGGACTCCCAACAGTGATTCCAAATGCCTCCTGGAGATGTTCTGTGAACTAACATAGGGCCATTCTGTTTCTTTAGCACTCCCGACTGCGGAGCTCTCTGCTGCCTTGGACACGGAGAGTCATTAGACATCACTTGCTTCCTGGGAATAATACCATGTTCCATGATACCAGCGGCCCTGCCTTCTCTCCTCTTTCTTCCTAAATGAACTTCTTTCAAGCACTTGGCTGTTCCGTCCTCATGTTCAGGATGTCCTCTGGTGTTTCTGATCTCAAATTAGGAGCAATAAATATAGTCCCCTTTCCTGTGGCTCTGAGCGTTTGAAAAGGTAAGGAATGTGTGGATATTATTTAAGAAATAGTTAAATCATACAAATTAGTATTCATCTAAAATGGAAAAATAAATGTGACTTCTTATTTAGGCATTTGTCAGAAGATAGTTGCCTCTCCCAACTATCTCTTTTTTTTTTTGAGACAGAGTCTCACTCTGTTGCCCGGGTTAGAGTGCCTTGGCGTCAGCTTACAGCAACCTCAAACTCCTGGGCTCAGGCAATCCTCCTGCCTCAGCCTCCCGAGTAGCTGGGACTACAGGCATGCGCCACCATGCCCGGCTAGTTTTTCTATATACATTTTTAGCTGTCCATATAATTTCTTTCTATTTTTAATAGAGACAGGGTCTCGCTCTTGCTCAGGCTTGTCTCGAACTCCTGAGCTCAAACAGTCCGCTGGCCTCGGCCTCCCAGAGTGCTAGGATTACAGGCGTGAGCCACCACTCCTGGCCCCAACTATCTCTTATAAAAAGAATTTCAGGAAATGTGTGGATGAGATAAAGGATGTGATATTGATGCAAAACACGGTTGGGATTATGCTAGTGGTAGAAAATAGTCCCTCTATTTCACAGTCTGTGGAAACCTCCCTCTTTGAAGTTATTAGGTTGAACCATATGAATTGCCAAATTGCACTACCAAAAGGGCTGTTTTCGCCCAGTTGGACCTGAGATAGCTGATTTGTAAGGTGCAAGGCATGGGAAATGCGTGTCTGCACTACGAAAGGACATGGGATGGACGTGCTCTAAGGAAGCCGACCATCTCTTTTTTATTGGTATCTGTCTCTGATGGTTAGTGTTTACTTTGTTGACACTTGGGTGTTGCCTCACAAGCTTTCAGAAAGTATCTAGAGCAAAATTGGTTGCCTAGCAACATGTTCCAGCCCAGGAGGGTTGGAGAATGCGCCAGTGATTAACAATTATGTACAATCAAGTTTAAAAATGCATAGCAGCTTGCAACGTCCACGCTTTGACCACTGGGAAGCATCAGCGTTCTATTGCCCTGGGTTATGGCTATTGTGAGTGAATTTATTGCGGTTGTGATCTTGACCTCGTGGTGGCAATTATGGAAAACTGTTCTGGACTGAGAGAGGCTTGTGGTGCCCCCCTGTGCATTGGTCCATTTTGCCAAAGCATCTGATAGCCGTGGTGTGGTCGGCTGCCTGCCTGGACACTCATCCCCTTGGAAAATGGCAAGAGAAAACGAAGAATCTGGATATTTATGACTGTTGTCATCTCAACAAATTGGCCCCTATTAGTGAATCTGTAATTTACTAAAGAACAACATGAGTGACAACAGCTCCCTCGCTCAACCCACATCATTCTTTCAAGAATTCCGAATGCAGTGCAGATGTTCTTCCTGAAATGACCCAAGCCTTTAATCGTTTCTCTTCCTTCCGTTCCAGCAAAAGAGGAGACAAATTTTGCATAATCCAGTCCTTACTTAATCTTTCTGTCAGCACAAATATCAATGGTGTAAATTCTGAAAACAGCAGTAAAGCTAGGAGGCGTTTTTATAACTCTGGCAAAGCTAATAATGCACATTTCATTGTTGAGAATCATTGAGTTTAATTAGCTAATCAATTTTTAGGTCCTTTCCATTTGTATTTTGTTTAATCAACAAAAATAAATCGCCCTGCCAACCTTGAAAGATCCAAGTCGGAGAACAGTGGCAAATATTTCATTGGTCCTGCCAAAAGTGCTTTCCAACAGAAATGTCTTAATTGAAGATGATTGATATTCAGAAGTGCTGACGTTTTTGTCATTTGTCTAAAGAAGGAAAAAGCTGTGTAAGCAAACAGTAGGCAGCCGTGTTAGGCATTGTTTTTGACATTTATCTACATTCTTCATCCCTCAGATGTTTATATGAAAATGACCTTCTCTAGCCTTTCTTGCTAATAATTCAGACACCACCTCATGAAGTAGCTGTGAAATAGTCCCCTTAACTTTTGGTTAGAGTCAGGCTTTGCTGAGGAGGGCTCCAAAACCTAGGCTTCTCCTCCCTTTTCTCCTGGGTTTTGCTGACTCCTGCTTTCTGGGCCTTTGGTGGCAAATGGCTGACATCTTAGCGTTGGAGGACAGGCCATGGAAGCGTGCTCCAGTGCCGTGGGCTGTGACTTGCTTTGTTGGTAAGACACCATCACTAGCCCCGGCTGGCCATGGGGTCTCAGTGCACCGTGGGGCTTTGATCTGGGTGGGTGACAGCCTTTTCTGAGAGTTGCAGGAATCTAGTGTTTGCACCCCAGGGAAGGGGAAGAGATGAAAAGTAAGATTTATTTAATGCCTACATGACGTGTTCTCATTTCTCACAACAATCCTGTGAAGTAGCTAAACCCCATATAGCTGGCGAGGAACGTGAGGTTCAGAGAACGTCATAATTAGCTCACAGCCGCACAGTTTGTATGTGGAGTGGCTGCAATTTGAATTCTGTTCTGTGGGTCTCCCACTGTCTTCACGTTTTACTGGCTGCAGGAAGCTGGAAAAGACACCAATCGCTACCCACTCTTCATGGTTCCACTGAAGCAGGTTTTCCCTGAAGGGCTCTTGGGGTGCACGTGCTGTAGAATAACAAGGGCTCAAGGTTTGGGAGTGCTTGCTGTGTGTCTGCCCCCTTTCTTTGTTTAAAATTTTTTATTTTATTGTATTTTTAGAGACAGGGTCTCGCTCTGTCTCTCAGGCTGGAGTGCAGTGACATCATCATAGCTCATGGCAACGTCAAACTCTTGGGCTCAAGTGATCCTCCAGCCTCAGCCCCTCCTCCCCTAGTAGCTGGTATTACAGGCATGCACCACTGCATCCAGCTATTTTTTCTTATTTTTTGTAGAGACAGGGTCTTACTATGTTGCTCAGGCTGATCTTGAACTCCTGGGCTCAAGAGATTCTCCTGCTTTCACCTCCCAAAGTGCTGGGATTACAGGTGTGAGCCGCCGCACCCAGCCTGCCGTCTTTTCCAAGAGCTCGTGTGTATTAATTCATTTAGTTCCATTAGCTACGGCTGTCCCCTCTTACAGATGAGGAAATGGAGGTGCAGAGTAGTTGGGGACTGGCCCAAGGCCACATAGCTAATAGTTGAGGGGATCAGGTGGTCTGAATCCAGGTGGTCTGACCCAGAGCCCATGTCTTTAGGGGTTGACTTTTCATTGAATGTACCCTTGTTTGTTTAATATTCTCCAAGTCTCCAGTGCAGCGAGGAGGCAGAGGAAAGGAAAATAGTGACTTTATGGAACTTATTTCAGATTTTGTTATGGACAGTGGAGGTCATTGGCTTATGAATTGCCTCAACTTTTGGCTCCTTCGTTGACCTTGGCTGTACAGGGATCCCCTTCCTGTTGCTCCCACATCAGTTGGCTTCCTCGTGCACTCCTGCTATATCTTCCGTGGGGACCTCTCAGAGTGAAGGGAGGCCAGCTGTTCTCTAAGGGCCACCAAGAAGCCAACCTGAAAATTACTCCATGGGCAAAAACATTAACCTTAAATAAACCTGGGATTTCTTATGCAACTCAGCAACTTCTAAACCATGTTCTTTCTGTAAGTTACTGGTTCTAGGAAGCCAACAGAATGATAAAACTCCAGCGAATGCCTGGAACTCTGCAGCATCTTTCTGTTACCAAGGCCCCTGCTACTCCACTTGGCAGCTCCAGACCACGGCATCTTTGGTACTAGGGTCAGGGGATCCCTAGATCAAGCGAGGGATGAGGGAGAATTTTCACATTTGTTTGGAGGGGGAAGGCCTGCAGCAGGTCCGATCAATTACTGGATTGAAGCAGTACCTGCAAAGGACAATTTCTGATGAGTGCTCCGTGCCAAGCCCCAGTCCAGGTGTTTTGCATATATTAATTCTTGATTAACATTGGTCCTCCACCAACCCCATTAGCTAGTTGCTGTTATTGTGCCCACTTAGCAGATGAGAACATCTGTGTTACATGTGTCTATTGTAATTTTATTAGTGAACATTAAAATACAGAACCCGTCTTGGAATCAAGGACATGTGGTGGTTGGCTGGTGGGCTGGTGGTGCCAGCATTTAGCTGCTCTTGGGAGCACAGAAACCTCTTTGTCAAGTGGCCCTTGGAAGCTTGCTGAAATGTGCTGGGCCATGTGACAGCCAGTGTCTATTGAGTTATTACTGCATACCAGACATTATTCTAAGAACTTTGCATGAATTTCTTTAATCCTCACAAAAAGACAGGTATAACGATTATGATTATACCTGATTTATAGGTGAGGAAACCGAGTCACAGAGGGATGCTATCACTTGGGGCAAGGCCACCCTGTGAGTACATGGCAAGAGCAAGTGTCAACTGAGGCTCCTGAGCCAGGCTCTTAACCGTAACAGGCTGCTTCTGCCTCTGCTGCAGCTGGAAAGGGGACAGTGGCACAGGAAGGGACATCACTATAGGGCTCCCGTGAGTTACAGGCTCTGGCTGCCCTCAGGTGCCACTGCCTGGATGGCTTGTCACTCCCTTTTGCCATTGGCCCTGGTGTGGGATTCGAGGGCTGATTCCATCAGTCTCTTGTCACCCTGCGTGTTTGTATCTGTGACTACCCCAACAGGGAAGGAAACAGACGAGCTCTGCTGTGAATCGTAAAACATGCTGGGGAAGGCATTTAGTGGGTCTTGGTGGTGACACTAGAGGCGCATTTTCTCACTGACCCCAAAACACCCCTGTGAGGTTCATCCTGAATGATCACCTCTGTGTGGCAAAGGGGGAGACGACCCAGTGAGGCTGAGCCCGTATCCTGGGCCACACGGCAGGTGACGGGCAGACCTGGGGTCTGGAAGGGCTGGCTGCTGCCGGGGAGGCCCCTGCTGGCAACTCCCGGGCTTGGTGGTGCCCACCTGTGTGGTCAGCTCTACTGTCTCATTATTGCGGAGTATTTTTGCCCTCCTAGTTTTCTGCCTCCGCACTCTGCCGGGCCTCAGCAGCCCGGAGGTTTTCAGAACATCAAGATGAGATTTTCCTCAGCCCTGGAACTGTTTTGCTTTTGCTCGTGCCTCCAACACCTGCTGAGCTGATGAGCTTTGCAAATGTCACTTTCGTGTTGGGAGAGAGCTGAGTGAGATTCGCAGGAACGTGCACCATCCCAGCTGCCTCCTTGCACGGGCGGTGGTCCCTCCTCTGGCCCCAGCTCCCCCCACCCTGGGGAGGGAAGAGGTTGTGTTCCTGTTCGTGGGGCTGACGTAGGTACCCACCATCTGCCTGTTCATTGTTTTTCTCCTGGGGAGACCAGTGGTCATTTCTGAGCTGTGTTTTCTCTTGCAGCATTGCCTCTTCACATTTTGGGGGTCAACTTTTCAGAATACAAGGAAATTCTTGAAATTTTGCTTTCTGGATTTTTCTTTTCAGAAAAATGTCCACGTACGCAAAATTTTGCATAGAAGATTCTGGGCTTTTATTGACACCCTTACACTCAGAGCCTCCTTGGACACTGCCCTGTCCCCAAACACATACCTTGACATTTAGCTTAAAAATTAGGTTCTCTGTTTTTTTCCCTCTCAATTGAGGGCAGCCTCCCAGGGCACAGATCCCAGAGGAAAAAGATGAGACGTTATCCAAAGGGTGACCCGGGAGTATTTAGCATATTGCCCTGGTGGATTCTTAAATAACTTCTATCCAGTAAGTAGATAGTGCTTTTGAGAGCAAGGAAGGCAGCTGGGTCATCCTAAATGTTCTCCCTGGGACTTGGGCAGCCTGGGGGATTGCTCAGCTTGTGCTAGGAAGTTTTGTAGTCCTGTTAGTGATCGAAAGCGTCCTGTTTTTTTCAGATGCTTTTAAATCCATTTTTTTTTCTTTTCTCTTATTTTATTTGTGTGCCTGTCATTACAAAGTCACTTTGAGAGGCCTCAGTAGCCCTCATGATGGTGAACCAATCTGCCTCAGTCTCACAGGGAATGGTATATAAATTGCTCACATGGCATTATGTTCAAAGGTCGTTTTTCCTTATCCTATGGTAGCTTGATGTGTAGAAATGGCCATTTTTAGATTTTGCAAAACAGGGAAATGATATGTGAGGAAGCAACTGGGAAATTTACAAGTGTTATGCAGTGTAGGCTGTTACGAGCTTGGGGCTGGGAGGTCTGCATTCTGCTCCTGGCTTCTGCCAGTTCCTCTCTGTGACCTTGGGCAGCTGCTATAGGTGTCAGGAGCTCCGTTTGTACCCTGGAGTTCCTATTAATATTGCTGGCAAAGACGCCCCTGGACCAGGCTTGAGTCAGGCCTCTCTGAGCCCCCTTCTCAACCAGGCCTCTTGCTCCCCACCCCCTTAGGCCTTCCCAGCCAGGTTTAGCAAGAATCTTGCTAGATCAGTTTAGAGACACCCCCCCCACCCCACCTTATACCTCATCACCCTTCATATCTGATCAAGTTCCTCTTCCCCGACCTTTGTTGTCTAAGTCCTTGACCTGCCTTTAGCAAGAATCCTGTTAAGTTGGTTTGGCAAGAATCCCTCTGACCTTTATGTTTTTAGCAATTTTCCACATCCTGACCCCCTTACTCTGCTCCTTGGCTATAAATCCTCAGCTGTCTTTGATATATTTGGAGTTGAGTCTGATCTTTCTCTCTATTGCCATAGCCTTGACATCTACCCGTTGCAATAAAGTTTGCCTTACCATTTTTAAAAAGTGTTAGAATAATTTTTTTCCTTTAACTTTAGCCACCTTAAAACCTTGGCATTATTTGAGATCTTAAAGGACCTCTGGTCGAGCCTCACCCGGAATTGAGAGCTGTGCTGGGATCACTGCTTAGCACAAGGGGCTCAGTCCCCCTTCCTCTCCTGGTAGGCGGGTTCTCACTGCTAAGGAGCCCCGCCTTGATCGCAAGCTTGAAACCTGCTTTCACTTTTACTCATTCGTCTTAATTCTGCCTTTCCTTGAAACCTGTTCCCTCCTTTATTAAGAGAATATATTAGCTTCTAAAATTTTAACCATCTTAATAAAAATGCATCTGCGTGGCTCTTCTTGCTTTCTTTAACAGGATTCTGAGCCTGGGTGAACTATTGCTACTGAGGAAGGCTGCATTAGGGTGATGCCCCAGGGGTTGACTCTTTGTGGACTCTTTGTCTTTATTTTAAAGTCCTGGGTTGCTGTGTCCCTCTGCTTCTAATTCTAAGTCCTTTGCTTCTTTCCTCTGCTGTTAGCTCGGGCTGATGCACTTCTTTTTCTTCTATGAAATAAAGTGGATGGGCTTTGTGGAAGCTGTTTGTCACTCAGAAGTTTTTTTTTTTTTTTGACTTCCAGGTTGATGGCTGCGTTGCAGATGTTAACATTGTCAGGAGCCTGACCTTTCCGTGGTGAGCAGTTTACACTCTCATGTACACCTTGTCATAGGCTTCGAAGGACTTTCTAGGGGACTCAATGGTATATAAATGAATTTGCTTTTTCATTTATTTGTCTATCATGTAGCCCCAAATCTGTGCCTGGTGTTTGTGGATTGTCAACCCCTATTCTTTCTGCATTGCCTCATTTATGGGTATATTTGAAAAGCAGCGACTCCTGCAGGATCAAAACAACCGAAATCATTTGTGTGTTTGCTTGAAGTAGAGTAGTAGGGTGAAGATTTAAGAAGAAAATCAGATTCACTTGTAAATATCTCAGTGTGACTCTCTAAAAAAAATAAGGATTCTTTTGTTACACATTAACACAATACTATCATCACACACCAAAAATGAACAATTGTTCATTTCTTAATATCACTGAATATTCATTTTCAGATTTCCCTGATTGTCTCGTAAATATTTTTTCACGGTTGGTTACGAATACCTCAGGGTAATCAAAGGATCCAAACAAAGTCCACACATTGCATCTGGTCGCTATGTCTCTTGAGTCAGTTTTGATGTGTAGCTTCTTTTTCTCTCTTGCAATTTATTTGGCCAAGAAGCCAGATCTTTTGTCCTATGGAGCTCCTGTCTGTAGATTTTGCTGCTAATGTCCCCGTGTCATTTAACATTCATTGTCTCCCAATTTCCTATAAACTAAAGACTTGATCAGATTCAGTTTCTAATTTTGGGGCAAGACTATTGCATAGATGATTATGTAACTGCCCACAGGTGGTACATTCCATCTCTTTTTGAAATGCTAATATTGACAGATGCTGTTAGTCTGATCTGTCCATTATTAGGGTCCCCATCAGCTTTTTCGCTCAAGGTTTCAGCAGCCACTGAGATCCATAATGGATGTGTAGAGCCGTTCTTTCTTTAAAGGTTACAAAGAGGTGATATTCTAATTCTGTCATGTCTTCTGCATTTATTAGCTGGAAAATCTTTACTTCAACCTTATTTATTTTTTATTTTTTGATACCTTGATGTGTAGTTTGTATATAAAAGGCAGAGTAAGGGCTTGATCCTTTCCTTTGATTTGCCAGAATAATGACTTTGTTCCACATCTGCCTTCAAAAATGATCAATGAAGTTTTTTTTAAAAAAATATCATTATGAACTTCTGGATTGTTAACATATTTGACACTGGGGTGAAGATTTGGTAGAAACTTAGTAATAAAAAAATAGCTCCCTTTTTCAGATATCTAAATTCTACCTAATAAATATTTCTAGATAGTTAGAGAAAGGAAGGAAGGGAAGATGTGCAGTGGAAAGGAGGAGGCAGGAGTCTGTAAGCATGATTGAATGAGGACAGAAGTAAGAAGAAGTAAACTGTACTAAAGAAATCAGAGATACAAGAAAAAGAGGAATGATCTGTGATACTCCAGGGCAGATGAATATGAGGGAATGAATTTATCCTTCAAGTGCTTCCTTATGAAGTGCTCCATGCCTGTCTCTGTTTTAGGCACCGAGGACACAATTCCTGCCCTCGTGGAGTTTCCATTCTAGTGTGTGTGAGGTCAGAAGATGAATGAATGGCTACATGAAATGTGCAGTACGTCAGACAGGGATTCATGTTGTGGCGAAAAGCAAAGCAAGGAAGGGCACTGGAGAGTCCCAGGGTGCTGCTGGGCTTAGGGTTATGTTTTTAATAGGGTGGTGTGTTTTTTTTCCTGGCCATTCAGCAGATAGGAATTCAAAGCTGGGAGTAGGCAGGTTTGTCTATTGAGCTCTTCATTCTTGAGTAGTTTATGAGTTGCTGGGCAGGTTTATTCCCTGGTAGACCAGTTACCTCTTTCGACTTGGTGACCACAGCCTGCACCCCCAGCCCTGGTGTACCGCCAGCTACAAAAAGAGTTAGGCAGTTGGGGGAGGTCCCATAACCTCTAGTGGACACCCAGTTCAGAAGACAAGCCCATGGTGGGGTGGAAGCTGCTTCTGTGAAGGAGAATCACTAGTATCTTAAGAACAATTGTTGTTGAGAAATGGTAACTACCTGGTGCATCTAGCCTTGGTTTTGGTCTTAGAAGAATCCTCCTGGGCATGATGGGCTATGCTCAATGTCTTGGTGGATAGATTCTGATCAACTGGATCTCTTTGCTTATTCCTGCCATATTCTTATAGGAATGTCCTCAGTGTCCTTCTGCTTCACCTGTCCTTCCTAGAGCCCTGAGGGCTAGAACAGGGGTCAGGAAATCTCAGCCCATGGGCCTGTTTCTGTAAATAAAGTTTTCCTGGAACACGGCCACACCCATTTGTGTGTTATTATCTGTGGCTGCTTTCTTGCTACAACAGCAGAGTTGAGTAGTTGTGACATACAGCCTACAAAGCCTGAAATATTTACTATTTGGCTCTTTATAAAAAAAAAAGTTTGCTGATCTTTGGACCAGAAGGTAAACAGAGGATGAATAAGGCCATAGCATAGGGATTACACAAAAATACTCCTTGTCGTCGACACACTGCTCAACCTTAGTACATGTGAGAGTCAAATTTGTGGCTCATGAATTGTGGTTTAAAATTATTAAAATAGTTTAATTTTCCTTGTTCACACTTGTATATGTTAGCTGACATTATCCTTATATTTGAAAGGAAATGTAATTCAGCATGGGTGGGTTCACTTTAAGTAATGGTATCATTTTACTTCATGAGCGGTTGAATGCTAGCAATCCTGAAATTCAGCATTTTGAGACTTTCCTTAGATGGTATAAAGCTTTCTCTTCCATAAGAGTGTGCTAGCATGTGGTTTGTCTTGTCTTTGTTTGATCAGGAATTCTCCATATTTTTAATGAATGTCTCATGCTAAGGGTTTTCAAAATAAGTAGACTTGCATTTTTTCCCCTGAACTGGAATTCATCTAGTTTTACCTAAGCTATTCCTTTTGTCTTTTGGCTATATTGTGTGCTACATTATTATGCATAGCTATGGAATTCTTTATATAAAAAATTGAGATTTAAAATATAAAGGACTTCTTTCTTAATTGCATCTTAATGTAATAAAAACCAGAGCGTCATTATTAAAAATGGTAGAACAAAAGAATTAAAACAGTAAAATTGCTTAGCAAAGATTCCATTTCATAATGCATTGGGATATAATTGGTGTCATAATGTGCAATTAACAATCTTTCTTTACAGTGTGAAGCTTAAGTTTGGGAGGACAGGCGACCTCTTAGGATGTGGTGATATCTGGATTCGCTCTTACAGTAGCACTTCCGAATCCGTGCAGAGTGTAGGGTCTCGCTACCTGCCTTCATTTCTGTGGTTCAGAGAGAGAGTACAAGAAGAGGTAGGACGGAGGGTCCTGTGATGCTTGACCAGCCCCCTGCTACTGCCGAGGATTTGTCAGGGAAGAGGGAGGAGGACAGACTCCTTAATACAGGCAGTGGCTTTCGGGTAGACCCGGTGTCAGGCTGGCCTGGGACTTGCTGCTTGCTGAAAACCTGCCAAGGAGCCTCATTGTGCATTTGCCAGACCCATACCCTAACCTGGCCCCCTGGCTCTTGCTGCTTTGCTGCCCGGGAGTAATGAGTCCACGGAAGAGTATCACAAAGTAAGGAGGGGAAGAGAATGAACTACAGGCTCAGAGCCTGAGCCTCAGTTTCCCCATGTCCCCCGCTGGCTCCAGTTGGCTCCTTGAAGATTGAGAGACCAGAACACAAATAGCAGTCCTGGGAGAGACGCACCAGGCAGAGCTGAGCTCATAGTCCGGAGGTCCTCGCCCATCACAGCTTATGACAGGGCTTCTCTGCGACGTGGTGGTGGCTGCTCTTCGCCGCCCCCTGGTGGTCTCATCCCGGAGCCCCAGCCTGCTGGGGAGAGTTCGCTGCACGCCAGAGCTCCTCGCTCGAGGGAGCCCCGTGGGCTGGGCCGGGGAGGCAGCCCTGCCTGGTGCCCTCGTTTGAAAGAGACCACTACTGCTTAAACATTGGGGGCCTCTTCTTTGGAAATGGTTTTCAGAGTGTGAATTCTTCTTTGGGATATATATCTTCATCAGTGGCAAATCTTTCTCTTTTTGGGTGGTTTTGATTTTTAGTAAAATTCTTAATGCAATTGCCTCTCAGTTGGTTTTCTACTTCATTCTTGCTGCATAATGTCCTCTCTCCACAGAGTAGCTAGAGGGATCTGAATAGCAATCCCATCTCAATTACTCTTCCGCTTGAACTTCCATCGGCTTCCCATTACCGTGGGTTTGAAAACCGGGCTTCCTGCCTGGACTGCAGGCCTCCAGTGAGCTGGTCCCGTCCACCCCTCTCTCACCTCATCTCCTCCTGATTTAGGACACTTTGGACACCTTCTTTCTGGGAGTAGAGCCCTGCGAGCTTGCTCCTGCCTCGGCCTTCCCACTGCGTGCTGTGAGTGCTCTTTCCTTGGTGACTCCAGCCAGCCATTCACTTCCTTCCCGTCTCAGCTCAAATGTCCCCTCCCTGAGCACTGAATCTGCAGTCGCAGCCCTTCTGTGCACACTGGCCTCCACCTCCCGGCACCGCTGCTGTCCTGTGCACTCCTCTAGTCTCATCATAGCAGTTGGGGCCATGGCAACTCTCTTTCTCTTTGGAGCGTTCACTGCTGCTCCGTTAGAGTGAAGTGTCCCCAGGGTTACAGGTGCTGTCGTTCAGAGACAGGTCTGCAAAGCAGGGCGACTTCTTCACTAGGGTAGTGGCTGGTAAGTGCAGTTTCCCAAGATGATTACATTGAGGGAACAGCTCAGATTCAGAAATATTCATTGTGATCTATCTTGGTAACCAAACCAAGACAGTTTCTTTATCAAACCTCACGTGCTGGAGTGGTCCACGGTGTGGAGGTTTATAACAGGGTACCTGTCTTCCTGTGGTTTCAGACCTCGGTATCCAGCTTTTCCCCAGCACAGGACAGTTTCACTTGGTGAAAAGGGGACTTGCCTGTATCAGGGTCTCTCAGTCTCAGAACTTGTGACATTTTGGGCCAGGTAATTCTTTGCGAAGCAGGCTGTCCTGATTATTGTGGGACGTTTAACAGCATCCTTGGCCTCTGCCCAGTAGATGCCAGTATACCTCCCCCGTTGTGACAACCAAAATGTCTCCAGACATTGCTAAATGTCCTCTGGAGAGAGGGGAAACGTAAAACACCACTGGGTACTAGTGAAACACTAGCACGTCCAAGATTCCACCACTAACCTTTTATACCCTCTTTATCATTTATCTGTTAGCGTGGATAAGATTTGCTAATGTGTAAGAAAGTGCTTTTGAAACAGCATGTTATTCAAATTTAAATGTTCTTAAGTTTTGTTTTGTAATTTACACTTGTGGTCTCAGTTCTTAGTCATCATTTTTGTACTTTCTCTTTGTCATTTATAAAATACTTTCCCCCCCTAATGAAGGAGGATGTTGTTCTTTGCTAGTGCATTAAGTATGTTTGGTACTTAAAATCACAGAGACAGTCTTGACTGGAAGGATAATATGAGGCATCTTTGGGCAAGTAGTAAATGTCCTATAATTGTAGTTGTCACTGTTGTCATCATCTTGATCTTGTTCAAACCCTTCATTTTAAAGATGAGGAAACTAAGGCCCAAAGGGGACAGTGGTCCACCCACGTCATGGTTAATGGTAGAGCTGTGACTGCCTGGGTGTTTCTGGGGAATTTTCTTGCACGTTTGCTTCCTGGGAAGGTTAGTGCTGATTAGCAGAGCTCTCTGCCTCCCCATCGAGCTCCCTGCTGAAGCCTGAACATAAAGTGCCACTATTCTGGGCTCATCGAGGATTTGCTAACAAAAAGCTTTTTAAAAAGATGATCAGGGAGCAGATTCGGGGAGTCAGAGAAACGGAGGGAGAGAGGAGCACCTTACACCGCATAGACCTCGAACTGGAAAAGAGACATTGTATGAAAAACATTGCAAAGAGAGAAAAAAGGCAGAAGGAATCTCTGGATAAAGGAACGTGAAGAATCAAATCAGCCAAGTGCAACATTGCATCTTGCTTGGATCCTGATTTGAGCAGAGTAAGTGTGAAAGGAGAGAAAGATAGACAAAATCAGGAACGTTTAAGAACTAAATGGTTAATTGGTGGTATTGAGGAATTTTGGGGACGCAGGGCTGTAAAAATAGTATTGGGATTTTGTTTAAGAAAAAAGGTCCTTCTCTTCTAGGAAGACATATAGATGTATTTACGGATGACATGATAGGATGCTTGAGATTTTCTTCAAAATCAATAAGGCATTGTGGGAGAAGCGTAGTGACACAGGGTTGAATAGTTGAAGCTGGGTTGTGGATACATGGGGATTATGTGCCCATCGTAAAGAATTTGCATACTAAAAAGTTTTACAAACTCGAAAGCTGATCACCTGCAAATAAGTCAAAAACCTCTTTGCAATTTAAAGTAGTAAATAAATAAATAGTGTGAGAAATTTGCCAACTTTTAAATGTTATCCTGAGGAACATCTTCCAAACCCAGCAGATGCTTCTCAGTTTCCCTGGCAAAGTCCCTTTGCCCTGAGTGACAGGCGGATATGGGAACAGGAGCTCTGGGAAGCTCACCGTTGCCAGAGTGGCAGGGAGGCTGCCGACCCATGCGCTCTTGGCTGCGGGTCCTGCCAGGTATGACCCTCTCTGTGCCAGCGGAGAAGCCACGGTGTCCTGGGGAGTTGAAACATGAGGGTCTTCCTCCCCGAACATCCTCCCTCCCTTCTGCCCCTTTCCAAAAATGATCTGTGGACCAACTTTTTTTTTGGTAAATATTTTATTCTTTGGATAATATATAAATTTTAAACAGTCACAGAAAGAGGGAAGTATAATACAAAATAAATTTCTCTTTCCCCCAACCCCTTTCTGGAACCACTTGAGAGTAAGTTACTACTGATGATCTGCTACCCTGGAATCCTTTTTTTTTCTTAATTAATTTTTAGTATATTTGGAATCTCTATTTTGTTTTCTTGTTTTTGGAGACAGGGTCTTGCCAGGCTGCAGTGCAGTGGCCAGTGGCCTCATTATAGCTCACTGCAACCTTGAACTCCTGGGCTCAAGTGATCCTCCTGCCTCAGCCTCCCAAGTAGCTGGCACTACAGGCGCTTGCCACCATGCCCAGCTAAGTTTTCTATTTTTTTTTGTAGAAATGGGGTCTCACTCTTGCTCAGGTTTGTCTTGAACTCCTGGCCTCAAGTGATCCTTCCACCTCAGCTTCCCAAAGTGCTAGGATCATAGGCATGAGCCACCTTACCTGGCCAACCCTGGAATTCTTAGTGTGTACTTCCTGCAACCAGGAACATCCTCCTATATAATCACGAGATAGCCATTGATGTCAGGAGATCAACATTGACATGTTGCTACCTTCTAATCTTCAGAGCCCAGTCAAATTTCTCCTGATGTTCTTGGAATGTCCTCTGTGAGGACCGCTGTGTGTCACATTTAGCTGTCATGTCTCTAGTTTCCTTCAGTTGGGAACAGTTCCTCAATTTTTCCTTGACTTTCATGATTTTCCTTAACACTTTTGGAGATTACAGGCCACGATTTTCTAAACTATTCCTTAATTTGGGTTTGTCTGATATTTTCTCATGATGAGAATTGGGCTCCACATCTTTGGCAGCAACGTCACAGAATCGATGCTGTGTTCCAGCACTTGCCATCTGGGAGGCTAGATTTTGAACTGTGCCAATATTAACCCATAGCTCACTGTTCTATTCAGTGGCCTACATCTCATCACTCTTATTATTTTTGTACTCATATTATCACTAATTTGGCCGTGAGGACACCCTTCAAGCTGGCTTCTCCGTGCCGTCGTTCTCTGAGTACTTCTTTGCTTTCTGGTATAACAAAATGTTCTAGGTTTATACTTTCCCTGCCCCAGTGGAAGAACATGCCGCTTCTCCAAGGAGTCCTGGTTCTTCTGGTAGAGACGGCGTGTAGAAGCCAAATGTAGACCTTAGGTGTGCTCACTGCTTATGGGGTGTCACTGCCCCACTCTCACTAGGGAGTTATGTGTTTGCACACAGCAGTGCCTTCAATTCTCATTCAGCACCATAGAGTTAATTCTCATTTTCTCCCTTTTCATATTTAAATGGCTTCTCCAGGAAGGAGAAATCTGGTGCTCATTATCCTTAATATCTGTACTTATTTGATCAGTTCACGTTATGAAACCAAGTTTTCTTTCCTGGCTCTACCTGCTCCCATGTGGGTGTCCTTCCTGTCCTGCTGGGCTCTGACATCCTTGCTAGGCTGCCACTCCACGTGGCCCCCTCCTCGCCCTGCTGGGTCAGGTCTGACATCCCACTCGATGACACCATAGCCTCCCCCTCCTGCTCCACCTTAAGACTTTAGGGCTGGATTGCTTGGGGAGGAGGACCATTTTTGTTTTATTTTTGGTTTGGTTTAGAGACAGGAATCTCACTCTGTTGCCCAGGTTGGAGTGCAGTGGTGAGATTATAGCTCACTGAAGCCTCTAATTCCTCTGCTCAAGTGATCCTCCTGTCCCAGCCTCCCGAGTAGCTGGGACTACAGGCATGTACCACCACACCCAGCTAATTTTTATTATTTTCTTAGAGATGGGGTCTTGCTGTGTTGCCCAGGCATACTTTCATTTTATACATACATAAAATGGATCATACTACACATGTTGTTTTCTGACATGTTTTTTTAATTTTTAAACTTATGAGGTCTCATGAGCATCTTACTATAGTAGTACATATAGACTATGTCATTCCTTAATGACTACCTTGAATCATTCCATAAATATTTTACTGAGCACCTGTAATGTGCTATGTATGGTTCTAAACCTTTGCAAAAAAATACAGACAAAAATATGTCTTTGTGGCACTTTCATTCTAGCAGGGGGAGACAGAAAGACAATAAACATAGTAAATAGTAAATCTTACAGCATGGTGGAAGGTGATAAATCTTGTAGATAACAGTACGGCAGGGTGCGATGAAATCAGAGTGCATTTGAAAATACACTGGACACGCTTGAAGCTCTGACTTGGGTGGGGCAAAGGCAATGTATGTAACCTAAACATTTCTACCCCCATAATATGCTGAAATGAAAAAAATAAAAAATTAATAAAATAAAACACAATACACTGGTCAGGACGGGCCTCTGTGAGAAGGAGCTTTTGGGCAAACACTGGCAGGAAATGTGGATATGGAGGAAGAACATGGGGGAAGAGTCGTGCCCGGCAGTGCCAAGGCCCTGGAGTGGAAGCAACAGAGAGGAGGCCGGTGCATCTGGACCAGGGAGAGCAAGGAGAAGGCTCTGCGAGGTAAGGTGGGCCTGTTCGTGTCGGTCTTTGTACCACATTTATTTCCCCCACCCCTTTTCTTGCCATTTCCTCTCTAACCCACGGAAATGCCTTCCTTCTACTGCTCTTCCATCCGGTGGCTTTCCCCAGCCCCCCTTTTCTTGATCTCTCTTGCCAACCCCCCAGTGAATTTATCTCTTGCCTTGATGCGCGAGGCCCTGGATGGAGTTTGCCCATCCTCCTGCACATCTTCTCTCTGACCCTTTTTCGGCTCTCCCCAGCTCCTCTTCCTCCCTCCCTTGGTATTGGCTTTGTCATTTTCTTCACCTTTCTTAGCACGTTCTGCCTTTGAGAACATGACCACCGCCCTCCACCCCCTTCCCATTCACTCCCCGCTTACTCTGGAGCAGGTGTTCTAAGTGCTGAATGGTTGCTACCTAATTTAACTGTCAGTAACAACCTTAGGCAGTAGGTGCTGTCATTTCCCCATTTTATGAATGAAGCAACTGAGGTGCCGCAGCCACACAGGGAGAAGGTGCTGGGGCCAATTCCAGGCCGTCGGGCTCCAGCGTATGATGGACACGTGTCTGTACCTGACTTCTCACGTGGTCTTCAGCCTGGTTGCTCCAGCTCCTAAGAGATGTCTGTTAATTTTCTGTTGCCGCATAACACATTGCCACAACCTTAGGGTGTTAAAACCACACATACTTGCTGTCTGACAGTTCCATGAATCGGGAGTCGGGGCACAGTTGGCTACGTGCTACGTGCTACGTACTCACCTGGCTCAGTCAAGGTGTTGGGCAGGCTGCGTTCTCATCTGGAGACTCGACTGGGGAAGAAACTGCCTCCAAGTGTATTTGGCTTGTTGACAGAATCCATTTCCTAGCAGTGGTGGGACTGAGGGCCGGGCCCTGGCTGCTTACTGGCTGTCAGCTGGAGAGGCCGCCCTCAGCACCTGTAGGCCACCCGCAGGTCCTGCCTCACGGCCCCTCCATGGGCAGCTCCAACATGGCAGTTTGCTCTTTCAAGGCCCAGTCTGCTAACATGGAGTCTTCTAGAATGAAATGTAGTCAACGGAGTGACACCCCACCACCTTTGTCACGTCCTGCCCTCGTTCCAGGGGATGGGTTATACAGGGCATGGGCATTAGGGTTGACCTTTCCGTGTGCCCTCTGCAGGGTGGCCCCGCAGTCTGGGAAATTCAACCTGAAACCACAACTCACCGTTTTCCTTCTTCCAACTACCTGATTTCAGCATCACCACCAGTCTTCCGGCCACCAGATTTTTAGTCTGAGTATTGGTGTGGACACCTCTTTTTTCTTTGTCATTTTCATTGTCCTTTCACTTATTAAGTGCTCTTGAAATGTCCTTTGCAATTGCAATCCATCTTCCTAAATACTGGTTTTTGTATGTCTCTGTCTTCTTGTCTCTGTCTCACACACACACACTTTCTCCCAGAGCCTAGTGTCAGCTCAGTTGTCCAACCTTTTTCCTGTGAGCAAATTGCTTCACTCCCACATTTCTGCCCTATTGGTTCAGAGCTTGTCTGCCCCTCCTGGAATGTCCGCAGCAACATTTCTTCCTACCCCTCCCACTCTTCATGTTTGCTTCTTTCTTTGAACTCCCGACTCTGGTCCACTTAGGCCTGGTGCTTTTCTTCATGTTGGAATCATCAAGGTCACTTGAACTGGATTACTCAGGTGTGTGTAGACTTGGCTAACTTCCTTATATAAGGTGTGTGTGTGTATATATATGTATACTTTAATGCTGGGTGAATTATCAGAATTAAAAAATTCATGAGAAAAATATGATCCACTAAATCACACACGCTGCTGTTTGGCAGTCTGAGTCTGCAGGTCCTCCTGTCCCTTTGGCTGGCACTGCCTGTGGTCGGGCAGCCCAGACGTCAGCAGGCGTGATGGATGGCCAGCGTGGGGTGCCTGTGGCCACTGGGCTGGCCGCGCCTGCTCTCTCAGCCTGATTTACGCTCACCTCAGAGCTACGTGTCGCTCCCTGATATGATGCAGATGACGAGGCCTGTCGTAGCGTGTGAGGCCTCAGCCATATCCATCTTGAGTGAACTTTTTCCCTCTGAAATTCTGTTTGGCTTCTTAGCTTAATAGACTACTGGATGGATTGGGTGCTGCTTAATGCTGTCTGAAACCCACCAGGGCTGGATTGATGGACTCAAGGAGGGAAGAGGCCACCATGTCCCCCTGGCGCCTCTGTGGGTCAACTCACTGCTTTGCATCAGTGTCGTTTGGGTGTATGCTCTGCACTTTCCCAAGCCCTGGAAAGCAGTGTGCAGAGAGAGGGCACCTGTTCTGCCTTGAAGAAACTCAGATGTGGGTGGGAGGCAGGGCGCCAGGGGAAAGAGTGACACTTCCTGGCAACAGAGCTGCAGGAGAAGCCGCCGTGGTGACCTGCTTCCTGCAAACGTCAAGGAAACATTGCAAAAAACATCTTGGACTTGCTTCTCTTTGGACTGGGAGAGAGACATTGCTGTTTACGATAGAGAACTTGGGAGGGCCCCTTTGAAAAGAGGTGATTTGTGGGGACTCCACTTATGATAGGGTACAGAGCTGTATATTCTGGGAAGGAGGGAAAGGGAATCTTGCCTTTGTCTAATAACAGCCAGTGAGGAGAATGGGAGCTATGCTTCAGGGGCCAGGGAGTCCATCATCCCTCATACTCTATGGGGAGGGAAGAGGCAAGGCTAAGTGTGTGGTTGCTGCCTGATACCAGACTAGCCGCCCAAAGAAAATTCCCTAAGCCCCGCTGGCCTTCCTTTCACCCAGCCTCCCAGACATTTGCTTTTCTGCCTAATTCGTTACGCCTCGATGTGAACATTTTTTGCACAGTCCTGGTCAATCTGCAGGGAGCTCCTGGTACTTTATAGGGTAGATGGCCTGACTTGAAACCTGGGTCTGCCCAGGAAAGAAAAGGGAGTTGTGACAGTTGCCAGGCAGATTTCTCCGTGAAAGCAGCTGGTATTTTTCTGGGTGGAAACTTTATGGAGGGAACTAGCAGTTAATTAAAAAAACAAAACACAACCAACTACTATTTTTTGAGCACCTACTATGTGCCTGGCATTGGGCTAACGCTTTTATATCCATTGCTTCTTTTCCACCCCAGGACAATCCCAGCAGGTGGGTACTGTTGTCACATTTGCTACTGCAAATGGGGAAATGGAGGCTGGGAGAGGTCATGGGGACCTTCCGGAGTGGGGACTCAACTTCGTAGAGCTGGACTCGCTGACCCCAAAACCTATGCCCAGAACTTGGAGATTTGCCAGCCTGTCCTGTGCAGGTTGTCCACGACTTGTGAGAGCTACCATGGTTCCGATTGTGGCGTCTTGAGTAACAGAGAAGTTGCAGCCCCAGGTCTGTGATGGAGTCAGGAAGGAATGTTTACAAGACACTTTTGTGGTCGGCCCCTTCCTTGGGCTTGTCCAAGTTGCACTTGTAGCTTTGACTCTGTCCTCTAATGTTGGCCAGTGCAGATGTTTAAGGAGTGAGCAGAGCCTCTCATTTGTTTTTGTTGGGATTTATTACGCATTGAGTGCTGTGATGGTTAATTTTATGTCTCAACTTGACTGGGCCACAGGGTGCCTAGATATTTGGTCAGACATTCTGGTTGCTTCCACGAGGTGTTTTGGGGTGAGGTTAACATTGAAATCCATAGACTGAGTAGAGCATGTTGCCCTGCTCAGTGTGGGTGGCCTCATCCATTCAGCTGAAGGCCTGCAGAGAACACAAGGCTGAGCTGCTCCCCAGTGAGGGGGCAGTCTCCTGCCTGCCTGCCTTCGGAGCTGGGACATTGTTTTCTTCCCCCTGCATTTGGCCTTGGACTGCAACTACACCATTGTTCTCCTGGGTCTGTAGCTCGCCAGCTGCAGATCTTCAGCCATGGCATCCCCCATCACTGCCCAAGCCAATTCCTCATAACAAATCTCTTGATGTATATATGTATGTATGTATATTGTGTATGTATGCATGAGTTCTGTTTCTCTTGGTTTTTTTTTTCTTTAGAGATGGGATCTCACTCTGTTGCCCAGCCTATAGTGCAGTGATCATAGCTCACTGCAGCCTCGAACTCCTGGGCTCAAGTGATCCTCCTGCCTCAGCCTCCCCGTGGAACCCTAAGCATCTGGCTAGTTCCCTTTCTCTTGAGAATCCTGCCTAGTACATGCGCCCATCCCGGGTCACTGAGCATCTCCTTATTTCTGGGGTCAGCGGTCATCTGACCAACATTCCCACGGATGCTGCAGGGAAGCATTTAAGCCACAGTTTCTTCATGTCCATTTGCTTTCTCCGCTTCTTCATGTCTGCACTGACAGCTCAGTGTTAAATGCAGACAGCCCGTTCTCATTCTTCCTCCTTTTCTGCCTCTTCTTCAATGACATTAGGAAAATGTCTTTCCTCTCTCTCTACTTCCTCCATTTTCTCTTCCTTTTTCCTTTCCCCTTGGTTTTCTTTCTTATCCTATTCAGGGTCCAAAATGGCCTAAGAATTGTGATTTATAAGAGTAAGAGTGATATTGATCTCATTAGTCTTTACATGAAATTCTTCATAGTAAACAAGGCCACTCCAGAATTTCCAAGGGTATCTCCAGCCACCCCATTTCTTTCTTTCTTTTTTTGAGACAGAGTCTCGCTTTGTTGCCTGGGCTAGAGTGAGTGCCATGGCATCAGCCTAGCTCACAGCAACCTCAAACTCCTGGGCTTAAGTGATCCTACTGCCTCAGCCTCCCGGGTAGCTGGGACTACAGGGATGTGTCACCATGCCCGGCTAATTTTTTCTATATATATTTTAGTTGGCCAGATAATTTCCTTCTATTTTCAGTAGAGACGGGGTCTCGTTCTTGCTCAGGCTGGTCCCGAACTCCTGAGCTCAAACGATCCGCCCGCCTCAGCCTCCCAGAGTGCTAGGATTACAGGTGTGAGCCACCCATTTCTTTCTAATTAAATCTCCTTTTCTTTAAGCACCAACTTTCAGATAAATGAAATATTTCTTTTTGAACTTTCTTCCTGTTTTGCTTTAATTTTATTGCAAGATTTGCAACTTCTCTGTGTTTAGCATTTGTTTTCACTGAAGACATTTCATTATACATGCTTCCTGTGCCCCTAGAATAGGTGGCTGGGTCATGAGGCGTGGTGTGACCAGAACCTACATACTGAATCTTCAGGAGAAAGCAACCAGAGTTTGCTTATATTTTTCAGCTGCAGAAATTTCAGCTAATGGTGGGGTTACATTTAAAAAAAAAGCAAGAAACAGAAAATCAAAAAGCAAAACCATGAAACCAACCTCCCCAAAACCCAAACCAAAAAATGCAACCAAGAAAACCCCAATCTCTCCTTTGCCCTCTCCCATTCCTGCTTCCTCTGGCTGCATTCATGTCCTTGGGTCAGTGATTGCTAACTGTTAAAATTCAGTGGATGTATTCCAACTCAGGAAGTATGGATGCTAATCTTAAATTAGCTCTTGGATTTATACGGGGATTTGAGAGCGGGGCCGCATTTGGGATGACATCAGAATTTTACACAGTCGCTAAAGGGCTGTGTCTCTTTTAATTGGAATTATAGCCAGGGGAAGCTTAAAATCTCCTGGATTTAACCAAATTATTTTCCACAAAGTTTGGTCCTTACATAAAGGAGTGTTTTAGAGTGAGCATTGCCCCTCTTTCAGCAAAACCAGAGGAAATATAAAGGAACTGTGGTTAAAAGAACATTCTAGAAGACATGTATTAAATAGGGTAAGGCTTGTCATAGCATTACAGAATGTGGAAGCCAGCAGGAGCATGGTAATAAAATGAGTCAAGATTCTTTATTTTATAGATAAGATAACTGAGGCCTTGGAGTTTCGGTGTCTTGCTCAAAGTCAAGATTCACTCATCACCACAGACTGTTTCTCACATTGGCCTGGGATATTTGATGTTGCCTCTCACGTGCTAGGGGGAATTTCCCACAGAAACATTATCTTCTTGTCACTGATCATAAAATTGCCTATAGCAAAAACAGTAGTTGTCTTTGCATTCTCTCATTTCTTGGAAAATGTGGCCGATTTTTTTTTTATTGTTACATATTTAACGGGTAGACTCCAGTTGATTTGGAGATTGGATCACTGTTGGCTGACTTCCTGATAATCGGTCCAGTCTCATTTTTCCTTAAGCTGACAAATTTTGCTTTGGTGCCTTATGAGGAAAACAGGTATGAAATTAATATTGTAGCAATTAGTCATCTCTTCCCCCATTTTCCCTGTTTCAAATTCTGAAAGCACAAACATGAAATGCATCGGATCAAACCTTTTATGCTTTAAAACTGTTGTAGCATTCTAGATAGTTCACCCCTGCTTTGAAATATAATGCAGTAAGGAATTTAGTAGCAATTTTTAGTAGAAATGTATTGATTTATTTTTAAAGCAGGAAGCTGTATTCCTCAAAGGCCGTTTTCTTGTGCGCATGTGAGCTGACTCAGCGCTATGCTGTCGACGACAGAAAAGCCAGTGCAAATTCTAAATTTTAGTGCCTCCACTTGAGAGTGCATTAAAGTAGTTTGATAACTGCTGTTGTAATTTCCGCAAGACAGCTTATCTTTAATGCCGCTCATATAAACACAGGTCCTGCCGCTGGGAGCTACAGAGGTTAGAATTGATTTTCATGAAATTTTTCACTTAATGAAATCTCATCAATTTCTATCCTCCTGGCTATTTTAATTTGAGACCGAGGAGGGTCCAAGGATGAACAGTTTAGAGAGACTGTGGCTTTGCTTCGGCTTTTCCTTGGATTTTGGGAGGTTGCGTCCGATGAGGTCCCACTTTTATGAAATGTGTTCTGAACGACTTGGATGGGAGCCAGCTCTGTCTGATGTTTTATGTTATGTAACTGGTCGGCTTGACGTTGCATACAATGAATTTCAAAGCCCAGTTTTTAGGGATTTGCGAGAGGGATAGGGATGCCGTGAGTGATCTTGCGAATGAAAACTTGGAAAACCACAAGAGTTCAGGGCTCATTATGGAAACCGTGGCTATAAAATGTGATTCTTTTAGTCCCTAATAAACATCAGAAATTGTATTTCAGAGGCTGAAGGAGATTCACAATGGATGGGCCACAGGAGTCTGGTATCTGGACATTTTATTCCAGTGGTGGGTGGTGGCAGGTGTGGTGACCTTTCTCACACAAGGGCATTTAAACTGGTCCTTCACGGTCGAGCAGAGCTTCAGCTGGTAGATTTGCAAGGCAGGGAAGAGAGGCTAAGAGGCAGGAGAATGCACTGAAAGAACATTAACACTTAGCTCTGCACAATAACTTATTTAAAAAAAACCATTATTAAAAAAATCAGATCTTTTCTCAAAGGGCAAAGGATTGCACCAGTGAGGATATATAGCAGAGTGGTCCAGAGACTCTGGAGCCAATTCTAAAAAGCATTTTGGGCTCTGGGCACATCTGTGGCTCTCTGCTGTAATTGTCTTGTGGGATGTGGTTGCCTCCCCCACTTCCTATGGTTTTATAATATCTGGGGAGCTGGCCCTGAAATGTCTGTTCATTATTTCTTGTCTGTTACTAGAGGGTTTAATTATTCCCGATGACCAAAAGCAGTTGGGGAAGCCCACAGGCCTGGCCACGTCCCACGCCGGGCACTTTTATAACCCTATCCTTTTTCATCTTTATTTTTCAGAGTTACAGTTGTAAAATGAAAGTCCTCAAGGTTTTCTACTTTTTAGGCAGGTATGCTTTCTGTAGGAATTGTTCCAAGGTAGTTAAAAGTTGCTTTTAATCCTGGATAACATGTATGCATGAAATGGATTTGAATTTGGTGTTTAATATGTTAGTTCACTGAAACACTGGATCCGACCTGACCAGTCACTGGTGACTTCTTCGAGTCCTGGTGCTTTCAGTATTTGCCTGTGTGGCCTGTGCAGGGTCTTTCTCCTCCCTCAGCGTATTTTCCTTCCTGAATCTTAATGAACTTGTTAAAATGCAGAATTCCAGGGCCCTACCTTGACAACTCCCTCCTTATTTATTTATTTATTTATTTATTTATTTATATTTTTTAAGTGATGGGGTCTCACCCTGCACCCAGGCTGGAGTGCAGTGGCATGATCATAGCTCACTGCAGCCCTGAACTCCTGGGCTCAAGTGATCCTCCTGCCTCTGCCTCCCAAGTAACTGGGACTACAAGTGCGCACCTGGCAACAACTCTGTCCTTGACCAAACATTAGTCCAGCTCCTCAGGGCCCTCTTTTCGATGAGGCTGTAACCTTGGCCCCTGTCTTCTGTTTGACCTGCCCAGTCCAGTCTTAGCAAAGAATCCTGCTAAGTTGTCCCCCAACCCTTGGTATCTGATCAAGTTCCTCATCCTCCACCTCTGATGGAGAAGGCCTTGGCCTGTCTTTAGCAAGAATTCTGTGCAGCCAGTTTTGAGAGAATCCCCCTGCCTCCGATATTTCCTTGTAGTAATTTTCCATCCACTGACATCCTCACCCTCCTCCTTGGCTGTGAATCCCCACTGTTCCTTGCTGTATTCAGCATTGAGCTCAATCTCTTTCCCCAGTTGTGGTACCCCTTTTGCAATAGTCTTGAATTAAGTCTTCTGTACTTTTCAAGTAAGTGTCAGAATAATTTCCTTCTTCTTCTTCTTTTTTTTTTTTTTAAACCCTTCAGATCTTACTTCGTATGTCCAATGTGGGACCCTGTGCATTAGGTAGGGAAGGCTCACTTCTGAAAGTGAGCCTTCACACAATCCAAAATTACAGTGGCTTAATCCATCAAAAGGTTATTTCTTGTCCACATAACGTTCTCTCCCAAATGGTGATGCCAGGACCCAAGCTCCTTCTGTCTTGTGGCTCTGCCATCTCCACCGTGTGCCTTCCAAGGTTGCCATATTCCTGGGAGTCGAGTCATGGAAGGGGCAAGAACATGCAGGCTGTGTGAGGTGGGATGGGCACGTCGCTTCCACTCACATTCCCTTGGCTAGAGTCAAGCCGCATGCCACATTTAAAAAGAAGGAATGAGTTTGTTGAATACCACCCATGAATCTGCATTTTAAACAAGTGTCACATGTGATTCTGGCATAGGGGATGCTTGGACCACATCTTGGAAAGCGCTGTACATAACGTTTGCTAAGTGGCCTCCAGCCCTGATGTTCCGTGTTTCTGTTGTGCTGGGGCTTTTCACATGGAAAAAAGGCAAGCAACTCCCTCCAAAGTGAAAAGAGAAGCTGAACAAACAAAATCACAAGTTGATTTTCTGCCCACATCCTAAGTTTGGGAAAGCGTGGTGACCTGTTAAGACCAGCTGATTAAATGGTCAGTGGCGCCATAATTATCTTGCTGTGACACTTCTGCTTCGGAACCACACCAAGATTTTACCTTATGGTGTTTCTTTCCATGGTGGGGTGGTGGGGACTAGAATGCAGAACACGGGAAATGTAAATGCTTGTTTTCTTTAGCAACTAACTACAGTGGGCAATTTAATATTTTCTTTGTCTCTTCCAATCCATTGAAAACATAAAGGTTTTTTTTAACCTCTTCTGCTGCGAATCACTGATCTGGGATCAGGACAACTCTGATAGCATCTGCTGTTAACTTGGTCATTTGTGTTGTGATTTGGATTTTTTAAAGGCCAAGGATTTGATCTGATTTTTTGTCAGGAATTAGTCTATAAGCAGAAATGTGGGTCACTGGGGTGGTGGTGGTCAGTTTGGTGTGATGATCAGTTTTCCTTAATTCTGCTAAGGACTGAGTGAGAAAAAATATTTGGACCTGTGTGAGGTATGGTTTGAGCAAGTTGAAATTGTCAGGGGAAGCCAGACTGTGAATGCAGAGTCTTTGAATGCAACTATTTTTGAGTTACTGATTTCTTAATACCATCAGTTGCTAAGCTACTAACCAATATGACACAGGCTGCTAGATGCTTTCTAGATTGAATATAGATCTGACATCACACGGTATTAGCTAACATTTATAGAATACTTCCTGCATATGGACTTTGTTATTATCTTATGTTTTCATCCTAACAACATTAGGAGGTGTGAGTACTATTTTATCTCTGTTTTACCAGATGAGGGAAAATGAGGCACTGAGAGATTAAGTAACTGCAAGGTAACATTGCAGGTGATCAAGATCCTGTTGACAATCGGAAGAATAAGTTTTTCATGGTTTTGTTCCATCTCAGTCTGATTTGTTCTGCATTAGCCATTATATTCTTGGACAACCAGTGGTTCTTGGAGAGAGCCCTCCCTCTTTTTTAAACATAGATTACATGGTTTAGAAGAAAGTGGTTCCATTTGCTTTCATGATAATTATGGTTTCTGGGTTAGCACTCAGTGCCTCCAGCTTTTTAAGGCTATGGGTAAAAGCAGCTCTATTTCTTACCAACCTTTGACGGTGTGCAGCATGCTCAGATAGAATAGGAAGCTTATACATATTAATGACTGGTCAACTGTAGTTTCTTTTGGGGATCATTTCATAGGATGTTATAATCAAATGCATTTGAAAGAATAGAATGCATTTAAGGTTTCTGTTATTCTTCTATGGTGTCAAGGGAAGACAGCATTTGTTCTCTTTGAGACCAAGTCCAGTTTTTTTTTTTTTTTTTTTTTTTTTTTTGGAGACAGAGTCTCGCTCTGTTGCCTGGGCTAGAATGCTTTGGCGTCAGCCTAGCTCACAGCAACCTCAAACTCCTGGGCTCAAGCAATCCTCCTGTCTCAGCCTCCTGAGTAGCTGGGACTATAGGCATGCGCCACCATGCCCGGCTAATTTTTCTATATATTTGTAGTTGTCCTGCTAATTTATTTCTATTTTTAGTAGAGACGGGGTCTCACTCTTGCTCAGGCTGGTCTCAAACTCCTGACCTCAAGCGATCCTCCTGCCTCGGCCTCCCAGAGTGCTAGGATTACAGGTGTGAGCCACCGCGCCTGGCCAAGTCCAGTTTTAATCATTGTTGCAACCCTCTGGTCCCGTTCAACTGCGTCTGGTAGGTTTAATGCTGAGGGCAAACTGCCCTTCCCCAAACCGTGGCAGACATCACCAATTAATTGTAGCACTTTTCCCGGGACATGACATCAGGTGAACACTATCAGTTGATTATAGTTACCATAGTAAGTATGATAGTTGAACTTAATTATCACCTCTAGTGGACCATATTCTTGCCTTTATTACCAAATAAGAAAATGATCAATTTAGATCAGCGTTTCTCAACAGGAAATGAAGTTGCCATCCAGGAGATGGACATTTGGCAAAATCTGGAGTTATTTTTGGTGGTTATAACAGGGTAGGGGATGAGGTTGCTACTGGCCTTTAGCTGGTGGAGGCCAGGGATGCTGCTAAACATCCTACAATGCATAGGATAGCCCCTCTTCTCCCATGACAATCAATTATTCAGCTCAAAATGTCAATAGTGCTGAGACAGAGACCTTTGACCTTAACAGGTAGTTGAGAGTGAGACCTGGGATATGGAAGAGGGGTTATGGGGGAGAGCAAGACACTTGGAAGAAAAAGAGAGAAAGGGTTTCAGCTTAACAGGTTAACTTAAGGTAGGTTTGTGCACAGATCTAGTAATTCTCTCTGGTGCCCTGTTTGATAAACACAGCAGAAAGTGTCGATTCATGGAAAAGATCACAAATAAACGATTACATATGCATGGCTTAGTAACTTCTTGGGCCCTTTTGTTGTCTGGTGCCTAAGGGGTTAGTAAGGAGTAGCTGATGAGGGTTGCTGCCCTGTCACCTTGGAAAGGTTAACCTTTTATTAAGAAAGCAAGCTGAGATTTTGACAAAGATCTGTCTACATCATGTCAATTCCAAGCTATAGGAAGTGATCAAACTGTCCAAAACCAAGAAATGGTTAAATAAATTATGGGATAACCATAATTTAAATAATTTTTTGGTGACATAGGATATGAGATATATAATACATTATATCAATAAATGTATATACAATATGATCTTAACTTCAATATATTTACATCCAAAACAGACTAAAAGACTTGTAGTTTCACCAGGACTGTTTTCCCTATGCTTTGATATTTTTACCAAATTTTCTTTAACAAAGACAAGTGTGGTTACTTTTGAGATGAGAAAAGTGTAAATATTTCAGAGTTTGGTACAGTGGTGAGGATTCCATATTTAAAATAAATGAATTTATCTTTTGGGGACAAGTGTCACTTGTTTATCAAGTGGCTGCTATGTGCCAGGGACAGGGGTAGACACTGGTGATTCAGTGACACATGTAAGTTACATGGTCCTTGTCCTTGAGGAGCCCTCGGTCAATAGGGGAGGCTGATAGATTCCACTATAGTGCAGTGAGTGTTGCTTTGGGGATGGGAATAAAGTTCTATGGGACACAGAGGTTGAATAGCCAGGTGTCTTTACAGATACGAAGGAAGACTTCACCCAGGAGGTGGCATCTGAGAAGGATCTTGTCTTAGTCTGTTTTGTGCTGCTATAACAGGAGACCACAGACTGGGTAATTTATAAACAACAGAGGTGTATTTGGCTCATGATCTGGGAGCTGGGAAGTCCAAGGTCAAGGGGCCGCTCTGGTGAGGGCCTCTTGCTGCCATGCCAACGTGGTGGAAGGCATCACATGGCCAGAGAGCACAAGAGAGTGAGAGGGGTCTGAGCTCACTTTTATAACAAACCCACCTCTGGATAAGAACAATCCATTCACCAGGGCAGAGCCCTCATGTCCTAATCACCTCTCAACACTGTTGCACTAGAAATTAAATTTACAACATATGAACTTTGGGGGACACATTTAAGCTATTGTAGATTTTAATGGCAGAGTAGGAGTTTATGAAGCAAAGAAAGGTTGAGAAACACCTGGCCAGTTGCTTTCTGAACTGTGAATGGAAGCTGCCTGCTCAGTTTTGTCATGTAATTTATAAACTGCTATGAGAAAGAAAGCTATTGTCATGAATGCTACATGTAACAGAAGTGTTTGAGTGACCAGGGATAGAGATTCCACGGGCTGTTTTTGTTGTTGTTTTTTTAGAGACTGGGTCTCATTGTGTTACCCAGGCCAAGTGCTACTCCCACCTCAGCCTCCTGGGTACCTAGGACTATAGGAGAAAGCCACCCTGTCCAGCTAGTTAAATTTTTTTTTTTCTAGAGACAGGGTCTTGCTATGTTTCCCAGGATGGGCTCAAGCGATCCTGCCCCTCTCAGCATCCCAAAGTGCTGGGATTACAGGTGAGAGCCACTGCCCCTGGCCAACTGGCCTGTTTTATATGACAATTAGATCAATTTCCTTGGATTAATTGAAATCTTGTTTACATCAATTGACAAGGCATCTTGTGACCTACAGACACACTACCGGGCACTTTGCACTATTGAGTGCATAAATGAAACTATTTTTACCTTGTTGCTTTAAACTCAGCCTTTTAAAGAGTAAGTTGAATGAAGTTAAATGTCAGTTTTAGAGACATGAAGGCTGGAATTGCTGTTGTGTAACGTGGGTTCCATCGTTCCTCCACCAACATGCTCGATTCAGGCAAAGACGTGGCACGGCCAGGTGCCCCGGAGTTCTCGGTGAGAACCTTGGGGGTCGCTCTTAGCGAAGGAAGCTAAGAATATGCTCAGTATCAAAGGGCATCTGACTGGTCTGTTTAGGTTGATCTAAATGAATAGCTTTTGAATTTAGAAAAGAAGACACATGTTGCCTAAGGCTTTAACCACGACACTTTGTTCATTTACTAAGCAACTAATGAATTAATTCAGTGGGTATTCCTTGCGTGCCTCCTGTGTGCCAGGCCAGAGGTCACTCGTCTGGCAAGGTCTCCTCCCCGGAACATCGCAGAGAATTGGAAAAGCCAACCTGTTAACACAGGTTTCACTGCAGTCCCCTCCCCGGTGCTCTTGGCGTCACTCGGGAGGGTCACTGCGGGTCTGGCCTACAGCCTGTCCACACACACAGTGCCACCGTGTTCAGGAAGCAGAAGATGGAAGATGCAGTGAACTATAACTGCAGCGAAACAACTGCTGCCGTTAGGGGCGGGGACAGCCTGTTGGGAAATCAGTGAGGAAATCAAAGTTCATTGTAAGAGCATGCTTGACTTTAGAAAGTTTAACAGTGTTGAGAGGAAACCTCTCCAGCTCTTGACTGTGGTCTTCATGGTGTCAGAGCATTACATAATGACAGACGACCGTGTGCCATCATGTTTAGGAAGCTCTTTAGCATGTGTATGTCAAATGGCACCGTGGCACGGCATCTGTTTCAGCTCCGGTTCCTCACTCTGGAGACCACAGCTTCCGCCTGGGTTCTCAGCCGGGACGCTGGGGCTACTGTAGGCTCATCTCACCTGTTTCCGGTGTGTTAGGGGTCACTGCCCTGTGCTGCCTGCTGTCCAGTGTGGAATCCATTGTTTCATGTGTTTTTTTCTAGTGTTTTAATTCTTTCAGGTGCAAGTATGAATCTGGCCCATTATGTCATTTTGTCTGGATGTGGAAGTTCTGAAATATTCTTTTACAATGCTTTCTTTTCCTTTAAAAGTGGGGATTTAGGCCAGGCACGGTGGCTCACGCCTGTAGTCCTAGCACTCTAGGAGGCTGAGGCGGGATGATTGCTTGAGCTCAGGAGTTCGAGACCAGCCTGAGCAAGAGCAAGACCACCCCCCATCTCTAACAAGAAGAAAGGAAAAAAAAAAAAACCCAGCTGGACGTTGCGGCGCGTGCCTGTGGTCCCAGCTACCCAGGAGGCCAAGGCAGGAGGATCACTTCAGCCCAGGAGTTGGAGGTTGCAGTGAGCTACAGTGACGCCACTGCACTCTATCCAGGGCAATGGAGTGAGACTCTGTCTCAACAACAACAACAAAATAAGACAACCGAACACCCCTCCTCACGACCCCCCCACCCCTTTGTATTAAAAAAAATGAGGATTTAAAAAAAATTAAAAAAATGTTTGGACATTTAGAAATACGAAGCTTCAATTACATGGTAAATTCACATTGTGGAATAGCGCATTCCTGACAATCTTTGATCATTAAGTCTTGTCTGTGTATGAGCTCTGAGTTAAGATGTTTCAGAGCATAAGTCAATTATCACCCTCATCTTAAAGCATAATTAAAATCTCTCTTCTCAGCCATCAGGGGATCAATCCTTTTTTTTTTATTTGCTGCCTCTTCTTATGTTCTGAGAAATTGTTCTAAAGAAACGGCTGAGTTTCCAGAGTTTGGTATGCATCGCCCTAGCTTCTGACTAAAATAATGGGCTATAGAACGTAATTGCAGTTAAGTCTAAATCAAAGTATTCGATCTATTTTCAGAGGTTGTATCCGTAAATGGCACAACTGATATATTTGTTTTCATTCTCCTTCCACCTGGTTTGCTCAATCTAATCACTTGAATGTTGTTAATTTGGGATTAAGGTGCATTTCAGAAGATTCTGGCTTTAAAGAGCAAGGTAAATTTAGGTTTCCTGCAAAGTCCCTAATGATACCAATAGCTATAAATGGCATCGTTCATCTCGGTGGGGGCTTTCTTATTTCTTAGGCACTAGAAACAAATCTAGGAAGACTTGTGTGACTGCCCCACTCTTGAAAGATTGGGCTCTCAATTTCTCTAGTACCTACTTCTTCAGTAGTTTATTTACCTACCTTGTGTTGTTTTGGAAACGACATGAGAGAGAAGGAAAAGAGAAAACAAAGGGCCTGTACTTCCGTGTTGGATAAAGACACACACATGAATTTTAGTTCGCTGCATGATTCCTTTGCAGTTTCACTTGGCATTTCTTTACCAGTAAAGCACAGAGCTTCTCTCCCAATGCCACTTGGTCATTCATCCAGCCACCAGAGCTGTTTTTCCTACATGTAGGTCCGATCATTGTCACTTCCCTTTGATGGGAGTGCCCGAGTACAGATTAAAGTCCCATCTTTGTGATGTGACGTTTAAGACCTTCCACGGTCTGACCTCAAATTCTTTCCCAGTCCTGTCTCCCATCACACATTACAGTTCAGCTGCAGGGGACACGTCTTGTTGTTGCGGGGATGTGCTGTGTATTTTAACATCTGTGTTTGCTTCCAGTTTCCCTGGAAAATCTTTCTCCCTGTGCCCTCCCTTTGCAAATCGTGCATGTTGGGACCCCTTCCCAGCCTGTACAGTTGGCCTTGCTGCTTCTCTTGTCTGGGTTCCCATGACTTTCTCAGAAACTGTCTTGGAAGGCCATGGTCACTGTTACCAGGAAGATAGTTTACAAACCTGCAGGTCAGATGGCCCGGGTCTTGCTCCTGGATTTGATGCCATCATTGTGGAGGTAGAAGCTGAGGGACAGCATAAAGAGTACAAAGGGCATTTGGGACAACGGTCCAGGCTTTTACCGTTGAGGACTTGAGAGCAAAAGAACAGCCAAGCCTTCTCTGTCCATCTCTTATTTCTGTCTTCATTTCCCTTTGCCTAGAGCAACAGAGGATGTACAATAGCCGTGTATAATATGAAGACCTCACAAAGAGTGTGTATGAAAAAAGGGAATCTGAGATTTTTGACATTTTCACCCCATATTTGTTAAGGTTTCCAGATTTCACAAAGGTATGACCAAGGAGTAGTCAGAAGATTGCATGCAACTCTGCACATCCTGTTGTGTTGCATTCTAGCGATGTTAGCCATGTGTGCGGGAAAGGATTTTGTTTACACTGATACACACATGACATTTTGGTCAATGATGGATGGTATATATGATGGTGGTCCCATAAGATTATAACACCACATTTTTACTGTATTTTTTCTATATTTAGGTGTGTTTAGATACACAAAGACTTACTGTGGTGTTAGTTGCCTAAACAGTATTCAGTATGGTAACGTGCTGTACAAGTTTGTAGCCTAGGAGCAATAGGCCTACAGCCTGGGTGTGTGTGCTAGGTTTGTGTAAGTACACTCTATGATGTTCACAGAACTACGACATTGCCTGATGATGCATTTCTCAGAACTCAGAATGTATCCCTGTTGTCAAGAGAGGCATGGCTGTATTTAAGAAAGTAAAAGAAGCCAGGTGCAGTGGCTGGCACCTGTAATCCCAGCTACTCAGGAGGCTGAGGTGAGAGGATCATTTCAGGCCAGGAGCTCGAGACCAACCCGGGCAACATAGCAAGACCCCGTCTCTACAAAAAATAATAAAAATTAGCTGGATGTGGCGGTGTGTGCCTGTAGTCCCAGCTACTCAGGAGGCTGAGGTGGGAGGATCATTTCAGGCCAGGAGCTCGAGACCAACCTGGGCAACATAGCAAGACCCTGTCTCTACAAAAAATAATAAAAATTAGCTGGGTGTGGTGGTGTGTGCTTGTAGTCCCAGCTACTCAGGAGGCTGAGGTGGGAGGATACTTGAGACCAGGAATTTGAGGCTACAGTGAGCTATGATCATGCTGTACTCCAGCCTGGGAGACAGTGAGACTCTGTCTTTAATAAACAAATAAATAAATAAATATATAAATAAATAAATAAGTAGTGAGCACCTGCTAAGTGCCAGGTACTGTTCTTGGGCCTTGGGATGCAATGATGAGTACAACGTAGCCCAACCTTCAAGGGTCTCCTAGTCTCGCTCAGTGGTTCTCCCACTGTGGTCCCCCGACCAGCAACGTCAGCGTCATCTGGGAACTTGTTAGACATGCACATACTTAGACCCCACTCCAGACCTGCTGAATCAGAAACTGGGGGTGCAGGCCAGCAATCTGAGTTTTAACAATCTGGAGAGAGAGAGACACACGTTCAATACAATTGGGTAAGAGCTACTGAACGTATGTCGATTGCATAATATCTCACAGTAGTTTCGGAGGTGAAGTTGAAGGTGGTGGAGAGTCAGGTAGGTTTTCAGATGAGTCAAGTTCAACTTAAGTCTTAAGTAGTGAGTGTTTGTTCTTCAGATGGATAAAGGGGAGGAGAAGAGCATTTCAGGCCAAGAGAACCACACATGCAGAATACAGACTAATCCAAGGGCACGGCCGCCTCTGGGGAATCACAATTATTATTAGTGTCATTACATCCTTATTATTACTATTTTGCATTCTTATGTCAGGGTCATAGGATGAGCTATGCTGGCAAGATTGGTGGCCAGATCATGCCGAGAAGTTTTGCTTTTCTCCTGGAAAATAACCAAAACTTTTTTTTTTTTTTTGAGATAGTCTTGCTCTGTCAACCGGGCTAGAACGCAGAGGTGTCATCATAGCTCACAGCAACCTCAAACTCCTGAGCTCAAGCGATCCCCCTGCCTCAGCCTCCTGAGTCACTGGGACTACAGGTGCATGCCACTACACCCGGATAATTTTCTGTTTTTTGTAGAGACGAGGCCTTGCTCAGGCTGGTCTCAAAATCCTGACCTCAAATGATCCTCCTGCCTTGGCCTCCCTGAGTGCTAGGATTGCAGGCACGAACCACTGCACCTGGCCCCAAAAGGTTTTTTAAGTAGTGAAATGAAGTAATATCAGATGTGCAGTTCTTTTGAATACACACACACAAAACCCAGAGCCTTTTTTAAATTAGAAAAAAGTTATTTTATGATATATTCAAAATCTGAGAGTGAAGGAGAAAAAAATAAAGAACTTAATTCTTACAGATTTATAATAATTTTGAAAGAATTTTAATTCTAAAAGAAATTCATACAGAAAATCTACAGAAAAATTTTAAAATAGAAAAATATTTGAAGAAACAAAAGCTAGCTCAGTTCAACCTAGATTAAACTATTGTTTACTTTTCAGGTGTACTTTGCTGTCATCTTTTTTTTTTCTGTGCCTGCTTTTTATTGTGCATAATACATAAATTTAAATTCTAGCTTGATTTTTATTTCCCCCATTTAGTGGAAAAATGGTTGTGTTGCAAATGTCTTTAAACAGTTTGTAAATGACCACTTAACAGGTGGCACTCTATTCCACAGAGTGCCACACCAGGGTTTGCTTGACTTTACTTATACGCATAAAGTTATGCATCAGTTAGAGTTGGGTGAGGGACATGGAATTGGGATTTATTGTGGGAATTCTACCCTGTGCAACTGTAGGAGCTGGAAGAAGTCTTTGGAAGGCTGTTGTCTCTGGCCAGGGATCAGGAAGAAAAGTCGCAGGTGGAATGGGCGGAGCCAGGACCCGCTGGAGCCCATGTGTGTCTCTCCCAGCTCCCACCTGGACGACTGGGAGTGACACATAGAAGACCCCATATGCTTGCCCTCTGCGATGCACACGTACCTGGCCCAGGAGCCTCAGGGACTGGTGGATGGCTCAGCCCCAGGTGGCAGTCCCCACCCTAACTCCACCGACCTGCTTCTCCACTTCTGCCTTCAAATTGTGGGCAAACTCCTCCCTGGTCCCCCCCAACCCCTGACCCCTTCCTGCCTCAAGAGGGAATTCTGGGAAATGTAGGTCCCGCTTAGATACACTGACAGGGTACCAGCCCCTACCCCCAGGGAGCATGCCTGATTTTATTCTCTTGTTAGGAAATACTGCCGTGGATGTCTTTATTTCCACCTGAATCATTTTCTGAATTTCGGATCATTTCCTTAGGATAGATCCTCAGACATTATTGAGTCAAAGGGCCTGAACATTTTCGAGTCTTTAGATGTTGCCAATTTACTTTGCACAAAGACACGTTGTATCCGCCACCAGAACAGAGTAGGAAACATCTTACCGCACTGCAGCCAGTACTGAGCGCTGTATTCCTCTTTTTTTCTTTTTTTTTTTTTTTTACATTCCTGAGGTTTCTATTTGAATTGTTTATTTCTGTCCTTTAAAGTGAAGGTGTGTGTGTGTGTGGTGTGCGTGTGTTGTATGTAATGAAATTGACTTTGCAACAAGTACAGACTAGTGGTGGAAGGTGTGTGCTTTGAACCTCGGGAGAATCACTTAATAGATATTGTGAGTAAGAGGTAAACCACCCTCTCCTGTTGTGGGGACTTACTAATCACAATAGCACTAAAATGAGAGGGCTGATGCGCTGACACATCCACGGAAAGGGGTATGAACAACTGCAGTGAAAGTCAGTGAAACTGCTCATTAGGTGTCGTGCTCTGTGGCCACACTCAGTTTCTGCAGAGGGTTTTGAGATGGTTTTTGATTGCAAGGACCCAATTATTCACTTTCTCTTTTTAAAAAGTTTTTCACCCCTCCCTGTAGGAAGAATACTTTTAATTCTAATTGGTGACCTTTAATCTTAGAACCGTGTCATTTTAATTTCTCTCCGGTGCCTGCCTTTTCCTCTGTAACATCGGTCCTGCTGAGTATAGGTCTTAACAAACCTCTTTTTCTTACTCTTCGGATGACTTTTCTTTCCAGTTAATTTTCACTAGGAAATAGCATGAAAACCCAAACTTCATGGTTAAAAAACATTGTCTATGACTGTGCAAAGCAGAATGTTCGAGCTCTCGCTCAGCTGTGGCTTTTGACCTTGTGGCTTACCAAGGAACTTGAACGAGTTTCTAAATCAGTTATCAGGCCAGATTCTACTGACTTTTGAGTTTTAAGTAATATTAATATTTAAGATTCCCTTTAGAAACTGACCACAGTTGATTTCTTTCCTTCCCCCACAATCAAACAACCAACCCACTGGCCCAGTTTTAATAGAAATCAAGCTTACATGTTCATAAACCATGAAAATCAAATGTGTACATTTTCTAACTCGACCTAAAGTGAGCTGAAATTTATTGGCTTCGTGATTGTGTGCTTAGTTCTACTGAAAACAGGATAATTCCATGGAACTCCGAGTCTGTGAAGGCGGCTTCTCATTTGGGGAAAGGAATGTGGTGTGGTGTTTCATCGCTACCCTGGCTGCTCAGTGTCAAACAAAGGATGGTCCCTGGGACCAGCATCACACTAGCACCGTTGAGGAGCTGGTTAGAAATGCAGAATCTCAGACCTCACCCAGACCCACTACATCAGAATCTGTGTTTTCAAATCTGATCCTGGTTTGATTCTTGAGCTCATTTAAGTCTGGGAAGCTGTCTGACCTGCCTGGCACTCAATACCAGATACGTCCTGCTGCTGCCCACTTCCTTCCGGCAGTGCTTTGTTTTGGGAGGACTCAGACCTGTGCAGTGGCCTCCATTGTATTGATCTGTCTACTGATTGGTCCTGCTGAGATTTGTTAAAATTCCCAAAATTCCTGGGAAGCAGTGAATTGGGCCCCCTGACTTCTCCATTGTGAAGTCAGACCCAGCAGTCTGTTCCCCTTTTCATCTGTGCATTCCGCTGGCTCTGGGCCATGCCATTGAGGGACAGTGTTCAGGATGGGGGTGAGTGGACTTTAGACTTTTAAAAAATAATTTATTTTTAATTGTAGTAAGATACATGTAACATAAAATTCACCATCTTAGCCATTTTTAAGTTATGTACTTAACAGCAATGTCACATACATTTACATTGTGGTACAACCAATCTCCAGAACTCTTTCCATCTTGCAAAACTGAAATTCTGTGTCTAATAAATAATAATTCCCCATCCCCCCTCCCCTGTTCCCTGGCAACCAACATTCTACCTTCTTTCTTTGCGAACTTGACTTTGCCAGGGACCTCATAAGTGGAATCACACAGGATTTCTCTTTTTGGGACTGGCTTATTTCAGTTAGCGTAATGTCCTCAAGGTTTATCCAGAATTTCCTTCCTTTTAAGGCTGAATAGCATTCCATTGAATGTATATGCCACATTTTCTTTATCCATTCATCTGTGGATGACACTTGGGTGGCTTTTACAAGTCCACCCTCTGGCTATTGTGAATAATTTTGCTGCGATTGAGTTTGAATCTTAAGCTTCCACTCACTGTCTGTGACATCTTTTGTCACTGAACTTCCTGGTCTCAGTTTTCATTTCTTTAAAAATGAGAAGCTCAAATCAGATGTTCACAAGCATTTAAGCTCTAGTTATGGGATACTAAATAAAACCAAATATACATCTATTAAAAAAATTATGTTTCTTTGAAAAGACTTCCATAGTTTCTTCCGATTACACTATTTTACCTTTCTTGGGCAAACTTCATTTTCCAGTATCTGTAACAGCTGAACTTCTACAGCTTTAACAACTTTATTGAGATATTATCTACATACCATGCAATTTTCCCACAAAGTGTACAATTCAGTGGTCTTTAGTATATTTTCAGGGTTGTGCGATCATTACCACAATCAACATCAGAACATTTTCATCACCCTAGAAAGAAACCCTACACCCATCAGTAATCACTCCCCATTTCCCTCCAAACTCTCCCCACCGCACACATCCTGGACGATCACTACTCTACTTTTTTTCTCTACATGTTACTGAAAGTTTGGTACTTGTCCCCGAGGCCAAACAAAGGATGAGGACAAGGACAATGACAAGCAGTTTGAGGAAAAGGAAAGAGAAGTTTATTAATTTGTTGGCAAATGAGGAGGATGGCAGACTCTTGTCTTAAAGAACCATCATCCTCCCTTTAAGCAGAAATACAGAGCTTTTAAACAACAGCTTTGGGCTATTGTTCAACTATAGCGTCTCCATGAAGACTATCTCATGACCTCTCTCCAGACAATTTCTGTGGTTTAAGACATAAAGAACAAAGAACATTTTTCTGCCCCTATAATGACTGGCCTTGGGCAGGAATGTAGGTTTTGATTCCTCAGAAAGGGTGAGGGGTTTTAAAGAGACAACTTGTAAAAACATTTTGCCTCCTTTCAGACCCTTACTTCTGTTACATATTGGTTTGTCTCTTCTAGACATTTTGTATAACTGGGATCATAAAATGTGTGGTCTTTTGTGACTGGATTCTTTCATTTAGCATAATGTTTTCAAGATTCTTTTACAACTTTCTAAGGTCTCAACTGATCTCATTTGTGAGAGATTCATTTATCACCATGAGCAAGTTATAGGTTGAAGGCCTAGAGATACAGTAGCAGATATCAGACACAGCCCCTGGCTGCAAGGAGCTCACAGTCTTGTGTGCAAGATGGACATTAAGTGAATTAGTATCCCAGTATTAATCACAAATGTGCTAATTTCTGTGATGGAGAAACCTTGGGTACTCTCACATAATGGGGGTGGGTGGGGGAGGGGAGGCTGCTTGACTTTTATTTTACATCTTTGGGACAGTAGTGGTGTTTACAGATCACTTATCAGGAAATCCCCTCAGTCAGTGTTTATTAAGTGACTTTGTCAGGTGACAATGATACAATAAAGAGAGAGAGAGAGAAACTATGTCCTTGAGAAGCTCACCCTGTCATCTGTGCTGAATGCTTGTCCAGCGTGATACAGGAACAGGGGTGATTCTTCCAGAAGCATGTAAGGGAATCTTTAGGGAACAATGATGCTTAATTGGGATTTTAGAAGGGGAGTAAAATTTCTTTAGAAAGCCACTGCATGCATGAGGAGAAAGGAATTTCTGAGTAGAGAACACAAGCCAATGTGTGAAGATCGTCAGTGGGTTCATGGGAGGTGGGCAACAGGGAGCCTGGCATGGCCACAGAGTAGGGAACAGCAACAGGAAGGAGACTGGAAGGGCAATGTGCTGCCAGTGGATTGGTGAAGTCACTACACATTAGGCAGTTCTTTTATACACTGGAATGCAGAGACATAAGAAGTTGGGAGATGGACAGGAAGGAATTAAAAGGAACCAGCAGCTCCAGGGTGTAAAGTTTTCCAGGCCCAAACTTAGACATATCCCTCATCACATAGCAACTGCCTTAATAGCAGGATCTTACAAGCTGGCCAAAAATGTTGTGGCATCTGAAAGTCCAGCCATTACCCTTTCTGGGCCATCTGATCATCCTGTTATGTTATGGTATTATTGTATATATTTAAGGTGTACAACATTTTTTTTTTTTAATTTATAAAGAGAGGAAATTTGTTTCTTGGAGTTCTGGAGGCTGAGAAGTCCAAGGGCTTGGTGGCAGCTTCTGGTGAGGGCTTTCATGCTGCCTTGTGACGTGGCAGAGGGCATCACACGGCAAGAGGCAAAAGTGTGTTATTGACAAGATGTTTTGATATACACAGTAAAATGATTATTACAGTAAAGCAAGTTAACATATCCATCTCTTCCCATAGTTACACTTTTTTGTGTGTAGTAAGAGCATCATGTTGTGCTTGTAGATTCATTTCCTTTATTCATCCAACATTATACTCATTTATTGTGTGCCCCTTGTTCTTGTCCCTGTGCATTCAAATATAGATGCACTGTGACCCTTGAGTAGCTGACAGTGTAATCAGCGTGGTAGCACAGAGTTGCAGACTTTCAGTCCAAACGTCAGTAGGCCTCACCAACATGTGGGTTCAAAGAAGTCACATTGACACCGATAATTAGAATTTCCATCCTTGCTCCTGTCTGGGCCTGTGGAACTCTTGTTTACCTGTAGCGACACCTTCAGAATTTCTGCACATTCCCAAAAAGATTGCATCACATGCAGCTGGTGGTTGATTTTGCTTGGTCGCAGCCACCAGCAGCATCTGCCTTGTCCTTCCTCTCTGGCCGAGGCTCCCCTTTGTCAGCGCCCTGCTGCTCGAGATGCTCGAAGGACTGTCCAGGTAATGCGGGCACACAGCACTGCTCTGAGAAATAAGAACACTGCCAGTAACATCTTAAAATTAATTTCATCTTCCAGCTGTTCTTCAGAAGCGTTCCTCATCCCCAACACACAGCCTTTGATGGAACTGTAAAGAACAAGTATCCTTAATACACTCTCCTCCTGATAACCCTCTTTTGTGTGATTAGCTTGTCTTCACTCTGGGACTTTTGTTTGTAGATTGTATTCATTTTCTAGGGCTGCCTTAACAAATTACCACCACATTCTCTGACGGTTCTCTGGAAGCCGGAAGTCCGGAGTCGAGGTGTCAGCAGGGCATGCCCCTTCTGACAGCTCCAGGGGAGACTTTTCCCCGGCCTCCCCATGGCTTCTGGTGACTGCCGGCAAGTCCTAGCATTCCTTGGCTTGCAGTGGCAACATCCAGTCTCTGCCTCTCTCCTGGCCTTCTCCGTGTGTCCTCCCTTCTCCTTATAAGGGCACCAGTCACTGGATTTAGGGCTCACTCTTCTCCAGTGTGACCTCATCTTAACTAATTACATCTGCAAAGACCTGATTTCCAAGTAAGGTCACATCCTGAAGTTCCGTGTGGACATGAATGTTTTTGGGGGGACACTGTTTGACCCACTACATAGATCTTTGAGCTCTGAAGGCAATTCTGCTGTGTTGAAAGAAGATTTAAGAAGTACACTCTTGGTCCAAAGCACTCCCAACAATGACAACGACAATGACAACAACAGCAAAACAAGTCAGGCGATCATGTCAATGGATTCTAAATTGTTGCATCATTTTGGGTGAACTTACATACTTTGCTCTGAGCCTTTATTGAATTTACTTACCCTGAGATTCTTTAGGATAACCAGGTGAGAAATTCTTTCTCAGATTTCCCTTAAGTTAGCCTCCCTGGAGTGGTCTACTGGCTCCTTATATTAGTTCCTGGAGGCTTTGCGGAGCTTGTGTTCGCTGGCATCCCGAGGAGGTACCAGCAAAGTGGGAGGCTCTGGCCCCCATGGGTGTTTTTCACATGTATGGTGGCTGATGTGGCCACCCTGGGCCACACAGTGTTTTCTTCCTTCCAAGGCTGGTTTTCCACCCCAACATCTTACTATTATGTGACAAAGTTGGGAATTTGCTTCTAATCCAACATTGCTCATTTGCCAGAATATTGGGTAGCTCAGGTTCCCCTGACAGATATTTTTCCTAAAGTCACTGTAAAAAATTGCAAAGTAGTTTCTGGTAAGAATGTAGCGTAGTTTATTAATTGTTTCTTCTGGCTCAACATTTTGTTGTCCGCTTTTGTTTTTCTACCAGTGGGACCTGTGAACTTCCTTGCATGTAAATCTTTGCATCTTTTATTCTATTCTTAGATTAAAATTTTTTAGATAGAGATTTGTTGGGTAAAAGGTTTAAACTTTTAAATGCTCTTAATGCATATTATTGTTGAATTAGTGTCCAGAAGGAGAGTTTCAATTGTTGTCATGTCAGTGTCTGGATATATGTAACAGTTCACTTACAAGCACTGCTGAGAATTTTGCATTTGTGAAAGATGAAGATCTTGGAGAGGGTGGCATTTAATTCAAGGTGGGTCTTCTTTGAATACATGTTTAAAATGATATATCAATATACAAAGTGAGTCACCATCCTGTTGTTATTGTTTAATGGTGATGCATGTATTGTTTATGGTACCAGTGAATGTTTTCATTATTTTACTTTACTTTAAGTGAATTTCTCATGCATTCATGGGTAGGTTAAGAGAAGTAGCAATAATGATCCCAAGAATAACTCCTCTCTACTGAGTGTTGTTCTTGTACTGAGTGCTCTTCATGCATGATCTCATTGAATCCTCATTTCATGGAGGAGGAACGAGGGGCTGGAGGATTTTCGTTCCCTGGGTCTCAGACATGGTTGAGGCTGAGCTGATACCAGACCTGAAGCTCCTCCAGGGTGCCAAGGGGCGCTGGCCAGCCCCGATGTGCCCGACACTGTGCCCGACACATCTCGAGGAGACGCTGGGAGGAGCAGAGAGGAGCAATTTGCACACTGGGATTACTGGGCTAGACCACTCGGTGGGGGGCTGAGCTTCAAAACCACCCAAGTGTGTGACCTTAACTCCTTTTCCTTTCCTCCAGCTGCAGTAAAAGAAGGGACAGTTCTAAGAGGCCTTGCCACCCCGCTACCTCCAAAGGGCCTCTCTCTCTGAAACCGATTCAGTGCAAAGTCCAGAACTGCTCGCATTTGCAGGGTGCCTTTCTTCTCGGCAGTGTGTGTTTTCCTCTGTTTCCAGGGGGGCTCCCAAGAGAAGGCTGTTTCTCAGTCTCCTTTTCATTTGGGGTGACCCCTCTGACACCCATGTTTAAAGCTGGGCCACGCTTATTGCTAACCTTTCTAATAGCTTCTGGGAAGCTGGCCTGAAAAGCTGCCGAGAGCTCTCCTTTCATCCCTCGCCAGGGTGGCTGCTGCGTTTTGTGTCTGCAGCCGCTGGGGTGGGGGCGGTGGTCACCGCTGGCTCTGCTCGCAGATCGGTGGCTGGTGCAGATGCTGTTCAGTCCGCCTTTGGATGCTGCAGGGCTTCTCCGTCAGCTGCTGTGCTTGCCTCCAAATTGGTCACTTTGCTTTCCTCTGGTCCCCCCACCATTCTGTCTCAAAACAGTAGCCAGAGGGACAGTTTAAGGCAGATGGTGTCACTCTGCTCAGTACCGTCCTGTGCTTTTCAGACCCCCCAGCATAAAAACCGAAGTGCTCACAGTGGCTTCTGTCTGGCACAAGCTGCCTCTTCCTGCCTACGGTTTCCCCCTCACTCTCTGCATGTTGCTCAGACATATGGTCCCAGGCAAACGCCTGCCTCAAAGCCCTCATCCTTGCTGTTCTCCCTACCTGGAATATTCTTCCTCAGGTGGCCTCAGGTTTCTGTCATGTCTGTTTTTCAGCGAGACTGTCCCTGGCCATCCTGTTGAAAACCTCCACGTCCCTCCCTGCCTCTGTAGGAAGAATGTGGCATGAACTGACCCACAGGTGTCCCGGAACGTGTGCCTCTCTCTCTGCTGTCCCGGTAGCAGGAGCATTCTTCTCGCATATTGGGGCGAATCCCTGTTGGAGACCGTGCGTTGCGTTCCTGTGACTTATGGTGATTCGGTTCCACTCCAGGATCTCTGCTTGGATCACATTAGATGTTAATTTGATTCCCTTTAGGGGGTCACTGCAAGATGTCCTGAAATAGTTTAGCAAGTCCCCTAAATTGCAGTAGTGTCGGAAGATGCTGGAAGTTCAAGCCATGAGGCCCTCTCAAGCTCTTAAGCCCGTTTGTAGAATTTACATCTCTAATTAGTGATGGGTTGTGGTGAGACATGTGTATTAAATAAATCCCTAAGTTTATCTTGGCTTTATGGAAAATATTGGCCTCATAAACCAACAGAAGGTTAATATTCCTTGGTTCACAGGCTTGGGTTTCAGATAGAAAGAAAATATCTCTTTATGAATCCCAGGGGGCAGGTTGATAGCTGTGATTTCAACCTTAATATTCTCTAAGCAGCTGTTAAGTTGGGTCTGATCAGGTTCCAAGGTGGAGTTGAGGGTACATGTGGACACCTTCCTTTCCGCTGATTTTTGCATGGAATTTCCTCATTGTGGACTTCATTGTTTACTGTGTGTGATGCCGTGGGTTCGGTGCTGTGGCACTGTGGTGACCACTCGTAATTCTAACATGAGCCTTAGCTATGTGTCAACGTGTAAGCAGAGTGACTGAGAGACTGAAGCGAGGGGATTGCTTTTATCTGGAGATTAAATTTCACTTTGTGGAATACACAGCACTTGAGGCGGATCCTGCAGGGTGAGTCAGTGTTTAGCAGGAATTGGGGGCACAGGATGGGGAAGGCAGGCAGAGAAACGGTGGAGTGTGCAGGTGTAGGCACAACAGAAGCTGTTGTCCTGTGGGGCTGGCATGTAGCATTTGTGGGGACTGGACCTGGCTTATCAGAGTCCTGTTATAGAGGCTTTTTTAAGGTAACACCAAGGATCTTGAATTTTACAAGCAGGAAGTAAAAGCCACTGAAAGTAAAGATATCATTAGGGAATGATATCTACGGCCTGTCTTTTAGAGAAATCCCTTTGGTAGCATTGGGAAGGCCAGTTACATTGAGGGGCCCTAGGAGACAGGAGGCCTGTTTGGAGCCCATGACTGGAAACTAGGTTAGAGATGGCTTGACGTGCGTGGTGGCCGAGACACAAACAGGGAAGAGACAGCGCAGAGAAGGTGTTCTGTTGGGTCATAGCCCAAAATGAAGGAGAGGCCAATTTTCTTCCCAAATCACCCAGGAGCTCAAAAGACCAAATTCTCTTCGCTAGTCAGTAAAATGGAGTCCCAGGGCCCTTGGAAAGAAAGCAGCATGAAGAAAAGGAAGTAGAAGCTGCAAATGGTAAAACCAGAAGAGGCGACCACAATCCTATCATTTCATCCTGTAGTGGAGGCGTAAGGGAGGAGAGAAAAATCGTGACCGACAAGCAACCTGGGTGGAGGCAGCGTGTTGTATTTTATCATAGTTTCAGTGAGGATGTTGTGTTCTAGCATTAGCAATTGATCTGATTCCCGGGGTTTGAAACGGAAAGGGAAGGAGGGGCACCCACTGCAAGCTTTTACACGTGGGTGTCTTGGACTTTGAAAGAATATTTTGAATAGCTATGATTTCTGGAAAGTGGTTCATTAACTAACTCAGTGGATTTGCTTAGATGGTACCTTAGCTTTCATCTCTGGAGGGAACACATGCTTCATTGGCAGCCATGAACATTGTTATTATTGTTAGTAAGGTAATAAATAATATTATTATAAATTCTAGCTAACTTTACTAAGAATTCCTGACCATGTACTTTGTACAGACTGTTTAGATGGAATGGTGGGATTTTCTTTCACTCTCCCATTTGTTTCATATGGCCTGCTAATTTTGCATCAGCTTTAATTTTATAGGTAGAAGGAGACAATGTTGGAAGAGTCACACAGAACATTCCCCATCTCTCAGGGGTGCACGCTTTCTTGTGGCTTCCTGTCTTCACGGGGCCTTCTGACCTTCTGACCTCCTGACCGTGCAGGGTTTTCCTAGGGGCCATCTGCAGGAATGTTCCTCGGAGCAGTGGCTATTTCTAAGTGGCGGTGGCTTTCTCCTCCTCTTGTGGGCTGTGTGTGTCCGCCTGTGCCTTCTGGGACTCTCTTCGTTGGGTTGATTCATTTGTTTGGACGTGACCTTTTCCCAGTTCCTCTTCCCTGGGCTTTTGCCTGCTGAGGAAATGATCCTCGATCCCATCCATCTGCGCTGGTGGCAACAGAAGAGAGAATTTCTCTTTCCTATGGTTCGGGTCCAACTGCCCGGACACCTGTCCTTCAGAGGCTCATATTGTTCTGGTTGGTATTACTTCCTGATGCAGAGACTTTTTCATATTCCAGTTCTGGAAGTCATCACGTTGGACAGGGGACAAGGAGGAGGCGGTGGAGGGTCCTCGGCTGACCTGGTTGCTTTTTTGGGTTGTTCGCTGTCCACATAGGAAGGGCCGTTTCTCCCACCTCCGCCTGCAACTGGCCCCTGGAACTGGCCCTATTAGTAAGCTTTTCCCATTGGTGGCTGATTCATTCTGAGAGCGTTTCATATCCTGTGGGATTCTTCACTGTTAGGCTTGAGAAGAAAAAGAACAGCTTCTCTTTCAAGTCTGATGAAAACCGCTTGCAGAAGACACACATACGCATGTTGTGTGTGTTTATGCTTTTCTTGTGGACACTTGACTTCTCCTCTGGTTGTTAAGGAAATCCACATGAGGATATGAACTTGTACATTGGGACCCTTAGGTTGTGTGTCCTGGTGTTACAGAGGAAATGAGTTCTGACCATTTTGGAGGCTTGTCAAAGTTTTTTCTCTGCAACTCTGGAGTTTTCTTTCTTGTGCTTTCAGAGTGGCAAAATCCGTGGACTCCTGAGAGCTTTGCTCCGGAGATCCGTGGCTGGGGGATGAAGTGCGGAGTTGAGGGGCCAAATCCTAACTCTTCCTTCAGGCCTCTGCCATCTGCCCAATGTCATGTTTGCAGTCACCTTGAACTTGGAAGAATGCTCCCCGAGCACTGCTCCCATCCACCAGGGTTGCTCTGCAGATTTCCAGATGTTGAACTTGTGGAGGTGATGTAACCCCAGCTGGTATTGCAGGGGGGCCGGCTGAGTCATGCAACTTTGGGACTGAATCTCCACCTCATTTAGCAGCAGGAGCCCGGGGAAGGAGATGGTGCCTGGTTTGTCTGTTGCCTGGGGCTCCCCCAGCTGTGATCCGGAGCTAGTATCAAGTGGAAGCACACCTGTGACAAGGGGCCTGGCCAGTGCATGACAATGCGTGTCTTCCACTTTTTTGATGAAGCAGGATGATAATTTTATAGTATCCCTTTCTCAGGGGCACAAAGACAGGAGCAAGAGTTGGGGGAGAACGGGCTGCAGCGGCCAGGAAGATACATATTAGGGTAGGTGGGGAGACCTCCCATCCAGAAACAGAGCATCTGAGAATCAAGTATACTGATTATCGTCGTGTTTCTTTAACAGAGCAGAGGAAACGCAGTTTCTGGTGCTGTGCGGTCACCCCTTACATACGTAACTTCCACTTCATACCTGGTGTCGGCACACCGCAGCCCGCAGGCCAGATCTGGTCTGCCACCTCTCACCTGTTTTTGTAAATAAAGTTTATTCAGATATGCCACATTTATTCATTTACTTTCCGCAGCTGCTTTTGTGCTTTTGTGGCAGAATTGAGACAGATTGAATGCTCCCGAAGCCTGAAATGCTTCCTCTCTGGCCCCTTAGAGTAAGTTGGCTGACCTTTGCTCTATAGCCTCTATCCAGATGGGGAAATTTAGGACATCCCCTTTATGTAAAATCTCTAGTTTTAACATTTGCTCCTATTATTATTATTTTAAATTCAACCCACAGACCCTCCTTCTTACTCTCCTCTCAGCTCTTGGATTATTTCAGGAGTGTCATTTCCAGTGGGGTGCTGCTTCCCTCTTGGGGACATTTGGGATTATGAGGTGGGGGGCTTTTATGATCAAGAGCCACCCCTGGTATGGGGGGAGAGGGAGAGAAGTTCCAAATGGCCCCCAGGCTGCAGGAGGACCCCACGCTGAATGTCAGGGGCGCACTCACTTGGAGAACCACTTGCCCCTTTCTGTTTCTGTCCCTTTGTAACATCTCCCAGTGATGGGGCGGCCCTAATGCTTTGCACTCCAGCTGCTTTCTTGCTTTTGTGTACCTTATTTTAGTTGCTGTCAGACACAGGAAACCGGCAGGTAATTTATCTGCCTGTCAGTGACAGGGGGAACTCGCTCTGACGGGACTCAGATGTTCTCTCTGTCTCTTTCTCTCTCTGCTTCTCCTCTCTTCATTGTCTCTCTTCTCTCCCCTTTCTCTGTGTCTCCCTCCTCCCTCTCTCTCTTACACACTCACACTTTCTCTTACACACTCACACATGGTCTCTCACACTTCACACACACACACACACACTCACACACTTGCTCACTCCTGCTCCCTTGCTGCTGCCTTCCATCGACCCTAATGACTCTGCTTCAGTCAATTCCCAGGACAGGATGTTCTTTCGTTTCCCTGGCTGCCTTGTGCAGTGCTGGAGAGAACTTGGATCTCCCGTTCTGTCTCACAGGAACCCCCAGCCAGCCTTTGTAAATCCTGCTTAAAACAAAAAACAAGCAAAGGGCTCCTCAACTCTTCACCCCCTCACCTGGCTCTCACTGCTTCTGGGACCAGGCTATGCCTTTTAGCCAAAGGAAGCCAGCAACCCGCCCACCCGATGCCCAGCAAAGAGGGAGACCCTGGGAGGGCAGAGGTGTTTCCTGCCGTCCCCAGAACCCTGGGCAGCAGGGCCCGGAGCAGTCAGAGCAGCCGTGAAGGGGCCCTGGGCAAGTGGGGCTGGTGGGGGGCCTCTGCAGTGGCCTATGAGGTCGTGTGCAGGGCGACTGCAGCCTGGGGACCTCAGTCTAGAGAGACGTGGGGGGCAGGAAGGGGAGGGGGGTGGCCTGCCAGACAACTCAGCTTTGAGATTTCCAGAGAGATCCGAGAAAGGAGAGTCTGAGTTTCTGCCATTTGGCCATCCCAGGGGACACGTGAGTGACACAGGGATTGTGTCTCCCTGGCCAAGGGCCGTGTGCTCACCACTTCAACTGCACCACAGTCACCTGGAAGTTTTTTTTAAACCACAGATCGCCCCACCCCTAGGGTTTCTGACTTACTAGGTCTTGAGTCACGCTCCAAGATTTGCCCGTCTAACGAGTTCCGGGCCGGTGCTGCTCCGGGGACCCTACTTGGAGAACCGCTGGCCTGGCGAAGAGGCGAACCGTGAAGCCCGTTAGTGTCCTCAAAACAGAACTAAACTGAGATACTGGGAAGAAGATGAAAAATAAAGCTGACAGGAAATTACGAACAGGAATTCGGTCCCCATGATGTTGATTAATGTGTCCGAGTCTTCTAAGTTTTCTAGAAAGGGTTAAGCTAGTTGAGCCAAAATGCTATTGAGCAATAACATGATAGTAGAGACTTTCATTAAAATCTAATTCCTCCGCATTTTGGGAATTTATTCACTATAAACAGGAAGAGTGTTTCAAAATTGAGTTTTGGCTCTTTGTAATTTTGAATCCTTTTCGCTGACTTAGAAAAGAAAGCCCCTCATTTGAACTTTTACTCGTAAAAGAAGGTAATTTGGGGGCCTGAGTGGCTCCCACTTTTCACCATCCAGGTCTGTCCCTCTTGATAGCAAGATGACCATTTGATGCAGCGGCCTCAATTTTCAGTTGACAAACTCCTTTCTTCTCTTTTTCTGTCTTTATACTTGCTATAAGATTTTGGCCACGAATGTAAAAATAACTAAATTATAAACAAAAGAATGCTAGACAGACACGTAATAAACAGCAAATCATGTGCTTCAAGAATATCCTGAATGATCTGGAATGACCTGGAAGTAAACCCCAGGTTTTTAAAGAATGGATGTCTTTGCCCTAAGTTAAGACTTACTTTCTGTAAATGGGGGAAGATACATCAAAACTTCAAGAAGGCTTTACAAATGCAAATATGCAAATTTCAGAAGAACTCTTAAATTACTTTTGTGTGCACATGAAATGGGTCAGTCATTCATTGATTCCTTAAAAATCTTTATAAGGATTAATTTAAGAGCAAGTGACTTACTTGAAAAGGAAGATACTGAAAACTATGACCTTAGAATTAGAGCTCCAAGTATATTGAGCTGTTGACTTTCTTTCGGTTTTAACCAGGGTATCCACCGTCCTGCCTCAGCATCAGGGGTAGCAATAGTGCTTGGGTTGGAAGGTTAAGATTTCTGGGTCCTTTAAAGCTCGTTTATTTACAGGTTGGGATTTTGGCCAAGGTGCTTGGGCTGCTTATCCGTGTTTGGGTCCCACCATCTGTGAACCCCATTGATGGTGTGTAAATTAATAAAATGCACTTTGAGCCCAGGATGAGAGACTTTCAGGGCTGCGAAGAGGAATCATAATTAAAAGTATTAAACAACTCCAGGGATTTTAGCAGTATTCACAGTTTTGACTTCACACACCTAGGGGTTTGGAATTGTTTAATAAAACAGGCTTGAAAATGATGCATCGGGCTTCCTTTGTGTTATTGGCAACACTTCAGAAGCCACAAGGATCCTTGTTTCTCCATGATGTTTGGAGAGAAGCTGTTCGGTGTGGGATGGAACTCTGCCTCGCCGTAAGAGCTGTTACTTTCCTGGAATCCATTTCTTGCTCGCGGAGATGTCGGTGGCGCATGGCTATGAAAGTGTCTTGAGGCAGAGAGGCAAGAAGGGGAAAGGATGGTCGTGGCCAGCAGTTTCAGTGTTATTGGGGTGGCTGGTGTTTTAATAAAATTATCTACAGAACTTGAAAAACTCGTCTGACTGCACAGGCTTTGTGTGAGACAGGGCACTATATTTGGGAATTTGTTGGTCTTTATGGTGAAAGTTGAATGAGGGAGGGGCATGGTGATACATACTGCTGACATTTCACAGCTGCCTTGTTGGGGGTAAAATCCAAACCTTTAAATTTCTCCATCTTTGGGCTTTACTATCTGTGAGTCATAAATTCTACCTGCAAGACTCAGGCTAAAAGCTCCTTTGGGCCAGGGACACCCGCACTGTCTGATCCTTCTCTGTCTGCATATGTATATGGGGACATATGGATTCTTACAAAACAGTGGCTGGCTGTGCATTTTTTTTTTTTTTTAGAGACAAGGTCTTGCTGTGTTGCCCATGCTAGAGTGCAGCAGCTATTATTCTCAGGCATGATCGCATGATCATAGCTCACTGCAGCCTCGAATTCCTGGGCTCATGTGATCCTCCTGCCTCAGCCTCCCGAATAGCAAGACTACAGGTGTGTGCCCCTGTGCCTGGTGGCTACTATGCCTTCTTTTATCTTGGATTCATAGAGTTTGGGACCCAGGTGCTTGAGAAAAGTTTATTGCATTAATAATAACAACCAACAACATTTTATTGCATGAATAACAGATAACAAGTTTATTGCAGTAACAACAGTAACAGATAACACTTTCAGGGTGCTTGCTATAGGCCAGGCACTGTTCTGAGCCTTTACATGTGGAAACCTATTTAATCCTCAAGAGAATGCTCTGAGGCAGGATCCTAATCCTGCCCTTATCTCCATTCTGCAGATGGAAACTGTGCCACAGAAAGTTTAAGTAACTTGCCTAAGGTTATTTGGGTCATAAATGATGGGATATACATCCAGGTAGATGCTAGAGGAATTTAACCCCTCTAGCATCAAATTTTTTGCTCCTACAGACCGAGTACTAAAGTTCTCAAAAAGTTTAAAACATTATAACAATGCCTGGATTTTGTCCCGGGAACCTTCGCAACAGTGACAATATTAGAAGCAATAGAACTTTCTTTAAAGATGATAGCTCTTAAGCCGTGGGGCTCAGTTTGCGTTGAGGTGGGTGGGGGTGGAGAATGAGCTGTATAAATAACGGCTAAGGTGGTGATCTCCAAGGGGGCCTGGATGTTTGTGTAGCTTCAAGAAGAATTTAGGATGACGGCTGTCTCTTTGAGAACATCTTGTGTTTTGAATTCCATAGGAACCCAGTTCTTTGGACTTTATAGCAAAAATGGTTGAGGTTTGTTAGAGTGAAGTCTTGGGAATGCAGAGGTGAGTTTTGTGGGTGAGAGATTCTGCTGACTTGGTTTTCCTTTTTTCCTTAATGTCATATTTAAGTTTTTCCCATCTGTGTTGTATTGTGTTTCGGGGGAAGGGTATCAGTGACAGAAGAAAGCAAAGGAACGGGTCCATGGTGGGGTTAGGCTGAGGATATTGACTTTCTTGAACTCCTTGAAGAGTGTGTCAGCTCTACCGGGAATGTCCCTTTGCTGGCTGCCCCTCCCAGGACTGGTGTAATGTGCTTGCTGAATCGTATGTGCAAGTTTCAAGGCGCAATATCAAAGTGTTATAATCTAGGAGGAAAAGGGAGCTGCTGGATATTGGCAAAGCCCTGCAAAGTGATAAATGCCATGAGTATTTGGGGTTTTTAAAAAAGCTTATTATTTTAAAATAATTATAGACTGACAGGAAGCTGAAAAAACACAGAGAGGTCCCATGTACCCATCACCCAGCTTCCCGCAGTGATGACATTTTCCCTAAGTATAGCGCGTTATCAAAACCAGGAAATTGATATTGGCACCATACAAGCAACAAAACTGCAGACCATACTGGAATTTCACCAGTTTTTTGTATGTACTTTTTTTTATAAACTAGGACTTAGTGCAAAATTTGACCAGTGTTTTTTGACGGGCAGGAGAACCTCTGAGTAAGGCTGTAATAAATATTTTTATAGACACATGGTTTTTAGCGTCGCTCTGTTCGCCTGAGTGTTTTTAACACAACAAACAGTTGAGCGGAATGTGAAGTCCAGCAGCTGAGTTATGGGATAAAAACTAAGCAATTTGATTATTTTCATTTATGGTCTTGAACTCTTTGGGGATATTATCTTCAATTTTTTTTTTTTTTTTTGCTGCCTTTTTAGAGGGAGGATATTTTCTAAAGATAAAGGATAATTCAAGGTCATTGTGTCATATTAAGAGCTTTTGGAGGGAATGATAAACAGATGTGGTTTTCCCTGGAAAAAGGAGGGATTTTGGTTAATCAGATAAAAGGTAGAGACTGATGGGACTCAGATCATGGATGCGATTTCGTGATAACTGTTAGAATGGATTTACTTTTAAAATGACAGCCCTGTCTGAGTTGCGGCTAAGTGTCGTCTGCCCCGCTTGCATGTGATTAATTGCTCCTGCCTCTGCGATCCCATCCCGCTTTGCTGAGACTTCCAATTAGCCTCTGTCACTATCTGCCCTGGATTTGAGCTATTTGTGGGGGTGCCTGTCTTCTTGGCTAGACTAGGAATTCTTTGAGGGCAGGGATTGTCTGATTCATTTTTTGACTTTTCTCCTCTTCTTTTCTCCCAGCATCAAACAAGATGCTGTGAGCAGAGGGGATCTCTATTCCTCTGCCTCCAGCAGTTTCTAGACTATTCTCTATTCTGGCTTCACTTCTTTGTGTATTGAACTGGACGTCTGTTTGTATGTTCTGTGTATTTGAAACCAATAAGGTTTGCTTTGTGATAGACTATTTTGTAATTTTGAACTATCACAAGTCAGGCTGGCCTTGTTCTACAGTTCCATCTGAACAGCCTGAGAAATTGTTTTCTTAAAAAAAAAAAAATGCAATGGGAAGGTTTTGCTTGTTTGTTTCCCCTGTAGTATAGAATTTAAAAAATTCTTATCTATGTACCTGCTAACATTTGGGATAATTTGGATTCCTCTGACTCATGCCACCTTTTGGGATTTGGCTTTGCAGGGATGTTGACAGTGGTCTGTGATTACGACCTCTTCAAATTGTCAGTGGTGCTGTGAGCCCACTTCTTCGAAGTCTACTGCAAGGTACATTTTTCAGTCACCTTTTCTAATAAGGGAGAAGCAGGCAGGGGAAATACGATGTCCGTGGGATCATTTGATTATAACGAAATGGAAAGAAGCCCTCCCAAGTGAGCTCAGGTGAAAGTGGTGTTACTAAAGGGATGTGGAGAGGTGCCAGGGGCTGTGCAGGCCACGCGGGGCGGGAGCAGGAAAACCAGGACGGGACGCCGTTCCCCTATCTCTCAGAGGCCCCTGCAGTGTGAAGTTTTGCTTTGCTCAGCGAAGCTCTCCCGCTCTCTTGCTCCTACCTGCAGCCTGGCTTTCTTACCTGGCCTCTGCCTTCTCAGATTTGCTGCTTGCCAAATGGTTTTGACTTGGTACAACATTGCTTCTCATCCAATACTACGTGACCTTCCCTTTAGGCAACTATCTTAGCCTCCCAGCGTCTTACTTCCAAATTTTTAAGTGCGAGTTGGATTGGCCAACATTGAGTCATGTATCCACCATGCTGTGGCTGGGATGAAAAGGTGTGCATACGGTGGGTGGTCTCAGACTCGCCCAGGCAGGCTCTCAAGAAGGCAGGGTTGGTGGGAGGCAGTGATCGGCATGGCTGCCATCTCCCAATAAAGGAACAGTCCACCATTGTTTATATTTGGCTCTAGGGTGCATTAGGAAGGTAGAGCCCATTCCTTTTTGGCCTTGTCTTGGCCTCCAACTTTTCCCTGTTGAAATGTCAGGGCTAGACAGTAGGATGAGGAGTAGGTGCAGAAGTGCTGTAGTCTATTTGATGGTAATGAAGAGTGGGTTACTGATACTGACTAGGTGTGGAGGTCCTTGGATACATGACATCACCGGTGAATCCTTAATTTTAAAGATACTTCCCTTCATACCTTTGAATTAAATTAATGCATAGGAATCCATCTTTTCATATGTACTTGTTTACTTTTTAGTTCTTAAGTTTGACTTAAAAAAAATACAGAGTCATCATGCAGAGTTCCCAGTTTTATAGTCAAGAACTCTTGTGTGTCTTTGGATGCCAGGGATAGAGTAACAAGATGGCAAGGAAGGAGGGGAGGCATGGCGAGACCTGAAGGCGTCATTTTCCCACTAACCAGCTGTGTCACTACGTTCTTTGAATCTTGGTTTCTCATCTGTAAAATGGGGTACGAATAGTATCCATCTCATAATGTCATTACGAGGATCCCATGAGCCAATATATTCAAAGGCACTTTCCCAGGCAGTTGGGATACAGGAGTGCACAAAATTTATAAAGATCTTGCTGTCCTGGAGCATATATTCCAGCATGTGCTGTCACCTCTCTGATTTATAAATGAGAAAGTGATGTCCTTATGTTTTCTCCAATTCTATAAAAAAGTAGTGTTTTAAAATTTTTTTCATTAAAAATTTTTTTTAAGTAGGACCCTGTAAGCAGACAAGTAGGCTTATATGTCTTACAAAAATTAGGGTGTGTGAATGCATGTGTGTGTGCATGTACATTATCAAGAGCCCTTCGAAAATCAATGAAAATGTCAACATTCTTTGAAGAAGGTCTGTTTTCCAAGGCAAACCTTAAGTTAGCTTTATTTGAGTTAAGGGAGTAAATGAAACTTGTGAGAAACATTTATGAGCTGATATATTGGCTTTGATGATCCAGGGAAAGACATTCCTATTTGTGTAGGGGGTCACTCACTTTGCTTTTATGAACTCAGAGTCAAAAATCTTAATGGGTTTTAATAACCCTAAATGTCATATTGAATTTAAATGTGGACAATTTCAGATAACACCTCTTTGTAATTGCTACGGTTTACTCATCTCTTGGGCTACAATGTATACCTCGAGACACAAAACCCTCCAGTTTTAAAACTCATATTTCACAACCTTTGCTATGAGAAATAGAAACTTTTGTGGCAGGCTCTTTTAGATGAAGGAAATATTTTTCCCCCTAGTGGACCCAAGCAATTCATTCTGTCAGCCAAAGGAAGCAATTTCCTTTCTTTGCCTTGGGACTTAAAGCAATAATATATTGTATATAATTATTTAATTTAGTTGACCCAAATTTTAATTTATTCTTATATTTAGCATTAATAGATTGTAATATACCCTAAATCAAAACCATCACGGGTTGAAATGGTACAAAGTATTCAAGTATACTCTGGTTGAAATTTTAAAGAGAGATCTTATCCAAGCCAGTATAAGAAATAATTTCCTTGCTTTGTAGACAAATTGCATGTATTTCTGGAGGCATTAATGCCCTATCTAAAATGTTAAAGTCAGATTTATAATAATAGAAATTTATTACTCTGTATTATATATAGTATTAACAAGTAAAGCAAACAACCCTTCTCGTGGAATTAACGTTGGGTTTGCTATTTCTTTTTGGTTTCTGGCAAAGAGTGTCTTTAACTGTTTGAGAAGGGACAGAGTTGGATGACAAGAGATGCTAAGGTTTACATTTCTCTCTCTTTCATCATTACACAGGGTAAGTGGTCAACTCTATATTCTCGTATCACACTAAATAGTTCCCCGAAATGGTCAATGCTGTAGTTATTGCAATTGGTCTCAATTTTTCTCCTTTACTGAGGGAGCGCAAAGTCGTTTTCATACTTGAGAACTGTGAGCTATGCTGTGGGGATGGTAAACTTGTGCCTGCAGCAGGAATTCACGAACACAGCACCCTCCCCATCTGTCCATGTGCTTGGTGACATGCTTAGATGTTTGAAGTGTGAGGGAGAATAGAAAAGATATGGGCTACTTCCCACGATTGTGTTATTTCTCATTTTTAGTAGATTAAAATTATGTGGGAGTTTATTTTTTAAAAATCTAAACATTTTCATCCCTAACGCAAACCATTTATTGGGGTGTGAGAAAACTAACTGGGTCTCCCTCAGGCCCATCTTACCCATAGTTCTTCATGCAGATGGATGGCATAAAAAGCAAGGTTGTTTTAAAATTTTCCATGCCATTCTGAAAACAGGTGCTTCCTTTGTGAATTCAAGTTAGTGAATTTATGTGGTCATTGCAACCTAGTTTCAACTCTGGTTCTAAAGAACAAAGACATTTTCTTTGCCCTGAAGATTGACATTTGCTTGCAGAGATTAGGCACTTCCTGTGCCCCTGGGTCCCGATCTGCTGGTGCAGTTGGGGAGGTCAGAGGGAAGCCAGCACATTGGTGCATGTTCTTCCATGGCAGTGGGAGGTGCCCGGAGTCTGTGCATATCTGCACGGGGGCAGGCTGAAGCTTGCTTAGATATTTATCAGGGATTCCATGGTGCATCCATTCTTTGAGGTAGCAGTGAAAAAGTCTGCAGCTCTTTGTTCTCCCTAAACGGTCAGTGTGAGACCTGTTGTCTCTGCCTCCTCTCATCTCCCCGCTTTCCATGCCTGTCCTTCTGCCCTGGCAGAAAGCAGCCCCGCATCTTCACATTCTGACTTCTGGAATGGAATGAAAGAGCTTCTTTCTGTACAGAGAGGTTTGTTTTACACAGAGCTGCCTTTGACGGAGAAAACTCCCCCCAACAGATTTAGATCATAATGTGTTGGCACCAAGCCAGGAAGGGTGGCCATAAATTGTGATTTGAATGAGGTTTCATCAAGTCTTTGTCCTGTCATCTCCTTCCTGGCAGGGAATATTGGGCAAGTTAAACCCAATTTAACCCAATTGCTGCTTTGGTCAGTGTGTGATCGGCGTACTTTAAATTAGAGACACCATGTTGAGACGCACAGTATGAAAGTATTCAGGCAGTTAACAAAATGTTCTAAAGAATAGGAAGAACGAGTCCAAGTTGACGCTAAGCAATGCTTTTCATTTCTACACGACTGTAGTTGTACCAGTGGTAAAATGTCTTACCAACATTTTCTTTGTCTAAACTTTGGGAAAGAGAATAGGCGATAGGACTTTTGGTTCATTTGAGAGAAAATGAGATTGAGCTTTCTTGGCAATTTTTAAATTTCTGGTTGGAAAAAAATGTGATCTGAAGCAAATCTAATAGAAAGTAATGTGTTCATTTGGGGTGGCAGGTATAAAGATTTCTGTCTATTGGTTTCTACTTTTCTGAATTTTTTTTTTCAAAAGGAAGGAAGAAAAATGAGAGGAAAAGCAGAGGAGAGGAAGGAAGAGGGAAGGAAGCAGTTTGAAATGTAGATCTTTAGCGTTGCTTTTTGAAGCAAAAAGACCTGCGTAGGAATGTGTGGTTGGTTGCTCATGGCTGTAATCCCAGCACTTCGGGAGGCTGAGGCAGGAGGATCACTTGAGGTCAGGGGTTCAAGACTAGCCTTGGCAACATAGTGAGACCCTGTCTCTACAAAAAATTTTAAAAAATTAGTCAGGCCTGGTGGCATGAGCCTGTAGTCCCAGCTACTCAGGAGGCTGAGGCAGGAGGATCGCTTAAGCCCAGGAGTTCGAGGCTTCAGTGAGCTATGATCATGCCACTGCACTCCAGCCTGGGTGAAAGAGCAAGACCCTGTTTCTGGAAGGAAAAAAAAAAAAAAGGGAATTTGGCACCTGCTGTATGTGTGTGACTTTGGCCAAGCCAGAGTCTCCTCTTCCTCAGGTTTTGTTTTTTAACAAATGACATTTAAAAATGGGCAGGATAGTTCTTTGTTAAGAGATAACATCTCTTCAGAGCCAAGCATAGTGCTTAGTACATAAAAGATACCTCAGAGATCTTAGTTGTCTTTCATTATCTCTTTGATGCTGCATCACAGACCTGTAGCTGAATTGAATGCAGACCCTTGTCACTTCCAGGCTGGGCTTAATATAGGTCTTGCTAGAAAGCTGTCCACTTAAATACAGTGATATCAGAATGATTGAAGGGTCCCTCTGCCTTTGTTTCTTCCCACCATAAAAAGGTGGTAGGACATAAAAGGTTATTTTTTTCTCCCTTTACGTTAACCATATTTATTGAGGACCAACTCAGAGCCAGGCAGTGTTTTGGGAGGTGCGGATGCAGTGGGAATAAGACTAACCACGTCACGGCTCTCTCTCACGAAGTGACATTCTCAGGAGAGACAGATGGTGAAAAGCCAGTGTCAGGCGGTCGGTGATAACAGTGTGGAGAACACTGCCGTGGGCAGAGAGGGCAGACATCTATGGTGTGTTTATCTTAGACAGGGTGGTCTCGGAACACTTCTCCCAGGAGGTATGATCCTGAGGTCTGCGTGGAGGGAGGGAGCGGGCCTCGTGGAAGTCTGGGGAAAGAACATTCCAGGCAGAGGGAACCGTGAATGTGTTGAAGATTGGCAGGGGCGTGTGTAGGAAAGGCAGCAAGGGACAGGGCCTGGGGTCGCAGGCCAGATCACCTGCAGGAGGGAGGCTCTTGTTTGAGTTTGGTGTGCGACAGAAAGCCACAGAAGCTGAACCCCCAAACAAACCCCTCTACTGCTCTTAAGAGACTGTTGGACGTGGTTTGCAGAGAAGATGGAAAATAATGGTGTATCTGTTACTTTGATTACAATTCCCATCATATAATAATTAACTGCTAGCTGTAATTATAGGACTTCCTCTAATTTAGTTTAGCACTCTGGGGACCTCTATTAGCCTATATCCCAATCAATTTCACAGCCATTAAGGGAGAAAAAAGCCATGTTCCTGTTGAATTTTAAATCTGGTGGGAGAACCATCCACCTATTTGCGAGCCTGCCTTATTTTCTTTCTGTTCCTGAGGTTGGCCCCCTCTGTTCAGGCCCTCCCAGCTGGCGTGCTGTTTCAGGCACGAACATGTTGTTTCCCAATTAGGATAGATTTTCACAGATAGCTGTTAATGAATTCCATGCCTCTCACGTCCTTTTAGTAACCTCCCCGATTTATATAACAAAAATTTTCACCTGGCAGCCAAGGGGACGCATGTGTCCCCTCCCCAAGATAGATGTTTCCGTCAATATTTATTCTCTCGTCTAGCACCTTTTACTACCCTCCTGCCCTCCATGGAGGTTCATTTATGTCGAGAAATGTAACCCAATCTGTTTTCTCAGTTGGATTGAAGGATAAGTTCTCCTGTCACAGAAAATACAGGCTGGCCCTCTCTTTTGCCTCTTTGGCAATATCTGGTGATTTGCTGTGTTTAGGTGACCTCTGCCTCCCAGGGCTCCTCTTGTCCAATTTTCTCTGCTGCTTTTGTGGTGAAAGCCGTCCTTCCTGTCACATGGCTGCAGCGGCACGCCTGTCCCCAGCGGATGGCTTCTCTCTGGAGGCAGGCGGCGAACTGTGCTTGGGGCCGTTTGTCACTTCACTGGAAGTAGCCCCCTGAGAAGCAGGGCCATCTCCAGAGAGCTCCGCTTATTAGTTCTGAAATAATGTCTGTAGCTTGTGGGTAGCAGCTAGAACGCCTTCATGCAATAGAAGAAGGAAACCAAGGCTTGGGGGCAAGGAGGTGGAGGGAATGGTGGCCAAGCGTTGGCAGCCAAGTCGTCATAAACATGCCTGTGTGCATGCGTACGTGTGTGTGTGTGTGTGTGTGTGTGTGTGTGTGTGTGAATAAATAGACTTTCATTGTTAGAGCAGTTTTAGGTCTACAGCAAAATTAGGTGGAAAGCACAGAGTTCCCATGTACCTCTCTCCCCTCCACCCCACCACACCAATATCAATCAGCCAATCAACATTCAACCACCATCATCACCCGGAGCAAATAGTTTACATCAGGGTTCACTCTTAGTGCTGTACCTTCTGTGGGTTTGGACAAATGTATAATGAGATGTATCCACCATTACAGTATTGTACGGAATTAGTTTCACTGCCCTAAAAGCCCTCTGTGCTCTGCCCATTCATCTCTCCCTCCCCTGACCCCTGGCAACCGCTGATCTTTCTACTGTCCCCATAGTTTTGCCTCTTCCAGAATGCCAAATAGGTGGAGTCATACAGGGTGTAGCCTTTTCAGATTGGCTTCTTTCACTTAACGATTTGTGTTTAAGGTTGCTCCATGTTTTTCTGTGGTGTGATAGATCATTTCTTTTTAGCGCTGAATAATATTCCTTTGTACGATCTATGCTATAGATTATTTATCCATCCACTTGCTGAAGGACATCTTGGTTGCTTCCAAGTTTTAGCAATTATGAATGAAGCATCTATAAACATTCATGTGTAGATTTTTGTGCAGACATAATGTAAATAGAAATATGTATTTATATATTATATATATTTAATGAAGTTTATTTTTCCTGATTTGAAGAAAGCATATGCTCAATTGCATGTTTGGAAAATATAAAAAGAGAAAATCTTTAAAGACCAGTATAAGTCTGTTTATTAATTTACTGTAGCAAAATACATGAAATTGGAGCTCTCCTGGAAATGCAAGACATATGGTCATTATATATTATAACAGTCAGTGGTAAAGACAGGAAAGATTTAGGGCATTCCAAACGTGGGTTCTGTTTCCATTAAAACTGCTTCTTAGGTGACTTTTTATGATATTCCACATTCAAACAAACACTGCCAGCTTTATAGAATGGCTAACTCAGAAGTCCTCTGGAACAACGGAAGTCCAAGGAGGTGCTGAAATTCTTCCCTTAAAAAATCCAAATATACTTTAGCGATGGTCTTCAGTGCTGGTCGAGGGAAATCCCAGTGTTCACGCAGAATCCAGCAGTTTGGACGCACACAGATTTGTGAGGTCCTACGTGACAGCTTTGAGATCTGGCCGCTTCGTGTCTCCCAGGCATCCTCCAGGTGCAGCAGTGGGGGAGGGCACTGCCCAGAGGTGGCGGTGTTGGGGTGATGGAGTGACAGTGCCTGGAAAGCAGCCCAGGGTGGATGTCATTTGACCCCAGACTCCTGCTGCTCTTCATTTTTTACTTTTAACAAGGCAAACAAAACCTGATTCGACTTAAAAACATTATTTTTTCCTGATTTCCGTGAACAGTAGTATAGATGCTCCGCAACTTATGATGGGGTTACATCCTGACAAGCTGGATTTAATACACCTAGCCTACCAACATCCTCGCTTAGCCTCGCTTTCCTTCAGTGTGCTCAGAACACTTACATTATTAGCCTATGGTTGGGCGGAATCCTCTAACACAAAGCCTGCTTTATCATAAAGCACCGAATATCTCATGCAGTTTGTTGAATGCTCTACTGAAAGTGAAAAATGGAATGGTTGTACAATTTCTACTGAATGCATATTGCCTTAGCATCATTGTAAAGTCAAAAAATTGTAACTTAAACCATCATAAGTTGGGGACCATCTATATATGCCTAGCAACTTTTTCTTTTTTAAAATATCCATTGTCTCTTTCTGGTAGAAGAAAGCAGGTCTGGGGGCAAGGGTACAAATGAAGGCTCATGTGTTGAAATCTATAAAAGTTGTTGCAAATGAAGCTAACAAATTGTAAATTAAGACATGTTTTATTCTCCTACTTTGATACATAAATTTTCATAATGAGCTGGAAAGCCGGGTACAGACGAAACAATTGTTAAACTGCTTGGAACACCAACATAGAGGTGAGGGGGTCAGCCCGGCCATGGCCCACCCCGTCTTCCTCCTCATGGACACTACAGCCTACACAAAGAAGCTCTCTAAAAACCCCACGGTGGCTGCCTGCTAGAATTTAGATATTTGACCCCTCCAAATCTCATGTTGAAATTCTATCCCCCGTGTTGGAGGTGCGGCCTAGTGAGAGGTGTCTGAGTCCTGGGGGCAGATCCCTCATGGGTGGCTTGGTGCTGACCTCAGAATGAGTCTGGCTCTATTAGCTCCCGGGAGAGTTTCCCTGACCTCCGGAGCTGGCTGTTAAAAACAACCGCACACCTTCCCCTTCTCTGTCTTGCTGTCTCTCTTGCCATGTGATCTGTGCACACGCCAGCTCCCCTTTGCCTTCCATCATGCATGGTGGCAGCCTGAGGCCTCCCCAGGAGCAGATGCTGGCGCCATGCTGCTTGTGCAGCCTGCAGAACTCTGAGCCAAATAAACCCCTTTTCTTTACAAATTACCCAGGCTTAGATATTCCTGTATAGCAACACAAGTGGACTAAGACAATGACCTCGGGCATATTGGCGCACATGTGGGGCCGTCCCCTGCCTTGTAGGACAGAACTAAGAAAGTGTTTTACGGAGGGCCTGGACTTGGGCACTGGGTCCAGGGTGCTGGGATGTGGTCTAGAAAGGTATTGGGTTGGGACATCTCCTTGTCCTCTGTGGAATCCTTGCCCCGTTAAGGAAGAGCGTGGCCAGCAGAGGGCCAGAAGAGCCCTTCTGGCATGAGTGTCCCCGTCCTTTGCTGCTAGGAATCTTTGAACTCTGGCCTGGTTTTGCTCTTGGAAAGTTAGCCGTCACTTTTCACCTGAAGAAGTGGAATGAGAAGCATCCACTTGTACTGTGTTGGAATTCAGCAGCGTGTAGTTAAAAAGTTGATTTTAATGGGTGAATATCAGTGTATCCTGGAATAGATTCATTTAAAAGGCTTTGGGTTTGGTCAAATAGTAAAATATACAATACATTGATACACGTTTGTTCGTTATTGTTTTCAGTCTTTTCATTTTTCAAGAACCATAATGAATTTTTGCCTAAAAGCTGTCAGTCTTTGGTCTCAGGGATCACGTTTCATCTCCTGGAACCTTCTCTGGTGGCTTCCTCCTGCTCACAACACCTGCGATGGGGTAGATGCTCCTGTGTTCCTAACTCTCGCTCTGAAGGAGATGCTCGTGAGAGGAGCTCATTTCAATACATAGGAAAAGTCAAACCCAAGTCAAGTTTAAAGTGGAAGGGGTTTTCTTAAAGGGTGGGATAGGGAAGTGAACATTTATGCTGATGAATCCCTTGTCATTTTTGGTAACCCTAATCCAAAAGTTTTACAAATTATTTATCAGTGAGGGTCTCAAAATGCTTTAGAGAGGTGTAGAAAACCAAGAGAGTTGGAGTTCTGAAAGTTCTCCTGATGATTGAAAAAAATCAATATAATGCCTTATTTTAAAATCATTCATTATTTAATCAAAACGGAAAACCTCATGTCCATAATATTAATGCTAACCGTAACCCTAATGCTAACCTTGGCGGGTACTGAGGGATGAGTGAGTATGACTTCTCCAAAATCACTCACATGTTCTCTTGCTCTTGCTTAAGAAAGTTTTTGTGCTTTCCAAAACATTCCTCTAATAAGTTTTCTTTCTTTTTTTTTTTTTTTAAATCTGTTTAAAATGAGGAAGCTGTACAGAAAAGTGATATGTTCCAGGACTTTTTCCCACTGCTGGAAATATTCCTGATTACTGAATGTAATGAAATAAATTTGTCATGTTGGACATTATGCGAGCTGAGCACACAATAAAGAGTCCGAAGCTTGGCGTGGAGGCTTGACATTTATAGTTATAAATATGTACTTTAGAAATTGATTTATATGGAAAAATACCAGTGCTAAAGTAGATAAATTGAAGCTTGTTCTCACTAAGTAGGTTAGACAGTTCATCAAATATTGGTTAAAATCTTTCTCTCTCTGGAGATTGGAAATAAGAGGTTAAATGGCAGTGTCCAAAGCAGGGGACTTCGTCCAGCTGACCTGTCGGTTCACATGAATGTAAAGTATAGGTGGGCAGCCTGCGTATGCCTGGCGCTCAGCACCCAGGTCAGCAACCTGGGGGCCTTTTTTGTTTGCTCCTTAAGCTAAGAGTGGATTTTATAGTTTTAAATGGTTGAAAAAAAATCATAAGAGGAATAATACTTTGTGATATGGGAAAGTTACATGAAATTCAAATTCAGTGTCCATGAATAAAAATTGATAGGAATATAGCCGTGCCCACTCATTTAGGTATAGCCCATGGCTGACTTCATGCTCCAGTGGCCGAGTTGACGGGGTGTGACCCAGACTTTATGGCCTGAAAAGCCCGATTTGCTATTTGTTCCTTTACAGAAAAAGTTTTCGGAACTCTGGCTTAGCAGAACCAGAGCGAGTTGCTGTGGTAGCCTGTGATCTTCCCTTCCTTCCCTTTGTGGTCTTTCTTTTCCCTTAAGTTTGTGTTTAATTATAATGATGGGTACTGCTTATCGAGTGCTTACTGTTTTCCAGTTTTTCACTTTATTTAATCCTCATATTAACTCTGTGATGTAGATAGAATTATTATCCCCATTTTACAGATGAAGAAACGGAGGCATAGAAACATAGGCAACTACACAAGTCGGCAGGTGAGACGGGATTCAGCGTCCGGCAGCCTGGCTCCACATGCTTTCTATTGACCACTCTGTCCCTGCCTCTTGGAGATCAATGTCAGGCATTTGTGTACCTCTGTGTCAGGTTTGCCATATTCACATTATAGATGTGGATGTGCGTGTATGTGTGTGTGTGAAGTTACTTTACCTAGTCTTGATGTCATAGGCTTGATGGGCTACTAATAACGTTTCTTAATACATGTTGAAAGATATCACAACTATAAAGATTAAACGCGGTTTTACATGCACCGCTAGAAATGGTTCCCTGTTCCCTTAGTGGTGTGTGTAGCACATCTGTGCTGGGCCCTGGGGTCCACTCTTAGCTCTTGGCCCATTGGTGGGACTTAAGGATGTTAAGGTGTTTATTGACTCTGGTTTTTAAATTTAAAGGTGTACAGTCTTGAAGACAACATAGACTAATTTAAGGAAGTTGAAAAACATTTTCAATGTAGGTACCTTTCCTTTTGATCTTTGATATTTTTCCCATTTGATGATGTGTTTGCTTGATTGCTTTTATTTCCAAAGCCCCATCAGATGTTAAGTATTTCCTTATATATCCCAATTCATTCATTCAACTTGAACTTCCTGTGTGTCCAGCTCTGTTCTGGGAACTGGAAGCACATCTGTGCACACCACGGGATATGTGGCCCAGAGTGAGTTACAAGAATATGGTCCTTAGCCAGCAAATGTCTTCACCTGCTCTACTTAGATTTTAGCAATTTGCATTGCTCCTGGGGTGTCCGATTGCATATGATAATTTTGAAACAGCAGGTCCCAGCAGATAGAGGAGCAGCTGATCAGGAAACCTGTCCATTGGCCCAGATTGTTCTGATGATTTGCGGTATAACCTTGGAAACGTCGTTTTATTTTCCATTCCAGGTTTTCATTCTGCTCTGGAAAGTGGAAAATAACAGCAAATGAAGCTGCTCTTAACAAAATCAAGTGCCCCATATGCTGTAATGAGTTCTGCTTGTCATTTCTCACGCCTTCCTTGTTTACATGGACACTTCCTGGTGGTTGGTAACCTTCTGATGTAGACATAATGTAGGAAGACACTTATATACAACATGAAGCCTGCAATCTGATTGCAGGAACTTTTCTTTCCTGAGGTGTACCTGGAATTCGCCCTGGAGATGACAACCTGAACAAAATGAGTGAGCAGTGTGGGTGGACAAGGCCAGTGTCAGTTTGGGGAATCTGTAAAAGCCCATTTGGAGATCGTTTGTAAGGTCGAGTGAAAGAACTGCAGATGTGGGAAGAGGTGCCTGGGGCAGGATTCATCCTACCAGCTTTGAGTTCCTGGTGAGTGACATGTAGCCTAGGGTCCGGCACATAATAGGTGTTCCCTAACTACCATTTTGCACAATCCTTGTACTGCTTGGTGGCCTGTGGCACTTAGAGAATCGCTGTATGTTTAGATTGTGAGAGGGCTAGGATTAGAGCTTTTTATTCTCCTGAGTATTCTAAATTTATGAAAACGATGATTATGATTTGCACTTAAAGAGATGTTTATAATACTGAGAACTGTGGTTTAAACATAAGTCCATAATGATAGTTCACTGAGGTGAAAATGATTAATTTTCCATAGTGAAGACACAAAAGCATACTTCTTGAACCAATAATGTTGCTTGGGTAGCTGTTTGACGTTATTTAGAATGATACGCTTTTAGTAAGTAATTTATTTCATTTATTTGCTATGTTTTTTGTAGCAAAGACCTTGACTTTTATTATCTCATTTAAAATATCACCAATTGACTGGCATTTCTTTTTTTTTTAAATTTGTTTTATAAACTGTCAAAAGAAAAAGCATAGGTACTTCAGCCCTATCTCATTCAGTGTGCTACATTATTCTCATTAGTTGCCCTTTCAGAGAACAATGACATTGCAGGTATTCATTCTTTGGGGAAAAACAGACCAAAGCGTCGTCAGGCGGTTGTTCAGCTCTGTGATCATTCATTTCTTGCTTTCTTTCATGAGCTACAGAGGCATCTGGCAACTGGTGGTCAGAAATGTTGAGATTAGAAAATATTATATATTTGATTTTCTTTTGTAACTTGGCCCAAGTATACAGTTAATCTCTCTGCTCTTCATTTTACTCTGCTCTTATGTTGGTACTAAACATAGTGAAAATATCAATAGTCATGCTATTGTCACCTGTGATTTTAGGCAGCAGTTTCCATGTCACCTTGTGGTTCTTCATATAGATACACAATGCACTGATAAGCGCTGCAACTTATAGCCTCATAGGTCTCTCGTGTTTGTGTAAGAGTTAGCAAAAACATGGCATGGGAGATGCGCTTATCTTGTTGTGCCTTTCCTTCCCTCTTTTCAGTCTGTAATTCAAGAATTTCTGCTTGACCCAGTTTAAATGAACCCTCCTGCACAAATCTCTTCTCATCGTGTTTTATTGGTCTTTGTCTTAGTCAATTCACACTGCTATAATGAAATACCACAAACTGGTTCACTTAAGCAACAGACATTGATTTCTCACAGTTCCAAGGGCTGGGAAGTCCAAGATCAAGGTGCTGGCAGATTGAGTTCCTGGTTTGAAGACAGCCTTCTTCTCTATATATCCTCACGTGGTGGAGAGAGAGATGATCTCTCCAATGTCTCTTCTTATAAGGGCACGAATCCCATTCAAGACGGCTCCACCCTCATCTCCTAATCACCTCCCAAATGACCCAACCCCAAATACCATCACACTTAGGATTTCAACATATGAATTTTGGAGGGACAGAAACATTCAGTCCAGAGCAGTTATTGCAGCAGTGAACAGTCTGCTTGAGATCATAATTGAAAGAGAGGATTGTATTATCTGTGTTCTCTCACAAGGCTTGGCATATTGCACATGGGAACTTGTTGATTTTGTTGTTATTTATTTATTCCTGTATAAAGTTAATATTTGAGTGCTGCTTTGTGCCAGGTACTTGCTTATCAGTTTATGTGAGTTTTCTCATTTGTCACAACTCAGTGGGGGAGGCAATATTATTTCCCTTGTTTTACATGTAGGGAAACTGAGGCTTGGAGGACTCAAACAGGTTCCAAGGTCTATTCTAAAGCCCCAAGTTAAAAGCCAACCTTGTATAGTGTAAACTATTGAATTAAACTACTTCATGAAGGTTGTACGTATGTGTTAAATTTAGGATTTTAACCCACTTTTTAATGAACTAGAAAAACTAGGGTATTAAATAAGTAGATTCCATTTTTTGCACTGTGACTGGTAATAGATTAATTTTCCTCTAACAGGTTTTTTTAATGGCTTTATTGAACTATAATTTATATAGCATACAACTCATCCACTTAAAGTGATATAATTCAATAGTTTTAGTATATTCACAGAGTGTTGTCACTGTTCTCACTATCATTTTTAGAACAAAAGAAACTTTATGCATTTCCCCCCAACTCTTCCCACCTAATCCCCAGGCAGCTACTGTCTAATTCATCTCTGTAGATTTGCCTGTTCTGGACATTTCATATAAAAAGAATCATGCGATATGTGGTCTTTTGTGACTGGCTTCTTTCACTTAGCATGATGTTTTTGAGGTTCATCTATGTTGTAGCATGTGTCAGTACTTCATTTCTTTTTATTGCTGAATAATACTCCGTTGAATGGATAAAACTGTATCTTATTTATTCATTCATCAAGTGATGGCCATTTGGGTTATTTCTCTTTTTGGCTATTTCAGTTAATGCTGCTCTGAAACATTTGTGTTATAAGTGTTTGTGTGGACATGTGTTTTCATTTCTCTTGGATATATACCTACAAGTGGAATTGCTGAGTAATATGGTAACTTGAGGTTTAATCTTTTGAGAAACTGCCAGACCATTTTCCAAAGCAGCTGCACCATTTTACATTCCCACCAGAAGCGTTGGAAGGCTCCAATTTCTTTACAGCCTTGCCAACACTTGTTATTATCTGTCTTTTTGATTATAGCCATTCTAGTGGGGGTGAAGTGGTATCTTATTGTGGTTTTGATTTTCATTTCCCTAATGGCTAATATATTGAGCTTGCATCTTTTTACGTATAATTGACTTCTAAACATAGACCGTTGTCTGTGTTCTCTTTCTGAAGTAAGTCATACCTGGGCTGGTGTCGATATTAATGTTTTCTTTTATTCTTATCAGTTTGGAGTCTAGAGTTGCTTATTCACCTAAAGTCCGACCCTGGGTAATTTTTTTTTGGCTAAGGGCACAGCACAGTGTTTTGGGAACAGACATTATTCATTAATATTACTCATTAATGTCACTGTTCAGTCGTCCCTTGGTATTCATGGGGGATTGGTTCCAGGACCTCCCATGGATACCAAAATCCATGGATGCTTAAGTCTCTTATGTAAAACGGTGCAGTATTTCCATATAACCTACACATAATCTCCTATATACTTTAAATCAATTCTAGATTTCTTATACCACCTAAAACAATGTAAATACTATGTAAACAGTTGTTATATTGTATTGTTTAGGGAATAATCACAAGCAAAACAAATCTGTATATGTTCAGTACAGACCCAACCATCCATTTTTTTCCCTGAATCTTTGGATCTGCGCTTGGTAGAACCCAGGGTTGCAGAACCCAGGATGTGGAGGGCTGATGGTATTGGCCACATTGTGTGGGAGAAAGAATGAGCAGGAGAAAGACGGGCATCAGAGAATCAGGAAGCCAATGAAAGATGCGAGTAAAATAGTCAAAAAGTCTTGAGAGTTAAGAAAATGAAATGTCCTGAGGAGAGCATGGGATCCATGTGGGCTGGATTTGAAGGTGGTGGGAACAGAGAAAAGACTGTTAATTCGTGAATCAGCATCACACTGGCAGGACAGACTGCCCGATACCTTGAGAGTAAGTGGCACGGTACCTCATATGGGACGCTCACTTTTTATGCCAGAATACAGCTCTGTGTTAGATAGGATGCCTGTTTGCAAATAATAAACCAACTCAAGATCACGTAAGTTTTTGCTTTTTTTCAAAAGGAGGTTGATGTTAATTTTTTATGAAGACAGAAGGTGCCGGCTGGAGTAGTTAGGTGTCTGTCCACGGATTCTTCTAGAAGTTAAGGCCATCAAGGTTCTGGACTCTGTGGTCCTGTCGGCTCCTCTTGTTTCTGCTGATCTACGTCATTCCCTCTCCTGCACTTTTTGTTACTTTTTTCCTTGTTCCTGAATGTGGCCAAAAATGTGGCTGCTGTTTGTGCACTTGAACATCACATCCGGATGGGAGGCCAGAGGGGTCTTCAGTACAAATCGTACATCCCCTCAGCAGCCCAGGATGGCAGGCAGAGACCTGCCAGAGAACCTTTAAAAAGCAGGAATGTAACGTCCTGAACAGTTTGGGGGAAGTGAAAAGAGGCAAAGAAGAGACTGTTATGTACGCGCAGAGCAGGAAAGGTTTGGCTTGGCAGCAGCGTGTGTCAGAGGCGCGATGCGGTTACCGCGGATGAATGAGCCCACTCTTGGGCTAAGGGAAGCACCGGGTCTTGATCCCACTGGGTGTCCAGCAGGACAGCCCAGCCCTTGAGGACTGTAGCCAGCTCCCTGGCCAGCATTTTAAGGAGGACTTTGAGAAAGTGGAGTAGTCAGAGGAGCAGAAGCAAAATGTTGACAGGAAACCCTGCCGAGGGTAGCAGCTTAACCAAGAGGAGGAGAGAATGAAGGAAGATGGGACCACTTCCTTCCACTATCTTAAGGGTTAGCATACAGGAATGATAGAGAGTTGGTCTCTGTTTCTCCAGCAGATGGGAGTTATATCTTTTAAATCCATCTAAAAAAACCTTTTCTAACTCTTAGAAATGGAATAAGGAGGTGCCTGAAATTTTGTGCTTCCTGGATTGGAGCTACATTACTTAACGCTCATCTAGAATGTTATAGGTATAAGAACATGACATTAGTCAGCACGTATGCATGCTGCTTGGGCTCATGGATGTGTCAGTCGTATGTGGTAGCTGTGTGAGAGGCGTGTGTGCAGGCATCTGGACATGTATTGTTTTTCTGTGGATAACTCTCGGGGTTCTGAGTATGGAAAAGGAGCTTTTAGTTGAGGCCGATTTTATTTCTCAGCCAGCTCTCCGTCACCCGGAAATTCTTTCGGTTGGTGTTTCCTTCTCCCTCCCTCTGCTGCATGCGTGTTTGGGGGAACACTAATTTTGATGGTAGCCTAAGCAAAATGCAATTAGGGAAATCTCATGCCAAACACGCATCTGTGCCAATGTTTGCCTTCATTAGTGTGCATAATCAGGAGTTTGCTTTAAACACTGTATGTCCTTTCCTGTGGAGACATGAAAGGGAGAGGGTGCTCAGGGAGCCTCGGTACCTTGCTTACCGTAGGGTGCAAGAAGGTGAGCCCCAGAGCCTGAGAGAGCTCCCATGGCTTGGGGAGAATCATTTTTTATTGTTATTATTGTCAGAGACTGAGATGCATGTGTCAAGGATGGTGTGCGAGTGTGCATGCGTGTGTTTGCATGCACCTGTGACTGTGCACCTCCGTGCACATTTATGCTGCACGTTCCAGCTGTATGGAGGAAGCCCAATTAAGCAAGCAGAGAACCAGAGATCTGAAAAACAAAGGTAAGGATGTGATATTACCATTCGTGAAACACTTTAAGGCTGCAGATAGCAATGCCGATACAAAGGGCTTTATTTTTTCTTACTCTTAGCAAACAAATCTAATTTGCAGTGAAGCTGAGTTTTTTTTTTCCTTTTTTTACTATGTGGGTTATTTTGGTGGCTCAGGGTGTGTGTGGATCTACTTAGCATCTGGGGGTTTTTTTTGAAGTAAGGTGATAAGGGCACCTTGTAAAAACATAAATCTTCCTATATGTGAGAAAAATAAAGTTGTTTATTTTTCCTTGTCTGTATGTGAATGATCATGGTGGAAAGCTTGAAAAAATAGAAAAATAGGAAGAAGGGGAAAGTAATTGCTAGTTACCCACTGCTGAAAGTCATGCTGATATTTTGATATTCTTTTTCCATTCTTTATTACTTGAACATACATATGCACACTGTTACTACTTGGAGATATGTACGTACACGCACATAAATGCATGTACCTTTTTGCACACTAATACCACAGTTACCAGCATGTAAATATGCTGTATTAATGTTTGTTAGAATGTTTGTGGTAATTTGAAGTTACATTTTCTCCATTAAACAGTGACTTTCTGATATTTTCTTTATCTGAAATGTTGGTTAAAGCCAACCCCAACTGAATGCTTCTTAGCATATTGTTTAGTAGTAAAGAACGTAAAAATAAAGAACCAAAATTAAGAGTTCAAAAGTGGGCACATTTCTCTATTTTGTGTAGAAAACATTAAAAGAATTTTAGTTTAAGGTCAAAAACTAGGGAATCTAAGTCCCTGGGTATAAAGACTAGAAATTTCATCCTTTCTCTGCCATTTCCTGTTAAATTTTCCTTTGTGCCCCCTCATCACCTAAACCTAGCCCAAACTTCATTTTTAAATGGTTGGAAACAGAGCTTTAATCTTTTTCTTGGGGGGGGGATAAATATATTTAAAATAATTTAATGGCCTGAGGAATAATAAATATTTGTTTTTGTTTTATAAACATAGTCCAAAATTATCAGTTGGCTGGTTGTAGCTTTGGTTCTAGAAGTTGAATAAATAAATCCTGGGAATCAAGTCTTGTCCCATGTTGTGTTGGGACAGTTGGTCTCCCTGCTGAGAACCCGATGTTTTCCTCTGGGCAGAGCCTGGATCAGCATGCCCTAGGGGGTCTCCAGTTTCACAGCCCCTCCTGTGCTTTTCTGTCTCTTCCTTCCACCCTGAGATTCAGGTCCATTCTGGGGAGAGGGGGAGCATATCAGATCCTTGGTCCTGCGATCTGGAATAGAGCGGATGTGTGAGCTTCCTAAAGTTCCCCAGATGGCGTCAATGTTGTGAAAGGAGAGAGCCTAGGAGGCATTGGATGGATGCACACAGAATCTTCTGTACACACAAGTGTGCAAGGTGGGACAAAGAAAGGGAGCAGGGGGGAGTATGAGAAGAAACTGTCAATGGTGTGGGAGGGAAGCTTGGACGCTATACTGGACATTGTTTGGTCCTCTGCCCAGCAGTTGTTACCCATCTTCTTCTTCTTACCGGCACCCAGCATCTGATTTGTGGGAGCCGCCCTGCCCCTGGCAAACCAGCCGAGCCATTTGGGAGGCACTGGTTTTACGCCCAGGTTGGCCTTCTTTCCCGCCATAGGTGCAGAATTCAGATGAAGAGGCTTCCCCACAGGAAGGGCGTGCAAGTGGATCCAGGTGCAGTGCAGATACCGAGGAGGGTGAAGGCCATGCAGAGTGACAGTTGGCGTGAGGTAGGGGTTCTGGTGGCCTTGTTGGGGCTAAGCTTGAGTGAGAAGAGAGAGCTGTTCTCCAGAGGGAGCTGTTGTCCGGGACGGTGGCTTCTGAGGACATCGGGTGAAGGGGGAGGGGAGGAGGCTGTAGGGCCATTTGAAACATGGAAGAGAAGGAAGTGTATTTATGTAGACAATTGGCTACATTCGATCATTTTCTGGAATCTGTATCTCTCGTTCCTTCTGCCATGAGCCTTGCCTTCAAACTCAGCGTCTCTCTGAATGAGCTTATTACTACTATTCCTCCATCTCTACTACTCCCTTTCAAAAACAAAAAAATTCCTGGTACCGTCCTGCTGCTACTTCTGTTTCCTCCTCATTGTATTCTGCTCCTTGCTGTGTCCTCAGTGCTTTGCACAGTACCTGCCACATGTGCGGTGCCCAAGAAATATTTGTTACACGAGTAAAAGAAAGGCAGTTCTATATCTTTTATGTCATGTGGTTCATAGCACTTGCAGCTACCTAGTTTCTCATGCTCTGCCCCTCCCCTGTATCCCCTCCCCCTCCCCTTACCATCCTTCTCCCCTACCCCTATCCCCTCCCCTTCTCCCCTCTCCCATCTCCCCTCCACATCTTCTCTTCATCTCCGTGGCCATGGGCTCAGAGGACTTCTGTCCTGTCTTGCCAGACCAATCTCTGTGGCCCTTCTCCCAGCACTCTCAACAGTTCTTGGGTTCAGGCTGAGCAGGGGTTGGCTGCAGATACCCCCTTGCCCCCTGTAAGGCCCCAAAGACTTTATATTTCCCACTGGGGGATTTAGCTCAAACCTTTCCAGTTTATGGCAGTGGTGGGCCATCCTGAGTCATCACCTGCGCATTTATCAGACTAATGTGATACAACATAACCCCCAATGACTGGCCCCGAAGGGGTCTCTCAAGTCTACTTTTTGATGCTGAGAATGCTAGGGAACCCCTAGCCAAGTGACTGCTGTGATACCTGCAGACCTTGGATGGCAAAATCCGATTATGTCTTCCTACATTTTTTTTGTTTGTTTTGAGACAGAGTCTCACTCTGTCACCCTGGCTAGAGTGCAGTGGTGTCATCATAGCTCGCTGCAACCTCAAACTCCTGGGCTCAAGCGATCCTCTTGCCTCAGCCTCCTGAAGTCTTCCTACATTTTTAATGAGAGAAAAGAGTCACTAACTTAAGGCGCATCAGAAATGATAAGAAAGTGAATGAGATGCGCCAGCCTGTGAGGTGGAACTAGATGATAATGAGACTCACCCACTGGGGAGGTGGGAGTGTTACTTGTACTCCAGTCATAAATACCGCCCCAGGGTTGCCTTAATTTTTCTTTTGACTTGTCTGCAGTTGAATTAATTAAATTTCAAGAATAGTCTATTGTGAAGCAGGTAAGCTCGCTTTGGGAAGAACCCAAGTTCACAGAGGGCAGGCTCTGCAAATATGGCGGCCACTGTTCGACCCTGAGAGCTTCCGTTGACTCAGCCAGGTTGAAGGAGTGAGTGAATCTGAGAGCAGTTATGGAGAACCTAGAATCCGGAAGAATCTTCAGGAAATCTGAGGAGTTAGACTTTCCTGTCCTTACCCTAGTTTGTCTTCTTGCCTGAAGAGAAGCAACTGGACAAGTGAGGACCACCAATCAGGTGCTGGGGGACCTTGTTAACGGTTACTCCACTTAGAGTGGTCAATTAAACAGGGGTACCAGGACCCAAGTGGTTCTTTTCAAGGTTGGAAATCTATCTTTTTCTAGAGGAATGTTGTTCTTGTTCCATTGTCATGCTAGGAAAGTAATTTTAAGGGAGTAAAACCATGTGGGAACAAATTGTCTTCTGGTGACTCTGGGATGTGTGGGAGCTGTCTGCCTTCCATCCCACATTGCATTCTCATCCCCATGCCCTCCCCTTGTGGCCCCTTGGAGAATGGTTGGGTGAATTACTCAACCTCCCTTGGCTTGACTCTCATTGTAAAATGAGGAGGAAGGGACTAAAGGAGCCCTCCCCCCCCTTCCTGCCTTTGCATCCTGGGACTCTTTGAGCAAGACAGGAGCCAGTTCTGTTGCCTGAATGATAAGGAAAATTGGCAGAAGCGGCCAGAGGTCCTCAAGCCAAATAAACTACAAAAACTCTGGGGTTTTCTTCTGCAGTGTGTTGACTACCCATATGGTTCTAATCACCACTTTGTGTAATATAAACTAAAGCTCTTCAAGTACTTGTATTGAAGTTGTTGTCAGGAACTTTTGGTCACTGGTGAGAAAACAAAGCTCTAGTAGTTTGGGCTGAGAGAGGAACGTGTTAATTCTGAAGAGTTTGGTGCTGGTGTTGGTACCGAGTTACTGCTCTGAAGATTCTCGGTCACTGGGAGCCAAATTCGAATAACCACAGACCAGGGAGGCTGTATACATCCGTGCGTGCTGGGGCTGAGAGAGGGTGGCCACGGGCTGGACTCCAGGGCTTGTTGCTATAGCCCAGTGCTGCCAGATCTTTCTATTTTTTTTTCAAGAGAAGTTGGAAATCCTAATTTTTATGTGAAGTCTTTTTATTTTTAAATATTGGATCAAAAAGGAAGTAACGTTTTCTAAATAGTCCACAATCCAAACAAAATATGTCTGCAGGCCACACACACCCTCAGGCCACCCGGAGGCATTTTCTGGGTGTATAGACCACAGTATTTCTTGTACATGCTCTTTTTAAGAAACCTTTTCATTATGGCTAATTTCAAACGTTTACAACTCAAGTGAATAATATAATAAACCCTCATGAAAACTCTCATGTACTTATCACCCAGCTTCAAGGATTATCAACTGTGGCCACACACACATACACACACACACACACACACACACACAGGCACATTCATACTGGATTGTTTAGACACAATCACAGACAATGTAGTGTCTCATCTGTGAATATATTAGTATATATTGCTAAAAGATAAAAACATAAAAAAGCCATATTGATTATATCTCCTTAATATTATCAAATATATAGCCAGTTTTCAGATTTGTCCTCTTATCTCATAATTTTTTTAACAGCTTATCTTTTTGAATCATGATCCAAATCACACCCCTACATATGTCTTAGTCCATTCAGCTGCTGTAACAAGACATCATAATCTGGATAGCTTATAAACAACAGAAATGTATTTCTCACAGCTCTGGGGGCCGGGAAGTCCAAGATCAAGGCAGATTCAGTGTCTGATGGGGGCCTGCTTCCTGGTTCACTGATGGCTGTCTTTTTACTGTGTCCTCACATGGAATGGGCTAGGGAGACTTTCTTGGACTTCTTTTATAAGGACACTAATTACCTCCTAAAGTCCCCATCTTCTTTTTATTTATCAATTTATTTATTTTTGCTTTTATTTTTAATCGACATATAATAATCATACATATTTGTGGCATACAGAGTGATGTTTCAATACATGTATACAATATGTAGTGATCATGTTAGGGTAATTAGCATATCCATCGCTTCAAACATTTATCATTTCTTTGTGTTGGGAGCATTCAAAATTCTCTCTTTTAGCTATTTGAAAATGCAGGATAAGTTATTATTAATTACGGATACCTTACAATGCTATAGAACACTAGAACTTATTCCTACAATCTAGCTGTAATTTTGTGTTCATTAACTAGTCTCTTCCTGTCCCCCTCTCGCTACTCCCCTTTCCAGCCTCTAATACCCCACCTCCTAACATTAGTACCATCACCTTGGGAGTTAGGATTGCAGCATATGAATTTGGGGGGCATAGACATAGAGACCATAGCACATTGCTCCTGTTGCATACGTACTTGGTCCTACGTATGTTCTCCATTCTCCCCTCCCTTCCTTCCTTCCTTTTTTCTTTATTTGTTGAAGAGTCCAAGTCCTTTGTTTTGTAAATTTCTCACATTCTGGATTTTGCTGATTGCATCCCTATGGATTTGTTCTAAATTTACATGCTAAACTAATATCTGTTGTTTTATGTATAGAAGAGTCTAGATAGTTGTATTTTACCACTTTTGCCTTATTTTCCTCTGGCTACTACTGCATCTAGTTTATCATTACAAGCCCCTCTTCTACTGAGTTTTTCTCCTGAGAACATGATACTATTAAATGTGTGCCTAATGTCCTTTTCCCCTTACAAATGAAAGTATATTGGGGACGACCACATCTGAAGTCTTGTCAGTTTATGCCTGCCTTTTGGGGTTTGCTCATGAGTCTGTTTCAAGCTTGTATACTTTCTTGGTTTTTTTTTTTTTTCTTGGGCGGGGATAGGGTCTTGCTCTGTCTCCGGGGCTAGAGTGCAGTGGAGTCATCCTAGCTCACAGCACATTCAAACTCCTGGTCTCAAGTGATCTTCCTGCCTCAGCCTCCCAAGTACTTGAGACTACAGGCGCATACCACCACGCTGGCTAATTTTTTTAATTTTTTGTAGAGACGAGGTCTCACTCTTGCTCATGCTGGTCTCAAACTCTTGGCCTCGAGCGATCCTCCCACCTCAGACTCCCAAAGTGCTAGAATTACAGGCATGAACCGCCGTTCCCGGCCTTATATGCTTTCTTGCAATGCTTTTCTCTGCCTTGTGATGTGAAAGTTTGGTTGCTATTTTTAGCTTTTCAGACTCCTGGCAACAAATATGAAGCCTACAAAGGAATTTTTGGATTGGAATATTTAGGATTTGAAATCAAGGCACACTGTGGCACTCTAATTAAAAAATGTTATGCATGTGCCTCAGCCAGCTCAAATGAATAATTTGTTGAGCTACAAACAGTAACAAATTGCAGAAACGATTCACCTGGATTTTTAGAAAAAGTTAATTAGGAAAGCTTAAAACCAATTACTGTGGAATATTAAAGCTCTTTTAAGAATGGGGCCTAAGAAACAAAATAGGAAGTTATTAATATGTCTTAAATGGTTTCCCTTAGAATCTTTCATGAAATTAAAATAATTGCTGAACTTCTTTTGTTAAGTTACCATCAAGTTGGTTACAGTCCCTTTAACATAGTGGAAATAACTGAGTTTGAATTCAGAGAAGGTGTCTCAAAATGAATTCTTTTAATATGAAACTTTGCATGGAGTTTCCAGTAATACTGAGAAGCTTTCTGTGAAAATTATAGACTGGTTATTTTTGGGTTTCAGCACATTGATTCACTGAAACAGAGCATTAGATTTTGCTTGTTAGATCTTCATTTGTGGTCCATGAAACAGTTTAGAGAAGACGAACAACTGGTCAAGTAGTATTGATTACATGATTCCAAATAAGGAGTCATTTGAAGTTAAAATATTATTTTATAGTGGTCCACAAGGATTCGGAAACTACTGACGCACAAGGATAAACGTGTAAAAAATTTGAGCTGTGAGCCCTTCTATGGCTGTAATGTGATAAATGACGGAATTTATCAAGCAGTGAAGGCAGGGGATGTTGCTGCCTTTGATGATAAATAAGTCTCCTGCTTGTCTACTTCTCAGTCCCAGGTAGGATGCACGAAGCCCATCAGATTTTCTGGGTACTCTTAACCGTGGCCTTAGGTAAGAAAAAATCATTCTTGCCAAACTGATGAGGTGGGTAAGCTTGGGTTGAATTCCAAGGCATTCAGGTTTAGTTGCTATGGAGATTTTTTTCAGAAAGAAAAATAATACAAATGCCATTTAAAGTGGACAGCCAATGAATTGAAAAATGTACAGAATTATGTTATTTTTGTCCGTTGGCCTGGGTACTTCTCGTCCCAGTCTGTTGACTAGGAAACCAAGTCTTGGTGCAACTTGATTTCAAAGCAAACAGAGCTACCGACAGACCTAGGTGTAGAAAGGCAACACTGGCCCTCTTTAAGCTCTGTGTCGCATTTGCTGTTCATAGTGCATCTAACTGAAAATTATTCTTTATGAGGGCTGGGGTGGGTGGGGGTGAGGGTGAACCAGCCTGAGTTGTTTGTTCGGTTGGTGTTCTCCCTCCTACCCTCCCTTTTTCCTTTTCTTCCTTCCTTCTTTCTCACCTGCTCACTTGCTTGTCTTCCTGCCTGGGATTACAGTTATGTTTCCAGAGCCATATCCTAGGAGCCATCCAAATCCGAATAGTTAGGAGTCACTTCTGCACAGATTCTACTGTGGTTCCCTGTATTCTCTCTGTACACAGATTTGATCCCTGGCACACTTCTATTCAAGATTTCCAATAAAGTATTTAAAAAGAGCCCCTAAGTACCCTCTTTTTAATAGCCTCTGTCTTCCTGGGAAACTTACAAATATTATAGAGGAAGGCTCACCATGGAGATGACATTGAGCTTTCTCCTGATGGATGATGTAGATGGGTGGATGGGAAGGGAAGGGAACAGGCTATAGTGTGTTCACTGTATACCGATTCTCAAACTCAGGAGCCAAAGGGTGACGTGTTTTTCATTTTCTGCTCAGAGAGGGATATATTTCTTTTCATTTGGAACATGCATATGTTAGGTAACATCTATGAGGCCATGGCAACAATAAGGTAACTGGTTTTCTGCCTTTTATAATGTGATAAACTAAGAGTTGCTTTTGTCAAAGGGCAAAATCCAGCTTCAGGCTAATGTATGTGTCCAATTTACTTTCTGTGACCTTTGTCAACCAGCCCAAGGGCATAACAGTCATGGCTGTGATATCAGACAGTGGGACACTTGGTAGCTGGGGTGGCGATTCCTGGATTGCCCTTCATGCCACACTTTGACAGTGAAATCTTGTAGTTGCCGAGGAGTATGGTTCCGTCCAGGGAATATCTATCAAGCACCTGTTATGTTCCAGGCACTTTGACAACTGCTGGAGATAAAGAAATATGTGAGATGTGGACCCAGCTCACAAGATGCTTACAGTAGCCCATGAGCAAGACAGACATTTCAACATGTACAGGGAGAATAGTGTCATAAAGAGAGAAGGAGAAGTATATACAAAACACACGTTGTGTTAGAATCTCTCCCCAGCATCTACTGAGAAATATTCGCTCCTGGTTACTATTCTGAGTATTTGGAGACTAGATCTGGGGTCCTCAGATTCTAGTCTGAGGACCAAATCCTGCTGGCTTCCTGTGTTTGTAAGGTCCTTTCACATCTTTAAATGGTTGGGGGAAAAAAAAAACCACAAAATAATAACAATAATTTTTGTCATGTGAAAAATCATATCAAATTCAAATTTCAGTGTTCATTAATAAAGTTTGTTTGGGGATAACCTAAACTGTGTTTTTCCTCTGCTCTCACACCAAGACAGTAATCAGCAACACAGAAGGCCTCTATGACCCCAAAATATGTGGGGATTTCTCCCCTAGCAGGTGAGCAATCGATTCTGCAGCAGACACCAGCTGGGTGTCCTCCAGTTCAATTCTGAAACTATCTACTGGAGATAGCATCAGATTCCACAGGTTAAGGGCTCAGTTCCCAAGACTGCCCCACCCCCACTTTCAGACCCCAGTTACAAGTCCAGGCCCCTGGAACTTCTGACTGACTGGCTTCAAGTTGGGGTTCCTGTGACCCCCTCTTTGGGCTTTATTAATTTTCCAGAGTGGCTCACAGAACTCAGGGAAATACTTAACTTTGGTTTACTGATTTATCATATAGAATATTACAAAGGATACAGATGAAGAGATGCACTGGGTGAGGTAGAGGAAGAGGTGTGGAGCTTCCATGCCCTCCCTGGGTGTGTCACCTTCCAGGAGCCTCCATGTGTTCTACTGTCTGGAAGCTCCCTGAACCCTGTCCTCTTGGGCGTTTTACGGAGATTTCATTGGATAGGCATGATTGACAACCATGTAGAAATGTGATTCGTCAAAAAGGATATGATCTAGACGAAGCAAGGCCTATCTATTTAGATTTTTCTTGGCCTCTCTGGGCAGCATTCCCTCCTCCAGGGTATGGGGTAGGACCTCGTCTGAAATGAGGGTCTTATGACCCAGAGTCAGATTAGAGTCTTGCCTTGGGCAGGTGAAAGGAGGGCAGGAGAAGGTCAGAGAGATTGTTTACTGTACCAAGGGCTATAGGAGTTATGAGCCAAGCACTGTGGACAAAAACATACATATATATCATAATATCACAAATTTGTGGGGACAAAGCCATACTCGTTCATTTACCTATTGTCTATGGTTGCTTTTACATAACATGGGCAGAAGTGAACAGTCATGACAGAGAGTGTATGGCCCGCAAAGCCTCAGATATTTAGTATCTGATTCTTTATAAGAAAAGTTTGCCCACTCTGGACTATGCCATAACTCAACACTTATGGTGTGGCTGGCCCGTCCTCTGTCCTTCCTCCTCCAGGAACACACACCCACTCAGTTGTCTGTCACTGCCACCATTCTCTTCTTAGTCCATCCGTCCATCCATCCACCCATGACCCCTGGCCATCAGGGCATTGGCTGTTCTAGGATTTGTTTATGGAGAATACAGAACTCTTACTAACAATTGCTGGAGGTAGAGCTGCACTTTCCTCTCTGTCCATGGCTGTTGTCTGAGTATGTTCTCAGTTCCACCATCCCACGCTCCAATATAGCCTCCTGTACTCCCCCACACCCACTCCAGTCATTCATTGGCTTCCCCTGCAGAGGCCTGAGTGCAAGAGGACCATTCAACAGAGGCCTTTGAAGGGCTTCTCATTTGATCACAATTTTAATGTGAGAAATGGAGCCTCATTCATTAAGGCATAGGAGAGCTCTCTACGAGCAATTTTATTTTTAAATGGCCCCATTGCTTAACAAATTTACTCCACCTGGGATACTTTTTTATTTTTGGTGGCCCGTGGAAATGTAAAACAATGCAGTGCTAGGGCCACTAATCTGTCTCTAGGAACTGGGCATAGATACCGTGAAGCTCACCATGGAATTACTTAAGAAAGCCAGTGCAACTGCGAATGTGTTTTTACCTTCCTCCAAAACGCTGGAATCACACACTTTATTGCCAGGATAATGGAAGAGATGTATAAAGTCAATGCAGATGATTCCAGCAGGCATGTGTGTCGGGTGGAGTTGTCATGGGGTCCTTGTATTCTACACTTTTCCTCATGATATTTCTTTCTTGAAATTGAATACCACTGATCTCTCTTTGAGCAAAATGCTTCAGCAAATATACAGAAAGAGACTTTTTTTGTGTGTGTGGTTCCATTGCATGTTGTGTGGTTTCAGAGGTAATTCCTTGGGTTGTCCCAAGCCACCAAAGTGTCCTCAAAACTAGAGAGCTTTCTTTTAAAACTCGAAAATTGCCATCTGGATGCTGGCAAAGCATCTCCAGCCGTTGCTCCATTTTCCATTCTTAATTTGGGAGTGATCAGCATTCTCACAGAAGAGAGAAATCTAAGACATTCATCATATGCTCATTCAGCATTTGGAAAAGGGAAAACAAAGATTAAATAAAGAAATAAATAAAGATGTTAAAAAAGGAGTAGACTCCTAAGGTACAGTTTTAAAAGACATGATCGAGAAAGCTTAGGGACTAGTAAAATATTCCTGCGCAGATGCGTGGCCTGGAGGAGTGCTGTGGACCACAGAGGCAGATCTGCTCTGCTTCTTACGCCTGCAAAACAACAGCATCAACAATAGAAACACTGGGGGAAAAAAAACCCAAACAAAATCCTGGCCCTATTAGGTAGAACTTTGGGTTGCAAGGATCAGAAAGCCAAGCTGACTTAAGTCTAAAGCGGGAACGTGTTTGCCTGCGTCAGCATCAGGGTAAAGCTGGACCCAGGGAAGTTAGAACTGTCAGGCTCTTTCTCTTTCTTTCATCTCTGTTTTTCCCCAAATCAAGTTAGTTTTCTCAGGCCAGCTTGAACCATGGCTGCCAGCAGTCCTAAGCTCACGTTCTCAATTTTAAAAGAAAAAAATTCCCAAGGAAGTTCCCTGATGAGCTAATGTTGACCGTGAATTCATCTCTGGAGCAATCACTGTGTCCGGAGGCTGGAGGCTCAGTGATGATCCGCGCTGGACCGTGTGCCCATCGTTGAGGTTAGGGATGGTGGAGGAAGAAGTATGGAGGTGCTGTGCAGAGAGAAACAACAAGAAATAGGGGAGAGAAATGGTCCATGACACCAATCCTCTGCAATGAAAAACCCAGAACAGAGCTTGATGTGCTTGCTGTTCTATAACCTTGATTCTAATCAGAAAATACAGGGATGAGGTACCTCACGGTGTAGGTAAGAGAGACAGTGAGTGTCACCACTCCAAGAGGTGACAGACTGGCATTTCTTTAAAAATGATTGTTGCATATTTATGGTAATGGATCCATGACTCATTGTAAGGAGGAAGGCAAACAATGGAGGGATGGCTTGAATCTTTGAGCTTAATGTGCGGTAAGAGAACTGTACCCTTCTCACTTCCTTTCTGTTGTCCCTGGGCTGGAAGTGTCAGGTCCATAGCTCACCCAGTCCAGTGACACCAGAGAGAGAGAGTTGGGGATGAGGGTGGGCACAGTGAGTCCCCACTCTTACATGCTGCTCTCATTTTCAGATAAAGTCATGCGAGGAGTATACTCTTATGCTGGTCATATGTGTATACTTGTGTATGTGTCTATACTTAGTTCATTAAGACATTCTCCTCCATTCAACTAATAGTAGGGCATATGGTCATAGATCCAGGTGACTCTTCTTTATGGAATATTGTCAGATAGATTGATAGATAGATGAATATGTATATATATTTGTGTGTGACACAATATGTATGTGTATGTATGCATGTGTGTGTGACACACACACTATATATACACACACACACTAAATATATATACATATTCATCTATCGATCTATCATCTATTTGACAATATTCCGTAAAGAACAGTCACCTGGGTTTATGACTATATGCCCTACTATTAGTTGAATGGAGGAGAATGTCTTAATGAATTAATATCTCCTTTAGAACAAATTAAGTTGTCTTTATCTGTCATTAACTGTCTTACTCATTGGGCTTTTTAGAGGTTTAATGAAGCAGTGATATTTATACAGGATTTTATACCTATAGGCTAAAATTAAAAGGCTTTCTTATTTGGGGAGGGGGTTGGTATTTGGAAATATCAAAGGAAATATTTGTCTGCAAGATAGTTTAGTTTTCACTTGGATTTTATGAACTCTTCTTGAATTGTGAAACATGCCACACATCCTGAACGATGGACAAAACATGACCGTTCTGCCTGGTGGGTAACGTGGGTGTCACTGGCTCAAGAAGTGGGACATTGCCAGCTCCAAGAAGGCCTCTGCTCCCACCTTCAATCTCATCTCCTCCCTGCCTCCTAAGGATAGCAACTAGGCTTGACTGTCATCCAATCATACTTTGGTTTTTCTTCACACGTTTACTGCTTGAGTGTGCATTCCTAAGCACTGTGGTTTAGTTTTGCTTGTTTTTGAACTGTATATGAGTAGAATCGTACTTACTAAGTATTCTGGGTCTGGCTTCATTCCTCAGCTTTTTTGGGGATGGGGGAAAGGGTGAGATTCATTTCTCTTGTGTGTAGCTCCATTTTGTATGCTTTCATTATTGCACAATTTCATTGTATAAATAGACTATAACTTCATAATCCATTCCACTGAGGATGAACATTTGGGTTAGTTCCAGTGTTTGGCTATTGAGAATAATGCTACAGTGAACTTTTTGGGACATATGTCCTAGGGCTCTTGTGCATGCATTTCTTGGGGTACATTTCTAGGTGTGGAATTGCTGATTCTTCATATTTAATAGGTAAAGTGGTTGACCCAATTACACTCTCCCTATTACTATAAAGAGTTCCTTTTGTTTCATATTCTCGGAGAAACCTTGGTATTCTTTAAGTGGATTTCCTGGTTTAAATTTATGTTGTGTTGATAACCAGTAAGGCTAAGCTCCTATTCGTAGATTTATTGGCCATTTGAGTATCTTCCTTTGTGAACTCCCTTTTCAAGTCACTTGTCATTTTTCTTTTTCAACAAGAAAAAGCTGGTTTTTTTCTTATTGACTCTCTGTGTGTGTGTATATATATTTCTGTGTGTATATATATTTAAACATATTCTGGATAATATCTCTTTGTTGGTTGCATGAATTATAAATATTGTCTCCCCATGTGACTTGCATTTTGTTCTGTTATTTACTTTTTTAAGTAAATACATTTTTACCCTGAATATAGTCAGAGTTATCAATTATTTTCCTTTTATGTCTGTCCTATTTTAAAAAAATCTCTTCCTGACCCAAAATTACCCATAGTTATCTTAGATTATAAAGTCTGAATATAAATTTGCACTTTTATCCCCTCCTAGATAATATAAGGGCATTAGGATATTTTTATTCCTTTTATCCTCTGCTGGTTTTTATGATAGTTATGGTACATATTTTTTCTTTTAAATATTTTAAAGATATTTTCTTTAAAATATTATTTTAAACCTCCTAAGGCTGCTATTATTATTATTATATTTCTGTCTGTCTTAAATTAGCTTTATTTCTGCTGGATATAGAATTGCAGGTTGGCAGTGATTTTCCTGAAACACTTAGAAGACAGCAGTTCATCACCTTCTGGCTTCTGTTCCTTCTGAGAAGTTGGCTCTCAGACTGATTGTTGCTTCTTTATAGATCCTCGGTCTTCATTTTGCTTCTTTTATGATTTTCTCTATCTTTAGCTTTTCCAGTTCTACTATGTAAGTGTTTTTTTTTTTCTTTTTTT
>CM052436.1:10337132-10348978 GCA_028533085.1 Varecia variegata
TGTAAACTATGGACTTTGGGTGATAATGACGGGTCAATGTAGGTTCATCAACGGTAGCAAATGGACCACTCTGGTGGGGGACGTTGTTCTTGGGGGAGGTTGCGCATGTCAGGCAGGGGATACATGGGAACTCTCTGTACTTCTGCCCAATTTCGCTATGAACCTTAAACTGCTCTATAAAGTCAAGTCTATTAAAAAACAGCAACAACGTTCAAACCAAAGTTGAGGAGACACAGCACTGAATTCTCTTCATGGTATCCGGTGAAGTGTCTTTTGACCTGTATTATTCCTCAGAGTTCTTTGCAGCCCTCTGCTTGGGCCGCAGTTGGTGGGCAGCAGGGGAGAATCCCACCTTATCAGGAGGCTCTGATGACTCGGAAGACTGGAAGAAGATGAAAATGGGGATTTTCCCTGGTGGCGTCATGGCTTGAAAGCACTGATCTCAGGTTCCTGTTTCCTTCCTCTGGTCATGTGTCGTGGCAGTGCCGTTGACACCAGGGTTGCATTTCCTGGTGAACTGATTCTGATGGTAGAGTCCACGTTAGCCAGACTCTCCTGCAGTGGGGGTGGTAAAGGGCAGTAGGGCTTGGAGAGTATTTGAAAGTACTGTGGCCTGAGGACCAGGATTGGTCAAATCCTGCCTCGATCTTACCCTTCCCACGAGGAGTTGCCAGGGAGCTCTGTGCACAGGCACATTAGCTTGGAACCGAGCAATTGTGAGGAGTTTTCAGGAAGCTTGCATTAGTGCTTCTCCTTGAGGGTTGTCTTTTACTTTTTGAAGTCACCGTCCATGTGCTCCACAGGTAAGCGCTGAGTGCTTCACTTTGTGCCATGCTCAGTTCCAGGCAGTGGGGATACAGCATGAACAAGACCAGGGGGAATCCCCACCCTCATGTAACTGACATCCTGGAGGTGGAAGAATAGACAAAAAGCAAGTACCATCGGTCCTTGGTGTCCCCAGGGGATTGGTTCCAGGACCCTGCCCCACCAGGATACCAGAATCCACTGATGCTTAAGTCCTTTATATAAAATAATGTGGTGTTTGCATATAACCTACGCACATCCTTCCATATGCTTTAAATCATCTCCAGATTACTTACAATACTTAGTACAAAGTAAATGCTATATAAACAGTTGTTAGCCTTTTAAAAAATATTTTCAATCCACGGTTGGTTGAATCCATGGATGCAGAACCCATGGACATGGAGGGCCGACTGTCTCTGACAACATGTCCTATGCTGGAAGGTGATATCACAGTGAAGTCCCATGAAGCAAGGAAGTGTTACATGTTTGAACTTTTGAATAGGGAGGTTAGGAAGACCCCACTGCATGGGGTCTGCATTGGAGCCAAGATGGCAAGGGGTGGAGGTAGTCAGCCCTTCTGGTGGCAGAGGAAAGAGGGCAGAGGGCAGGGCCTGGCATGTTGGAAAACTAGCATGGACACCATTGGGGCTTGGGTGTAGAGAGCGAGTGGGAAGGTCAAGGAGATGCAGACTGAGGAGGTGGGCAGGGCAGGGTCTGGTAGGGCTGCTGGTGAGATGGGAAGCCTTTGAGGGTTGTGGGTAGAACTAGGGAGACGTGATTGGTGTAGGGCGTAGGCTCTGACCGATGGCTGTGTTGGGAGGAGGCTAAGCAATGTCCGCATTTGGACGTTCACTCCCGGGAATCCTGTGTCTGAGCCTTGATTAGACTTTGTATTGCACACACAGCCCACTTACTAAAAAACTTATTAGTAAGTTTTTTCAACATCTATAGTCACAAATCTCTTTCTTTATAGTTGGTGAGAAAAGAGACTTCCGTCCTGTGAGGGTAATAAGCAGATGAGTTCTACAGTGAGTTCAAGAGTGGCTGAAAAATGCTCAAGGATAATTTAGGGTTCTCTGCAGCCCAGTGTCTTACTCACCTGCAGAACGGGGAGATTGTCCTCCTATGTCCAGCTCTGCTTTGCACCCGCCTTCCCATCGACCACTTCCCTTTTCGGTTCAGGCTGCTCTCTGGAGTTTCAGTTCTGGAAGAAGTGGTCCCTTTGTCATATGTGTTGCCTTCTCACTGGAGCCACATGTTATATCATGGCCTGAACACATCTGGCGGATCTCTGAGCTTCAAACCTGAAGTTTTTGGCACGTGACCCTGTTAGCCCGTTTTAAGTGGCATGTGGTAAACTTGCCCACATATGTTAGTATACCCCTATACTTTGAACAAAATAATAATAACTTTCATATCTCATCTTCTTTTCATCTAGGGATCTTAAAACCCAAGTGCGTATTAATTAAACCTCACATCACTGGAAGGTAGGGAAGAGATGGAGGGCAATGGCTTTAATCACCACTGGGGAGAGCTTAGAGGGATAGCCTCTGGGCCCCACACAGGAACAGGGCCTTTCATCTGGCATCTTAAATACTTCCCAAGTATTACCTGGTGGGAAGTGCATTATCATGCACATCTGCAGGGAGGACGTCCTGGGGTGCTAGGGACTTGCCCTGGCTTTCCCTATCGCCATTGCTGAGGGTTTCTTTCTTTGCAGTTCAGGGATGTAAAGATTATCTGGAGTCTCATGGTGTGGACTGAAGGGTGGTATAGCTGACTGGTAAAGCTGTTTGGTTTTCCTTCCATCTTTTTGGTTTGATATGCAGAGAGGAGGTTCCTTGTAAAATTTCAGCCACCTTCCTAGCTGGTATCAGGGCATTCTCAATTAATGGCCTGGTATATCCCTTTTACTTTAACGATCTTTCCCTAGAAAGTCTCCCAGGTGACCTGGTATGACAGAAAGGCAGGAGAGAGCCATGACTTTCTCCAAAGGAAAGAAAGGATAAGTCCATCCCTGGCGAATGGGACATTGACATTACCCATAAGGAAAATGGAACAGAACAACAATCACAAAAAAACAAACCAAGAAATGGTATGAATATGATCATGTCATTAATAGGTGAGGAATTCAGCTGCTAACCTGTGGGAGGGGCTCAGGGTTCTCACTGGGATCAGAGAGTTTATATGCACAGCACAGTTGTTCTTCGGGGGCTCTGCATGAGCAGTAGGGAAAGGCTGGCCTTGGCAGGGTGTGGAGGGTGTAAGGTACACAGTCGGTTTGCAAAGGGATGGGCTTCTTCAATTTTAAGTATAAAGTCTTTAGCTCCATTTTTAAAAATTCCTAAATGCCAGCATATGCTATGTTATTGATTTTGCAACATAATATTTCCTTTATTCACAGTTGCATGTGGAAATAGAGTGGAAAAATAATGAAAAGTATGGGTTCTTTAACGTCCCCTCCATGTGACGCCTCCAATCCACTGATTTCTGGTTTCTTTCCATCTTTATGACTGTTTCTGCCGACACAAGATGAATATTTATATTATTTTAGATGAATATCCTTCTGAATAAATTGTAAAAGCACACCCTATGAGAATATATCCTTTCATAATTCTCTGATAATATTGTCGGAAAAAAATAATTCTGTTCTTTCGTTTGATTATTACAGTGTTTGTGTATCCATTGTTTACTTTGGTGGAACTACCCAGGGATGCAGTTGTGGGGTAGATAGATGTTCACCAATTCCTTGTACCATGGTGGCCCTAGTTTCTTAAATAGATAAATAATTGGAACAAAGCAATGACTTAGAGATCCACTTTGTTGTTTGGAAGCCAAAACAAGTCAAAAATCTTTGTCTCCAGCATGAATGTCACTTATTCCAGTTGGGCAGTTAATCTCTTTGCTATGCAGTGGAATCCTAGAATTCTGGGGTAGGCTTGAGGCAGCGATCTAAAAGGTAAAGACAGAAAGGAAGCTAAGAACAGCACCGGAGAATAAAAATCTCAGTTCCATCATTTATAGGCTTGTGTAGCCTTGGGCAAGTCGCTTAAACTCTCTCTGCTTTGGGTTCTTGCTTTATAAATAGGGGTAAGCACTTTCCTTATAGAATTGTTAGAAGATTAAAATATTTCTTGAGTGCCTGACTCATGGTAGGTCCCCCCAAAAGTGCCAGCTGCTACTGTTGTTGTTATTGGCATCCTGGACATCATCTCAGGAGCCAGTTGAATATAATTGGAATTTTAAAAAAGGTTTCTTTCTACCACCTCTCCTCTTCCTCTGTTGTAGAATTTAACCATTTTCAAAGCCAGTTCCCTCTGTTTCCTGCCTTTGGAGCAGGGAGTCTTGTCTCCCTATGGGAGATGGACATTGTGCGAATTGAGATCACTCTCCGGGTCTCTGTTTCCTCTCTTGTTGTGTCTATAACACTACTTTTTTCTTTAAAGACCTTATGTTTTTTTAGAACAGTTTTAGGTTCACAGAACAATGGGGCAGAAGGTACGAGATTCCAATCCACAGAGCCCTTGCCTCCACCCACACAGCCTCCCTCTTATCAACATTCCACACCTAAGTGGTGCATTTGTTATAACTGATGAGCCTACGTTGACACATCGTTATCGCTCAGAGTCTAGAGTTTACATTAGGGTTCCCTCTTGAAGTTGTGCATTCTATGGGTTTGGCAAATGTACGATGTCATGCATCCACCATTGCAATACCACACAGAATAGTGTCACTGCCCCAAAAGTCCTCTGTGCTCCGCCTGTTCGTCCCTTCCTCCCCACTACCCCCTGGCAACCACTGATCTTTTAACCATCTTCATAGTTTTGCCTTTTCTAGAATATCATATAGTTGGAATCCTACAGCACGTAGCCTTTTCCAGACTGGCTCAGGATTACTTTTTTATGGCTTCGTGAACTTTCTCGTCTTTCTTCATGTTGGCTGTGAAGCTCAGAATTGCACCTACTAGTACTGAACCGTGAACTTCGCCGGGAGCCAAGTTCCCTGAAGAGCAGTTGGGCTGACCTGCCAGAGTTGTGTGGGAGAACCATGAGGTGGGCTGCTCGACAGCCTTGTGGACATTGAAATAGAGCTGTATGCACAGATGGTTTTAAAAATTCATTAGGTCTGGGACCTAATGTTCAACAATAACTCAGTTCAGTGGCCATACTGGAGGACTGGCTATGGGATGGCTACAGCCCTTGCTTCACAGTGTCGTGGGGGTGACAGGAAAGTCAGTAGGTAGTGACAAAGAGAATCCAATGGCAACAATAGCCATATATACAGGAGGGGGCAGAGTATCAAGGTTGAGAGTATGGGTTCAGGATTCAGTGTGGATTTGAAACCAACTCTGTCTCAGACAACCAGGGCAGCTAGGGGCAAGTTGCTGTCATTGTTGGAGCTTCAGTTTCTTCCCCTTTAAGATGGGGGGGTGACAGTAGCCCCCTCATAGAGCTATTGTGATCAGGAAACAAGTTAACAAGTGTTATGACTTACAGGAGTGTCCTTGTATTAGTGTGAGCCGGAACCATCCTCTAGGCAGAGGGAATGCAGGAGTGAGAGGGATGCACTTGGACAGGGAGAGGAAGAAGGAACAAGGAAAACTTGAGAGAAGTCAGACTCCGAGCTAGCTTTTCCTTTCTCTTTTGGATATAATATTTTTAGATGATCATGCACATTTGTTGTAGAGACATTGGAATATACAGCTAAGCAAAAAGATGGCAATCAAAATGACCCCTTAACCTGCTTCCAGAGGTACCCACTATGCATATTTAGATTATTTCCTTCTAGACTTCTTTTTCTCTTCTGCTTAGTTGATCTTTGAAGGATGTCGGGAAGGGTTGAATTTTTCCTGCACTTAATTCCATCACTTTGGCTTCTTATGTGTTATAAAGAGCATTTTTTCTTTTTGGAGACAAAGTCTCACTCTGTCGCCCAGGCTGGAGTGCAGTGGTACTATCATAGCTCACTGCAGCCTTGAACTACTGGACAAAAGCAATCCTCCTGCCTCCCGAGTAGCTGGGACTGTAGGCGCATGCCACCATGCACAGCTAAAATTTAAATTTATTTAAATGTATTTAATTTTTTGTAGAGACAGGGTCTTGCTATGTTGCACAGGTGGGTCTGACCTCAAGCTGTTCTCCCACCTCAGCCTTGCAAAGTGCTGGCATTACAGGTGCAAACCACCACACCCAGCTGAGGAACAATTTTTACTTACTTTTAAAATTCTGTCCTGAAATATTTCAAAACACAGAAGACCACAGAGAATAGCATACTCCAAGAGGGCAGTGTGACCTGACCTCAAGTCATGTGGAAAAGCCTCAGGCTGTGGCAGAGCTGCAAGCCAGGTGACACTTACCCAACGGTACCTTTGGCCAGTCCCTGCACTGAGTGCTTCACCTACATAACTTCCTGTATCCCTGCAGTAACCCTCTGAGGCCATGTTACCCCCTTTTCAATTCCACATCTAGTGAATCTCCGAGAGGCAGAGGGAGTCACTCACCCACTGCTCATTGGCCCGTGCACAGCTGGGATTGCCCTAAGTCTCTGAAACCACACACCCTGAATGCCGTTTCCTGGCTCATGCCTGCTTTGGAGACCCCTAACTCAACTATCATTGCCCAAAGTTGGGTTAGGAGACCCCTAACTCAACTATCATTGCTCAAAGCCCCTCCTTTGGTTTTATGTTATGGATGTTTTTCTTGACTAATTACATTTTGAAGTACAAGATGACTTTTTTTTTGGATCTGATAAAACATACCTATACAAAATTACATTTTAACCATTTTTAAGTGAATAATGGCACAAACATTACCACTATCTATTTCTAGAACTTTCATCATCCAAAACAGAAAATGTTCCCGTTAAGTAATAATTCCCCATTTTCACCCCCCACTCCTCTGTCCCTGGTAATCCCTATTATACTTTCTGTGTCTATGAATTTGCCTATTCTAGATACCTCAAACTTAGCATAATGTTTTCAAGGTTCATTCATGTTGTAGCAGGTGTCAGAAACTCATTCCTTTTTGGCTGGATGGTTTTTCATTGTATATACTTTTTTAAATTTTTTTTCATTTTTTGAGACATAGTCTCGGTCTGTAGCCCAGGCTAGAGTGCAGCAGTGTGATCATAACTCACTGCAACCTCAAACTCCTGGGCTCAGCAATCCTCCTGCCTCAGTCTCCTGAGTAGGTGGGACTATAGCATGCACAACGACACCTGGCTAATTTTTCTATTTTTTATAGAGATGGGGTCTCACTCTTGCTCAGGCTGGTCTTGAACTACTGACCTGAAGTGATCCTCCCTCCTTGGCCTCCCAGAATACTAGGATTACAGGTGTGAACCACTGCACTTGGCTCATTTATGTTTTATATAAATGTTTCTGTACATATGAGCATGTGTATATAGGTATGTGTACATATGTTTTGTTTATCCATTCATCTGTTGATGGGCATTTGGGTTGTTCCTACTTTTTGGCTATTATGAATAATGCTGCTCAGAACATCGGTGATACAACTCAGCAACAACCAAAAAACTCAATTAAAAAATGGGTAAAGGACTTGCATAGACACTTCTCCAAAGAAAATATACAGATGGGCAAATAAGTACACGAAAAGATGCTCAACATCGTTAGGGGAACACAAATCAAAACCACAGTGAGATACCACCTTGTACCCATTGGAATAGTTATAATAATTTTTTTTAAAAAATGGAAAATAACAAGTGTTGGCGAGAATGTGTAGAAATTGGAACCCTTGTGCATTGCTAGTAGGAATGTAAAATAGTGCAGCTACTGTGAAAAACAGTTTGGTGGCTCCTCAAAATGTTAAACGTAGAACTACCATATGACTCAGCAATTCCACTCCCCATGTACATGCCCCAAAGAATTGCAAATGGACTCAAATATATACTTGCACACCAATCGAGCAGCTTTCGAACATGTATTATCATTGTTTATCAGCTCATCCTTCCCAAGGATGATTTGATTATGTTGACATCTGGGCATTTAGCTTGTCGAGCAGCAGAAATTAGAGGTCCGGAAACAAAAAGCCTGGCAACCTTTGTGCTATATGTAATGTCACGAAGCCACAGGATTAGAAACTTAGCCCCACTGTGATGCTCTGGAGATAGAAAAATTTGTTTCAGAACTTGGAAGCCATATTGCAATGTCAATGTACATAAGAAACGTTCCCAATGAGAAATCAGGCTGAATCAGATTTTATCTTTTTAGTAACATATTAAGATGAAGACAAAATAATGTCAAGGAGATTTATAAACAGAACTCTTTTATTTATTTTTTTTCTTCCCAGCCTCAGAGCCCAAAAGAATTATTTCCCATGTAGTACATTTTGTTGGATGTACCACGTTAAAATTGGCAGGTTTTGCTAATCAGATTTGCTAATAGAAAATCTGAGTAGGAACTGAACATTGGTTTTGGGGTCTTAGATATTCTATCTGCAGAGAAAGAGTATCTGACTGCCTGCTAAAGCTTGATAATTCATCCTGAACTTTATTATCCTGTGGGGGTGCATTGAAACACTCACGCTTGCTATTAGCGATTCTGGACATTCGCTTTGAACAGTAGCATGAAATCCTCCCTCTGTGAAGACCTGGGAGCTATAACCAAATTCTTGTTTAACTCCACCTTGCAACCCTGCCATTCGTCTTGACGGGGCATTAACCTGAAGAAAAATATCTTCTTTCTGAAATCCTCTTGAGCTGTGACATTGGCTACATGTCTTGGTTTCTAGGAATGTCTCTGCTGGGTGGGGGCCTCATGAGAATGTGAATATGTAGTATGATTGTCTGATCAAGTAGGCACATGCAGTCTGTCCTAGAACTGGACAGTCACAGATGAGTCAAGCACAGTATTTTAAGTGCTGTTGATCCATTTGAAATTGAGAAGATGGAGAGGGTAGACCTTATTGGGATTTGAGAAGCTCTTTTTTCCTGCTCGGTTTCTGGACCAGTTGAGAGAGACGGAGGAGCCAGCATATGGAGACCAAAAGATCAGCATTTTTATTGGTAAATGTAGGGTTGGAGGTAGTGACTTGGAGGTACAGCAACAGTAGGTTTCCTGAATATCCCTGGCCATGAGAGTTATATGGACTTACACACCTGTGCAGACGTGGACAAGAGTACTCTTCCTCCCATGGAGCAGGATCTCTAAAGTTACCTCCTGCATGATCTACAGAGAGTCAGACTTGGGGTTCTCCATGGGCCTGGAGGATCCCTAAGGGGGACAATGGAAGGACTTGACCTGGGCATGTATAGGCCATTCTCCCAAACCCTCTCCTTTGTCCATGTCAATGACTCACCTCCCTAGAGCCATCCTGAGGGGCTGGAGAGGCCAGGAAGGCTACTTTCATTGAGAATCTCCTTGTGGAAGGAAACACAAGGCCCAGGGACATGGCACATGCGTGCCATCTTGCTTAATGCAGTTTTAGCTCAGGAACACAGTTGTTTTCATGCTTTTGATCTGATGAAGATCCAACCACTCATAGTCTTTATTACTTTTCAGTGAGAGAGCTCATTGTGCCCCAACCATAGGGTGAGAAGAGTGCCATGTGTTTTAATGACTTTCAGATGGAAACATGGTTCCTGGTTTAGCCCTCATGAAACACTCTCCTTTATGTAACATGCTCATGCCTTTTCATGTGATGGTGGCTACATTTCACCATTGTCTAATCATTATAAACCTTTTCTTGAAATGTTTTGGCTATTGATGTAATGATAAAGCAAAATGATTTTCGTTTTAAAGTAATCATCTTTCTTAGCATTCTGTCAGGTTCTCTGTGGGAGGCAGGAAACAGGTAGGTGACAATCTTCAATTTTGCAGATTTCAGAATAATAGTGTCACATTATAACACTGCAAAGGACACCAGAAGCCCTCTCGTTTAACTCCCTCCCATTCCAATTTAATGCCCAGAATCTTCATACCATTCATCATCCCTGGGAGGCACTCAGTTTGTAGAATAAATGAAGGAATGTTATTTACATTTTGCCTTTTTGTCACTCTTTTGTTTTGTGACACGATTTCATGGCCTTCTTGGTTGGGATGATATCCTCTCATGGTGTGTTAATTTATATTATTTGCTTATTTATTTATTTGTTTATTTTTTGTTGCAAAGTTTGGTGATTCTCACCCCAAATTAAATGAATTAAATAAATAAATAATACATAAAATTTTTGTGGCTCCACTCTCCTGAAAAACTGGTAAAAGCCACAGAACCGCTCTTTATGCAGATGTGGGTATGTCCATGCACATAATTTTGCATCCAGTTCCAGGAGGTTCAGATACCTTCGAAAGCCCTCCAGGGAGCCAATGCTAAGAATCCTTGCACTGGGTGATTCCCAGGCCCTGTGCAGAAGCGCTAAATTTAACAAGTCCGTGTGACCCCTACCCTTTATAAAACATGAATGTTTTAAAAGTACAAACGGTTCCATATGGAAACTTGTAATTTCCATCTGAGTAGTACTTTTCAACTGAGGGTGAAGACCTTTTTGGGGTTTATAAAATAATTTTAGTGGTTTGGGGCCAATATTGCTAAAAAAAAATGGAACAAAATAGAAAACAAACCAGGCTATTATGTCTATATGCTGCTTTGAGATAACAAAAAAGAAAACAAACAAAAAAAAAACCAAACCAAACCAAACCTGTGCGGGTCCCAGTTTAAGAAAACCTGGTGTATGCTCTGTTTGCTTTACTATGTATAGGGCCAGGGGAGCACTTTGAAGAAATACATGCTTTCTTTTCATTATGTGTTTTGACTATGTTAGCCCCTTTTCTTCCTCACAAGTAGAGTCAAAGAGTTCAGTGGTACTAACATTTTTGTATCATACATCCTACCCCAAGTCATCATTTATCCACAGTTGTTCTCAGGATCCCTTCAATATCAATAAGCTTAAATCCTACTGTTGAATCTCCTGCTTTTCCTTACTAGTCAAACTCTTTTTTACCTCGTCCAGCTGAGGCTCAGTGCCATCCGCCACTACTTAACTAGCTTGGATGGGAGACCTGATTTTCCTTAGCTTCAGTTTTCTCATCTGTAAAGAGAAATGGTCCCCATAGTAATAATGTCCTTCTCTCAGGATGGTTGGGACGACCGAATGAGCTTTTACATGTGCGATTCATAGCACGACTCCTCAGTCAACATTATTCCCAGTGGTAGTTGTGCTGTTTGCCTGCCATGCAGGAATCGTATTTTAGACACCCTTTAGAATTTCTCAGAATCTGTGAAGTTGTCCATACTGGCTGCATTCACTCAGTGGATGAGGACTCCGGGGCATAGAGTAGTGTCCTTGTTTCAAAAGCATCTGCTTAATTTTTTTTAAAGTGTAGTCTATTTAACTCCTGAGTTATTTTGCTCCCACACATCATGAATGACATTAAAAGAACAATCTGTCTTTCTTTTCTCTATATTGTGAACCAACATTCTGTTCACCTACAAATGTTGCAAATGGTGAGTATTTGGAACCCAGATGGGAGTCTCCCAGAAGACTCAGAATGCCACTGAAACTCAATTGCAGGGATTTGTTATTAAAGGAATATAATGAAAAAAAAAATACACAAAGAGAGCTAAATAATTTTCCCAGTACACTTCCCCCTGTAGAAGTACTTTTTTGAAAGGTACTGAACTTCCGGGATTATCAGATACACTCAAAGCAAATGTCTGCTCCAAATAAATGTATTCACAGTCTTAGAAAAGGTAATTTACGCATGAAAACTTTGCTTCTCCACCTCTCAGAGTATTGGAAGAAGAATTTAAATTTGAGCTTTCTGTATCTTATTAAATAATATATAGGACACACTATGCATATAAACATTCTTTTTGCACCAAGCAGGTGAGTAGCTGCTATAATTTAAGGGTTGTGTGTGCTGTGGATTTGAGAAGATTGCTGAGCTGTCTCCCAGAGGGCTGCCTGACCTTTATTAAAAGGATGCCTCCCCGCACTAATTTTTGTAGCATGCCCTACCTCTTTCATTCCTCTTTTTTATATAATATTTTCATGTTCTTTTTTCTTTCTTTTCCTCACTGTCTCTG
>CM052436.1:10349078-10382673 GCA_028533085.1 Varecia variegata
ATGCGCCACCATGCCCGGCTAATTTTTTCTATATGTATTTTTAGTTGGCCAGATGATTTTTTTCTATTTTTAGTAGAGACGGGGTCTCGCTCTTGCTCAGGCTGGTCTCGAACTCCTGACCTTGAGCGATCCACCTGCCTCGGCCTCCCAGAGTGCTAGGATTACAGGCGTGAGCCACCGCGCCCAGCCAAGAAGAGGAGTAATTTTGAAAACAATATCTGTGAAATTTTTGGTTAGGGAAAGTATTTTGTGAACAAGGAGGGTCTTTTTCAGAACGCCTGAAATCTCATTATTCCTCCGCCTTCCTGTGATTTGCAAGGGCTCTGACACTACATGCTGTGCAATATATACTAGTCACGATAACTCACCTTTTCTTATTGTTTGCGTTCCAAGACTAGTATTATGTGCTCAATTCTCATAGCTCATTGGGGGGGCAGTGTATGTATTATTAGGAAGTTCATTTATAGATGAGAAACTGAAGTTTAGTCAGGTTAAGTAACTCGCCTAAATAATCTTTGTGGCTCCGGAAATTACATTGTCAACCACTGTTCAGTACTCTAGTTTTTATATGAGAAGGGGGTATTAGAGCTAAATGGGCAGGGGACTCAGATGTAGAGAACTCCCCCCCGCCACCCGCCCTCCTGCGACACACACATTCATGAACTGCTCATCGTGCACTCTGGTATCTTCCAACTTGGCAGGAAAAGAGCCGTTTTGGAATTTCTGCTTAGATCCAGGTGTGAGATGGTCTTTAGGAGATTATTTGGCCAAGGGTGAGTATTTATTTCCATGACTTAGCGATTTTTGATGATATCCCTCTCGCTATGTTGACAACATAAAGAATATTGACAAAATATAAAGAAAACACTTCCCGACGGCGGAGACATCAGGCAAGGGAATCGAGTTTTTCCTCCTTTGTTTCAGAACAAGCTTATTGGCAGTTCATTATTTACATATCGTGAGAGAGTCTTGCCAAACCAATGCAGGTGTTGCCAACTTGTTAAGACAAGTTGGCTCTCTATTTTCTCTTAAGAAAAGTTGGAATGGAGCCCTCTGTCAAAGGATTGCCTTGCGCTAGTCATTGAGCTAAATGGAAATATATAAAAATGCAAATTATACTTTGCCGTAGAAATAAACATTTTGACATCCTGCCTTAAACAGTTTTCCTCAATGACTATTGTTAATGCCATACTTTTTCTCACATCCCGTATTGTGTAACCTTTCCTTTAGGGTTGTTGGCTACACTTAACAGGAACCATTTTCTAACTTGTCTGCTTTGTCATTTTGGTGTTACCAAATTGGTAGAAGAAAATGCAGTAGCCAGGGGTTTCCATTAGGGTGTGGTTGACGTCACATTCCGAAAGGCAGCTGCAGAGCTGAGTTTTTAGGAATCAAGTATATCCAGGTTGTTAAGTCTGTGAAATTAATTTAACTTCCATGGGGGTAAGTTTCCAAGACTTTTTTTTGAGTTTATTTTGGTAGCTTTGTGACCACCTGGAAGATTCTCAACAAAAGTTCATTAACCCAAGACAGTTTTTTGTCCAGGTGGGCTGACGCCTGTAACATACAACCCCAAATTTCAGTGGCTTCCTGTTCTCAGAGGTTCACTTATTGCTCATGTCACAGGCCAAAGCTGTTTGGCAGCGGGGGAGGCCCTGGTGGTTGCTTCCTCCGTCTCCATGTGGTCATTCAGGGACCCAAGCTTCCTAGATGGCCCTAAGTAAGCTCCGTAGTCCTTCCCCTGGTTTTTCTGCATTTGGTGTGCAGTGAATTTTAGAGGGAGAGCCTGGAGGCCCTCAGGGGAGGTGACAAGGGCGGGGTCTGGAAGTGGCCACCATCTATCTAACCCTAACCCTTGGGCCCACATTCCGCTGGCCAGAACTCAGGCATTTGGCCCCCACGTAGCTATGACCGGGCAGGGACTGTACCTTTCCTCACTTCCCAGGTGAAAAGGAATTGATTTAGTGTCTCTGCCACTGCTGAGTATTTAAACCTAATCTTAAGGGTTTCTGAAGGTGAAGTGTTTCCATTAGAAAGACCTTGACAGTGCAATTTACTTCACTCGGTAGCTAGGTATTTGATTGGAATTTCTGAACTTATTTTTGCCTAAAGTGGTTATGAGCTTCCCACGGATGGGAAAGAAGGGAATTTTGGGTTCGGACTTTAAAAGTGCTGCACTGGGGACTTTTCTTCTTTGCCTGGTGATGTTTTTATAACCAGCTCAGAGATTCCAGGATGAATGTCTGGGTCATGCATGATGGATTTTAGCTATAATCAGATTTGGGTTTTTCAAATGGTTCCTTGTAGAGATCTGTGCTAACTTCAGAGATGCCCTGAAGTTTGTCTTTGTACCTCACTTTGTCCTGAGCTCACTGACCATAGCTTTCTAAGATTAGAAGGCCACAGCTTGAATTTTTGTCAATTGAGAAGCATTCTCGTGATTTTCAGGAGGATTATAGCCGGACTCTTCTGTCCAGGAATTCTAGCTACATGATTTTTCCTGCTGAAAGATATTTTTTTCCCTATACATTCGAAAGCTTTTTTGTCTTTGAAATAATTTTGGAAGACTTTTAAACCTTTCATATGTTACTAGTCATCTTCAACAGAATATGTAAAATTAATCTAAACCAATCTTTAGTCAGGTGGCTTTTTTCCCTCCCACGGAATCGGTCATTATACTGTGCTGAGATCTGGTGAGGCAGAGCTGGTTGGGAGTGTAAGGCCCAGAATGGTGAGGCTTTCATGCTAATTGCATTTGTTTTCTTCTAGTGGCTTCATTTTTCATCCCTTCTTTTCCTCGTCCCCATCAGCACCAGCCCCTCCAGCTCCCTGTCTTGAGTCTGCTGTAGGCTGTCAAACCAGATAACCACGCCTGTTAAATTGAGAATCAGTAGACGATAAATAAGGAGTCTACAACAGAGTCAAGTTCAAACTCCTTGTCTTGGTGTCCGTTGGCCTTTGGCAGTTGGCTCATCTGGGCTTAGCTGATTTGCACAAGTTGTAGCGACTCCCACTCTCACACACACACTGCACCCTCTTCCCGGATCACACCAAGTTACAGTCCATATAGCCGATATCATCATAATAAATAACAGCAGATGTTTATGGAGTACTTACTATGTGCCAGGTCCTCTTACAGAATCTACTAAAACATTTAACAGTCCCAGAGGCTGAGGCATTTAGAATATATTAAATATAGATTATGTTATTAAATATTTAAAATAAGCAATGATTAATTACCTATAATTCATATATATGTACCATATATTAATAATTTAACAATTAAATGTAGGTTAAATATTAAATATATGAAATATATAGGCATATAGAGTATATTAGAGCATTTAACCCAGGCTGGGCACAGTGACTCACACCTGTAATCCTAGCACTCTGGGAGGCCGAGGCGGGAGGATCCCTTGAGCTCAGGAGTCCGAGACCAGCCTGAGCAAGAGCGAGACTCCGTCTCTACTAAAAATAGAGAAATTAGCTGGGAGTGGTGGGTCATGCTTCTAATCCCAGCTACTCAGGTGGCTGAGGCAGGAGAATCACTTGAGCCCAGGAGTTTGGGGTCGCTGTGAGCTAGGGTGACACCACAGCACTCTAGCCCAGGTGACAGAGTGGGATTCCTTGTTTAAAAAAAAAAAAAAAAGCATTTAACCCTCCCAAGGATGAGCTGTATAATGTCTTTATCTCCCTTGTACAGAGAAATGAATGGCAGAGGTTGGATAGCTTGCCCCAGCTCACTGGCTAGGGGGCGCCAGACTAACCCTTGTGTAGCATTGACTCTGAAGCAACTTGGCTTTCTTTTCCCTATCCTTTTGTTCCACCTGGGGGACCCCTAATTTTTATCCGCCAAATTCAACTGAGACCCTCCGTCTTCCTGTAACCTTCCTCCTTCTCCAGTGTCTTCTCCCTGAACAGGAAGGAGCCTGTGCTTTCAAGTGTCATCACACGTCTCCCTTTACTCCCCAGGCTGTCCTAGAGACGTCTGTTCACAGTGCCTTCTTCCGCTGCTAGACTGGAGCTGCCTGAGGCTGGAACCAGGGCCTGGAAAAGGGGAGGCCTTTATTCAACACTGGTGGAGTTGATCAGAGTTAGATTATCACGCCCAGCTCCCCACTTTCCAGATAACAAAACTGAGGCCCAATGTGGTGTTGCCCCAGAGCTCTGTGGGGGTGGATCTGGGACTAGAACCCACATGTTCAGAGTTGGTGACAACATGGCCTTTGAAAGCAGAAAACTTGGCAGAGATTTTGGTGTTGTACCTTAGTCCCTGGCACTGTTCCAGACGGGCACCCGAGGGCTCTCGGATGTAGGAGATGTTTCCGAGCTTTCCATATACTCAGCGTGTACTTGGGATGTTGGCAACAGTCATGAGTGTCTTGACATAAAAAGACCAAGCAAAGCCCTGAATGTGCACTGACGTGCCAGCTGAGGGCTTGGATATGCTGGTGAGGACACAAAGAACCCATTAACACGTGTGGCTCAAGGGCTTTTTATTTTTCCTAAGAGGAAATTAGCAAATTTTATATATTCTTTCATTAATTTGCACATTTAATATGATAAATCCCTTGCTAAATTATGTCTTATTATTTCATCATACAAATTATTTCTATTGGTATATTCCTGTGTATAGAGCTTAGAATAAATAAGTTATCAGGTTTAAAATTTTGTTTTTGTTTTGAAATTGCCACAAACTTCAGGAAAAGTCAGCAATACAGTATAGAAGATTTTATTTTCTCGAAATCATTTGAAAGTACATGACTCTCACCCCAGACATTAGTGCTTTTCCCTATATACAAAGACATTCTTCTGTACAACCACCATACAGGGATCAAAGTCACAAAACGAGCTGATCCATTCCTACCAGCTCCTCCTCGTGCCCCATTCCAGTTTGTCAGCTGTCCAGAGCCCAGTGAGGATGGAGCCCTTTAAAATAGCAAATGTTTCCCATTGAGGTTTATGCCTTGCAGTTACTTGTGATGTGTGTTTAGACTCCTTCAGTCAGGAACAGCACCTCCATCTTTCTTGGATTCTCATGGCCGTGACACGTTTGCAGAGCCTTGGCCAGTTGTTTTGTAGAATGTCCCTCAATTTGGCTTCTTGGGATGTTTTGTCACGATTAGATCCACATTATTGGATCAGTGGTTCATTGGCTGACACTGCCCCTCTGTCTTCTCAGAGAGCACCCAATTGTGACCTGTCCCATTTCTGATGCTGTCTATTCACCTTGGCTACTCGGTCAAGATGGCATCTGCCAGCCTTCTCCCCTGGGAACGCACCCTTTTCCCCTTTGTCATTAGTAACTGTTTTGTGGCAGAATATTTTGAAACTATGTAGACCCCTTATTTCTCATCAAGTTTTCCATTGTATTTCTATCAGTATGGACTCATGGTTTTCTGTTTTATTCAATGGGTTATAATCTGCCAGTGGTATTATTTATTTTGGTACTCCAGATTGTCCCTGACTTGGCCTGTGGGAGCCCCTTCAAGAAGGCTCCTCTGTCCCATTGGGTCCCACCCTGCCATGCTTTGCCTGGACTCTGATGACCCTGGCTGTTCCCCTTTGCAGGGACCCCTCACCCTGTGTGGCCTCTCATGCTCCTGTGCCAGTCACTTCTGTGGGTGGATCCCTCCCCATTCTAGTCACCAAGTTTTTAAAAGGTATTATTTTGTGGTTACACTGGAATAAATAAGCCATAGGCATTTTTTTCCTGAAGGTTTTTAGGGAGAATTGTTTTTGTTCCTAAATTGAAAAAAACATTGAGGCCTGTTTACAATTTCTAAACTGGCAGGGAAGGGTAGTGCTGCACCTCCAGGCACATTCTTATACAAATTGTTAAAAGACTCAGGAGGGGTTCAGTCATGTTAGAACCCAAAATGTTGCAAATAATTTTCTCTGTACTACTAACTGTTGATAAGATTTCCAAGGTGATAGAAGGGCAGACTTTTATGAAGATGTGTGAGTGAGAGAGAAGACAAACCCCATTGAGGGGCAGCTATCAGTGGAACCTGCAGGAATTATTTCTAAATTCTTATCTAAGATCCTTTAAGGAAGGATAAAGGCTGGGGACTGTTTTTTCTTTTTATGGTTAATGCTCATCACTCCTTTCTCCTCACCTCACCCCATCCCCACCCACTCCAGCCTGCTACTCTATTGCTGTTGAATCCTGCAATTCTGTCTTTTTGGCCAGCTGTAGAACCAAACACTCATCTATTATCACTGAATTTTCTATATAGCTTATTCTAATTTGCCACACTAAAAGCAATCAATTAAAACTCTTGGCTCCAAATTTAATTTAAAAAATAAATAGGTGTTTTTTTAAATCAACATTTTAGTGAACTGATGATTCTGATGAACACTTTCAGTTGTTCATCCTTGTTAAGCAAAATATTTAAAATGTTTACCAATTATTTTATAAATCTCTCTCTCTCTCTCTCTCTCTCTCTCACACACACACACACACACACACACAATTACCACAGACGCGTGTGATGAAATATTTATTGGAGACAGGAATTAGGTAAATTAAGAAATTCAAAACATGTCAATGATACAAAATTCTATTCTGTTGTCAGAATTTACTAAGACTGAAAAGTTCATTTGTCCTCTCTCTTGAATTTTAAGTAACTACACTCATATTTTAAGAAATCTTGACCATGTTCTCATTGTAACACATTGCTCTTACCCTCAGTACACAGTACTTGTTTGGTTGAGTGGAATTGAACTGGACTCCCAGTTTTGAGGCTGGCAACATGGATTTCTTAAAAACAGCTTTGCCTGATGGCTTCCTAGAAATAAAGAGCATTTATGCACTTAGGACTGGGATTTAATCAGTTTATCCTGATACTTTTTTGACCTAAACTTCCAAGGTTGTATTGTATTATATTTCACTTTATTTTATTTCATTTTATTTTAATTTTTCCTTCCTCTTCATTTTCATTCCCTCCAACTACTTACTTGCATGGCTGCTGTATTTACCATTTCTTATGCCTCTGGTACTAACTTAGATAGGAAACCTTTAGGTTGGCCTGAAGTTTCTGAGAAAATTGGAAAAAGGACTTTTTCTTTGCCATAGGAGTAAATAAAATATATGAACATGTGTGTACCTCTCACAGCCAAATGGAGGCCATAGCTCAGCACCCCACCATGAAGCTGTCTTCCATTTCTTTGCTTTCAGAAAGCAGGACCGTGGGGCAGAGTTATATTGTGTTCACGATCTCATTTACTTTTCTGCTCTATCTTAGTCGTTTTTTCCTCAGAGTGTTTTTGAGGAAGTGTTCCTAGTTCTGTTCTGTTCTGGCAATTATAAATCACTCTGATGCTAATCATGGGGAAGGCAGTGCTGCCCTGTAGGCAGAAGATTTAAATCCAGAAGTTACTTGAAATCAACTATGGATGGCACTGCAGAGTATTTGCCATCTCCATTGTATGTTGGATAATGTTTTTATTCTCTGAGCCTAATATCCCACTCAGATAGTAGGGATAGGCAACTGTATGTTTATTCTCTATTTTGATTGATTTGCCTAGAATATAATTCCCATCTGGGCTCCATTTTTGTGCTATACGGTCCCAGCAGTGTCTTTATCTAATACCCTCATCTGTTTTCCATTGTTACAGGGTGCATGATAAGACAGTCTACAGAAGAATGAGAAATTGAATCCAGGGTTTTTATTATATAATTTTAAATTCTACTGTTTTAATCTAGTTCTTATAAACTAAGCCTTGTAGAAATAGGCCACTGACTTCCAGGCCTGGGCTCGTGGTCTGGGTCCTTCTAGGCTAACTCATGAGGACAATCATTTCTGTATCACCACCCTCTCCTTAGTCCTAATCGCTGGGTGAGTGCTGTCTCATACACAATAGCTGTTGTTTATGGTTGTGAGCAAAAAAGTGGTCTCATCATATAATCTCACTCTCTGGATACACTCTGCTGTAAAATTCACCAGGCAGGTCCATCCTACTATCACTTCCGTACATACTTGGGCAGGGGGATTACCTCCTATGAGCTGTGTTCTTGGTGTTGGCTGTTTTGAGTCAACTTAGCTGCAAATGCATTTTACTACTGGCACCTCCTACCATGAGATATCTGGAACTTGGCTTTTATCCCTCAAAAGTGTGATCTTTTAACTCCAAATATTATAGGACGAGTATTTTACTATATCGATATTTAATGTATCTATACTTTACATTTAGTAAGTCTGATTTGCTTCTTACCTTTTTGACAAGTTCTGGTGCAATAAATAATGAATTGTCATTAACAATATTCTTTCCAAGATACTTACATTTTTGTCTCTGTTCATCTTTAATAAACAATGGTTACTTATATTTAGAAGATGAACTTTCTGTGACTTTAATTTTGGGTAACAATAGTCTTTTCAAAAAGCTCACAAAGATGTGAACAAGCTAGAGAATTGGTGTATTGCTACTCTACAAGGCGATGGTCTTTTGAGTTGACACTTCTCATCCTTGACGTTTATCATTGACGAGGATGCTGGATGCCCTCGTGACTGTTCTCTGCCATGTGAGAGCTTCATGTATTTTTATTGTAATCAATAAGAAATGAAAGTCTATGCATTCAGGCACTAATTTCACAGAGCATTTTTCATAGTTATTTTTTGAAAACTTCTAATTATGACTCCGAAACCTGGAGATGATGGTGACTTATTGATTATCTAGATGTCAGGAAAGACCCCACATTTGTTTTTTCCAGGCCGCCGTTTATTGATCACTTCTGTAGTGCAGGCAGTAGACTGTGATTTCCAATCGATTGTTCCATTTACTCTTATTATTCCCATTTTACCAATGAAGAAACTGAGTCTTGGTGATGCAAAGTAACTTTCCACTGTCATTAGGTATCAAATAGCAGAAGCAAAATTCCTACCCAGTTGTGTCTGGCTAAAAAGCCAGGTCTCTGAGCACTAACCTCTCACTCCCTGTCGCTTACTGGCTCACGTAACGCAGACCGGCTTGAGACTGCTCTGGTCTGGGAACAGTTCCTGTTTTGACTAATGCTGTTGGGTGTCTTTCCCAACTGCTCTATACCTGTGCATTATCTGTTTGCGATTTCATATCGAGATTAATAATTAACCCTTAAGGGCTTTTCCCATTGTGTCAAGTTCAAACAAAAAGAAGCTGACAAACTCCCATTATAAACTGAGCATACGTAACAAACAAACAGCACAAGCCCCGACAAGAAATAACAGTTGACAGGTTTAATGTTTTCTCTGCTCCTGCTTGGGCCAATGTCAGCAGTTAATTGCGTTCTCAGAAATGTCATGGAAGGACGAGGGTGGTTACGTGGAAGCATGGACAGGTTTACTACTTAAACACCAGGGCTGTGTTTTCCTTCATTCTGAAAGGCATGGGGAGGGCATTTTTATTTTTAATTGAGTCCCAGAAGGAGATAGTGAAGTCTTTTCAAGAACGAAATATATATATATAGCATATTACAAATTAATTTTAAACAATTTTATTTGCTTTGTCTTAAAGATTTTTGGATGTACTGTGTTCAAAACAAAACAAGAAACCCATGATTAGGAATTTTGGTTTGGGGTTGCTGATGTTTTTGTTTTAATTAGTATGAAGAAACTGCTAATGAAGCATATTAAACTCCAAATCTTAGTGTTATTGTTGAACCTGTATTCCTGGTCTACCTTACACATTCCTCCTCCGATATATTTATTTAACACAGAGTTATATATTTGTTTCTTCCTCTGACTTATTTATACCAGGCCTTGTGAAAAAGGATTTGGGGTAGGAGGAATAAATACCATTATCCTTCTTTTTATTTTTTTTTTCTCAAGCACATTGCCCAATTATCACACACATGCACACACAAACCCTCGAATGGATCTGCTGTGATCTGTGCCCGGTGAGTAAGAAATATAGAAGCCAAGGATGACGTCTGTCAGGTTAGTCATTGTCTTGCTCATGATCTGTGTGGTACTTTTATGGTTGATGGAAAGATCTGGATGAGGGAAGACAGAAAATTGGTGAGGGAGGATTGCCACATGAGATGATATTGCTACTTGGAACTGCCAATTAAGTAAACACCTTAGTTTCTCGATTATCGCACATAGATGGAATCTGTAGTCGTCTAAAGGAGCATATTTTGTTAAGATGATTTCCCACAGTAGTAGACTGTGAAACACTAACTTTTCCACAGGTTGTCAATAGATCGTCTATGAAACAAGTTTTCAGGATTAAGGAAGTTTAGGAAACACTGGGTTAAATAAAGGGAAATGATTTCTTGACTCCTGGAGTTGGAGTTCCTGACTTTGAGCAAAGAATGCATATTTCTTGCAGCACCTGGAAACATTTTCTGTATTTCTACAGAATATGTACAACTACTGGAAGACAGGGTAGAGGAGTGAACTAAGCACAACATGGTGTGAAGGAGGTCTGCCTGGGTTCTGGTGGCAGCCCAGCCACTCCTCCATCCACAAGGCTGTCGACGTGCCTCTTGCAAAGAAATGGGTACAAGAGTAACACACGTACCCCTCCCCCCAGGTTGTGGTGATGATGGAATGATCTAATGTATATAGAAACACTTTTCAAACTATGAAGCACTCTGCAAATATTAGTTATTATTATATCATCTTATTTTTTAATGTATAATATAAACAACAAAACTTAGCATTTTAACCATTTTTAGTTGCTATAGTTCAGTGGCATTAAGTACATTCACATTATTGTGTAACCATTGCCACCTTCTATCTCTAGAACTCTTTTCTTCTTGCATAAGTGAAACTCTGCACCCATTAAGCACTAACTCCCCATCGCCCCTTGTCCCCCAGGGCCTGGCCACCACCATTCTGTTTCTGTTAGTTTCTGTCTCAATGAGTTTGACTATTCTAGGTACTTCATACAAGTAGAATCATACTGTATTTGTCCTTTTGTGTCTGGTTTAATATCACTTAGCATGATGTTTTCAAGTATACCCCCTAAGTTTATATGGTGTGACATTTTAATTGAATTTTATTTATTTTCTTAATTCACTCACCCCTGGTGCCCTTCTTTTCACACAAAGCATGAAGTTGGCAGAGCACATGTAGCCATGTTCCTCTAGAGGACCCCTGAAGTCAGTGGCATGATTTTAGGAGAGGGGCTGTCAAGGATATGCCTTTACAAAGAGCTGATCAAGAATGCAGTGCAACCTCAAATTGGAACTGAAAGTTCCCTGAGTTTTCCCTAATGAGGAGACACATTTTGTTTCTTCTTCAGCCAGATATTTGAAATGGAAGAGAATAGAAAGTATTTCAACACCCAAGTATTGCCTTTTTATCTTCAGGTTATCTTGCAGATAACCTTGCAGGCTTTTTAAAAATTTCATATTTCACCATTTTTACCTGTCTGAAAATGGTGGCTATTGATATGGGACTCTTTTGGAGAAATCCTCTGTAACTTTTAGGATGAAAATCATCCATTTCAAATTTAAATAGCCTAAAATTTGAAATTACCTGTTCTTGTTTATTTAAATCTTACTTTTAAATCTTATTTAAAGAATATTTTTTTTGGAATCTGTATTCTCCTCTATACCGTGATTTTATAGTAAAATTATTTCCAAATACTCATGATTAACCCCCAGAATTAGAACAGTTCCCAACAATTTCAGCAGTATTCTGATTAGAGATCCAATAGGATACCAAAATGATTATTTCTTTTTCCTAAGTAATCATCAAATCCAGATTTAAAAAGTCATAGTCAAATTGAACTGCCATCTTATCCTCATGTGTTGTATTTTCAAAAGATGCATGTGTTTTTTACCTTTGCCCTGTTAAGGGCATATATTTAATTGTCAATATATAAGCTGCATCAACACACTCTGGGCATAAAGGAGTTCATTAAATTGTACCCCTCCTCTTCTTAGCACTCTGAGTTCACTGTATGGCACTTAACTCTTGGGCCTTATATCCTACTTTTTGGGTCCTTATCTCATTTCTCCCCTCCCACTTTCCCAAATAAAAGACATTTTAAGGCCCTTTAAGGAGTCTTAAGCCTTCCCCATCTTAGCATCCAAGATGTGGAATCTTGAACCATGCCATGCCCAGAGTGGGTGCTCAGCACACGTTGGCATTGACTTGGGTTGAGTTGAATTGAGATTGAGTCTGGAAGCACTAATTGCAGGAAATTTTTTAGATGAAAAATAATGTCAGGATCTTATTTACCTTTATGGAAACTGAGCGGGGCTGGGCGGTACAGCACAGATGGCAGGCTGTTCCTGTGAGTGTGGGGATGGAGCGAGAGAAACAGAACAAAACAGGTGGCTTAAGAGCTGGCACCCTGGCGCCAACATGAGTTCAGGCCGCGTGCGGTCCCCACTTCCCCGCGCCTGTGCAAGTGAAGCATCAGCAGAACCAGAAGGCTGATGTTATTTTGATCACCAAGCTCTATTTAGTGAATACACTTGATTAATCCCCCTCCTTCTTCTCATGGGTGCTATTTTGAATGGAAAATCACTACTGGAAAAATAAATCCCTATGTTGATTATGCACACAATACCATTTTTTTTTCCTTTTACATACCATACCCAACATCTCCCTTTTCTGTGGAGCCCAACATTTTTAAAGCACTTACTAGGTGCTAAATTTTACTGAGGAAGCATCTGAAACCATGGAGAAATTAAGCGATTTGCCCCAAGTTAACAAATTATCTTGGTGCACGAAAAGGAATACCAATTGCCGACCCACTGTGTATGTTCTTCGATTTGACCCTTGAAAATTCAAGCTCCCTGCCCCGTGGCGAAGCAAATTAGAAAGGACTCCTAATACAAAACTCTCAGCTTGTTTTCTCCCTAGGTGGGTATTTTCAGAAAGGGGTGTACTTAGGGCTTGGAAGGGCTGTGAGTGACTCCTGAGCCTTTTTGGGATTGGTTTGGTTTAAATGTGGATGTCAGTTGGATGTCAGTTTTAACTAGCTGGGAGGAAACGCTTTCCCAGCGTGATGCATTAGTCATGAGCAAGGTGTAGGAGGGTGTTGAACAATCATTCGACCCTCCTTCCTATTGCTGGGCTTTCATGCTGAACTTCAAGCCCAGCTGCGTCGAAACTGAGGACGTGCTGGGGACACCCTCCACCCCCAACCTGCTGTGTGCTTGAAGTCTTGGCTCAGAGGTGGGAGAAGGTGGTGATTTCAGATCTAAGGCTAGAGCAGAAATATCACCAAGAGGGTAGCTTATGTACCCAGGGTCCCCATAATTTATGTGTGTTAGGAGGGGAAGAGGGGTTAAAGATGGGGACTGTTTCAAGAACCAGGATCTGTGGTATAAACATTGGCTGTGTGCACACGTGCGTGTGTGGATGTGTGTGTGTTTTCCAATCTGCAAATATATTTTGATAACAGTTTTCCACGTTGAAGTAAAAGAGAGTCACAGCTCTTGACAATTTTGGCTATCAAGAGACAAGCTTGCATGGGTGCAGTGTCTAGAAATGTATGTCAAAAAAAATCACAGAAACTATACCACTCTTCTCAGCAACCTCTCCGTGCCCTGGAGCCTGTGGCTACCCGGACACCCCAGTCACCCTCCCTTCAGGGTGCAGAACAAGTGGGCTTGTGGGCTGGTGGGGGATCGGCCCAGAGCACCTGCTGCATATTCCATTGCGAACGTTTTGTGAGGAATGCGTTTTATTCCTTTTCTTCCTTCGACCTATATTGACGGCATTTCTAGTTATTAATGCTAGAGAAATGTCTGTTGTTGGGGGAGTGATGGTTCATTTTATCTGTCAACTTTGCTGGTCTGGGCTGCCTAGTTGTTTGCTCAAATATCAGCCTAGGTGTTGTGGTGAGTTATTTTTAGATGTGATTAACATTTGCAAAAGTAGAGGTTGAATAAAGAAGATTACCCTTCATAGCATGGGTGGGCCTCATCCAACCAGTCGAAGGTCTTAAGGCAAAAGACTGAGGCCCTCCGAGAAGGAAGAAATTCTGTCTCCAGATGCCTCTGGACTCAAATCTGCAGCATCCTTCCTTCCCTTGGTCTTCAGCCTGCTGCCCTACCCTGCAGGTGTCAAACTTGCCAGCCCCCAAAACTGTATGAGCCAATTCTTTTTTTTTTTTTTTTTTTTTGAGACAGAGTCTCACTCTGTTGCCCGGGCTAGAGTGAGTGCCGCGGCGTCCTCCTAGCTCACAGCAACCTCAAACTCCTGGGCTTAAGCGATCCTACTGTCTCAGCCTCCCGAGTAGCTGGGACTACAGGCATGCGCCACCATGCCCAGCTGATTTTTTCTATGTATATATTTTTAGTTGGCCAGATAATTTCTTTCTGTTTTTAGTAGAGGCGGGGTCTCGCTCTTGCTCAGGCTGGTCTCGAACTTCTGACCTTAAGCGATCCACCTGCCTCGGCCTCCCAGAGTGCTAGGATTACAGGCGTGAGCCACCGCACCTGGCCGAGCCAATTCTTTAAAATAAATTTTTTTCTTTCTTGATATAGATACATAGCTGTAACTATAAATCTATATATACAGGTTCTCTTTCTCTGGAGTACTTTGACTAATAAAGGGGGGGCATGTGCCCTTGACCGCTATGACAAAAAGTAGTAAGCTGTGGTCCCTTCCCTCGTGGAACTTGTGATCCTATCGGAGGAGAAGGTTTAAGACAAGTATTCATATAACTGATAGCTATAGGGATTCAGAGGAGGAAAGTGATAAAGAAAACTTTGGAAGATCAAAGCTTTGCAATAAAACACAACAACATAAAGAGAGAATGAACATTTAACCACTCCATGTGCCATTTTATTTTGGGGGGAGGATGGGTATTTCATCATAGAAAGTCGTGCACATTTAAAATCTTATTGTGGCATCAGTCTGCCCCACCTCGCCTGCTCTCCCTAACCTCCTAAGTGAATCTTTTGGTAAAATGGATTCTTCAGGAAGATGCTGCTTTACCCCTGCGGCTCTCCTCTCTGCTGTGTATGCTGGGGGTGTTCGTACCTTTGTTGGCAGAGCAGGGATCAGAGCTGTGGCACTCTCCAAGGATAGTCCGTGCACTTTGTGCATTCATCTAATGTTGCAGGGATGTATGCAATGGGTGAATTGGGCAGAGAAGGGGAATATTAGCGATGGTGATTGAAAGCCAGGAGACCTGGATTAGAAGGATAGTAACAGAAGGGAGAAGGTATAGAAGATCCTTCAAGGACCTTTGGGGAAGAACAAAGGGAAGAAGGAGGAGAGAGGAAGAAATGCACATTCACAAAGCCCTAGCTAAATGCCAAGGAATGGGGTTTTCACCTATGTTGCCTCATTTAATCTCCAGCACAAACCCGTGGGCAGATTTCCTACTTTGCAGGTAGAGATAGTGGTTCATAGGGATGTTAAGTAGCTGGTTTAATGTCACATGTTCACTGAATGGCAGATTAAGGGCAGGTCTGTCCGAATCCATAGTCTATGTTACATTTACAAATCATGCTGCCTTCTGGGAGGAATCATAAACGTGGAAGGTTTTGACCCTAAACGGTGTGTCAGATTAGAGCTATCGATGGGATAGCCCCATGGGGGTGTCTACTAGGAGGTTAGAAAGAGGGATTTGTGCTGAAGACCTAGGTTTAGGTAGATGAGAATCTGGAAGGAACTAGGTAAGTTTGTTTTCCTAGCTATGAAGTTTTGTTCACAAAACTATTTTTTTTTAATGATTTTTCATTGCTTGTTATGTTAGCCTTTGTACTTCTAGACTAGATAAGTGAGATTTCTTGGCTACTTATTCTGTCTGTGTCTAAAATTACCCACACTGAACAATGCGGTTCTGGTGGCAAAGGTGCTTTTGCTTACTGTATCTTGGTGAATCATGCTACATTGTATTGTCTTGTCCTGTGGTGGGCGGGGATGAGTCCTTTTGTCTTATTATTTTCTTTTTCTACATATGGTGTTGTCTTATTAACTACCGGTGAAGGGATATTTATTATCTTTGCTGCAAAAATACAACTGGATTTAATGACCCCTAGTGAGAGGTAGTGCTTATGGGCAGGTGAGTTCAGAGCAGCCCGAGGTTTCCAGCACATGCCTCCTGAATCATGATGAGTACCTTTCGGAAGATTCTGGGAGATTTTGGCCCTCGTGTGATGTTGCTGCATCAGGTTGACATATAGATTAAGTTTAGGTTGTGCAGATAGGGAAACTGAGGATTGTTTCAATAAATAAACTCAAAAACCAAACATTAGATGATCTATTTTCTGCTGTTGGTGAGTTCCTTTGCAACTTGCAAACCCCACCTGAGTTTTCCACAGGCGGCCTTTCCTGATTTTTTTTCTAATGTTCCAGATCAGCCCTCTGTTTCTTCTAGCAGTGATCTTCAATGTTGGCTGACTGTGCAAAATGAATTCATGACAGCAGCAGTCCCCAACCTTTTTGACACCAGGGATCGTTTTCATGGAAGAGAATTTTTCCATGGACTGGGGAGGAGGTGCTGGTTTGGGGATAATTCAGACACATTACATTTATTGTGCACTTTATTTCTATTATTATTACATTGTAATATATAATGAAGTAATTGTACAACTCACCATAGGTTGGGGACCCCTGCAATAGAGCATGGGAAGGAAATTTCAGAATTTCTATTTCTTTTTATCTTTTGCATTTAAATGTCTGTGTGTTTCCATTTGGTTCAAGCAAATTATGTCCTTTATAAACATACAGGGGAATTTGAAATGTACATAATTTATCTGAACAGCAGTTCATATATATAATTTATGCATTAATCATATGAATAAGTTGACCAGTGCAGTGGCTCACGCCTGTAATCTTAGCACTCTGGGAGGTGAAGGTGGGAGGATTGCTTGAGCTCAGGAGTTCGAAACCAGCCTGAGCAAGAGCAAGACCCCATCTCTACTAGAAATAGAAAAATTAGCTGGGCTCAGTGGCGTGCATCTGTAGTTCTAATTACTCGGGAGACTGAGGCAGGAGGATTGCTTGAGCACAGGAGTTTGAGGTTGCAGTAAGCTATGATGATGCCACCACACTCTAGCTGGGGTGACAGAGTGAGACTCTGTCTCAAAAAAAAAAGAATAAGTGATGACAGGCACTCATACTGTTTTGGGTGGGCATGCTTAACAACTGTTTTATTGCCCTTAAATCCATTTGCCTATGAGTGCCCTAGACAGGCGTATACTCATTGGTTCTTGGAAGGCAGGCCACTTGTCTCTTTACTTGCTTTGTGTGTGGTCCCATAGATACTACTTGGCAATGGATGTCAAGCTTTTTAAGCCAGTTGCTGTCATACAAGAAACAGATTTGCTTTGTGATTTTATGTTTCAGTTTCTGCATGAGGACTTTGAAGTATCACTGTTTTAGAAATGTTCCCATGACTCCCCAGGAACTGCCTTTATGTTGAAAGAGGCTGATTATCCTCTTATGATTTTAGGGAGGGGCATATGTGCTCTGTTTGAATTTTTTTTTCCTTCTACTTTAAAAATTCCAGTTTGCAACTACTTTATGTGCCTTTTTATTGTCTCCCAATTCGTAGTTTGGCTACAACGAATGCTGGTTGTTATCCACCAGAAAGATCTTGCACCAGCAGTTAAAGGTGACCCTTCCATCTTCTCTTTCTGGGGTCCAGCTCGGTGGCACTTTTGCCTTAACCGAATCACCCATTCACTGAAAAAGAATGTCCAGTGGAGAAAGTCTCATGGAGGTAACCACTGTGATGCTCATGGGTTTTGACCTGAGCAAGTTAGAGAAACATGGACTTCTTTTGAGGTGTAGGGAGCACAGAAACTTCCAGGCTCTCCTCTTCACTCTAAAGAGAATGGATGCTCAGGAAGGTTGGACTGAGCCACTTGTGACCCCGTCATTACTCCATGTCTTTCTTGCCATCCCCCTGCCCCTGTTGCTGTGTGTTCCACTCCCAGCCTTTGCTGTCTGGTCACTACCATAACCAGAGCATCGCCTGAGATCTGCTCGGTGTGGCACAGCTACTGACTTCTCATTTATGCACTCACAGAAAGGTTAAGTGATTGTCCTTAAATGCTCCATTTGTTTGTAGTGGCACTTGGGCGCACTTATTTATGCATTCCAGATGTATCTTGCTATGATTTGTACAGCTTTGGAACATGTCTTGCAGTCGATGATCTTATTTAAATAATAAGACTGATCTCAAGATGTGGGTAAGGAGCGTAGTGGGTGTGCTGTGAGCCTGGAGAGTTCGGAGGCTGAACTCAGATCTGATTGACTTTCTAACTTGACGGTACCAAGCCTGAGGCAGTATATTTCTATTTTCGTGTTAAATGATCGATGCTGTTTAAGCCATTTATTATTACAGGTTTTGATTTAGTTCCTGAAAGGTGTGGTTGAGATAATGTTTTAAACTTCTGGCCTCTCACAAGTTATTAGAGAATTGTTTTCTTTTCCTTTTTTTTTTTTTTTTTGGAAAGTTTAATGGGTATGTATATTGCTTTTTATGTGAATTATCTGTTTATATCATTTCGAATTTTGTTCTCTTTTTAAAAGTTCTTTGATGATGTAATGAAATTGGCTGTTATCTGTTTCTCCATCCTGATATCCTTCGTGATTTAAGCTTTTTGGGAGAAGCTATGGTCTGAGTATTGGCCCCTCCCCCACATTCGTATGTTGAAACCTAGTACCTAATGTGATAGTATTAAGAGGTGGGGCATTTAGGAGGTAATTAGGTCACAAGAGCTCTGCCTTCATAGATGGGATTAATTCCCTGATAAAAGAGGCTGGAGGGAGCCTGTTTGCCCCTTCCACCATATGAGGACACAGCAAAAAGGTGCCATGGGTGAGGAACAGGCCCTCACCAAACACAGAATCTGCCGGGGCCTTGATCTTGGATTTTCTAGTGTCTAGAACTATAAGCAGTGGATTTTTGTTGTTTATGAATTACTCAAGTATTTTGTTCTAACAGCCCAAACTAAGAGAGGAGGGTAATAATTTTTTTAAAAAATGTGTTGCTGTCCTAGTGTGTTCCAACCCTGGTTTCTTTGTTTTGAAGCTCTTTGTGGAATGGACACCAAATTTACAGTAAGATCATTGTAAGTGAATTCTGGCTTCTCAGGGATAAAACTTTTGAATTGGGTACTCTGTTAGACCTCAGAGTGGAAGGTGTTCTTGTCACCTTCTGTTTTTTGAGTTACCAAACTAGGAACTTCAGAGGAGTCTCTGCCTTGTCCTTCTCCTGCCTTCGTTCGTCAAAGGTATACATGTGGCCAGGAAGTCCTGGTGGTCCTACCTGCCATTCTCATGACTCCACGGCACTCACCGTCCCATTTGGGCTGTTTCATGTGATTGATTGCTTGCAATAAGTCTCCACCTTCTCTTCCAAGCTAGCCAGGAGGAAAAGCTGTATTTGTTCATACCGTAATGCAATCCCATCATGTAATTCCATCACACATCATAACGTCCAATTCCTTTGTGTAGCATCCATAGCTCCAACTTACCTTTTTAGCTTCGTCACCTGCAGCTCTTTTCCATGCACTCGTCTCTCTCCAACATTGATCTGATGATTCATGCCTCAGAGCCTTTGCTTATAACCCTTTTCTTTTCCTAGAATTTTCTGCCCTTCTTCTTTTTATGCAAACTCCCTTCTATCCCTGTTCATTTCCTTGTATCCTCATAAGCTAAGCCAAATCTTATCAACCCTTCAGGACCAATTTCAATTGATAGCCTCTCCTTGCAAAGTTAGTCTATTTCTTTCTAACGTTCACTGTTAATAATGCCAGACTAGCTGTTACAGCCCTGTCTCAGAGCAGGTAAGTGACTACCGTTTCCCAGGTTGTAGGCATCATAAGGAAATGGTCTATTTCTTCATCCCAAACATACAACAGATGCCCAAGAAATGTTTGGTTGAGTTGAACTGAAAGGGTGATAATCACTAAAGTTTTTGCATAGATACTCTGCTTTACCCAAACAATTCACAAGCAGTTTTTAGATAGTCTTAAGTGGAGCTATCTAGAAATTTATTTTTATATACTCTATTTCATAAGATGCTACCATTTATAAAATGTACCACAGAGGAAAAAAATGGTGCTGATTAAACCACAATACACCATTGTGAGTGTAAGATATAATCAATTTCAGAAATGGTAAAAGTGAAAAAAAGTGTTTCTTAGAATCAATGAAATAAAGGATTGTGTTTTATCTGTTAGAGCTCGTAGTCTTAATTGTATAACTGCCAAACCACTTGCAGTGAATTGCAATTAGAAAATTGAGGTCATTTTGAAAGCTTTTTTTTTTTTTAATTTTAAAATGAGAAGGTAAAGGAACGTTTGGCTCTGAGCACCCAGGAAGTGACTTGGGACTCGGCCTTAGGACATTGTTCTGTCATCTATCTTATGATGCCTCTGACAGAGTCCTCAGATTTGAGCCTTAGTTCTTACTCTTTCAACCAATGGTGACTTAAAGGTAAAGAATCACTCCCATTTTGAAAATCCTTGGGAATGCCTTTAAATTTTTTCAAAAAAATCATTTCATTTAACTTTAAAGTGCAAGATTCTTTGCTGCACTGAAATGTTTAGTCTCTGATGAAAATCCTTCCGTCCAGGTTATGCCACCTAAATATGTATCAAGGTCGATGTTCATTATCTCCCTTTAACAATAGTTGACACAGATCTCGCTACAATTTCACTTTTCACATATGGCAGCTATGTTTTCCAACTGTCATACTTACTCATTGCCTTTTAGTTATTAAATTAAGTTGCTAATCAAATACACACACATACATACTTAGTATTTCCAGATTCTCTCCCTTCCTCTCTGTTTCCAGTGGCACAGCCTTAAAAGCCTTCTTGGTATCTGGAGTGCTGAAATGGCTCTGTGGCCGTGTTCTCTTAAAAGAATTTCCCGCCACCAATATAAAGGCCACAGCCGCAGGGACAGAACCGAGGAGGAAGCAGCAGTCCCATGAGGGGAGTGGTTCTTTCTGGATAGGCCCTTTAAGCTTGTAGTGTGAGGGGCCAAGAAAGCGGTTTTGTCATCACACCCGGTGACCTCTCCAGAGGAGCTTGTGACATCTTCTCTGTCATCTACCCTGCAGGCAGTCCCAGCCCTGGTTGCTGACAGGTGTGGTTGCCACACCGGCCTCTTGGGTGCACAGCCTCACCCCAGGGAGCTCGTCCTCCATCTTCCAGTGGCCCTCCCGCTCTGCGTGGGAAGGCAGCTCCGGGTCAGGGGACTGGCTATGGGGTGGCTCCAGGGAATGATATCATGGATGATGACCACGTCCTGTTCTGCTTCCCGATGAAGGAAGGAGGGTACCCCTTGATATCCTGACTGTATTTGGGGCTGAAAGACTTCCTCTTGGCTGCATGGTAAGAGAACAGGTTAAGGGAGAGGCCAGGCTGTAGAGGTCAGAGGCCATCATGGAAATTGCAAGTTATACTTTCCTACTTTTGGGTCACCTGGGCAGGTTTGGAGAAGGTCTTGGAGGCAGGTGGCAGCTGCCGAGTCTGAGAATCCCTTGGGTGTCTTTCCTTCTGACTGCTCACACGGGGACGTGTCCTTTAAGAATGGAGATTCCCCTGTCTCTGTGCTGGCTCAAGCCTGAACGTCAGGCTTGGAAAACCAGAGAGAATAAGAACCAAGTTCCCTTCTTGGAGCTTCAGTCTTTGACATTGAAAGAGGAGCTCTTTTTACCCAGCACTCACCTTCCTTGGGCCCCAGAAACATGGCTTCTTCCTGTGCCTGCCGAGGCTTCTACTGCTTAAGTAGAAGGGAACTTAGGGAACGGGAGGCAGGGAACGGGAGGCAGATCGGCCTCGGGGGAGAGACCTGGGTGGCTCGACTTTGGAAAATGAGTTATTGGGTAAAGCGACTTGATTTTGAAATCTCTTCTGAACTAAGATGTTGATAAATTCTTGAGACGATTGCTTTGGTGTGCGGTTTAAGGATTATACTCTCTCATAATCTTAGATAGGATGTATGAAAGCACGGAACGGAACACCATCCTCTCCTGCTGTCTTATGGGCACTTCTATAACCCAGTTCTTTCACAGGAACACCCTGGAAGTTAAGCCACAACGTGTGAAATAGCAAAAGGACAGATTTCCGCATCAGAGGTTAATTACATTCATCTCCATTTCCATTTTCTTTTGGGATCAAATGTTCTACACTGTCTTACAGTGCAGTGACATAGGTGTGCTTTTTTGGTGTGACTCAAACTTAGAATCAACCAACGCTATGCTCTAGCGTTCCATGGTGCGTACTCTTGGAATGTTGAATGGAATTCCCAGGTGCTCAGTAGCTTCCTGGCTTTAAGAAATGGCATGTACGGTAGTAAAATTCAATGGAAATCAAGCAGTGGGGAGGGGAGAGGAGAGGATGGGTAAATTCACACCTAACGGATACAGTGCACATTATATGGGTGATGGACATACAACTTTGACTCAAACTGTACAAAAGCAATTCATGTAACCAAAACATTTGTACCCCCGTAATATTCTGAAATAAGAAAAAAAAAAAAGACAGAGAAATGGCAATGATGCTGCTTGGATTTTTGAGAGAGCATGTGATTCTCGTGGCGTGTCCTGAAAAGTTATTAAATCCATTTCAGAAAGCTGGGGCCACATGTGTGGCATTCTTAGGGTCAGGCTGTGTGGCTATGTGAGATAGCCAGCTGTGTGACACAGCCCTTTGGGACTGTGGCTTCCCAACCCACTCAGATGAAGCCAGTAGGGAACTTCACAGTAAATGATGCAAGGTTGGGGTTGGGGAGCATTGGCAGCTGCGGGTTGGAGGTGTAGTTACAAGACAATAAACACTAAAAACTTAGGGAAACTCCAAAGAGTAATTTTGCCTAAAGCCATTAACACAGTTCCAGCCAGATAGTAAGTTTTTCTGTAAATGGTGGACCTCCCTAAGTTGGGGTAGACCTTATTAACTTCATTTTGAAATGCACTGACTTTACTCCTAAGAAATGTGGTAATGTCTGTCTCAGCCAAACCTGTTGGTTTAGTATTGCCAAAGATTCACTGTTCTAAAATTAAAGTTATTATTTTAGTAGATAGTTCCCGACTTATAGCAGCTTAAAAATATTGATTCTATGAATATGTTTCCTTGCTTAGTTACTTTGGGATACATTTGGATATATTAAGAAGTAACATTGCTCAAAACTAGAGCAGTCTGTGGATATGAAAACTTTTTGGGATTTTTTTCTTTCTGATTTGGGTGTCTGTTTATACCTGCCTTAAAAAAATTGGTTGAGCTAAAATGAATTCATTCATGCTTTATGGAATAGGAATTTGGAGCCCTTATCATAGCTCTTTCGTCTGAGCTAAGGAATTGGTTTTTCACTGAGGGCTCTGCCCCAGGGCCCTCGGTGGTCACGTGGTTCACCTGAGAGGGAAGGTGGGGACCTCTTCTTTGTACACGAATCCTTACTGCAGTCTCAGCTTTCCCAAAAGCCAGACAAGCACACCCCTAGTGGAACTGCCCCTCAACACCAGAGGAGTGTGGTTATCTGGCAGCGTGACCCAGGTACACTCAAGTGTGAGCCAGAGAGCCCCATTGGAGGCTCATGAGTGAGCCCTCAGCCATGATCCATCACTCTCTGGAGGGCAGACAGTATCCAAGGAGAATTTCCCAGAAGGTCCACAGCCTATCCACTCTGCAGCAGTCTCCTAACTCTTCAGAACTGCTGTTGCTGTCTGGTGATTTTTTTAAAAATTCGATTGTCAAGACAAGAAATATCCATATGAGACTTGTCACTGAGCCCATGTGGAAGGATGAGGTCCAGAACATTGTTCATCATATCACAGTGGCCTCCCAGGACCACTCAGTGGAAATTCCTGTCTGATCTGAGTACCAAGAACTTTCATGCTTCTTCTGAGCAATTGATTTGGACATGGCGGACTTTACAACTGCCATGTTTTTTCCCTATTTGAATTGGCCGTCTTAAGGCTGTTCAGTGGAGCTAGGTGTGCAGTCCGGTAGAGTAGGCACTGCTACCATTGCTCCCCCTTTGTCTTAACCTCCGTGTGCTTTTTCTTTTTCCAGTAGTAATTTCTTCTATTCTATTTTAAATTATGTATCCTTGGAAGTCACTCCTGAGTCCTTTCTTAAGTAAAGTAACAGTTAAAAAAATAAATTAAAAAAGTGACTGATGGAATTTGTTTAACCTTAATTTCTGAACCATTTACATTTTTCCATTGCCCCAGATCCATCCATCCATCCAGTCACTACTGATTTGGGGTCTAAGTATGAATACCAAAAACTAAATGCTTTTGGTGCTTATTACTTATCAAATAAATATTCAGAATTTTGTTCTAAGACCTCTACTCCTCCTCCGTCTGACTTTAGGTTCAGAGTAAGAAGAAACTTACTGATTCTCATTAATTCACTAATTATGGAACATTTTGGGGCACTAAACCATGATAATTAGAGTAAGCATTAACATATGTAAAATTTTTATAGCTTATAGTGTTTCATGTTAATTTTCTAATTTCTTATAACAACCTTTCAGGTAGGTGTTAGTAAAGCAGATGGTATTACCTCCTTATTTTTTCTGATGGTTTTCAGAATGAGTAATTTACAATCCTAAAGTCACATAATTTAGTAAGAAATAGAGCCTGGGAATCGAACCTGGGTGTTTTGAGGGCAAGACATCATCTTTTTCTTTATACACTTTGATTCCTGGAAGTTGCAAGGACTTAAAAATAACAGAAGGCCTTATGGGTGGTTTTTGAAAGTGAAAAAGAAGGTTCTGGTCTAGCAGACATTTTAGGGAAAGCCATGGCTTAAATGCCATGGACACAATATTTTTTACACTTACTCTATTTTCATTTTAAATCATACTACAGGATTGAAACAGTGGCACTTCTCAGCTCTATTTTGTCAGGTACTTGAAGCCCGGCATTAGTTTCAGTAATACCTTCCCCACCTCCAGTGCACACATTTTCTTGTGAAAACCTGTTGTTCGACACCTGACACAGAAGTTGACCCTATGAGTTGAGGATGAATCAGAGTGAGACTGAAAAACTTGGTGTGTTCAGCATTCACTTCACTAGGGGTTATCGTAACGTAATGTCACCAGGCAGACTGGTACTGTCGCATTTCGTCAGCATGGTTTTGTGTATGCGTGAGCTGTGGCCAGTTGAGGAGACCACATCTTCTGGCTGGATTAATTAATCCCTTATATTGTTCCACAGCAAATTTAACACATTGACTGCCAGGTGAGTTGTATTTAACTCAGGCTAGTTTTGACCTCAGTGCCCTGTGAAGCAAAACCCTGCAGTTGGTTCATGAAAATCTTACTTGTTGATATTCTTAGTGTTACAATTAATATTGACAATTTAATTCTGAAAACGTGGATTGAGTTGCATATAACTCATGCACAGAAAACAATAAAAAAATAACAAATTAGAAAGGATCATTTTGTTTTAATAAAACACCGTGGCCCCAGGGAAAATTTTTTTTTTTCTAGTGTGGCACTCCATGTGTTAAGGTGACTGATTTCATCCAACTTATACCATAGATCCAGTTTCATTGAATTAGGTATCTTGTTGCTAGGGAAGCCCCCATAATAGAAGCCCATCCTGCAGCACTTTCCTTATGGTTTACAAATCTTAATAGTGGAAACAATATCTAATGTTTATTGAGAACTGGTCATGGGGTGGGCATGAAACAAATTATGTAACATAGATGATCTCATTTAATGCTCATACCAACCCAGTGGTTGAGGGGCTGTCATTATTCTCATTTGTAGAGGAGTAGACTGACATTAAGAGTTTGCCCAAGTCACCCCAAAGAAAAGATTTGACTTGCAAAGTCAAGATTTGACCGAATGCATGCAGTATGACTCCTGGCTTCCATTCCAAGCACTGAGCTTGGTACATAGCTGCCTCCCAGTGAAATCGCATTCTTTGCAGCTCTTGAAGAAAACCCAGAGTACTGGTAGTTCTCAAGTTGCCATGGTGGCATCCATTCACAATGGTGCAGTTTGCCCACTGCAAGCAAAATGAGTGCCTTTGTACGTTGAAACCTTAGCATATCTGCTGATTGGTCTACATCATGGATCAATTCCACAGCCAAGGTCACAGGTAAATTTTTTTCTGGCTGAAATCAGAAAAAAGTTATAACAAATCAATTCAGTTTTGTTTTCTTTTGTGTTTTATGAATAATGCCCTACAACTTTCACTTTCCTCCCCATGTTGTTTTTCTGCCGGGGGACTAGAAGAATATACAGATAGGGAAAAATTTTAGGTCTGGTAGATAGAACTTGTAATTTTTTTAAAGTACAAAAAATGCATTATCAGCCTCCATTGTGCAGGTGGAAGGACAGCCGCCCGCAGGCCTCCTTTGCCAGCAAGAATCGAGCCTTGCAAATTATTGGCAGCTGGCACCGTAATGAGTCCATTTCAATATAAATGGGCTATTGCTTATTAATTTCTGCCAGTTTCTAAGCAATTCAGGAACTGCTTTGAAAATTTGGAAATTTGCAGAGAGCAGCTTAAGGAGGATGCCTAGGAAAAGAGAACGAATAGGACGGCAATGGGGGAATTATGGAAAGGGCACGTATTGTGGGGTAATAATGGGGTGTTGCTGAGAACTCGTGCTCCTTTCCCTGCAAGCATGAGTCACCAACTTCACTGTTAAATAGCACATTTTCCAAGACAAAGAAGGACTGTAACTTCACTTATTGTTCTATTCTGTATGGATGTATATATGTATTTACTTACTGGCTCTGTGTGGTTCCTTTCCACAAAATAAGCAATTTTCTCCATGTTCCCAGCTCAGAGTGTTCGTCATCTCAGGTGCCCACCAGCAGCGGTGGCAGCAGCAGGGAGCCCACAGAGGAACGTCTAGGAGGAAAGTACCCAGATGAAGCCACCCAAAGGAGTCCTTCAGGCCTTTTTGTTGCCTGCCCTAGTATTTGTAATCTCACCTCAAAGGGCAGGCTTGCAAAAGAAAAAGAAAAGAAAAAAAGATTATTCACCCCGCCTTGTGCCTGGAGCTCTTCTTGTGCATTAATTTTCCGGGTTAAATAACAGTTTGGATATTTTGCCTAAATTCTTTCCTGTGCATATTCTTCATGAATTTCCTCTGAATTCGGTGTTTGTCATCTTAAGAAAACGCGTGTACGATGAGAATTTGGGCATTTGTTTTACTATATTTTAGCGTTTTCTTCAACTTCCTTTATAAATACGGCTCTAGGTTGAGAATAACTGAGGCTGGCTTTTTTCCTATCATTTCTCTGTGTTGAGACTCCTTGAAGACTGAGGGGGCCGATGGAAAGCATTCCGTAGAACCCTAGTAATGTGTTTCCGTCATCCACGACTTTATTCTACAGAGAGAGATTAAAATGATGAAGTAGCTATTTATTGCCCTAAATGTAACTAGACTGGTATTTATTTATTTATCTGATTAAACCTACAGGTTATCGTTTTATACCTGTAGCTCAATGTTGCATCATTTGACTCGGGGCATTGTATTTCACACAAAGCTGATGTCAGAAAATTGATGAAAATGGGTTTGGTTCCTTATGGCTTATTTTTTTTTTTTCTTTTTCTGTTTTTCTGTTTCTCCTACCCGACCCTCTCCAGGTTTTTGGCACATTCTCACAGACTGAGATGAAACCCTGATGGCCACGCCGGGGGACAGGTGCTGACACATTCCCCAGCCCCAGCCTCTGTTCATCCCGACTTCATTCCCAACCTCAATATCTAAATGCCACAGTGCTCTCGGGGCAAGTTGGGCTGGGGACCACTGTTGCCTTTTAAGGTGGGTTTGTGCATGTACATTTGAGCCTGTGTTTGTCTGCATGAATTAAGAGAAATGCTTCAAAGGTGGTGGGACACATGCATTTTACTACAATTGAAATTGCTGTGTTGTATGTAGCTCATGGGAAAAAGAATTTGGAATCACTTCCTTGGATTAGGGTTACACCCATCTGACAATTGAAAAGCATTAGCGTTAAAACAAAACAAAAGAAAGAGACAAAGCTGGTACCTATGAAATCTTTTCTCCCCCCTGTGAATTGCCCTCAGGAACTTTTAAATTCATCTGGGAGCTTCATCCTCTTTATATGGGATTATGTTTGAAAAAGGCAAACCTCGCTTCAAAATCTAACTTCAAAACAATGATATGTTTTGTTTCTGCTTTGGATAATCTTTAAAAAGCAAAAATAAACACAGTCAAAATAATAATCTTTTCTAACTCAAAGATCATCTTATATTTGTTGCAAAACTTTCTTGCTTAGTCTCTTGCGTTAGGGGTATTTGCGTGTGACTTGGCAAAACACTTTTCATGGATTGTAACGATTTAGCGAAAACTTTCAGAACTTTCTCTCAGTTTAATCTTAGCTCTTTCCCCCCCTGTCTTCAAGCTCTGCCTCCAGTAGGGAAAAAACAGGCTTGAAACCAAGACCTCCCACTAGAATCTAATTTTAAATTTGCAATCTGTTGTCTTGTGATTTTCGCTTCAAATTTAACTTTGAAATAAATACATTTCATCCTTTCTCCTGCCGTTTTGGAGGCCTGTTTTCAAGTCATAGAAGGGTAATCATTACGTTTCTTATAATAAGTTTTTAAATACCTCAGGGGAATGAAAAATTATATTATTCATAATTATAATTTATATACATCATTAAATACCTTATGGCTGGATTTCTTCGCTTTCACACTTAACTTTTGACTTGACTATGATAGGAATTGGATTATCTTGGGATCACCGGTGGGATCTGAGGTTTTATATATTTGAAGTGCCCTTGTTATAATGTTCAATGATGAACATTCCTACTCAGCAGAGCTGGACTGATGCTTTAGTGTATTTAGGTTACAAATACAGTGACAAGTAAGGCATGTTTTCTGCCATTGGGCAATTATAATAAAATAAGAAATTATTATAATACAAATAAGAAAAATGTCATTGTACAAATAACCCTGCCACAGTTACAGTGTGAGGAGGTCAAACATATTGCCATTGAAACATAGAGAAAAAGTAATTAAATCCAAGCTAGGTAGTATTTTCTTTTATCTTAGGTAATTTTCTTAAGCCATCTGTTTGGAGTTTGGGTTTGGTGCTGTTTTGTTGTAGCTGTCAGCGGAGTGCCCACATCCTCACTCTCTTCAACTATAAAAAAAATTCAGTGACTTAAAACCTGTTAGCATGTTTTATTTATTTTTCTTTCCTTAAAATGAATTATATGTTTAGTATAGAAACCTTAGAAAATACAAAAAAAATGCGTAATTGTGAAAATTAAAATGACCCATCAACACTCTATCAGCATAATTGCTTTTAAAGTTCTTACACAAATTTATCATGTGTGTATGTGTATAAAATATTTACATACTAGTATTCTTGAAGAAAATTTTAACCTGCTCAAGGTCTGTGTCTTGGATGTGCATCTCAAATCTAAGATTTTACTTCTGGAGGATAAGAAGAGTTTTGCTCCAGAGATGTTTGGCCTCAATGGTAGAATCATCTTTTTGATTATTTGCTCCTGACTAGGGCAAGCCCTGGCCGGGTGACCTACAAGGCTGGGCTGTGTTCATGTGGAACTCTCCTGTTCTTCATCTGTGGGGCACCCCTGGAATCTCTGGTGTCACTGAGGGAATTGGACATGCTAAACCATAAAAATATTATTATAACCTCCATAGTCTTCAAGGTAGTGAGGCTATTTCCAGATTCCCTTGTATCTTTTTCTTTCCCTCCCTTTTTTGTCTCTCAACAATCTGTGGTTGTGGGAGTATTTTTCTGTGTTCTCTCCACAGAAGACTTTGACCATGGGGTGGCTTTCTATTAACTGGAATGTTTTCTTATATAGTACTGTGAAAATATAACATCAGGGCGATTAAAAAATGCAGCATACATGTTAAATCTTGGGTCATATAGGGTTTATCCTTCTTTTTTCTATTTCTTTACTCATGTATCATCATTGATGATTCATACTGATCTTGCATAGACGTTGCAAGCAGTTAAGCTTCTCATTTATTTCAAGAGTGTTTACCTTTACTCCAGGAACACAGTTATAATAACTGCTTTAAAAGTCTTTGTGTGATAATTCAAACATCTGGGGGTCACCTTGGGGTTGGCATTTATTGATCGTCTTTACTCTTGAGAAGTGATTAAATTTTCCTGATTCTTTGGAATGCATCATGGGCATTTTAACTATAATGTTGTGATACTTCAGGTCCTGTTACAAAATCAGGAGAATATTGATTTTCCTTTGTTGTTATTTTTGACTGAGTTCAGATTGTAAGTTCTGTCTCACCTTTGGTGGGTGGAGGCTCTACTGTCCGTTCAGTTTTCAAAGCTTTGAGATGGTGCTTTGGGTTTGTCCCATTCGTGCGTCACTCTGGTTAGTCTGAGGTTGGGCTATGGTGTATCTCATGATTCAGTTCTCAAAGCCTTTTCTGTCTTGCTTTGGGTCAGTCCCAGGCATGTGTGCCACTGAGGAGTGAGCCTGGGACTTGGGTGGATTTCTACATACCATTAGGGGATTTTCTCTTCCAGTTCTCTTTTCTCTGAGATCTCTACTAAGTCTCTGGCTTCCAGGGATCATTCTTGATTCCTCTGGGCAGAACAACAGGGTCTGTCCCAGAGATTGTTGTTGCCTGTGCCACAGGTTCACTGGAGCTGTCCTCGCCCTTGGTTCAGGGCTGGGAGAGAAATCAGAATAATAAAAACAAAACAGGAAACTCACCCTTCTATGAGTGGCTTCCTCAGGTTTTGACTTTTCCTTGATCTGTCTGCTTTTGTTTACTTTTCGGTCCAGAGGTTTTAGTTGTAATTAGTAGGGGTGAGTTAGGCCATAGTGACTTACTCCGTCTTTCTGGCACCAGATATTAGCAATTTATGTTTGTTCACTACTTTATTAAGACCAAAGCTCTATCCTCAGATAACCAACTCTACTTCTCTATTTAAGCTCACTTTGGACCATTTCTATGTTTGCTTTGTATTTCCTGATGACATTTTGCTAGATGATGCCCAATTCATGCTTATGTCTTTATTGCCTAATGCATTGAAAGTATATTAGAATGTTCTAGATGCTTTTCAACTGAAAAAAGGAAGGGATTCAAATATAATTCTTTTGAAAGAATCCTCACTTTTCAACTAAAATTTTACTTAACCAGAATATTCCAGTTAGTTAGTTAAGGCTTGGTTTGTTTGTTTAACTTTTTATTTAGAAATAATTATAGGTTCACAGGACATTGTACACTGAAGTATAACCATTACCCAGTTTTCTCTAATGGTTGCATCTTACATAATTATAAATTCAAAAGCTAGAAATTGACATTGTTTCAATGTATGTATATAGTTCTATATCATTTTATCATATAAAGCTTAGAAGCCTAATAAATCTATAAAAGCAGTCCCCAAGAGATAACCTGATGTTAGTATGAACCATGCTAACTAATAAATATTTGTGCATTTTGATGCAGTTCTATGTGATACCTTTTAGCTCTTTGGCAATGTACAGATGGTCTCTGACTTACGATAGTTTGATCTAATGGTTTTTCGACTCTATGATGGTGTGCATGTAACCATTCTGTTTTTCACTTTCAGTACAGTATTCAATAAATTACATGAGATTTTTAACATTTTATTATAAAATAGGCTGTGTGTTAGATGATTTTGCCAAACTGCAGGCTAACGTAAGTGTTCTGAGCACATTTAAGGTAGACTGGGCTAAGCAATGATGTTTGGTAGGTTAGGTGTATTAAATGCATTTTCAACTTAAGGATATTTCCAACTTACAATGGGTTTATCAGGATGTAACCCCTTCGTAAGTTGAGAAGCATCTGTATTTAATTTGATGGGATTTAAAGGCATTTAGTGTGATTATTCATTGAAAAGTTTAACTCATCACTTTAAGAGAGAGATCATGGTTTTGGCAAGAATGAAAGTCACACTCATCTGTTGTCTTTAATCCCTGGCCCTGAGTGCTGATATGGGATCTCGTGATCTTCTGACCCCATAGCACTTGGAAATGACATCCTTGCCCATCATGCCACGATGTCTCCTCTGCCCCCACCTTCTCTGGATCACCTTAGGCCTGAGCAGTTCTGCACTCACGGGGAGAGGTTACCTCTCAACTCTTAACCTCACTCCTAAGCCTCTGCACTGCAGCTCCAGAGGAGGAGGAAGATGGGAACTGAAGGCAAGAATTAAGTGGAATGAGATGGGAGCAGCCCTTAATTCTTTCCCCAAGTAATCAGGTGGGGTGGGGACCACACTGAAGCACAAGCTGAGCACCCTCAGCTCAGTTCATGGGTCAGGGCGACCGCAAGCCCAGTGGTCCAGAATGAGGGACCTGCAGAATGAGGGACCCAGACAGCAGCGAGCTTATTGGAAACCAGTGTTTCCTCCAGGTACCCTGAGAGAAGAGGCTAGTGCATTTAAGACCGATGTGTATTACGTCTAGTTCGCATTGTGGTATGTTCTCATCTGTATTTGATTGTAGTTGTGTGGGTTTTCACATTCTGGATTAAAGTATCTTTTGTCATTCATTCATTCTTTTTTTTTTTTTTTTTTTAATTGGGTACCTTCCACCTTTCGGGCCGTGTTCTAGGCACTGAGGGAGGATACAGCAGGAAACGAGATAAGTAAAACTCTCAGCCCTCTTGCAGCTTAGGTTCCAGTGGGGAAGGATAGAGGATAAAAGAGATGAGTAAGTGAAACATACCGTTGGTCACAATTATGATAAATGCTAAGGAGAAAAAGCAGAAGAAGGATAAGAAGTGTTGAGTCCTGCAGGAGGGGTTGTCCCTTTAGATAGAGAAGGCAGGAAAGGCCTCCCTGCTAAGGTGACATTTGATTTAAGATCGGAATGAAACAGGCAGATACCAGGAAGGAGGAGGGTTCCAGGCAGAGGGACGAGTGCCTGTCGTAAAGGCCTTGAGGCAGAGCAGGGAAGCCAGAATTTAGAATGTTGAAAAGAGAAAAGTGTCAGAAGCTGGACTTGAGGTTTAAATACTGAGAGTCGTTCTTATGCTAAAATCTTACTGACTACCTCCTATATAGCCCTTGAATGTGAGAGATTTCTGAGACCAGTAACATTCTATATAATTAGGTCATAGTCTGGAATCGAGAGTTTAATGAATTTAAAACTGGTAATGTTTCTCAGCTTGGGATCTAGCACTATTTTTCTGACATTCTGCTTTTCAATTTCTAATTCAATTTCTGCATTTCAGCCTGTCCTTGCCCTGAATATTTTCTCTCTTACCTAGTGACTGCGTCACAGTTTTGGTGGTGAGGAACTGGTCTTGTACCTTTTGCTTTTGTTACTAAAGTGCACCAATATTTACTGCCTCCTTACCATGAGTAGAAGATTTCTAGTCTTTGTAGAGGCTACAGAAAAAGTGAAAGTCACTTTCTGCCCTGAAGTTGCAGCCAGGCTGTAGGAACACGGCCTGTGCAAATGTGAAATGTAAACCAGGTTTTGTTTGTTTGAAATAAAAATAAATGTTTCGGGTTAAGTAGGATAGAATAGGAAGAAAAGAAGATGGTGGGAGCAGATAGCGTTTTACATTTGTGCACGGAAAGGATTAGAACTTGCAGTTCACCAACTTTCTGGGGGTTGCCTGCAGGGCAGGGGTTGTCCCTGAAACAGGAGATTGTATCTCTTGTATGTCGTGAACACTTTTAACTTTTCATGCGGAGGTTCTTTCAGAGTCCCCCACTGATTCCACATGGGCCTTCATGCTTCTCACTAGG
>CM052436.1:10383173-10493700 GCA_028533085.1 Varecia variegata
GTTAACATCTGGTGTCTGTATGAGATACCTCTGAACTCACTGGAACATTAAATGAGGGTTTTCCCTTCCTGTTGCCACAAATTTTATTTTCAGTAAAGATGTGCTGGTGAGAGTTTAAGCAACATTTTTGACTGAACAGTGGGACTGTAGAGTGATTCCCGGATCAATGTGAAGGTATATTATATTCTGGGATGTTCCCATCTCTTTGCAATGGTCACAGTAATATCATTTCCTGTTTCCCCATGCCACCTTTTACTTTTGTGTCTATTGCATGCCTTCCCTGGCTAGAATATCAGTTTAATGAGAGTAGGGAATGTGTCTTTTTTTCTTCACTCTGTGTCTCTGGCTTCTAGAACATGGTAGGTGCTTGGCATGTATTTTCTGAATGAATGGCTCTGTAGGTGGTTAAAAGAACTATCTCAGGGATATGCCCAGCTACTCTGCTTTTCTTCTTTCCTTTTGAGCTATCTTCATGTGTGTTCTTTTTAAGTGCATACAATTTGGAATGCTGTAGAGAGAGCTCATGGAGCAAAGAGATGGGCTAAGTAGAGTCATAGCTGTTGAACTTCGAAGACTTCTCTCTTGCCCACTGTGAGTAACAGAATTGTGTCATTGGGTCAGTGAGAGGCTGGGAAAATGTTAAGGACGGGCTTGAATTAACCTGGGGAGTCCCAGAAGGCTGAATCACATTTAGTGGTTTCATAATGTGAATTTCTGTTTGCAGGGCACTCTGTACCAGATTAATGTTCGCAGGTTGGATTTGCTCCCAGAAATAAACCCATTAATCTGCTGCTAAGCAGAGAGCAGCATTTCCGTTTGTTTTACCCATTCCTGCCACCATTCTATACCCCCTCCAAAACAACCCCCAAATCAAGGTTCTCAGAATGCTTTGAAATGAAAGGTAAACGCTTTTTTTATTTTTGACTTTGATTTATTGGGAAGAGTTGATCGGACTTACATCTTGAGGTTTTCCATTTTTGCTTGATTTTGAAGTATGATAAGAGTTCCACTGCAGCAACAAAAACCAAAAAACAAAAAAACCCCCAAAACTCCCAACTCATTGGCAGTTGGAAGGGAGGTTACCAAATGCACCTCTGAGTTTTGTTTTGTTTTTTGAAATTATATATATATAATTTTACTTCTTTGGTTTGTACCTTACAAGTTTTCACTTTATGGATAGGAGTAGAACTTTAAATATATGATTGTAGCATTTAGGAAGGAAGACAAGATTAGCAGAGTTGCTGGCTGTACAAAAGCAACACTCTCTGGCGTGCCCTGTGGGCATCCACCCTCTGGGCAAAGATGAGTCTAATTCTCTAAAGATCATATTTATGTTTTTATTTCACATGTGGAGGCAGTCTGCTCAGATGATGTTAGTGCTCACCTGCTCCCAGGTAAGTCTCAGTCCCTGCCAGGTGCACATAGTAGGTTGTGCCCTTACTTACCCAACCCCCATGAGCCAAAGTGTTCTGCCCTCCTTGCAGGCTGAGCTCTTTCTCCAAGATGCCTATACCTATACTAATAGTGACTCCCTTGTCCCCCCTTTTCCCCTTTTGCTGCAGACCATAAAACCATGGGAAACGCAGAAAGTCAAAATGTAGAGCATGAGTTTTATGGAGAAAAACATGCCAGCCTGGGGCGCAAGCACACATCCCGCTCGCTGCGCCTCTCGCACAAGACGCGGCGGACCAGGCACGCCTCCTCCGGGAAGGTGATCCACAGGAACTCCGAAGTGAGCACCCGGTCCAGCAGCACCCCCAGCATCCCCCAGTCCCTGGCCGAAAATGGCCTGGAGCCCTTCTCCCAGGAAGGCACCCTAGAGGACTTTGGCGGCCCCATTTGGGTGGACCGAGTGGATATGGGCTTGAGACCCGTGTCTTACACCGATTCCTCTGTCACTCCCAGCGTAGACAGCAGCATCGTCCTCACAGCAGCCTCTGTGCAGAGCATGCCAGACTCTGAGGAGAGCAGGCTTTACGGGGATGACGCTACATACTTGGCTGAGGGAGGCAGGAGGCAGCATCTCTATACATCCAATGGGCCCACTTTCATGGAGACGGCGAGCTTTAAGAAGAAACGCTCCAAATCTGCAGACATCTGGCGGGAGGACAGCCTGGAATTCTCACTCTCTGATCTGAGCCAAGAACATTTAACAAGCAACGAAGAGATCTTGGGTTCCGCCGAAGAGAAGGACTGCGAGGCGGCTCGGGGGATGGAGACGCAGGCGAGTCCACGGCAGCTCAGCACCTGTCAGCGGGCCAATTCCCTGGGTGACTTGTACGCTCAGAAAAACTCTGGGGTGACAGCAAACGGGGGGCCGAGGAGCAAATTTGCAGGCTACTGTCGGAATTTGGTGTCTGATATTCCTGATCTTGCAAACCATAAGATGCCACCAGCAGCTGCTGAAGAGACTCCTCCGTACAGTAATTATAACACGCTTCCCTGTAGGAAATCTCACTGTCTTTCGGAAGGTGCCACCAACCCACAAATTAGCCATAGCAACAGCATGCAAGGCAGAAGAGCAAAAACAACTCAGGTAAAGTGATTGAAATGTGTTTCAATATTTTGGAAATGGTGCATGACTCTAAGTGCATGATTTTGCTCCTGTAAGATTCCCATCTTTTAACCGGGTTCTGCCCTGCTTGCCCCGTGGCTGCTGCAGCTAATGCTGCTTCTCTAAGGATTCCTCTCTCTTCTGCTTCGCCCCTCTTACAGTTCTGTGGTTAAGGGGTGGGGATTGAGGGAAGTGTGTGTGTGCAGGGGGATGATGAGATAGGAGTGGGAATGAAGCTGGTAAGTTCATACTGGAAGCTGCCTTCAACAACTCAGTTCTTCAACAGCTTCCCACTTATTCATGCTCCTTTACAACTTGGTCCTTTCCATGGACACACAGGCATGGTGGGTTGTGGAGTCTTGGAACTTATTTCTTCACTGCAGCAGGTGGGAGGAGGTTGGTCGGCGGCTCCTTTGAGGAGGCACTTTTAATTCGGGGTGGGCTCGGGTCACTTGTCAGCTTCTCCCAGTGGCTGGCAGGCTTGCTGCCTTACCAGGAGCCATTTCAATTTCCTGCTCCTCGCGATGCTGGCCAGCCCTGTCTCTGGAGGGAGGTATAGCGGAAGGAATTAAATGGGTGGGTTCCAGTTCCTACTTTGCAGCCAACTAGTTGTCTGACCTTGGGCAAACCCTGACGTCTAGCTGTTCCTCTGAAGAACGGGGATAAGGACGCTCCACTTGCCAGCCTCGGGGTCGAGTCCATGCAAGAGTGGGTGTGAAAACATTTTCAAAAGACTTAAAAGGTGTCTTGCTAATTAAAGGAGGACCCATTACCTTAGCTGGCAATGATGATTAGGGTTGGGATAATAAAATGTCGAGCAATAGAGCTGGGTGTGGTGGCTGAAGGCAGGAGGATCTCTGGAGTCTAGGAGTTCAAGTCCAACCTGGGCAATGTAGCAAGACCCTGTCTCTTAAAAAAAAAAAAAGTCAAGCAATCCTTCATGCCTTGGTCATGCCTGCCTCTGGCAGAATTCAGGGAGTCTTGGCTTATGCTTAGGATGGAGAGGAAATGGTTTGTAGATGGTGCTTCAGGTTAAAAATCTAGATTGGGCCCACTTGCCTTGAAAGGGACCACGAGGGTGACCAGCAAATGCCACTGCAGTCAGCACTCTGACCTGCCTAGTACGAGATGGTGCTGCACCGTCTGATATTGCTCCAGTGTAAGTTGAATGGGCCTTTCAAGGTTAAGTTCTGTCGGAAAGGGGTGTAAATATAATGGGCACATGGCGGAGGACCTAGAAGGGCCAGGGAAAAGAAAATTGGCATTAGACTGTGTTCTTGCCTGAGGATGGGTTTTGATGATGGTGTCCAAGCCAGGCATCCTGGCTCTCCCTCTTCTTACCTGGGGGACTTTGGCAAGTTATTAATTCTCTTGTAGCCTTAATTTGTTGATCTGTCAAGTGGGGATAGTAAGACTTTTTGAGGAAGTGGAATGAAATAACATGTGAAACATGGTGCCTGGCTCTTAGGAAGCAGCCCGTGAGAGAGAATTTGTCAGCTGTTGTAATTTTCATCATCGTTAGTGGTGTTCAATGGGTTGAAGACCCAGGGTAGTTTGGTGTTTGTCTCAAAATCTTGTGTCCTAGAAAGGAAGTGGTTAAAAAGCCTGAATCTGTGATCTGAGAAGGTGAGCACAAAGCTTGCATCTAGATGCACTACCTAAATTTTAACCCATCTCTTCTGAATTGAGATGGTAATGACAGAAGTGACCGAATGACCTCCCTGTGGTCCCTCTGCCTACCTTGTGAGGGCTGCTCCTGCACTGTCCATTTGACAGGTCGTGGAGACAAGGGACCTATCAAAGGGTCACCTGAAAGGGATTGAGGGGCTGTTGTGAAGGCACCCTCAGATTGGCACTGCAGGACCGATTCAGAGAGATGGCCCATTCCTTCGGAGTCTGCAGAGGGTATATTGACATAGACTGTACAATGGAACATCACCTTTGACTTTCACTTTTACCTGAAACAGTGCTAAGTTAGTACATATTCTACATAAGACTTGAGAGGGGTACCCGGCTGTATTCTGGCTCGCTGTGTCCGTGGTTCTAACACTGGGGACATCTAGACCTCTGTCCTCCCCCCACGAACACCTGGCGGGCTAATGGGAGTGTGAGCCTTTGAGTCATGGCTACCCCCAGAACAGGGGCAGAGCAAAGCGGTTCCCCCCTCCAGATCTGGTACCACCGAAAGTGTCATGTGTAATTGTTCTATGAAATTTCCATTCTTTGGCTTGTCACCTTCCAAAATGGTTAATATATGGAAGTGAGATCATCTAAAATGTGGTGTCTCATAAAGTCACTGCTTAGGCAGCTTAATGTAATGCAAAGTGCGATGGACTAGGAATCCTAAGAGGTGCATTTGCATGCTGGCTTGTCTGCCTGCCCACCGGGTGACCTTGGGCCGGTCCCTCCATCTTACGTGCCACAGGATCCTTCACTGTCCCATCTGAGTGACACCAGCCTCCAACAGGGCCGTCAGGAGAACCAAACGGGATACCACGCATGGAAGCCTTTTGTGGAGCCTCTGAAACAAACGGAAGTATTATTTTTGTATTGACTTTATATGTTGAGTGAGGATCTTTAATGACTTGAAACAAACCCCAGAATTATGCACAACACTATCCACCCGCCCACATTTCCTAGTCTAAGTAAGGCATGTTCATCCAACGCAATTTCTTGAGAGCCCACTATGTTCCAAACTGTATTTTAAGAGGCAGTGGGTGTGGAAGCTTCCTTGAAAAGAATGCTTTTTTTTTTTTTTCTAAATAAAAGTTTTTTGACCCAAGGGACCTTTCCAGCGAGCTGGAATCATAGATTTTAAAGTCTCCTCGGCTGCCCTGGTGATGTAGTTGAATCTGTGATGGTCCTGTCAGCAGTTTACTCCCCAAAAAAGGGTTTTTGGCAGACATTTGGCCCTAAAGCACGGCCTCTAAGCCTGGAAGAAAATACGTGTTATTGGAAATAATGTGAACAACTTCATTTGATCTGAAAATCATCACAAAAGGGCTTTTGGCCATTCTTCTTGTTTTTGTATTTGTTTAGTAGTTGGATGTCTTACTGAAACATGAAGTCACTGGAGTGCACATTTAGGTTTTGTAAAGTGACACATATTATGTGCTACAGTGTCTGGCTAACAATTTTTGGTTTCATTCATATATTTGAGTACATGTGTTGTGCCTGTGTGTGTTTGCACGTGCGTGCACGTGCGTGCCATGCGTAAAAGTTTGTATCGCGCGTCAGTATGAGTAGAGTCTCATACTACTTCTAGCAGAATTTACTTCTACTGATTTCTGTAAAAGCACATTGACAGGTCGCCCCTTGGATTTCACTGATGGCTAGTTGGTCTTTTGGCCTGAACTTTACTCTTTCTGTGTTTCTTTGGTTACAGACAGAGCAGAGGGGGCAGCTCATGTCATGCAGAGGTTATTAGCATATCTGAGCTTTCAAGTTTGAGCCTCTTACTTCTTTATTTAACTTCCAGGGATCTCAGTGCCTCTTAAATGAGGCGGATGGGAGGATTCTGCGAGGGCACGAATGGGAAACTCGTGGTGCGGTGTCTGGCACGTACCAGGTGCTCAGAGACGAGTGGTTGTTAGTTGTGACGGTGAAGCTTGCCTTGTTCCAGGGTTCAGTGCTCCCGCGTCTCTGAGACTTTCAGTGGGTGAGTTGGAGAGAGAGAACGCTGCCATTTGACGGAGACTTGCAGCCAGGTTCTGTGTTTCTAAGGGAAGCTTTGGCTTGGAGCCACTGTGCATGCTTGCGAGGAGAGCTTCATTCATCCACTCCGGAGATGGAAGACTGTGATGCGCGGCACTGAGCATGCGGGAGAGCAGCAAGGAGTCCCGCGGTGAGAGTCCCTAGCCGAGCTGTGGCACCTGCGGCTAGGTGTGTGGGTTCGACGACCAGTTTCAGACACCTCAGCAATCCCAGAAATTAAAGAGATTGGGTGATAAGTCTCACAACTGGATTAAAATCCAGATCCTCTGACTCACTGATCGGGGGTCCTTTCTTCAGAAGCACACCCCGCGCTGCACTACCTCCCAGCTTGAGCAGGTTTCAGCTCAGGCGTCCGCAGATTTTAAAATCAAACGCCTCAATTCTGGTACAAAAGCAAAAAAGGACTTGCCTGAAAAGAAAATTGTTACTGCCCACTCCTGTCGCCTAAAACAGGGGTTACGGAGAGAGACGGCCAGGGTGCCCTAGCACAGCCGTGCCTGGTGCTTGCTTTCTTTCATACGCAAGTAATTGAGTTGATGATTTTAACAAGATGAACGGTGCCGCTTTATCAGAGCAGGGAGGGTCTTGAGTTCCTAGGAAAAAATGTGTTGATTTTTAATATTTTGTTTTGTTCTGCAACTTAGCTTAGCTTAAGTGGCTCAGAAATAAGTTTGTTTCCTGAGCTGAACACTGACATCAACAGCCAAGTGGTTCTTGACCTTTGATCGCAGGCTCTGTTGAGAATGGGATACAATCGGATGCAAAATCTGGCCCTTTTTTTAGATAAACACATGGACCACCCTTCTGCATATCATTTCAGGGACCATGGGTCCCCTAAAGTCTACCTAGAGGCTTCTGGTTAAGAACCTCAGGTTAATTCTTGATGACACAAAAAATTTGCATGTAAAATCTATTTTTAAAAGAACCCCTCTCCTCCTTTCTCCTCTGTCTTCTGTCTGATACTTTTTTTTTCTTTTTTCTTTATCTTTCTTCTTCTGGCATGTAAGTTAAACAGTGAGATATTTATTTTGAAAACAAACCCACCCATTTTCAACAAGAATGTATATCTCCTTTGCCAAGATCTCTTTTTGGGGAGTAGGAAGGTGGGTAGGTAGTTGAGAGCTGGCTTATGTCTGCAGTTCTCAGACCCCTTTATACTCATAAAAAGTATTTCAGACTCTGAGGGGCTTCTGTTTATGTGGGTGATATCTATAAATATTTATTACATTAGAAATTGAAACAGAAATGTAAAAAATACTTATTAATTCATTTTAAAAGAGCAATATACCCATTACATGTTAAAGTTATGTAAATAAATTTCTTTAAAATTTTTTATTCTCCAACATAAAAAAAGTGAGGTGAGAGGCATTGTTTTATATTTGTGCAAATCTCTTTCAATTCTGGCTTAATAGAGACACTGAAGTCTCATAGCTACTTCTGCATCCACTGTCTTCTGAAATGCTGTTTGTTTGGACTGTATGAGCAAAATCTGCCCTTGTACAGGCAATTCGAAAAAGAAGAGCCTCAGGGACTCCCTGAAAGTATCTTAGGGACCCCCGGCATACTCTTCAAGAGCTGTTCATTTATGCTAATATACATTGGGAACGTTTAGGCTCCCCCCTTCCTTTTTTTAAAGAGACAGGATCTTGCTATGTTGCCCAGGCTGCTGGAGTACAATGGCTATTCATAGGTGTAGTCATAGCTCACTGCAGCCTCAAACTCCTGGGCTCAAGCACCCCTCTTGCCTCAGCCTCCTGAGGAGCTGGGACTACAGGTGCCACTGTGCCCACTGTGCCCGGCAGTTCAGGCTTTTGAAAAATCATGTTTTTAGTCTAGTATAGGAGTAGAGTCTATGCCCTTTGACTCAAATTGTGTCACAATATCGTGTAATCATTGGTTTTATAGCGTAACAGAGGAGGGAGAAGTGGCATTGGGACTTGAGGGCCCTCTGAGCAGCCAGCCTGCTATGAGGGTCCAACAGGGTCTCCACGGGGCCCAGTGGAGCACTTAAGAATCATCTGACAGGCCTTTGTCATTTGGGCGTAGTTGGTGTTGGATTACCTGTTGACAGAGTAACTAGTTTGGGCTGTAAAATAGCCCAATACGTCTCTCTTACTTTCTCTACTTTTAAAAAAATTTAAAGGAAAAAAAATGAACCCTGGTTGCATCCGTACAAGACATAATACAAGTGGACTGCCTGAAGCTTGCAAATTTAAGCTTTACAGCTTGGACTAACTAAAAGTCATCTCGACTTTTGTTGAGTGTGAGCTGAGCTTAGAAGTGACTAAACCTTTAAACCCAACTGAAATGTGTTCCATGAGAAGCCGTTCTCCTCGTTTTGAGATTGTGGTGGAAAATGAGCAGCCGTCATTCATTCAACAATTATTTTTGAAGTGCCTACCCCAAGCCAGGTGCTATTACTGGCACTTGGGATGCGTCAACAAGAAGAGATCCCTGAGCTCGTGGAGCTCGTTGGAGTGAGGTGGGTGTGTGGCAGAAAACAGTAAGCATGAGAAGTAAGGGATGCTCTGTGGAGGAGAGACGGAGCAGCATGAGGAAGGTAGGTGGGGACAGGTGGGGGCTGATTTCAGATAGGGTTGCCAGGGTGGGCCCTCTTGAGAGGACAGACTTGGGTAGGGACTTGAAGGAGACAGGGAGTTGGCTATTGAATCGTAAGGTGTGTGTCTGTGGGTGCCCAGCACATTCAAAGAATGGTAAGGAGCCTAATGTGACAAGAGTAGAGTTGGGGCAGGGGAGGGGACATACTGTGGAGAAGTTGGCACTGCGATTGGGGAGGGAAAGAAAAGGCTTCCAGCTGTAGAAAAGGAAATATTAAACACTTGCGTGCTCCTGGAAGCAGGAGAGGGTGGGAGTATGCTCTGGGATAAGTGCTCCAATTGCACTGGTGGGTGGGTGCATCCAGAACTCAAGTGCGACGCTGGACATTTGTGAAGGGTCCTGAACGACAATCTGGGGAGTCTTCGTTGCTCCTGGAAGGTTTACCTGGCAATGGTGTGCACAGTGGAAAGAAGGAAGAAGAGAGAGCTTGTAGCTGAACCAGGGATGTAGCACTAGGAAGGGAAGAAAGGGGACTGGCTATGTGACATATTATGGGATGGTGAGGAGGGGAAGACTATAAGGGGAAGCACATACGTGGGAAACCAGGTGAAAGGAGAGAAGGTGATTCATTTTACGTAGACATGAAGCACCCCCAGTCAGGAGTTACCTGAAGCAACATTCCAGGCATTTGCCAACTTACTTTGGAGTCCCTTTTTAGTGACAGTAATGTAATGATTTTGGTCCCAGTGGTTATAATTGAGAGAAATTGTGAGTCACTTTCATTGGGAAGCATTAGAGGAGAAGGAATGGGTGTTGGGAACATAAGAAGGAATGGAGAGTTTGCCTTGGGAAAGGAAGGAGAGGAAAAATAGAGCTGGTTTCCTATTTCTAGTAATTCAGGAATGGTAACTATTAGTAATAGTGCGCAAGAGTTACTAATTTACAATGTGGATAATGTCATGATTTTCTTAGTTTATTGTGCTGTTCTGTGAATGTAAAAACGATTAACAAGCCTAATTAGTATTAGGCTCACACCAGCCTTGGTCTGCCTCTCTGTTTTTCCCATGAGACACAGTTTTCTCCAAGTTTTTCAGAGGCAGCGTTTCTTCCATGTTGGTGCAGGAAGCACCCGAGGTCAGGCTGTGCTGAGATGGAAGTAAGGCTGAAGATGGAAATGATGGGAATTACAGTTAACACTTTTGAGCAGGTATTATGTGCCGGGCACAGTTCGAGACACTTTTCTTGGGTTAACTTAATCTCACTTCTTATGAAGTGTCTTACAAAGTAGGCACTATTGCTGTGCCCATTATACAGATGAGGAAACTGAGGCACAGATGGGTTCAGAGTAATTTATGTAGAACTGATATGTGCTGTACTGAGATTACCAAAGGAGAGTACACTGAGTGTACCAAGGAAAGAATACTGAGAGGCAAAGGTGGTATTCACACTTGTGTGTTGGGGGGATTATATTTGGGGGATAAGAAGAAGATGATAAAACAGAGGAGGAACATTTTAGAATTTAACAAGGCAGAAATAGTTCTAATTCCAGGTTTTTACAAATTAGAATTTCTTTACCCCACTGGAATTTAGTGAATCCTCCTGCATTATTTGTAGCTTCTCTGCACAGGTATGGTAAAGCTAAGCTGGATCTATCAAGGAAATTAAAGTGACCAAGAAAAGTCTCTAATTGCATTCACCTTATACCTTTATTACAAGTGGCCAATTGATTCCACTGGTTGCCAAATTGTCCCAGGGCCTTCGCACTTTCTGGCTAGTTACTTTTTCAAAATTATGTTCGCACATCATTAACACAGAAAACCTCTCCCTGTGGCAGTATTTGAAGTCTCTTGTCAAAACAGCTTGAGCCTTACCACAATGTGTCATTAGTCCACATTCATGCTGGCTGACCCTCCAGTTTTCAAAGCAGTGAAAACAGGCTTTGGATTTGCCTCTTGCCTTCCCCGTTTTAGTACGGCAGCTCATCTAAGCATTTGTTGCCCAGCTAGAATGGCTAAGAAAACTCTTGCTCAGCAGCTGTCGCGTGTTTTGGGCTACAGCTGGCCACTTGTGCATACATTCATTTTGGGAAACTGCCAGTGGAATGGAAACTGGTAAGTTCCCTGAAAATCTGGCTTGGGAGGATTTGTCCTGGGAAAGCAGGATTGAAGAGGCTCCCTACCCTGTGAATGTTGTTCATCATCGGAAGTCTCTTCAGTGGAGTGTTTCTAACACGGAGAGTTTATTTTGAGCTGTTTTCTGGAACTCTCTGCTGGATCATGCACTGTGTCTAGAATTATTTTTCTGCCTAGCTAGGGTCTTAACCATTTCCCTTGATTTCCTCTGACTTTTTTGATTACAATTTAGCATTTGGCTATAAAAAGGAAGATACCTTGCAATTGCTACAAAGACTGCTGAGGCTCCATTAGACTATTCCCTGGCGTCAACCTTCTGTATTCCTTGCTGCTGGGAAGAGTGGGGAGGTTTACCAGTGCTTTCTGGGTATGGGGAGAAGCAGGTTTCTCAGGTGTGAAGTGTACTTGACGCTGATGTAGGTAGGGGCCCTTCTGAAAGAAGACCAACAAGTAAGTTTGCAACACAATGAGAAAAAGAAAGAACAGCGTGAAGTCGTGCCTCTGCCTGGTTCACCACCATTCTGATGATGCTAGCCAATGGGCTTCTGGGTATTTAGGGCATCCCAAGCTCCATGACTACACAGGGGCTGGGGCGGGGCAACTTGCCTCTGTCTCCCAGTGGGTTGGGTCATGTATGAGTGGGGGCACGTGTACCACTGAGCCTGAATAACCACTTGAGACAAGGTGGAGTCGTCTGGGCTCACTGGGCTCGCAGATGCAAGAGCATTCCCCAGGGATGACACCGAGTTTGTGCTCCCAGAGTATGCGGGCTCAGCTGGGGCCAGCAGGTCTCTTACTTGGAGGAATCACTTCTTTGCTCAGTTTAGTGGCTGTTCCAGAGTTGGACACACGTAGTCTGGGCTGCTGCGAGGTTGCAGTGTCAGTTGGCATGAGCAGATGTTCAGGTATTACAGAGAGGTGAGTGTCTGTAGAGGCCTTAAGTTTAAATAGGGATAGACCTAAAAGCATCCTGTCAAGGGATGGATGGTTTGTGGGAATGTAGCAAACCTTAAGAGACATGCTCTTAAGAATTGGTTGTCGGGTCTCTGTTCTCTTTTCTTCATACTTTTTTCATCTCTTTCTTCCCCTTTCTTCCATTTTCAGGTTTTAGCTCTTTGCCAGGCAAATCAAGGCAAATGGATTAACAATCACTCAGCTTTTGCTGGGAAAAACTAGAAGGGCCATTGCTGGTAAACAAAGGAGGAAGGCATGGAATTGAATATTTAGACAGAATCTGGTCATGTGCTATCTGCCACGAGGCTGCCATATAATCGTGGAAAAAGTCCTGGGAAGCATGTGCCCACCTGCCACCTTCCAGGCTTGTGACTTTCTGAGCCCCAACATCCTTGTCTGTTCATCGAGGAGATGGCTTTGCAAGGTTCCTTCTTGTTCTGGAGCTCTAGGAATCACAAGATGCCTGGGGTTGATTCCTCCTTCTTTGGACAAAAGTCTCTCTTACGGACTAGGGGTGCTACCTATGTGGCTTATCTTTCCCTGTCTTACAGAGCATCTCACCTCTTTGCATTTTGGAGGAGAGTTATTATAGCTGATTCCTCCATGCATACCCAACCTCCTTCAGAGAAGGACTGAGACATGTGAAAATGAATCTACAAGTTTGGGAAATTCACAGACTCCTCATCTTCCATGACTCATGGCTATCTTGAATAATCAATGATTGTCACATTTTCTTATTGTCTTATATCAACAGGGAAGCATATGCTAAATGTCTCTGCCAGGGAGAAATGTGGGTTGATAGTGTTTTCCTGTTTGTGTAGAGGATTTTTACCAACTGGATCTGAGTCTATCTGTGGCTGTTAATAGGCAGAAGAGCAGACAGCAAAACCACGGGACCAGCAGCTACAGGGGTCTGCCTTTGAGCCGCATCTGTGGTTTCTTTGTCCCCCTTGAATTCCTTCTGACTCCCAGGGATCTAAGCCCCATTTGAAATGGGGTTGATCCTTAGAAGCTCACTTAGCTACCTCCTGCTGCCATGCCACTTTCTCCATTTCTTTTTTCCATGTCTGGCTGTGCACCTCTTTGAGTTACTCACGTACTATTTGTCCATGATGAAGGTGAACTTTGAACAATTCTAACTTGGAATTGACTAAGTGGGATTTTTGTGGAGATACTGGGCACAGCACCCACCTGTCTGGGCCTGTGTGGGACAATATTAGGTTGTGGCATGGCTCATTCTGCCCCATTGCCTTTCGCCAAAGATACGAGCCCAAAACATTCATTTTTATGGCAATTCTGAATATCCAATTACTTTTTACATATTTGCGTCATAATGAGCTATTTGTGAGACTATAGGCTCAAAAACTGGTGAAACCACTGCACCATATATTGCTTTGCCATCTCTTTTCTGTGGGGCTCATGTTCCCATCCTCTTCCTCTGAGAACAATCGGTCTCATTGCTTATCCAGAAGACTGTTGAGCTGTCCTGTTCAATACTGCTGTCATTATCTTCCCTTGATTACTACCATTATTTAATTATTGTTTATGGAAATCCCTGTAGCACTTTAGAGCAATTAAGATTCTGATTTAAAAACAGACCTGGTCTGTCCCGGAAATGTTCAACTTGAGAGCAGGGGCCGCTTTGGAAGTTCCCAATGGTTTTAAGCTGGAAATTGATACCCCAGTATCTTGGCAGTTGCCCCGAGCTGTCACTTGGCCCAGGGGCAGTGAGTAGCCTGCCTCGGGCTCCTAGCATCCCGGCTTTGAAAGGGCAAGGTAATTGGAGAGCCTGCGTTGGAGCTGTGGGCCCCACAGACTTTTTTAGCACAATGCGGAGTGAGAGGCTGCTTGTTTTCAAGAAGCGAAGCTGATTAGAGGATGAGGACTCTTGCCTGCTCCCGGGACATGGGGCCTTGCTGGGTGAGTGGGGTGAGGAGGTGCGCTAGGCTATCTTTTCAGTCACCTCATTATAAAAGAGACTCCTAAGCAGGCCTTTTATTTAAAAACAAACAAAAAAAAGGTATCATCTGTAAAGACCTAGTTGTCCATTGTCAGCCCCCTACCTCCGGGACAACTAACTGATCTGGCTGCAGAATTTTCCGGAGTTCAAGGCAGGCTGATGGGGGTGAGAGCGCTGCGGCTCTCAGCCTGGTGGTGGTAGCATCTCAACATTAGGCACATAAATGATATGCTCTTTGAAGTGTTCCTCGTTTCCTGTATAATTCTTGAACATTCCAAATCCTTTGCCCTCACGCAGGGTGGCTCAGGGTTTCCTGTGCGGCTCCGCGGGCCAGCAGGGCCGGTGGCTGTCCAGGGGTTGAGGAGGACGTGGCCCAGGAGGGCTGGGAGTGGCCGTGCTGCGGGGTCTCCTGCCGTGCAGAGCCCGGGGCTGGACCGGCAGGAGCTCCTGGGTGCCTTCTCCGCGTGATGCGTGTCTTCTTTTCTCTCCCTTTCTGCTCCCAAGGATGTTAACGCAGGCGAGGGCAGTGAGTTTGCAGACAGTGGGATTGAAGGGGCCGCCACCGACACGGACCTCCTGTCCAGGCGATCCAATGCCACCAACTCCAGCTACTCGCCCCCCACGGGCCGGGCCTTCGTGGGCAGCGATAGCGGCAGCAGCTCCACCGGGGATGCGGCTCGCCAGGGTGTGTACGAGAACTTCCGAAGGGAGCTGGAGATGAGCAACAACAGCGAGAGCCTGGAGGAGGCCGGCTCCGCGCACAGCGACGAGCAGAGCAGCGGCACCCTGAGCTCCCCGGGCCAGTCCGACATCCTGCTGACGGCCGCGCAGGGCACGGTGCGCAAGGCCGGCGCCCTGGCCGTCAAGAACTTCCTGGTGCACAAGAAGAACAAGAAGGTGGAGTCGGCCACCCGGAGGAAGTGGAAGCACTACTGGGTGTCCCTGAAAGGTAAATGGGGGAGCCCTGGCCCAGCGCTGGATGCACCGATGTTGGTGCAACATTGTGCACATCCTCATGGGATAGGTGGGGTGGTTTTGCTGTTATCATGTAGCGTTTTAATTCATGCTGATCGAAACAATTTTATCTTATTGTGATAAGAACATTTAACATGATATCCATCCTCTTAACACATTTTTAAATGTACAATGCTGTATTGTAGACTACAGGTGCAGTGATGGCAGATCTCTAGAACTTATTCATCTGACTTAACTGAACCTTTATGTCCCTTGATTAGCAACGCCCCCATCCCCACCCCTGCAAATGACATTTTAGTTCCTTTACTTTTTTTTTACAGTTTAGCTAGAGGAGCGTCTCATGTCTAGTTTTCTCATATATACAGCTGGTTCTGATGACAGTTTCAAAGGATGAGTTCCAAAAAAATTTTTTTTAGAATCATTCAAGTTTGTGCTTTTCACAGTGACTGTTTTGGAGGGAAAATCCTTAGTTTGAATCCTGTGAAGTTGCCTTTTTTTTTTTTTTAGGTAAAAAAAAATTGATGGAGTATCACTGACTTCATAGGGCTCAACCTGATGTTAATGAAAGGTGTAAACAATATGTTTGTGGGAAAAGGCACCAGCTTTGTTTGAGTATGCATATATAGAGATACATACATGTATGTGTATGTTACTATATTTTCTTATCATATAACCATACTTTTATATGTTACTCTTCATTGTCATTTTGTATACATTTGTAAAGTGCATGTATGTATTTTTGCACATATCTGCATATGTCTTGGTAGTGTAGAAATTATAATACATTCATGAGCTCTGTGTTTAAAGAAAAACACTGTTTTAAGCATACTTGGAGTTTATGTCACAAGCTAGATCTGAAACAAAATTAGTATATGTCAGAATAGGTTAAGATGGTTAACAAGATCGATGGAAGGGCATAGGAGGAAGAAGCCTGGCTTAGCAGTATCAAACTAGATTGTTTGATACTGGATTCCACCAGCTGTGATTGGCTTGGGAACATCCAATCCTAGAGGTGTAGAACAGCCTAGAGCCCTGCTCAGTGAGGTGGACACATGCCTGTGCGGTGACGTGCAGGTCAACCCTTGCACAAGTAGGGTTTGGGCCGGCCCTATTACTGTGGGCTGTTGCGGCTACTGCTTTGATGGCTGACGGAACAGGACGGGAGGGTGTTGGTTAGGATATGAGTTTTGCTGCATGTCCCATACACCCACAATGCCAATACCATAGCAAGACAGAAATTTATTTCCCTCCCACCTATCAGAAATAGACCATTTAAGGCTTGTGTAGTTTCCTATGAAGTCATCCAGGGGCCCAGACTCCTCTTTCCTGGTGCTCAACTATTCCTAGAGCTTTATCTTTTGATGATTATTTGATGTAGTGGTTGTGAAACACTGATGATGTTCATCCTGCAGAAGCACTTTAGAGAAATGCTGCTGCTCTTTCTCATGCATGGCCTGCCTTGGCTTAATTTGGAGGCACTGCAGGGTGGTTGTATCTGAGGGGCCTGGATCATGCCAGCTGCTCTGCCATGCGGGGAGGAGATGAGAGGAAAGTCTTCTTCCTCTTCCACCTTGTGTTCCTTCCCCAGATGTGCACATCATGGACACTGCAGCCTCTGTTCCCCTAGTATTTATTTTATTAATTAGTGCTAAGTTCTTAATAGGCTGATCAGAAGACCACCTGCATTACAGTCACCTGAGGTCTCTCTGGGTTGTACCCTATATCTGCTGAATCACAAGGCGGGGAGGCACTAGGGCTTCTGTAACAAGCACCACAGACTGGGTGGCTTAAACAACAGAAATTTACTGTCTCACAGTCCTGGAGGCTGGAAGTTTGAGATCAACGTGTTGACCGGGTTGGTTTCTTCTGAGACCACCCCTCCCTCCTTGATTTGGAGAGGTCTGTCTTCCAGTATCTTCACACAGTCTTCCCTCTCCTTGTCTATGTCCAAATTCCCTATTATTCTAAGGACACTGGTCATCTTGGATCAGGGCCACCCTATGACCTCATATTGCCTGAATGAGGTGTAGTGGAGGTTAGGACTTAAACACAGGAATTTTGGGGGACACAAATTCATCCCATGACAGGCCCTGAATTTGTGGTTCCCAGGTGACTCCTACTCTAAATTTGAGAGCGGCAAGAAAATAAAATAAAAATATTTTTTAGAATAAAAATTATTCTAAATTATTTCTTTTAGTGTAAAAATAACTAGTTGACTTTTTTTCACTTGGACCATAGCAGAGGGGCTTGTTCTGTTTCCGCTGTTCCCTTAGAGAATAAATGGCACAGGAAGCCAAGGTGGGGGCGTTCAGGAGCACAGCCCACAAGCCCGCGGTGGGGGAGCCTTTACTGTTCTGGTGACCCAGATCTGAGTGACACAATCTGTCAGGATCCAGGAGCCACAGAGTCCTTGACGTGTTCATCCTGACGGGTCCCCATTATGTGTTGACATCCTTGGGGCTTTGTCCTTGCCACTCAAAAGCAAGACTTGCTGCTGACTTTTTCTTAGCAATCCTTAGATACTAAGAAATAAAAAGCAGAACACCTGGGAACTGTGGGACAGAGACTCTTTCCCAAAGATTCTTTCACGTTTGACAAAATCACTAATTAAAAAAAAAAGGTTTCATCTGGAATTAGTGTCTGACGTGTCTCTATAGACAACTAAAGAGCATTCAGATTATGTTTAAGTGAAGATGAAGGTAAAGAGATTTTATCAGGGAGTGTGTAGTTCTTGGATTTGCTGCTTCATGTGTGTCTTAAAATTGGAACAAGTTGATAATTGAGTAAAAGCTGATTTCAGTCACCTACTGTTATGGGTGATTCTAAACCAAAGTTGAAAAGTTATAAAAATAGCTATTTGGGAAGACCATACAATGTTCAGTGTGTGCTCATGTTAGGAATTGGGGTGTCCCCTAATTTATTGCCCACAGACTTCTTTCTCTGTTCTCAACCTATGGTAAGGTGTGTTGTTTCTTTTGTGTTAAGAATCTGTGGATTATGAGTATATTGTTAGTCATAAATATTATTTAGGGCAGAGTTTCCCAGCAGTGGCACTGTTGAGATTTTCTGGATAATTGTTCGTTGTGGGGGCTGCCCTGGGCGTTGTAGGATGCTCGGTAGCTTCCCTGTCCTCTGCCCACGAGGTACCAGTAGCATCTTTTCCCAAGTTGTGACAACCAAAACTGTTGTTGCCAAATTTGCTCTACCATGAGAACCTCTGATTTAGAAAAAAATAGTCTCCCCTCTCATTTTTGTTTTCTTCTTTATCTCTGATCTATGGTAGTTTAAGACATGGAAATGGTACAGACGAGCCAGCTATTTGATGTAAGTGATCCCGAAAAACCTTGAGATCTTCAACTCATAGGGATTTGGGGAAAAATAGAGTTGGGGCAGACTACTCAAGAGGTGTATGTTTAAATTTTACGCATGTCACTTTTAAACCCCAAACTAAACTCCACTAAACATTTCTAGCAATAAATACCGTAAGACTTTATCTTTAAAAAAAACTCAAAACATTAGCATAGGACTTTACCTTTGAAAAAAGAAGCCACTATAACTCGGATGGGTAGAAGGGATCAATGAGACTCCTTGACTGTGGAGACAAGGTCAAATGTGACATCACAGGGCTCAGGAGCATCGCTCAGTTAGGACTTGACAGCAGAGCCCGTGGTCAAACTTTTTCGGGGAAAACGTGTTAAATGGGTGGGCAGGGCATACCAGTATGCCACCTTCAGCTGCGTGTAGGGACGTAGCATTCAGCAGTTGTTCCATGGTGGTGGGAAATATTATGGGCTAGGAAAAATCTGCATCATTCTATTTTACTAATCACATATGAGTAAATTTGCTTTACAGATACATTGTAGCTAAATAGGTCACACTTTCAAGGGCTTTGCCATTCACTAAAGTGTGACACTTGCTTGTGGTAAGGAAGATGGTAAAAATTGACTGAGTAGCTTATGCCAAAGTTGAAAGACATAAAGTTGTACTCAGGCTTCCCCTGAGATTGGTTTTGATGAGTTGAGAGTTAAGTGTTCAGCTAGTAATTGCTATTAAAGTGAGCTTCAAGTTTAGGTGATGATGGAGGGAATCTCTTGAAGCTATCTTGCCACAAGCCTATGAAATTTTCTGTGGCTACCGTCTCATTAATTTCACAGTACTGGCCGGTCGCGGTGGCTCATGCCTGTAATCCTAGCACTCTGGGAGGCTGAGGCGGGTGGATCGCTCAAGGTCAGGAGTTTGAGACCAGCCTGAGCAAGAGCGAGACCCCGTCTCTACTAAAAAAAATAGAAAGAAATTATCTGGCCAACTAAAAATATATATAGAAAAAATTAGCTGGGCATGGTGGCACATGCCTGTAGTCCCAGCTACTCGGGAGGCTGAGGCAGTAGGATTGCTTAAGCCCAGGAGTTTGAGGTTGCTGTGAACTAGGCTGACGCTACGGCACTCAATCTAGCCTGGGCAACAGAGTGAGACTCTGTCTCAAAAAAAATAAAAAAATAAAAAAATTTCATAGTACTATTAAGTGTGAACTGGGACTCTGACTTCCCCCAGGCCTTCATATGTATGCCATGCATTTCCTCTTTTAGTAGGAACAAGGACATGGTTTATTTCTAGAAAAAAGTTTTATAGATAAGATCTGTGGCCAAAATGTGTCTTTGCTTTCCTTATCCTCAAAGCACTTTATGCCAGTATTATATATTGTTTTCTGCAAGGGCATGGTCCAGAAACCCAGTACACTGTCTACAGTTTCCTGGTTGCATATCATGTAAGACATATTGGAACGGGCTCCAAAGGCTTCCAGTCCTCACACAGCGCCAGGTACAGTTCTGGCCTGTAGAACAGTGTTTGCACCCTTCACCGGGCAAAAAAGCCATAAGACCCCCATGGCTATTAGGAGACCTATCAGCAAACATTCTAAAACAGCAAGTGAGTGTCTGAAAGAACTCGAAGGGCATGCATGAAGAAGTCCCGTGCAGGCTGAGAAGCTGTGACTTAAGATCTTTGTCGTTCTCTAGGCCCATCTAAGACTGGAGTCCAAACATGGCCCCATTTTCTTTACTTCCTGGTTTCTGCACACTACTTTTCAACTCTTTCCTCTAGCGGGGCACAAGTGTTAGACTCCACTACAGGCTTTTTGTTGCCCAAGCACCACATACTCATGCAGACCTCTGTTCTGTTTCTTCAGGATGTACGCTCTTCTTCTACGAGAGTGACGGCAGGTCTGGAATAGACCACAACAGTGTCCCCAAGCACGCCGTCTGGGTGGAGAACAGCATCGTGCAGGCCGTGCCTGAGCACCCCAAGAAGGACTTTGTCTTCTGCCTCAGCAACTCCCTGGGTGATGCCTTCCTCTTTCAGGTTTGTTGGGCACTTGCTTCGCAGGGCATTTCAAACCTCTGAACTGGATACTTCCTCTCTTGCCCAAGTTCCCCACCCTTTTTTTCCTATCAGTGGCAAAATTTATCTGTTGCTCGTTAGAAAAGCAAAGAATGTGAGTGACAAAATACACATCTGTACTGAATTCTAGGAATGAGAGATGCCATCCAAAGAGTTTCAGAGTGCGGGTCGAGGAGACTTATGAGTTGGATGTGAGAAACTTGCTTTGTTGGCTGTGGGTTGTAAGATTTCTTAGTGTAGTCTCAGTTCCATTTTTGCTTTACTTTAGACAGGGATCGTGAATTCCTTATTTTAGACATGATTTGAACTGTCAAAAAAATTTATCGTAATATGTTCTTTTCTAATATGAATCATAAAATAAAATAATGACATCCCAGAAATGGCTGGCTGTGCCTAAACATTTTATATTTCTCATCTTATCAGAACTTTTCTACTCAGCATTCTTGCAGTTTGACTGTTGTTAGAAAAAACACCTCCTTGCTAATTGCTTCAGGGTTAACATTTGCTTTTACAGGGAATCCTTTGAGTTTGGATAGTTGTAATACACCCTGTAAGAACTTTTTGTGTTACTATTTAAGAAGGCTTTCTCTGTTTTTTCCATTAATGAGTTAATTTCTCAAATATTTATTTCATACTTCCTATGCTATGCACAGTGCTATTGGGAATGCCAAGAAAATTTTGACAGTTCCTACCCTTAAAAGTGCTCACATATAATAGTGGGGACAGACACAGGAACAAATCTTTATAATGTGGTAAGGCCCAACAGTGAATATTAAAGGAAATGCAGGGATAAATGGGGTGAGATGGACAGTGAGAATATTCCATGCAAGGAGAGAACAAAGGTATGGAGGAGAGAAATAGTTTATTTCACTAAGTTTCTGGCTTTGGCCTCTACAGCTATTTCTGTTTGGACAATTAAAGTAAGAAATATAAAGTGATAATTTTGTTTGTATAAAGACAAAGCATCTTTTTTTAAAAATCTGTGATCTAAGACACAGAGAACGAAGAGTATACAAAACATAAATATATACTGCTCAGTGAACTATCTCTCAAAGTAAATATGTAATCACCACCCAGGACAAGAAATAGAAGTTTCAGACACTCTATAAGCCACCTCCCATGTCCCACCCCCACACACAGCGTATTAGTTGAGTATAGTGAATATGTCTTTTATCATTCAAGCCGGGACACTTTTGTTTATCTGGGAATAACTTAATTTCTCCATCATTTTTGAAGGGTAGTTTTGCTGGTTATAGAATTCTTAATGGACAGTTTAATTTCAGTACTTTCAAAATGTCATCCCATTGCTTTCTGGCCTCTGTAGCGTCTAATGAAAAATCAGCTGTTAATCCTATGAGGATCCTTTGTATGTGGTACTTCTCCCTTGCTGCTTTTTAGGTGTCAGTCTATTTGAGTTTACACTAACTGGAATTTATTGTGTTTTTAGAATGTGTAGACTTGTATGCATGTGCGAGTGTGTGTGTGTGTGTGTGTGTGTGTGTGTTTAAATTACATTTAGAAAGTTTTTGGCTGTTTCTTCAAATACTTTTCTTGTTCATTTGTTTCTCCCTCTCCATTTGTAACTGCTATTATATTTGTATTAGTATGCTTGCTGCTGTCCCAAAGGCCTCTGAGACTCTGTTCATTTTTCTTCATTCTGTTTTCATCCTATTCCTTAGAATGATAATCTCACTGAATCTACTTTAAGTTCACTGATTCATTTTTCTGCCAGCTGAAATCTGCTGTTTAGCTCTTCTGGTTATTCTATATTTTAACTCTAGAATTTATATTTGGTTCTTTTTTTTAAAAAATTCTATTTCTTTATTGATTTTCTATTTGATGAGATTATCATTCTCATACTTTATTTCTTTAGACATGATTTTCTTTAATTCTTTGAATATACTGAAAATAGTTGATCTAAAGTCTTTGTCTAGCACACTCAACATTGAACTTCCTCAGAGACAGATTCTATTGACTACTTCTTTTCCTGTGTGTGGGCCATACTTTATTGTTTCTTTGCTTGTCTTATACTTTTTGGTTGAAACTGTACATGTTAAATAATATAATGTGACACACTCTTGGAAGCAGATCCACCCCCTGTCCTCCAGGGTTTGTTGTTGTTGATGTTGCTTTGTTTGGTGACTTTCCTGAAATCTGTAAAGTCTTTATGCTTTCTCATATGTGGCCACTGAAGTCTCTGCTCAGTGAGTTTATTGGTCATTTAATGATTGGACAGGAATTTTCTTAAATGTCCAGAAGCACTAAGTCCACCAGTCTTTCCTGAGTAGAAATCCGTGTGTTGAAGCACCTCTTCAATGCTCACACAGCTAGTTTTCAGCTCAGCCTTCGCCTTCGTCTGTGCTTTCACAGAGCCACATGGGGTTAGCCAGAGGGTGAGCTTCGGACCTTCGTGAGGCTTCCTGGGCATGTGCACAGTTCTATGCATGTGTGTGACCTTCTAGATTTTCAGGACTATATCAGAGTTTTTCAAAGTCCTCTTTAGAAAACTTACTCCCCAGCTTTTCCTCAAGTTTCCTGGTTGTTTGCCCAACTGTTATCATTGCCTCTGGCAACTGCAGTGTTAATCAATTGTATTGATTGTTTTCACAAACAGCCCCCTGGAGTAAAGACTGTTTGCAGGAGTGAGTCTGAGTCAGGTCAAATAGGGACAAGCCCTGTGAGTGGGGGTTTCCTAGGACCTGCTAGACAAGTGGGACAATGACAATTCTCTCAGGTGTTTTGGGGGAGTTCTAACCCTATTCTATTTCCTCCAGTGGTTGCTGGGCTGCTGGTTTTCATGTGACTGCAGAGATGAGAAAACAAAGATGGAAATCTGGCAAGTTAAAATGCTGCAAAACATGCTGTTTCTACCAAGATTCAGCCATTTGTCTTCAACAAATGCATATCAGATTGTTGTGAGCCTTAGATTAATTTCCAGAATTCTGAAAAAGTTGATTTTGATAAGTTTTGTTAGTGTTCTTATGCTCTTGAGGAAGAATGGCTTCTTGAAGGTTCTTACTCCCCCTTACTATAATAGATACTGCCAGTTTCCAAAATTATTAAAATAATTTATACCCTTGTCAGCAGCCCAGGAGAATTCCAGTTGTTCCTCATCTTTGTCAACTTGATATTGGTATTGTCAGATTTTTTTTTTCTTTTTTTAAGCTATAGTGTAAAGTTGAGCACTTTTTCATGTACTTAATGGTCATTTTAATATCATCTTTTGTGAAATGCTTATTTCAATCTCTTGTCCATTTTCCATTGGGTTTTCTTTATTAATGACTCATGGCAGTTCTTTATGTATTTTGTATATCATCTCTTTGTTGATTATATTCATTGCAAATATCTTTTTCTACTCTGTGGCTTTTTTTTTTTAACTCTCTTAAAGACATAGTTTGTTGTAGTAAAACTTTTAATTTTAAGGCATTCTCATTTCTCAAGTCCTCCTTAATAGGTAGTGCCTTGAGTATCCTATTTTAAAAATCTACATGCTCTAAGGTTATGAAAATATTCTTGTATATATTTTGTAAGTCATAGTTTTTCTGTAGCTGGCATAGCTTTTTATTTATTATTTTTTATTTGGAAATCATACAGATGAGGAAATGTCTAACTCCTCTAACAACAGCAGCAATAACATTATTATAATATCAGTGCCTGTCTTTACTTAGTCCTTATTGTATACCACCATCTTGAAAGTGTTTTACAGTGTGAATCGTGTTTGATTCTTGGAGCAGTAGTGAGTGACTTAGATTGTATAACCATATTTTAACCCGTTGAGGTGGATTGTGTTCCCCATTTACGGAGGCTGAGGCTACAAAGGCTAATTATTGGACCCCATGTCACATACACAGTTACTGAGCGTAGGGGCTGGATTCAAACCAAACCTCTCTTTCTCCAAAGCCTCTTATTGCCTGAGTGATAGGCATTAAGATAGGCATTACTAGTGCACTAGTAATCCTATCACTATTACTATTGTACCTAAGGAGAACAGGTACAAGAATCAATGGCTATAGTAAAAAGTGACTAACCTTTTCTCATTTTTAGAATTAATATTTTTCATTGGAAATATTTCTAGATCATAGCCTGATTTTGGCTATTCTTGCCTTACTACACAGGTTAGGTGATTAATTGATTTTAGGAAGGCTCCCTTTTGTACTTACACATTTCTGGTGTGAATTCCTTTTGATGAGACCTTCATGGCCATAAAATTGCTAATAGAATCTAAATACCCAATAGGTCACATTGAAAAAAATTTTTTTATGTGGCAACATAGAACCTCATTCTTGAAAACCTCTGTGTCTTCTTATTATGGTGAAATTTTTATGCTACTTACATGGGATAAAGCACAAAATGAACCTTTTCAGAGGAAATTACTGCTATTTGGGAACCATGAAGGCATTTTCTGCCTTGTACTTACTGTAATCCACATAAGTCTAGAGGAGCCAAATTTGAATGAAACCTGTGTGTGTAGGGGTGAGGCTAATGCAGGGGAGATCAGCCATGATTATGGAAATAATTTGTAGGTTATTCCAGCCCCAGGGCTCAATTGAGTGCACACAGTTTCCAGAGCCTGTGTGCTGTGGATCTGATGCTATTACTCAGATACCCACAGATTCACCCATGGAAAGGAGATTCAAGTTACCAGCAAAAGTAGAAAAGGGGTTTTGTGTGCAGGGTTGGAGGTGGGAATGAACATGAATGTTAGAGCAACTTATATAGAAGTGCTGTGCTGTTTGCAAAGTCAGACTATAACTCCTGCATTTAAATCAATATTTTTTTTTTCTTTTCTTTTCTTTTTTGTTTTGAGACAGAGTCTCACTCTGTTGCCCGGGCTCGAGTGCCATGGCGTCAGCCTAGCTCACAGCAACCTCAAACTCCTGGGCTCAAGCAATCCTTCTGCCTCAGCCTCCCAAGTAGCTGGGACTACAGGCATGCGCCCACCATGCCCGGCTAATTTTTTCTATACATATTTTTAGTTGTCCAGCTAATTTCTTTCTATTTTTAGTAGAGACAGAGTCTCGCTCTTGCTCAGGCTGGTCTCGAACTCCTGAGCTTGAGCAATCCTACTGCCTCGGCCTCCCAGAGTGCTAGGATTACAGGCATGAGCTACCGCGCCCCACCTAAACTAGTATTTTAATTAGAGTCTTTTCCTCCAACTTGAAGCCAGAGACAGCGCCTATCACCTACAAAGTACAGTTTCGTGTTGGGCCTTCATTCGTCCATTACCTGTGGGTGTCACATACACTTCCCAAAAGCTCACTGACTCTATGGTAACATATTCTAATATTAGTTTTTAATTCTTATATTAAATGCCTTGGGAGCATAGCTACCAGGCAGAATAAGAAAGATGCCTGATTGGGTAGAAAATCATATATCAAAAGGAAAAGTAGAAAATATTATCTCTGGGAAGTGATTGCCTTTTCTTCTGTAGAAAGTTTTCTTAGCATTTAGAACGTCGCTTGTATGAGGGTATTGTGTGCATATTAAAAAGAGATTCATAAGTTAAAAAAATAGTATCTATCCCATTACATTGAGTTGAGTTGAAGCTTAAAGGCGATAATGCAGTTAAGTGTCTGATAGATAGCAAATACTCAATAAATGTTACAGTGACCATTTTAGTAATAAAGAAAAAGAGAGTAGTTCCATGTGCTCCTCTTAAATAAGTGTCTTTATAGAAATTGAGCGCAGCTTCACTGTGGAAAGGGTTTGAGTTTCATCAGGCTCTGGAGATCTGTCTTGGAATACCACATCTGAATCTGTGTGTCAGACTTCAGGAAGGTCATTGCCACATGCCCTGGACAAAGGCAGCAGGTTAGGGATAGCCCTGGAAATCCTTTCACAGGGATGTGTCAAGCGGACGTTTTAGAAAAGATTTTTGAGGGGATTTAGCATCTTGGACTTGAGCGGACTCAAGTGCAGCCTCCTGCTTGAGGTAGGCGCCATCTCTGGAAGGCCCAGCCAGCAGGTGAGCCTGCCCATGGGGCAGCCGCTCCCATTCCTGGGGATCGTTTGGCTTTTCAACCGTCTGTTTTGTTAGTCAGCCCTAAGTTCTAGAAAGTTCTTCATCATGTTGAGATAGTGTGTTCTTCCTGGTGACTCTTGCAATTTCCTTTGGTTTTCATATTCATCATCAGAGTCTAGTGCAGGTCTTCTGCTTATCCTTTCTCATAACTTTTGTTTTATTTTATTTTATTTATTTTTATAGATTGGGTCTCACTGTGTTGCCCAAGTTAGACTCACACTCCTGGGTTCAAGTGATCCTCTGGCCTCAGCCTCCCAAGTAGCTGGGACTTGAGGCATATTCCGCTGCACAGGCTGTTGTTTTGCAACCTTTATCTCCTGCCTTGTGTTGTCTTTGGGCTGCCCGGCCTGAGGTTCTTGGACCATTCTCCTCGTTATTTGTAAGCGTGCTCCGGAGCGAGGTGTCCTGTCCTCCATGTGGTCTGTCTGCCCTGGGCAGCCTGCAGTGGGGTTCCTGCCACTCTTGTTTCCTTCACAACACTAGAGTCAATTCCTTTAATTTATTAGAGGCCACTTCAAACTGTTGACTCACACTGAGTTTGTGGTATCTTAAACCCCCAGCATTAATGCTTTTCCAACAAGGTCTTCCCCATCTTATTTTAATAGATTTTTTTTCAAAAACCCCAAACTCAGAACTTTAATTACCTCTTTGAAATGTTATCCTTGTGGTTTTTGTCCTTCTAATGAACCTGTTGAAATCATGGTGGATCCTTATTTGATCTTCCCTGGCCTTTATATCCCTTTTAGCTTCACCTTGTCCGCAGATAGGATGAGCTGAATGCGAGGTCTTCGTTCCTTTGCTGGTTTATGTGTTGACTTTTTCCCAACACCGTGGATCGTATCCCTGCTCTGAGCCAAAAATTTAGATATATTTACCTTTGCTTTTGGCATGGATTAGTTGTGGAGAAGGGCCAACTCTGGGATGGGAAGAGCCCCAGGCATATATATTTTTATGGGACTCTTGACTCATCCCAGATCCACCTGTCAGCACCATTCTAGTGGCCCAATCTCAAACAATCTCATGAAAAATACCACATGGGTTGGTGGAAGCAACCCACTAGCCACAGACACACGTTCAAGAGCTTAGGGCATCTTCATGACACCACGTAGCGGGTGGTGTGGGGTGAGAGAGCTCCCTGAAGGGGAGAAATGATATGAGAGCCCCTCCTGGACCCTGCCCTTTCCAGGCACCAGAGGGGGACTTTGAAAATTTCAAGAAAAGCTCTTCAAACCAGGGGCCTCCTGAGATGCAGGGCCCAGGCGGGAGCCCCACTTGCCTACCTCTTAGGAGAGTATGGATGTTGAAGTGTGAAATGAATAGACAAGGCTGGAAATGATGATATCATATGCCCTACTACTGATACGCCAGAAGGTTTCCCTACACTGCAGAGGTATAATTGTATACTAAGATCTAAGAGCTAGATCTTAGTATACAATTTGTATACTGTTCTGTGTCATGCAAATAATATGTTACTAACAGTGTTATCTTCCATTTCTTACATTATTTTAAATTTGTGTTAAATCAATATGAACACAGTTTAAAAGAATTCAGTTAACCTTTTAAAAAAGGCTTAAAGTGAAATTCTCTTTCTCTACCTCCCCGCTCCCCCACCCCCAGCCACAACCCCACCGGCCTCATTCCCCAGAAGAAGCTGTGTACAACTATTTTGACTGATGTTTTTGTTTTTTTGTTTGTGTTCTTGCATTGCCCTCTTTTCTCATTAACATGTTTATACTGCTTTTTCTAAATGAATTTTAGCTATTACCTACTGACCTTCTGTTATGATAGATGCCTAGCTTTGTTATACACAGATTATCCTTGCCTTATCTTCTTATAGAGGTATATAAAAATTTAGGGTTAAATCAGTAGTCACTGTTAATATGTTGTTATGACCACATAAATAGTATTAGCTGTTGAGCCAAGTAGTGTTCTATGATTTTATTTCTTTTTCTTGAACAACTTCTTGGTTTTGTTTTCCTTGCAGTTAATAGCTGCCTTTTTTTTTTTTGTCTCAATTTGCTTATTTTTGTGGTTATACAGCAATGACATTTTCTAAACCTCCAATGTGTTAGGTAGTTGGTTCAGTACTATTTTTTCCTTTTGTTCCTATATGGTTGCTACCTAGACTGCATGTACAATAGTCACTCTGGAATTTTTTCCCCTTACCATCCTAATTATATTCCTAGATTTTAAATCTTCCCTTTTTTCTTAATAAACTCCTTCATTTTTATGAAAAGAACCTGCAGTAACTTCCTACAAAATGATGCATATTTGAAAATGTCTTCATTCTACCTTTTACTTGAATAACATTTGAGTAATTTGGAATTTTGGCTTGGAAATCATTTCTCCTTGGTTTAATTATTTTCTGAGAACATTCGCCTTTCTGATTATCTTTTGTGTGCTTTATTTTCTTTTTCTCTTTGAAGCATTTGGAATCATTTCCTTTTTCACTGGTGTTCTGATCCTTCATAGTGATTTGCCTTCTGCTGAAGTTTTAATTTTGGTTAATTTTTTTCCCCTAAAAGCCCACCACCCTTCTTCCTTCCTTTTTTCCCTCCCCATTCACCTCACTCTTCCTCTTCCCCTCCTTTCAATCTCATTCTTTTTTGTTGGAACCTGTGCTTTTGTTTGCTTGTTTATAGTTTCAGATTCTCTTGCGTCTCCGAGGATACCTAGATTGTAGGGGAGCTTTCTCTGTTTCAGGCACGACTTCTCCTTTCTCTTGCTGCATTTTCTTCTGTGTGCTTTGGTCTCTGTCTTTCATGCGGGAGGCTTTCAGCAAATGTCTGGTGATGCTTGACTGTCCGGTCACACTTACGTGTGGGATACGGAAAAAGCTGCTTGGATATCATCTGTGCACATTGTGAACTACTGGGGGCTTTTATGGCATGGGCAGATAGTAAGGGGCCTTGTGGAGGGACTCCAGTTGGCAATATTTATTGGTCTTTCCATGGGGGCTACTCAACTTTGGCAGAGATGAAGCCTAGCATTGCCATTCACTGGTTAGACTTCTATTTATTCCCATTTGCACCAAACAGTTACAAGATTTCCTTCAGTGGGGGAGGGGAACCTCATATTAAGTTCTCTTTACAGATATTAAAAATGATAGCTTAATTAAAGTTTGTATGAGCAAAACTCTTAAATATGATAAATGTGGAACCAACAAGAAAAAAGTCTTTGTAGAATTCACATAGGAACTTAATTCCTATCTAGCCTCTTACAAACGATAATGTATTCTTTTTTTCCTTTTAAAATGAAAAAAGAAGCTTGGCCTACTTTATAGTTATTCTTGTGGTTCTATGAACTTGAATTATTCAGAATTTTAGGTTCCTAGATTTGGCATATGTTCCTTAGCATTTCTCTTGTTTAAAATGAATTTCTCTTTTCCTGCCACTCACGTAAACCATTGATTATCTAAAATCATTGAGTGTCCTCCATGCAGTTGGATAATTGAAACTAGATCTATTTAAATACATAATGAATACCTGAGCCTCATCTTAGCTCTGCACTCAAAGGGACTCTTATGCAAAATGCATTTTTTGCTGATTATATTCCACCGTTGGCACGAACTTTGCTTATTCCCTTCACTGAACTTTATACAGTATTTATAGCATCACCAGAAGGCAAAGGAAGAAGCACAAAGTTCACTCTCTCTACCTGTCTGCCGCTGTTTGTTTAATGGAAGGTGATGAGTGGTGAGCAGGTCGCGCAGGTACCATTGGGTGGTCTCTCCTTCCTACCTTTGTGACCACTGGATTCTGACGAAGGGACCTATTATGGACCCGATGTCCCTAACTAAACTTGCCTGGTTTAATAAGGTGATGCAAGGTTAGGGACTTTGGATGGCTTTTTCTAGCATGTCAGGTTTTGAATCCTGGAGAGGCCATGCTGGAAAGCATTGTGTCAAGTTAGCAGTCTGCTGTGATCAACTCTGAGTTGTTAAGCCTGTAAACGGTTGTGAAATGTTGTGAGACTTTTCTCCACTTAACTAGCTGTTGAGAGCAGTCTGCGGAGGGTTCACCCTCTCTCATCAACCCACAGCTCCCTGCATGACACTGCAAGAGGACAAACTTTGGTGTAAAGCTCATTTAGTGAATTGTGCTTCTTAGAAATTGATTTGGTTTAATGACAGAGAATGGTGTGGACCGCTGTTTTATTTAGACAGGACAACAGGAGCGAAAATTCTCTCTAATGGAACTGCCTTCAGCCACTGACAGGTTTTAAAGACTTTGGAGGGCTGAGGCATATGTAACAGTTAAAAGGGCTGATAGCTAAATATTTCATAAAGCTGTCACCACACATTTCTGTATGTGTTTCTCTAGGTTTGGGGGATTGTTGTGGGTTTTTCTTTTTTGTTTTATTTTTCAATTACTCTTTTTTCTTTTTAATTGTGGTGAAATACACACAACATTAAATTAAACATCTTAACCATTTTTAAGTGGACAGTTCAGTGGCATGAAGGACATTGGCTTGGTTGTGCAGCCCTCACCCCTTCTATCTCCAGAACTCGTTTTCATCTTGCAAAGCTGAAATGCTGCACCCGTTACATAACAACACTCTGTTTCCCCCCATCCCAGCCCCTGGCAACCACCATCTTCCTTCCTTTTAAATAAATAAGTTCCAGGATAGCTTCGTTGCCAAAATTAAAGATACACCTTTCAAAGGATGTTTAACATTGACTGGTGTCAGCTTCCTTCATTTCTACTTTTTAAATGGGAGGCAAACCCAAGCTCTCTGACCTCAGCATGGACTGTGCTGCTATTGGCTGAGTTTGGCTGGGATCCTCGCAGGCTGGGGGGAAGAAGGAGGCCCCCTTTCATTAAGTAAAGAGAGCAAAAGGCTTTTGTTCCACGGAACATACCAGACTGTGGTCCTACTTGGGGTTCAAAGTGTGTCATACAGACTTCCTTATTTTCAAAGCATCAGCTATTTTGCAATGGGATTTTTACTTTGCTAGTATGTGAGTCAGGATGGGTTGGATTATGCTATAGGAAGGAGCGACCCTCAACTCTCAGTGACTTACCATACCTTCTCCTTCCTGCCGTGTGTCTGATGGAGGTTGGCTCCAAAGCTACACTCTCCCTGGACGGTTAGGAACCCAGGTGGACAGGAGCTCTATCTTGACACATGCTTCTGCGACTGTAGGCAAAGGGGCAAGAGTGAGGTGAATCAGGCTTTTGTTGAGTAGTGACATGTGTTGCTTCTCACATTTCATTGGCCAAACCCGAGTGCCATGGCCATGCCTGGCCTCAGAGTGGGCAGGAAAGTTCTACCCTCCCACATTCCGGGAAGGCAGAGAGCTTAAAATGTGGGGTGGGGTGAGCCATGCTCATGACCCTGCAGCTAGGGCTTTAGAGCAGGTATCAGGAGCTAGGGGACAGGATCGGTATGTCATATTAAAAAAGGAAAAACAAAACAAAACACTTTTTTAAAAAGCACAGGATTGGTGGAGATGGGGGTTATAATGAATTACTTCCTAAGTAATTTAGGAAGTGTCCTTCCTAATTTTTTTGGGCTTTTGTTTCTCCATCAGTAAAATGGTCATGTTGAATCCCTTCTAGATGAATATTTTTATTTAAAATTTAAGTTCCTAACATGTTTTAGCAGAGCTTGCTATCAGAGGTTTAAGATCTTTCTATCCATTCCTTGGGCGTCATGTCAGGGTCGCAGGTATTTCCTTTCCTTACTCCGTAAGTTGGGGGATGGGCTCTGGGAGGTGGAAGGTTCTAACTGAGCAGAGATGAGAGGTTTGTTTTGAGGAAATGGACATGGGCCGCCCACCGAGCCTCGAACTGCCTCGTGTTTGTGCAGGAGTCATAGCCTCTCCTTAGAGGTGTGTCACATCTGCAAGGACCGCATCTCGAAGCCCCACCTTGTCCTTTTAAAATGGGGGAAAACACCGGCTTCCCAAAGCCTGAAAGCTCCTTGTGTCCACTGAGCAGTGCATACACAGTGGAATGCGTGTTTCGAGTCAAGGAACCAGCTTTTTATCAGGCACCGCCAGGCGCCTTGGAAGACAAAGAAATGGTGCTGAAGGGTCAAGCTTTTTGGAACTTCTTTTATAGTCCTGTAAGGATAATTTTTAATGGAAAATTGCACATGAGGTATAATAGTTTAGGATAGTGATAGCAAAATTATGCTTAAATATTAGGGTAATATATCTTAGAGGGATTTTACTTAAAATTTTCTATTAAGGTATAGTATATACACAGAAAAGTATGTCTTTGGATAGTGTTTGACAGACCGAACACATCCTTGTCACACACCCATGCAACCAGCACCCAGATCAAAAAACAAAACGCAGCCAGCACCCCAGTCGTTTCTCTGGCCCTTCTTTCCCATTGCTACCCCTCGCTCCTCATTCTCACCAAAAACCTGCTGTCTTGACTTCTAATAGTGTGTATTAGGGTAACCTGTGTTTGCACTTTATAGAAATAGAATCCTACAGTACATACTCTTGTGTGTCTGGCTTCCTGTCTGCAACATTATGTGTGCAAGATTTATTCGTATTATAATATGTAGTTGTAGATCCTTCATTATTGTTGCTGTGTAGTGTTTCATTGTGTGGTTCCGCCACATGTTCATCAGTTCTGCTGTTGATGGGCATCTGCATAGTGTCCGGTTTTGCCCATTACGGACTATGCTGCTGTGCGTGTTCTGGTACGTATATTTTGGTGAGCACGCAACTGCATTTCTGTCGGGTATATACCCAGAGTGCATTTTCTGGGTCACAAGGTGTGCATATATTCAACTTTCGCAGGTAATGCCAAACGGCTTTCCAAAGCAGTTGCACCCGTTCACCCTCCAGCCAGCAGCCAGCAGCGCATAAAAGATCTGGTTGCTCCATATCTCTGCCCGCACTGGGTATTTGCACCTTGAAAGTTTTTGTTGTTTTCTTTTTTGGGAAATAATCCTTATGAGATTATTTCTTCATCTGAGCTGGTTGTTCCTTTCCTTATTAAAAAAAGGGGTGGAAAAACCCCCACCTAACAAAATAGTTGCACATTCTGAGGCCCCAAGAGATCCAATGATGAAACGCTTTATAGTGTAAAAGGCAGGAACAAGTTTGGTTTCATTTTATGGGCGAGGGTCTTAGGCTCTTTCTTGTGTAACTTCAAAGTGAGATGTAAGGACAAAGTGTAAGATAATGACCTTCAAAGAGGAGATCAATATTAAAAATTTGAAGCAAATTTAAAAGTTAAAGATGAATCTCATATACAGATGTGGTTTTTTTTGTTTGTTTTGTTTTCCTTAAGTTTTCCAATCCATGAGTCTTTACCTGTAGCCTCCAAAGTCTTTATCTTCTCTCCTCCTCCCACTTGGTCCTTAAGAAGTGATTCCATTTGCTTTATCAGGTGATACTTCTGCTGTGTCTTTATGAGGATATGTAGCTTATTGAAATCTTTATCCACAGGCAAATTTTTTTTTTAACAGTATAATAACGGCTGGATGATTTAGGCGTGTCCAGTGTGAGGTGGCTGTGTTGGCAGACACCATTTTTAATATTTGAAGCCATTTCTTTTATGGAATACAAAACTGATGGGATTCCAAAGTAATACAGATAACAGTAGTCCCTTGACTTAAATTTCGGTTGCCAGTCAACATAGAGTAATGTGTTGGTGGGTACCATTAATAGAATTTTGTTTACAAGCCATTACTCAAATGAGTTAGAAAATTGAGAAGATGCATCAAAGGAAAAATAAATCAAATTTTTGTGCATGAAAAATGATGTGAGTAGCTACTTTAGTACTGTAGTGGCTAAATAGATCATTTCTTTAGATGGGCTAACTTTGGAGCATTTATTAAATTTCTCTGGGCTTCAGGGAATACCTGGAAAAGTCCAGCACCTCCTCACTTACAAATACTCATCGATCGAGTTCTTAAAGAATCCTGAATAGCAACTTATTACACATGTGCTGTCTCCCCAAAACTATTCTGACTTTTGCCTTTCAGCACACCCCTGAGTCGCACTAATCCCACTTTGAGGTCACCTGTCCATCGATGGGTGTCACCCAACATTGTCTTCATGCCCTGGAGTATGACCCTTGGACGGAGCATACGGAGTGTTGCTGGGTGGCTGTGATTCTCCGACGCTCCCATGAGGTCCCCTAAGACAGTATTTCTTCTGGCCACTTTGAACCACTTCCCCCAACCCTAGTGTTGTCATTGGTGCTTAACACTGAGTTTTAGGACCTTAGGATTTGGGTTGCAGTGGTTCACTGGAGGCAGGGCTGTTGTGGCTTCTTTGACCACTCACACCTCGTAACTGACAGGTACTCTCTGGAAATTGACCCTTGCTTCACAGCAACCCTCTTGACTAGAAGCCAAGCTGTTAAGCGATGTAGGAGCACACAAGTGAGTTCAGTAAGTCCGTTGGGTGAGTAGACATTGTGGCTTCACTCAGTATGACCCTTGGTGTGAGTGGGGAACAGGGGTCTGACCTGAGACTAACTTTTTGTTATCAATTCCCTGAAGGGGGAGGTCAGGTTAGCCTTACCCATGGGTGTCTAGACCTGTCGCCTTGACTCCCAGGTATTGCACCTCTGGAAATGCACTCGTTCCTTTCTGTTAATTTCCTAAAAGTGGCTCCTTCTTCTTGCCCCTTCTGCCCCGTGCAGACCACCAGCCAGACAGAGCTGGAGAACTGGATCACCGCCATCCACTCCGCCTGTGCAGCCGCCGTCGCCAGGCACCACCACAAGGAAGACACGCTCCGGCTGCTGAAGTCCGAAATCAAAAAGCTGGAACAGAAGATCGACATGGATGAAAAGATGAAGAAAATGGGCGAAATGCAGCTGTCTTCAGTCACCGACTCAAAGAAGAAGAAAACTATATTAGATCAGGTAATCATTGTTCCTCCATGTTTAGACCCGGGAAGAATCATTAGGTCTTTAAAAAGTTGTGTTTTTTTTTAGCTGCCTTGGAATCAGGAAAACACAGTTGGTTATCTCCTTGACAGCTTGTCTTCCAGGCTGCTGATTTCTTTATTGTGACTGTCAGTTTTCTTCACCCTTTGTTCGCAGTTGATTGTTATGAGCTGAAGGGAACAATATTCCATTGAATGAAAGACAGAAATCCAATAGAGGAGCCTTCCAGCTTCCACCAGTGACATGCTGTTCTAGAGGATCTGTTTAATTAGAAAGTCTGTGTTTCCGTTCCCCGTGTTCTCAGACTCCCTTGGAGCTCAGCTATGGGGGGGATTCATTGCTGACTCCTCAATAAGTTTAAATTTCTATTAATAAATTTGGAGAAGGTGAAGTGCTTTTAAAAAAGTGTACCTATCATTGCAATGTATGAACATAAGTATATTTCATGCTAAAAAGGAAAGATTTAGTGAAATGAACAGAGGATGTTTTTGCCTTCTATCTAGCTGTTGTGAAGTCAGTGATAGCCACCTGGTATCAATTATGTGAATAAATGATATTTAAATCATTGAACAGTTGATGACGTTGCCCAGCCTGTGGTCTTCCACACTTCTCTCTCTCTCTCTTTTCCCTCTGTTACCTGACACTGTATTTGTTTTTTAAATTGAGGCAAAATTCACATAACATAAAATGAACCATTTTAAAGTTAATAATCCAGTGGCATTTAGTACATTGACGATGTTGTGCAACCACCACCTCTATCTAGTGGTGAAACATTTTCATCTATCCCAAAGGGGGATTTCCCTTTGGGGAAACATTTTCATCCACCCCATACCCATTAAGCAGTTGGTCCCCTCTGCCCCTGGCATTCTCTCTTTATGGATTTGCCTATTTTAGATGTTTCACATGAATGCGATTGCACAATACGTGACCTTTTGTGTCTGGCTTCTTTGAGCATCATGTTTGGAGGCTGATCCACACTGTAGCGCACATAAGTACTTCATTCTTGTTTTGGGCTGAATATTATTCCATTGCGTGTGTACAACACAGTTTATCTCTTCATCCATTGATGGACATCTGAGTTGTTTCCACCCTGGGCTGTTGTAGACGGTGCTGCCATGAACATGTGTGTACGCTGATACTATATTTTAAGTCAAAGTAAAAAGAGAGATATCAGCCATTCATCATCATCTGTATCATTGTCAACATTCTTGAGCCTTCACTCTCTGCCAGACCTTGTACTTACTCTTGCATTATCCTATTTAAACATCACATCGGCCTTCCGAGGTGGGTATATTTTACTGCTTTGACAAATGAGGGAATGTCTCAGAGACATGCGAAGGTTGGAATTCCATATGGCAGAGTGTGGGTCTCCACCGTCTAGTGCTGGGCTTCCTACACTGTACGCTGAGCCACCCAGCTCTTCCCAAAAGCTCTTGTCTATTTGTCTCTGGCCTTTAATTCACCTCACTTTTCTTCACATGAAAAAAAAGCCACCTTTGGTAAGTCATGCAGCTTTCTATTGCTAGAAGTCTCACATTTTTTCTTCTTTTATTTGTAGCCCAGATCTTGGAGTTGATAGAGCTATAATGCCCCCAAACATGAAATCTATGATAGGAGGGAACAGAGCAACTAATAATATACTTTCTATTTCTCATGCTGAATTTATGACTGTAGATCTTTGCAGAAGAAACACATGGACCTCAGAAACTTAGGATACCTGTTGTTTATTCCTCAGGATTACAATGAATACTTTTACAACATACAGATTTGTAAGATTTGTATAGGATACAATTGTTAACATTTGTTTTCCCTTTTTCTCACTTTTTCTTTTCCCCATTTTTCACTACTGTAGATCTTCGTTTGGGAGCAAAATCTCGAACAGTTCCAAATGGACCTCTTTCGTTTCCGCTGTTACTTAGCCAGCCTTCAGGGTGGGGAGCTGCCAAACCCCAAAAGGCTACTTGCTTTTGCAAGCCGACCGACGAAAGTGGCAATGGGCCGCCTTGGAATCTTTTCTGTGTCATCTTTTCATGCCCTGGTGAGTAGAAGCTAATGAAATTTTGAAAAATATTAATCTTGACGCTTAATCCTGAGCAGAACTTGACAGGAGTCTCTTAAGTGTTTTTCTAGTTTACTGCCGTATGTACATGTCTGAAGTGCGCTCAGTTTGCAGTGGGTGCAAATTTTCATTTGAATCTGTTCTGAAATTTGTTACTTAAGCCTGTCTCGATGGGGCCTAAGCTATTGTGCAAAGAAAATGTGAAAGGTATTGTCTTCAGAGTTGTTCACCTGTAGTGTTTGTTGATAACTGTTGACATCTTTAGGCAGTGTCATGGTTTGAACCCAAATACATGTTTTTTACATTAACTTTATGGAAATGTGAGTGGCGGGCTCTCTCGAATCCATAAATGTGTTCTTGTTCTTGTTCTCTTTCTCCTAATCGCTCACATACACACACGCCATATATTGAACACAGATCTCTTTGGAGATCTGCCTTTCACGCTATTTTCATCATTGTCTTGGTGACCATAAATACCTGATGCGTTAGAGGAAGGCAGAGAATGTCCACGGTTTGCCAGCTGAACGTATGCATCACTCGAGGAAGAACATTTTCATCTGACCTCCAGATCGGCAGATTGTATAGTTGTGTGGTGTGTTTATAATCTGTAATTTCATGTACTTGCTAAATTGTGAACAGCTTTATGTGCTTCTGGCTCCTTTTCTTCTTAAAAATTGCTGTGCGAGTAACATGGTTTTAGCCGATCCAAGTCGACACCCACTTAAAATGTACTGCACCTTAGCGCATTTGCTATGGAATGAAATGTTACGTCTCAGGTTCCAGAAACAGCTTTGGAAAACCTTAGCTGTGCTGTTCTGTCTTGCCTTGTCAGCTGTACCCTTCAATTGAATTCAGAGCTGTAATTCAGTCAGAGGCGTTTGTATTCTTTATAAATAGATTAGCATCATCATTCAGATAATTAGGGGTAGATTTACATTTTTAAAGAAGTCTTAAACCAATTTCTGGAATTATTAAAACTGGCATCCTGATTTGTTCTGCTAATTATAGCTCAGCTCTTGGTCTCCCTGGCTACCACCTCTCCGTATAGCTATTAAGTCCTGTTTTTTCAGTAGTGGTGGGACAAAGTGCTGTGATAAATAAATCTTGCAAACGGTTTTCAGTTCCCGTCTCTCTCTAGATCTGTTTCTCTGAGACCTGGACACCAGGTTTTGACCTAGCCAAATCTCAGTTTGCCTGTTCTACAAAAACACTGGGGTAAAAAATTCTTATTTACCCCCTTGTCAGAATGTCATGTATCGAGGGAGCATTTTTATTAAGAGACCTTGTGATGTCAGCGAGGGACCATCTGTATTAATTCCAAATCCTGAGCGTCTCAATGGCTCCATTCTTTCACTGTGGCTTGCTGGGGTTTGGAGAAAATAATTTTGCTTTCTACCTAAAACTCGTATGCTTTAATTATTTTCTTCAAAGCCATTGGATCTGACCTCTCTGAGAAGGTTCTTGGTTTTCATAATTTCTCTGCAGACCTTCTAATTTCCTCCATCTCAATGTCTGTGATTTGTGTGTACTTTTCTTTTGGTGGGCAGGCTATTAAAATTTGGCCAGCTAAAGATTGGGGTAGGAGAGTTAGTAAATCTCTTAAGGTTTTTGGTCAGTGATTTTAAGGAAGAATATTTAATTCCATATGCTCAACTCTTGTTTCTCTGTTCTTTTTTTTTTTGCTAGCTGCATCAGTGATGCAAGTCTGGGTGTTTTGCTCCGTCCTTGCAAAGTTCTCTTTTCTACGAGAGATTTCATTTGAGGCAGAACAAGTCACGCAAGCCTGCTGGGTGTTTGTTCCCATTTGCTGTCCTACCTCCTATAGAGGATCCCGGGCAGAGAGTTTTATAGTCTGATTTATTGGACACTTATTTTTTGTTCCTCCTCTTCTTGTCATTTGACTCCAGGGATTTTTTTCCCCCTTGGGGTTGAAATAGTCTTCAATTTAGCCTTTGTCCAGGAATTTTTTTTTTCTCCTTTTAAGTGGGGGAGGAGTGGGGAGGAGGTGTGAGGGTGACAGGGCTAGGGGAGGAAATTGGAGCTACAATTGAAGTACCATTCACTAGGAGAGCTTCCCAGAATGCTGAGTGATTTGCAGTAATTAACTGAAGGGTCCCCGCTGTACTCTTTGAAAGAAGGTTATCATTGTTCTTGTTTGCACAGATGAGCAGAATGATAGAGTAATCAGGTCCGGGCCACAAAGGGAGGCATTGTCTGGGCAAAGATCATTGAGAAACTCTTGTGCTTTTGTCCAGTAGTTCTCCTGCCAGCTTTTCTTTTTCTAAATCCCTTTGCTCAGTTTGAGTTATTATTGTCTCGGGGGTAGTGGTTACTTTTGCAGTTTACAAGGCCCCAAACAGTTTAGAATAGTTCTTATGAGAACCTTAAATAAGTCTGTTATAAATAGACTCAACTAACTGGTCCGCTGGTAACTGAGAATATTTATGGTTGCACGAGTTTCTCTTTCATGCTCATTTTTTTTGGTAGAGACGGGGTCTCGCTCTTTCTCAGGCTGATGTTGAACCCCTGACCTCAAACGATCCTCCTGCCCTGGCCTCCTAGAGTGCTAGGATTACAGGCGTGAGCCACCAGGCCCAGCCCATGCCTTTTTTTTTTTTTTCCCCCTAAAATTGCAAACTAAAGAGTTACTTTTGAATTGTTGTACCCATGTTATATAGGATCTCTGCTTTTGCTTTTTAATGTTTATTTATTTATTCATTCAATCATCAAATATTTGTGAGTGCTTGGCATATGGCAGTCCCTAGCCTTGTGATTAGGGTTGTAGTGAACAACACAGAGATTTTGTCCTATTGGAGGTTATATTCTTGTGGCATATAATCTTGTTTATTTACTTGCTTTCTCATCCATAAGAAATAAGTAAGTTAGTAAGTAATAGTAAGTAAGAAATAAGCAAGTAAATAAACACAGTAAGTGCAGATATCAATGTGTTCTGTAGGAAGAAAACAGAATAATACATATTGACATACATGGCTGCCTCTGTATATGTATATGCATCTATTTATGGCTGGAATGATTTAATTACAAATAGATATATAAGCATGAGACCAAATGGACATTTTTTTCTCTAGAATTTTAAATTTAACGCCATTTATTCAGTGTTGACAGAGTCATGCGAGCTTGTGTGTCAGCGTGTCATAATGTATTCCTTTACAACCTTTGTTTACTTTGAATGTAGAAAGTGATGAAAACAGAGAGGAGAAAACTTTTGCATATTTAATGTTGCCTTTGTTTTGTAATTTTTTTCTCCACCACACCTCCCATGTAATCGTAGATTAAGGTCTTTCTCATAAAAGTTCCCACCAGTGTCTTGGATACCACACATTTCTATGCCCTGATCTGGGTTTTTTTATGTGCTAAGCTGAGATGAGCTCCCTCATCTTCCTACTTTGGTTTGGGACCAAAAACCTTCCCCCTAAAACCCTGGCAGAGAAGCTGTTTTGATTCCTGTTTTTAATGTGCGCGGGGGTCCTTGCCAACCCACTCACGGGGCTTCCACCGTGTTTACACCATCAACGCTGAGAACACGGAGAGACATGCCTTCAACCAAGTGTCACCCAACAGCGCTTCATCCCCGAGACTGCTGCCAGTTGGCATCTGTCACATTGGGAGTTGCCCGTGTGGGAATCTACGACAAGTGGGTTCCAAGACATTCACCTCTAGCAACAAAAAGCGGGCGGGGAAGTTTCATTTCAAGTCTGACTGGCTGTACCTCCTGCCGCTCCCTTTTTTGAAAGGCGAGCCGTGGGTGGCCTCTTGAGACCTCCTGGCAGACGTTCCCTTAAGTGCCTGGGACTTTGCTGACAACCTGTAGGATAAAGTTTAAGCCTGAATGTTTTGCCTGGGAGGACTTGACGGAGTCGGAGATTGTACTTGAGCAATTATCACAGTGGCAGATTTAAATGTGGGGTGTTCCCCTCTGAAATGTTTCTTTGGGTTGCTGGCACATTGCAAATATCAGAACAGAGTTTAGTGTTTTTTGTTTTTCTTAAAACAACTTTTATTTCCCATTCACCTAAACACAGGGCATGTAGGTTACGCAAGTCTGATAAGGTGGTGTCACCATTTTCAGGGCGCTAGACCCCTTCTTTCTTGTCCTGCCACCTTGAAAAGGCCACTCTCATGATGAGGACCTTGCTTTCATCGGGGAGGAGGAAAGCCCCTCGTCCTGAGGACGATTTGTGGAAGCTGCAAATAGTTTTTCTACTTACGTCCCGTTGGCCAGAACTTAGTCACAGCCCATGTCCAGCTTTGACTGACTGGCCATGCGCTCAGCTACATTTGGGGTTTCTCTCACTGAGACTGAAGACAGAATGGATATTGGGGGCCAACTATCACTCACCTCATAAAGAAAGTGATTTTATACATTCTAAGAAAACGAAATAGAAGAGATTGGTAATTGCCGATTTAATATGGAATCCCAGGAACCAAAAGCTGCTGTTTCCCACTCTTTTTGCTGACACTCAGCACCGTGTTCATTGGAATGCAGCAACAGCTCCGTAGCATTTGGGGAGGCTCTCAAGAAAGCTCGGCTCATTCACTTGACGCTGTAGTTCAAGCCTGTGACTGGAAGGATGTCTAAGTCTTGGGAACATAACATATATATTTATTACATTATTTTAAATGATGATTTTGAACAAGGATTGAGTTTGCCAACTTTTTATTTCTGTTCTGAATCCATGAAGCGCTCTCAAAGTCCCAGTGTGTCTGAGTCAGGGATTAAATGCTTTGGGTAGTGGGGCCAGGATTGGCTGGTGTGATGGAAGAGGGATTTTTTTTTTTAAGGGTGAGTCTTAATGGGGACCTCGAGGTGGGTGGTCCTGACACATCTCTCGTCTTGCCATCCTCAGGTGGCAGCACGTACTGGCGAAACTGGAGTGAGAAGACGTACTCAGGCCATGTCTAGATCCGCAAGCAAGCGAAGGAGCAGGTTTTCTTCTCTTTGGGGTCTGGATACTACCTCCAAAAAGAAGCAGGGACGCCCAAGCATCAATCAGGTAGGCTCCAGAGGGGATGAAAGACCCGCGGCACAGATGTGCTTCCTGGCCACCTCCTGTGGGGATGTGTATGTTCCTTCACTGACATTGAGTGTTATTTAAAATCAACTAGTCGACACAAAGAAGTTAGTTGTGGTAGACACTTTTACTGGATAATGTATCCCCACAACACTGCACTCTGCTATTAGTCCATCACCAAGCTCTAGTCTCCCACCTGCATCTTTTCCAAACCCTGGTTAATTACAGACCTACAGAAAGTGCACGACTCAGCCTGAGTCTTCAGGAAGAAGCAGGGTGTGACGATGAAGCCAGATGGGCACCTGAGCTCGGAGTCTTTTTAAGCTGCCTCTGGCCTGGGATCAAAGGCAGCCTCCAGGGAAATCTGATTGTTTCTTTGCTTTTGACTTTTTGGGGTTGACATTAAAATGGGCAGTTCCTCTGCCTCTCGGAATAAGGAGTCAGGAATCCGAGCGTGCTCTCTTATGCCATGGCCCCTTCTGCTCAGGTGTGCGGGGCTGGAAGGGGATCTCAGTTCATCACTAGGCTGGAGCAGCGTGAGGTCTCTGCAGGACACGTGCTGCAGCACAGTTCTTCCCATTAATTTCACTCTTCACTAGCCAAGGCCACTCTCCTGCTGACGTTACCTCCAGGAAACTCACTCTGTGTTGTTGTCATCCTTTCCCTTTGGCTTTGAGAAATGAGTAGCTCCAAAACTGCTTTTTTAGATTTTAGGGACCAAAGGAACATGAGTATCTGTAGTCTTTTGGAAGAAGGAGAATGTCCAATTCATGGGTGGCAGTGGCTGGAAAGTCAGGCATTGAGCATTTTGGCATCGTGACTAGACTTGCTAGTTTGAAATATTCACCCTGTACTCTGGTGCAAAATGAGAAGACGTCACTGACGGACTTGTTAGAAGGATCCCTCCCTATTTGCTCTGACAATTCCAGCCATTAGTTTACTTAAGAAATGAAGTTTAAAAAAGAGATGAATCCTGAAAGCTCGTACACTAAGTCCCTTAGCTGACCAACATTCTCACCGTTTAAACGTGATGATTCTCTATCCTTGATGGCAGCTGCAGGAGACCCGATGAGCAAATGATAAGCAAGTGTGAGAGTGAGCAGTCAGGGTGTTTGCCCTGCGATCTTTTGGGAAGAGTAGAACATCGAGTTTGCTACCATGGGTTTGGCTCTTATGTCAATCTGAAGGAGAAACTGTTTGGAGGAAAGTCAATATTTCATCAGAAAAATCACACAAGAAACTTGATCGTTGGCCATTAAACCTGCAAAAGAAGGACATTAGCAATCAGCATTTCTCCCCTCCTTTTGGGAGAAGCATCCTCTGTCATTATAGATGACTCAGACCACTGCTATAAATGTATTAAATGTATGTCAGGACTTCACAGTTTGGACTTGTGTTCTGTGAAAACCCTTAGTTCGTGTGCTTCTACTTTATTGGTATCAGGTTATGCTACAGCTCATTGCTACTGAAATATGTGACTGAATTTAAATGAATTCAAGAGAATGCTTTAACTTTTTTTAAATCGAAGGCCAGTGTAATTAATGTCTTGTGAGCAATTCTTGTAATTCTTTCTTAAAGTAAGAGTTCTTAAAAACTTTTTGCTTAGCCATAAATATATCGATAGAAATTTACTCATTAATTCAGTACTTTGAAATGGACAAAAATTGTATGTTTTTGTATATTTTGTTTGCATTGAGGGAAAGGCTTTTTCTTAATTATGTACATTGGCCTGACAGTACATGCTCATTTTTGGAGCCAGTACATAAAATTTCTTGTGTTCATGTATCTGGGTATTGCAAACCTATTATGATTTTTTTCCACACCTTTCAGTTAGCAGGATTCACTGAATTTCAAAGAAGAAACAAGCTAATGTTTTTTAAATAATACCTTTTCTGCTGTATTGAGGTTAAAAAAATAGCTATAAATATCTCCTCAATTTCTACTGAAGAAAGGATTACAAAGCAAACTGATTATAATTTACAAATATCTGATCAGATATTTGATCTGCTCATTTGAGGGAGAGCAGAAATTCTTCATTATGAATTTATTTAGTTCATTGCTTTGGCAAGTTTATTTTCTTTAAATTTAGATAAGTATCCAGATCTAAAAGCAAACTTTTTTTCCCTCTCCACTGTCAAAAATGTGGGAAGTGGTCTAGATACACGGACATGTTTTTCACAGTCTTCTGCTCCCATAAATTATTTTGCCTTTTTTGGGATTTGCAGTAGGAGTATCTGAAAACTTTTGTGATGCTTTCTAACAGCCATGCCTATTTCCCTCTCCCTCCATGTTTTGTTTGCTCTGTTGACCAGATTATTTTTTAAGATGCTACTTTTGTATATGCAGGTGTTTGGAGAGGGGACTGACGCTGTAAAGAAATCTTTAGAGGGAATATTTGATGACATTGTTCCAGATGGCAAGGTAAAAATAAACACATGCTCCTTTTCTAGAAGTACCACAAGTGCATCAGCATATACACAGTGCAGTGGTTTCTCAGGCTACTAAACTCAAGTAGACACAATATTTAAAACTGAAATGATCAGTTTTTGAAAGTTATATAGCAAGTCAACAAGAGATGAAAAATCATTCTATATTTAAAACTCGGTGATAAGAACATTCTCCTGCTGACATAACATTTTCCATACTTACCATTTGATATGTAAGTTTCCAACTAGAATATAAGAGAAAATTTGAGTTCTAAGTAGCTGAATATTTTATGCTGTTGCCAATTCCTTTTTATATACAACTTCCATGCCCAAGAGGTGAGTTCTTATTACCCTCCCTCTCTGCCCACACATGCTATTTTGCTCCCGTTAATTTCAAAGAACTGTTCTGATAGTGTGTTCTCTTAAAAAATATTTTGTATTTGCCTCCCAAGTCAAGTATTCAATTAGAGATTCATAGACTTGGTTCAACGTTGGGCTTAGATTTAATAGGGACTTTCAAACTGCTCTGATTGAAAGCCCATAAAGATATTGATTTTTTTTTCTTGGCCCCCCTTTTTTCCAGTCTTTAAATAAATGGACATCCCTAGTTTTCAAGACCCTAATAGTGATTCAAGCAGGCTCTTTGTTGGGCGAGTTCTGATGTTGATAACATGATCTTGATCTGATCCTCTGATTCTCAGGCTCAGCCTCAGTATGTCAGAATTCATCCCTCAGTTGCCATGCAACCGACCAGTGCCGGTCACCAGTGGCTGAGCCCCAGGTTCTCGATGGAGCTGAGCCTCAGAAACCAGAGTGCAGCGCAGAGTTCCGGCTTTTGGAGGGGGAGGAGAGAAGAGTGGCCGTGGGAAGGCCTTTTCTCTCTTTCATAGCCAAACTACTCAGGCATGATGTCATCCTAGATACAAAGGCTGCTGTCCTTTGAAATACTCCTCTTTGGCACACTCCCTGAGCACCTGTCTCTGATGAAATTTGAAGAAATGAAATTGTTGTACCTACATGCAAGCCGAGCATTGTTTTTTATGTTAGCTCAGTCATTTCTGAAGCTGGCAAAGTCATCTTGCATGCCATGATTAGTGCACTTGAATTTTGGAATAGCCTCTCTAGCACACAGAACCTGGAAACTGCAAGAGTTTTTCCATAGTATTTCTTTGTAACTCTTTTGGTTTTCCATTTTTCCAAGATACCTCTTTATTTTATTTCCTGCTTAGAATGCCTTGTTCTCAAAGAACAGTTTGGATGCAAAATTTGGGCTGATCCAATGCTAAAGGCACTTATTTAATATGGCACATGGAAACAGAGTTGGAAGATTCCAATTATAGTTAATGGGCTTTAGGCAAGTTGATTGGGTTTTGACAGTTCTTTCCCTGGGGTCCAGCTTATCTGCAAAAGCAACACTGTTTAAAGGCAGGGCTGACAATATCCTCCACAGTTGAGATTTCATTTGGTGGCTTTTACTGAAATGTTTCCCATCCTTGGATCTCAATCTTTTTCTGTATGGAAGTTGTTATGTTACCACCTCTCAGCCTTCATTTGGAAACTTGTTTCTTCTCATAACTTGCTGATGCCAGCCTTGTCCTTGGTAATCTGTAGATACATATTTACCAGCCACTGGTCATAAACCAATAATTATCAAGGCAGATTACTTACCGCTCATTGAGCATCAAAATCATGTGTACATTGCTGAACTCTGGCATCATTCTTTCTTCCCCTGAGCTCCTAACATTTCATCCATCTCAGGAACATTCTTTGCTTCATCTGCTTAGCTTGCTTAGGTTTAACTCAGCTGTTCAATGAGCACATAGGATACTTCTTTTCCCACATTCACAAACTCTTTCCTCCTCCCAATCCTTGGCAGAGTGACATAGAGGACAGAGGAATGGCAGTAGCCAAGGAAGCTTGTTTTTGCCAGCTTGTGCCATGGAGTTAACCCAGAAGCTCTTTGAACTCTATTTGGGAAACAGAACTGTCTCTCTCCAAGAGTTGTGCTGGAGGCCCAAGGAGAGCACAAAAATGATTACCTAGAAATAATGTAGTGCTAGAACATTATCTTTGTGAAAAAAATTTCCTTGGGGCTTCATTGTTACTTTGAAGTATAAAGTTTGCATGGCAGATACTCTTTCTGTAGGAATTATCTTCTCAGAATCTGAAATGGGTTTGTGGAAGAAATAAGAGCAGTAAAGTTGATAAAAGTGGGTGACCCATTTCTTGCTTTCTTTCAAATGTTGGTACCCACTCATTCATGCCATGGCCACCTATAGATGCTGTGGGCCAGGTGTGCAGTCTGCCTCGTATCTGAGTTTAGAAATCTCCTTGTCCCACTGCCGCCATAAACCTCCTTTCTCTGTAGTTTCTCTCTCTCCAAGGGTCCCCCCTGCGTCCCACCACTGCCTCTGCTTCTGCCCTGGGCCACTTTCATAGGAGTGCCACCTGGGGATGGATCTAAAGTCATCAGAGTCTGATGCCTGCTGCTCTACTAACTTTATATTTTCTTATAGAGGGAGAAAGAAGTGGTCTTACCTAGTGTCCACCAGCACAATCCCGACTGCGACATTTGGGTCCACGAGTATTTCACTCCCTCCTGGTTCTGTCTGCCCAACAATCAGCCAGCCCTGACTGTCGTCCGGCCAGGGGACACTGCACGGGACACCCTGGAGCTAATTTGCAAGGTATGGAGCTACTTTGGATGGTTTTCCCAGGAAGAGTAGAATGGGCTGTAGGAGTCTTCTAAGGCACACATGGAACTCAATCACGTGGAAGTGGAAGTACTTACAACAGACCCCTTTGTTTCAGAGCAGCATTGCATGTGTGAACATGTGCATAATAATGTAAGTGAATGCTTCACCTTTAGGAGGAGAGCAACTCTTCTAAATAGCTTCTTTCAGTGCATGTATTTCATAGCTTTGTAATGAGCATATTACCTGCTCATTGCAAACCTTGCAGAAAATCTAGGTAAAGAACAAAGCAGAAATGCAAATTAAAACCACAGTGAGATATCATCTTACCCGTGTTAGAATGATTTTTATTAAAAAGTCCAAAAGCAATAGATGCTGGTATGAATGCAGAGAGAAAGAAACGCTTATACACTGTTGGTGGGACTGCAAATTAGCACAACCTCTATGGAAAACAGTATGGAGATTACTTACTTCTGGGTATTTACCCAAAGGAAAAGAAATCATTTCATTAAAAAGACACCTGGATGCAAATGTTTATTGCAGCACAATTCACAATTGCAAAGATGTGGAATCAGCCCAAGTGCCCATCAATTCATGAGTGGATTAATAAAATGTGGTATATGTACACCCTGGAGTACTACTCAGCCATAAAAAAGGATGCATTAATGCCATTTGCAACAATTTGCAGGGAACTAGAGACCATTCTCCTAAGTGAAGTATCTCAAGATGGGAAAAACAAACACCACATGTACTTTTTATTAAATTGGAACTAACCGATGAGCACACATGTGCACAGAGGGAAGTAAAACTCAGTGGAAATCAAGCAGGGGGGAGGAGGGGGAGGGGAGGGACAAAAACCTACCTAATGGTACAGTGAACACTATTTGGGTGATGGGCACACCTATAGCCATGACTCAAGAATTATAAAAGCTATCCATGTAACCAAAAATATTTGTACCCCCTTAATATTTTGAAATTAAAAGAAAAGGCAATAGGAAAAAAAGAAAAGAAAAGAAAGCAGCAAATTAAGGCCAGTCTTACTCACAAAATCCAAAAATAACCTCTGTAAACACTTTGGTGTTTGTCCATCCATTCTTTTTTCCACACATATACGTATGCATGTATTTAGTGGTATATTATGGGTACTGTTGTGTAACCTGCTATTTATAATCAGTAATTGTTACACCATGGGTGTCCTTAGAGCAGAGAAAAACTGAAGTAAATATAACTTTGACCTCCATGATGGGAAATTCCTCTTCTTGTGAACATAGAATTAGCCCTTTTTAAAAATGACAAATGATGGAGTGCATTTCCTCTACTTTCACCTTAAGGCCGTGGAAGAAATGCCTGGATCTTTTTCAAGGTGAACCTGGTTTCATTTTTTCCCCCTCAGGGGCAACCAGGTGAGTGGTCTTGAGTGAGGCGAGAGAAAGAGGGAAGATAAGAGCTTTTCTGGCATGCTCGTTTTTATTTTTACATAATGAATAGCATTAATAGTTGTATTTAGTGGTTATATCCGGTCTGAGAAAGAGCCGACACTTTCCCATTTTACAGATGGGGAAAGTGATGCCCAGAGGGCCTCAGTAACTTGCCTGAGCGCCCGTCACAGTCAGCTGCAGTGGAGACACTGAGCCCAAGTCTGCCTGTTCCACACCTGGGTGTAGCCCGCTGTGCCAGGTGGACGGTCTCCAGGACTCTCAGAACCTGGGTCAGTCTTCGGAAAGGACAGCCTGTTAGGCTCGGAAGGAGCTAGAATATATTCTTAGAGGAATGAACTGGTCTTCCCTGGGGCTGCTAAAGTGAAAGTGGAAACCTCTTGTATCATAATTTTATCCTAGAGGAAGCTGGATGAATTAAAAGATGTTTTTAAAACTTCATCATTCGATACAGTGGTTTGTAAATACTATTTCAGCAAGTACCGCAATTATGTAGTTTTACAATCAGCAATTTTTGTATTTAAAAAAGAACCAAATTACTAGGACCTTTTAAAAGAAAAAATATGGCTCTTCATATGAATGGGTGAAATGGAACAGTCCGGTTGAAATTAGCCTTTCAGATAGTCCTGTGTGGAAGAAGAGCAAAAGAGCCACTTGTTTCAGGACAAAGCTCAAATCACCCCCCACATAGGCGTTAAAAATAAATATCACCTTACACGCTTTGAATCCTTCGTGTACGTGAGTTCTAGCTTTTGAAGATAATGGGTCACAATTTTTCATTTTAATTACTTAACAAAATGGGTCTACGGAGGATTTCTGCATTCCTTATTTATAGAGTAGCATAATTCTTTAGAGACCCATTAATATTCTGTAGAGCTGTGGGAGTTATTCTCAGATCTGCAGCTTAAGGTAGTTGGAAGTAGGACTCTCTGGCCTTCCTGTATAAGCCCGACTCTGGGAGGTGTTTCTGGGGAGTAGCATAGCCTTGGAGCAGCCTCTGCACCCTGGCTGTAGACTTAATCAGGAATCGGAGGTTAGGCCAAAGCTTTCCAGTTACCACTGATTCGTGGAAAATTGATCAGTGAGTGGGGCAATGAGTGACTAGCCCAATTTTAGGTACTTTTCAAGCTGTTGCTTTGGAAGAAATTAAAGAGTGAGGAATGATCCTGTTCTGCCACTTAGAGACCATCTTTAGATAATGTCGTGACCTTCTTCCCTATAAAGTGTTTACTTCTGCCCCTTGAAAGGTTTCTGATGGTATCATTAGGGTACACATGCCTTTCTCTATCGGTAAAAGGTAGTCCTGCCCAATTTTCCCCAAAACATAGAAATAAAAACAACCACAACATGATGTGGAACAAGCTTACATCTCATGAGTTTAAAAGTGGAAAAGTTTTTTTGTACTTTAAGAAATTGATGGTGTCTGGAAAGGCATCCATGTAGGATAAATTATATAGTGTCCTCGGAACCGGGTGCCTTCTAAAGCTTGCTTCCTCTTTGGAAAACACTTTATTGTAATTAGCGGAGCCAATTTTATTCTTACGCGGGAAGGAGATAATGGGGGAAAGAGTGCCTCATGTTATTAATGATCTAATATAATGGGGAGTGGGGTGGTTTTTTTTTTTTTTTACCTTTTTGGAGGAGGGATTAAAAACAAAGATGATTGTAAGACTGCCTGTCTTTTGTTTCATTATTGTCATTCTCAGTGTTGTTGATGGATGCTTTCTCTAATATTTAATAATCAATCTCTTTCTTCTGTCTCTTGCATTCAGCTCATTCTCTTTCCTATTCTATCTGATCCACATCATTTCACATCAGTTTGCCATCTGCCCATCTGAGCACCAGTCAAGTTCTGGTATAGTAAATATTTCAAGATCTACATTTCATAGACAAGTCATGTTATAGATGTTACTAGAATGATTGTTGCTAAATATAGCAGGACCCCGTGTTGGCCTATAGGTTTCAGATATGTTCTGATCGTTGCCACTACAAAAATAATTGCAAAAAAATTCATTCATTCATACTCCCTGATATTATTCACATGTGACCATGGTGTCAGTTTTATTTCATGCTTTCACTGTGTCAGCCTATGGCTTTGGATATTCTAATAACCGTTGACATTTAAAAAATAAAAGGTCACTTTGAAGGAGAGGGAAACTATCTTTGGAAATTCTGTTACGGCACTTTGTGTGTCCGTGTGTGTGTGTGTGTGTGTGTGTGTGTATTTCTGTATGCAGTAATTGCATGTTTATATGTTTCCCAGAGAATTTTGACTAAAATGGAAGAATATGAAGAGAAATAGAAGAGGAAAACTTTATGGATTAGAAGATCTATGGCAATAAATTCTGAGACATGTTATCTGTTTTAATTGGCTCAAACTATTGAAAAGATCTACATTTCGTTTTGCTGTTTCATCCTTTGAAATAGTCATTGTAAGATGTGAATTTAAAAAAATTATGCCAACTAAACTAAAAATTGTTCTGCCATAATAGTTTTTTTATAGTCTAATTTGTGGCTACATTGCCTCAAAATGAATCAAATCCTCTCTAAGTAACTTAAGTAAATGTACATTGGAAAACAAATTTGTGCCATTTAAATTTTTTCCTAACTGAAATTTCTCTTGCGTTAACAAATTTTCTCTTGAATGTTTTACAAGTCAAAAGAAGGCCACATATTTAGAATCACTAGGTTAAAATATTCATTAATATTTGGATTTCTTTTTGCACAGAGATGGATTGTGAACATGGTTAGTTCAACTTTTTTTTGATATTGTCTCACAGATATCTGAGAAGCATAAAATTCATGTTGAGAGTAATTCATTAGGATTTTCCCTTTATGTTAGACCTGTCATGACTGAGGGTTCATAATTCAGAAACTTGTACCAAAATGATAAAATACACTGGTATGTATATTTATCCAATGTCCTGTTTTTAGGGTAACTATTTACTGACCAAAATAAGAGCTCTTAGGTCATAAGTAAGACCATTATAATTTTTGCGTGTGTGGCATGTGCTCATTTTTATTTTTTGAAGTTATCAAGCCATTATTGTAACTTAAAGACACCTGGAAAATATGATGGAGGTGGCAGGAATCATCCTTATTACCATTGTTATATTTATTATTCTTTTATTCTCTGCACTGCATTAAGCAATTATTGTTTATTCTGTTTTGCACATATGTATAGATATTTTCAGCACTGTGGCATTTAAGGGACAGCAGGGACCTCCACAGTCCACACCGGGACCACCTTGAGCTATTTGGTGCCTGCCAGCGGACTGTCTCTCTCTCACACTGTGGTTTCAGGAACTAGAATCTTCTTAGGGGAGGTTGCTATTTGGGTGTGATTTCCAGAAGAAGATCTGTTTAAGTGACACTCTTTAGGAGTGTCCACAAAGTGTTTATTAATGATGACAATAAGATTTCCAAGTAGATTTGTTCCCGTTACTAAGACTCCATGAAATTTCATTTCTTTCCCTTCCACCTCAGTCGGAAACAGATGGTGAACCAAAATTTTTGCTTCTAATTAAAGATTTCAGTGAGGACCTGGGTAGCATTTGCAGCTTCGACCTCTCGGAGGGAAACTTCTCTTGCTAATCACATCACCCTAAGTATTTCATTGTTGTTTATTTGTCTCAGTGGCTCTCTGACAAGCAATAGGTAGCACATGGAAAAGCTTACCTGTTTTATGTTTCCCTGGGCTTACCCATTCACGCTTATTATCTTTGACATCAGCGATCCTGGGTCTGTCTGTATTTGAGCTTCTGGTCTCAAACACAGGCAGGGACAGGACGAAAGCCAGGGGCACAGGAACGTGGTCGCTGAATGGCGTCTGTGTCCAGCACAGCAGGCTTCAAACTATCACGTCACTCGGGAGAGGATACGGGTTGGGGGTTCCCAAGAAAACCTCGTTAGCATTTTACTAGGTTTTCATAGCAAACTCATTTCCACTTTCTGGAAAGGTACTTTCGCAATAATGCAGGAAGCCCATCTTGCATGTGTATATTTATTTAAAACATCGCTGCCCCACCTCCCACATCTGCGCACCCCTTCCCTATAGCCACACACGCTCCTGAGGGCTGCATTTATGTTGTATTATTTCCATATTCTCAGTCCTTCACATGATGAAAAATTTCCAGTTTACATAAAAGTAGAGAACAATGTGATAAAGTCTCACGTGTCTATGGCCTAGAATCTATGATCATCAAATTAAGTTTCATCTATCCACTCACTCTCTCACATCCCCCACTCTAGATTATTTTGGAAGCAAATTCTAGATATAGCATTTATCTGTTAGTACTTCAAGAAATATCTCTAAAAGATAAGGATGCTTAAAGAAATTCCTTGGCTTAAACATTTTCTCTCTAGCAATATATTTTCATGTTGCCGTGTGACTTTTGAAGAGCATTTTCTTCATTTTTTTTCTGTATCTTCTTGACTGTCTATTGAGAATTATTTATAAAAACCATGTTGCTACTATTGCTTATTCCTCAAATTTCATTCGAGGATGACTTTTTAGGTAGGAAAAAAAAAATCCATTGACCCATCCTGGACCAAAGGAGAAACCCTGGAAATCTCAATCCCGAACTATTTTAGAATTGTTTTCTTTGAGCAAGTCATTCAGTGTGTTTCCATAGTTGGACACATGCCTGTTTGCACTGCCCCCGGAGGGATTCTCACTTGGGGAGTATATAAATACGACTGAAATCCAAATGCCTTGTCTTCACACTGACTCACTTGCAAATGAACTGTTAACAACTGTCCCAGTGTCCCCATGTGGTTAAGAAAACAACTTCGCCTGGGCACAGCTTTTTTTTTCCCATTGTAAATACAGTACTTTCTTGCCTTTCTTGACACTTTTCTTCTTTAATCAACTATGTATGTTTGAAGTTATGTTTAAGGGCCTCTTTGATCTGATGGTTTTTGTTGAAAAACCGGTGTTGGAGGGCTCAATACATCAAATAAGGGGCAGTGAAGATGTGACTCACTTGTCGCCATGGAATCCTAAGACACCTGTGGAATGTTACTGATGTGTTCAATGAAAAGTATTTTAATGTTTGAGTTTTGAATGCAAATTTTTAAAGAAGTATAGAAACCTGATACCCCTATGCATTAACAAATCTCTATTGTTTTGGGGGAATACGCTATAGTATGTCAGTGGAGAACTAATTGCTCCTGTTTACTATTGAACACACATTTTCCTTCTTTCTTTCTTTATTTTTGTTCCAGACACATCAACTGGATTATTCTGCTCATTACCTGCGTCTGAAATTTCTAATAGAAAACAAAATGCAGCACTACGTTCCGCAGCCCGAGGAGGACATTTATGAGCTGGTAATGTTTATGACTGTTGTCCAAGTACATTTTGTAGGAGATTATTTTCAAATTATATGTGTACTTGTGTTAATTGTAGCTGGTGGAGTGGAACGAGTTCTAAAATAAATGAGCTTCATTCGGAGCCCCGGAGTTGGTGGAGCTGGCCTTATCACACTGATTCCACAGGGTGGAAATGCCGCCTTTGTTTATGCAAAGAGCAGTGCCGTGCTATCGTTCAAAATCCAAGTCCAGAGCGAACGCTTCCAATTTTAATCATTATCAGTAGCTTTCCTTGCAGCATTCATAGTCTTTTATTTTAAATTGGTGACTCAAAGATCAGCTGGCTGTTGTCAGGAAAAAAGTACTAACTTCAATTTTGTGTGGCTTCCACATGTATATTGAAACCGATGAATCAAATCTTGTGGGGTGAAACAAGCTGCTATCTAGTTATACGTCCAGCCTTTCCAGCCTTTCGAAATTGTATTTCTATGGATTCTTGGGGACGTTTGTGTACGTTTGAATTTTAACATACTTATAGGACTTGGGTTCTGAACCAGACCTGGATTTTTATATCTTTCTTATTATTTTCTAATCATATGGAATTGGCCAAAAAAAAAAAAGTGAGATGATAATACTTAATTTCTAGGATTTTGCAAAGATTAGAGATAATGGCTCACATCATAGATGCCAATGGTTGTTATTGTAAAAAACCAGTAACAAGTTCCTCTTTTGTTAGCGGGGTGGTGCATTTTTTAGTTCCAGTAAAGAAACATTTTGTGAGCAAGGCGCCTCTATTTTGGAGTTCATTCTGCTCTGTCTGTACTTAGTCATTCCTCTGGGGGCTGTGGAGCTGCCTGCCATGGATATGTGAGTAACAGTATGACTTCAGACAGGGTTTCACCACAGAAAGTGGAACTGAAAATTTAAACCCAAATATGCTCTTTTTGGAAAGGGGAAGCATGATTTAAAAATTAGGAGGAAATTGTGCTTTTAGTCAACTTTGTTGTGGTGCACTTTACATGTAATAAAACTCTCACAATTTTTTGGACATAATTTGATGAGTTTTGACAAATGTATACAGTCGTGTTTCCACTGCTACAATCATGATTTGGAACATTTCTGTCATCCTGAAAGGTGATTTTGTGCCCTTGTAAGTGGTTTTTAAGGAACTGTAAGAAAGGGTGTGCTTTTGTAACACTGCTAGCATGTTGTGCAATAGAAGAAGATCAACATGATGAGCCCTTTTGCAACTGTTACTTAAGCCAATCAATAGGTGTTCATAGAAGGGGGGACATTAACAGAGGCTGATGTATTGTTTCTCTGCATGGAGAAAAGCTCAGTCTTTGTGCTCTATGAGTAGAAGAAAGAAAACCCTTTTCCTTACTTAAAAAAGGGAAGTACTTTGCTGACAACACTCAAATAGCTATAGATCATTTATTTTGCATATTGGTGTTAATGACTATTTCACATCCTAAATTACAGAGATCATACATATGAGGTGTAGGTACTTCAGACATAGCTTTTGAAATTGTATTGACTCATTTATTGTTTTTAAGCTTTGGCCATTGTGTGGTCTCATCCAACATAGGAGACTAAGCTTAGCCTGTTTGGATCTACAATTTCTGTATACATATGATAACTATAATTTTTTTAGAAGAATCTAAAGTACAAAGAGAACATGGTATTGTTTTTGCCCTGTCTCAGAAGGTCTCCAGCCCAGGAGAAGGTCTCTAAGGAACAAATACTGCAGTCTTGCTCATTTGAGCACCTCTATCTTTACCAAGGTTCTTAACCATTTTGTGCTTTAGGTACCTTTGGCAGCCTGGTAATGCCTCCAGACTCCTTCTCAGAATTATGTTTTCATTTACATGAAGTAGAATACATAGGCTTACCTGTGCCTTAAACCTACTGAAATAATTATCAATAATATTTTAAAATTAGAGATAATACATGTGGTTATTTATTAGCTCATTAAATTCCAAGACCTAGCAGCAGTAGGTCTAGTAGCTACCACTGTTCTGAAATAGTGATGAGCATAAATAACATTTTGAGATATTAGCAGTAACTAGAATGTGATATGAAAATAACTGTGATTTCTATTTATGATAAAGTCACAGGCATTGCTAATATTGCTGTTTGTTGCCTGTATTCATTTATGATTGAAGAAAATGCTAAGGTTCAGAAGAAGGTTTGTAAATATAAAGATGTCAATTTTTTTCTCCATCCAAGTTCATAGACCACGTAAATTCTAATCCTTGGTTCCCTGGTTTTGAACCCCTGCTTTAGGCCATTAAGCTAGGTAATAATGTCATTCTGAGTCAGGGGCTTTCTGAACACACAGCGTTCCTGGATGCTTTTTGAGTTTGTAGGTATTTAATTTATCATCAGACCACGCACAGTTAATTGGTCTCCCTAGCTCACCTTCATTTTGATTTTGATGAACAAGGGAAATTTGCAGGTGTTGGAAGTCATTTCCTCATAAATGACTCATTCATATATGACTGTCCCAAAATATTTTATTCTATGCCACTGATTTGTCAAACAGTCTTTAGTGGTAAGGTCAATAGTTATTAGCAAGAGTGTGTACTAAATTTTAAAGATCTTATTGGAGGGTCTAGTGTGCTTATTTGCAGGGTCAGGAGATCCTCTTGCTTGTGAATAACCAGGAATAGTCATCAGTTTATTGCTTTGCTGGCTGTGTCTTAGTAGAAGTTTGGCTGCTTTTTTATAATTAGTTGTTTGTTGGGTCCAGTCCACAGAATGATCATGAACATGGTCGCAGTCTATGGAGGCACTTTGTAAAGATCCACAGTAAATGTGTTTTTTTTCTTAAAGTGACAGGTGGGAATAAAGAGTTTGCAATAATGCTGATCAATTTATTTATTCATTCATCAGCAAATATTTATTTCTCATGTGTGTGCTCAGCACTAGCTGTTCGGAGTGTTGGGGGTACGCCAAAGAAACTCTGCTCCTCGTGGAACCTGTATTCAAGTTTGCATAGATAGGTATAAACCCATGTAAATGTGTCATATGTCAGGGGGTGTTCAAAGCTTGGAAAAACAAGAAGTTAGGGCACATGGAGAGAGAGATGGGGCATCTAGAAGCTGGTCATGTAGCTCTTTGAGATGTGGCCGTCAAACAGGGAGGTGAGAAGTGAGGGAGAGGGTCATAGAGGTATTTTGGAGAAAAGTGTTCTAGGCTGAGGGCACAAAACTGGTTAAGGCCAGGCAGAAGGAGGGTGGCCCAGGTGGAGGTGGCTTAGCTGGTGTGTGAGGAGATTGGTGGGGAGGGTGTGAAATCGGAGAATGGAGGAGATGAGGGGAGGAGGGAAGCAGGACAGGCCATGTTGGACCTAGGTGCAGTGGGAACCTCAGCGAGAAAGGGCCTGGTTGAGTTCTGTTATAATAGGCTCACTCTGGCGATGAGTGGGGAGTGGCCCATCGGGCGTAAGTGGATGGGTGGGCGTGCAAGGCCTGTAGCAGCCCAGGGGGCCGTAGTCCGGGCTAGAGGAGACGGTGGCTTGGACCAGGCGACCCAAAGGAAAGATAGAAAGAAACGATCGTGATTTTGTGAGAACTCAAGTGCCTGGATAAGCAAATTGTTTCTTAAAATCTGATGATCCTCCAGCTGGTTTTTGAAAAAAGAGAAAACATGCAACATCCTTGATTGAACAAAATAAAGAGACTGTGTACGATCCTTCCTTGTTAAAGGTATTTACGTATAAAAATACAGAATTTCAAAATTTCTAGATCCAGATACTGTGGTTGCATTGAAAATATAATTTAAAGGATAGACCCTTCTTGAAATTTTATGTATTTTATTAGTGTTGTTCACTAAAGCTGGCTTTAGTCTAACTAGCCCAAGGACATTGTGGCCAAAAGGGGCCTATGTGATACTGAGTTATTGTCTGAGATCAGCAGAAGACACAAAGCCTTTCACACTAATTCCAAAGAAACGTAGGAGGTAGTATTATGAAAGACTAGGAAAGATTATTCACAAGCGTTATTCCCGCTGGATCTGTTTGGAAACAATTAGAACAAGCAGTTAAATACTGCCACCTGGGGGCAGGGTATGGCTCTCAAGGAAGTTTAAGAAAATAAAACTAAGGCTCAAACTACGTTGAAGTGAATAAACACAGTTGATAATGTTTCATTGAGTATTCTGTGCTGTTATGATATATATTTGTAAACTTTATTGAATTTGGTATTTAGAGTTTTGGTGACTTATCTGAACTAAAAAGCACTGATTTGGAAATTAATTTGTATGAAAAATTTCTGAAGCATAAAATAAAACCACATTCAGCTATGCCCTTAACATATTGCATTTGGTGGAAGTTGCATTAAGTCAAGATGTTCGAGAAGATCCAAACTGTCCTACGGATGGTCCTGGCCCCCCACAGCCCTTGGCGTTCTATTGACCAAACTGGTTTTCAGGCTCCTAAGTCCTAAGTATTATGCTTACCTCTCAAATGCCCAAAGCAAGTAAAGAGAAAGAGACTGGCTGTTCTTTTTTACTTGCCTGAATAAAATTATTTCTGGATGAATGGCTGTGTGGTTAGAGGTGCTAAGGGACAGATTTTCTGTTATTGACCTTGACTCAGCATTGATTTTCATTTCAAGATGGAATAATAATTTCTAAGTTCCATATGAGCCTTTGACACATTTATTTGTTTTTGGATTTTTATCAAACATTTTGGATTTAAACCTTTCACTTACTTACGTAAGGAGGTAGGTAGATTCCCTTTACTTTGATACCTCTGAGATCCAACAAGAGCTGGTCCGGAAGGCCTTGTAGTATCCTTGTAGTATAGTGGAAAGAGCTTAAGCTCTGGAGCCAGTGAGACCTGGGTTCATAATCCCAGCTCTGCACATACTGCCTTTTTGAATTTAGGAACGTGCTTTCTCTCCAGACTATTCCCTTTATTTGTAAAATGGAGGTCATAATTATTTCATAGAATTAGTGTGAGAGGCGTGACACATGGTTGGAACTTCATTACTGTCTTAATGATGATAGGCCCTGACATATGAAAATGAAATATCAATTAAATTAATTTAAGTGACAACGTTTCTGATGTGTGAACATTATCCTTATCTTGACTTTATACAAAAGCTCTTTTTTCCAGGCTTTATTGGGTTTTTAGAGGGTTGATGAATTTGTGTACTTAAGTTTTCTAGCTAATTTCGGGACAGTTCAGTGGCTAGGAGAAAATATCCTCCATTTACATGATTTGTGGTATGTTTCAGTGCTGTCATTTGTCTCTGCCTGTTTATGCTATCGTGAGCTTTTCAGGCAAAAGTAGTGTGTGAACAGAGAAGAATGGAAGCACAGAGATTTCTCCTATTTCCGTGATTCCCATACCAAGATCTCTGTAACCTCTTCATGATTTTAATAAATGATTTTCCCCGGTACTGGTGATTTCGATTACCTTAGCACTATTTTTTGGGTCTATGGTACAGGTACAGTGAAAATAGACATACAGAGTGATGTCGAGAAATTATGTGGAAGCCAAACTGTAGCTAAGTTTAGGAATTTGAGTTATAAGGTTTTACTTTGACTCTTGATGGGTTCAGTTCAATAAAGACTGTTATGTAGGCCGGGCGTGGTGGCTCACGCCTGTAATCCCAGCACTCTGGGAGGCCGAGGTGGGAGGATCGCTTGAGCTCAGGAGTTCGAGACCAGCCTGAGCAAGAGCAAGACCCCATCTCTACTAAAAACAGAAAAATTAGCTGGGCATGGTGGTGTGTGCCTATAATCACAGCTATTTGGGAGGCTGAGGCAGAAGGATTGCTTGAGCCCAGGAGTTTGAGGTTGCGGTGACCTACGATGACGCCATGGCACTCTACCCAGGGCAACAGAGCAAGACTCCGTCTCAAAAAAAAAAAAAAAAAAACCTAAAAAAAAAATATTGTGTGATGTGATACAAATTTGCAGTCAAGCATTGATTGTGAAAAAATAGATTTATGAAATGATGACCATTCTTAAGAAGTTACTTATAATGAAATCCTAATTAGACTCTTTGTAATTTTCAGTTGTACAAAGAAATTGAAATCTGTCCGAAAGTCACCCAGAGCATCCACATTGAGAAGTCAGATACCGCTGCTGACACTTACGGTATGTTTATTTTTCTTCCATCTTTGGTGTTTGTGTTTTAAGTGAAGATATTTCCTGTGTAAAGGTGCACTTACTTAAAATTTATTCAAATGCCTTTGGGTCCTATTAAAACAGCCTATCTGGCTTCCGTGCTGTGGAGAGCAGTCAAACTAGAAAAAGAAAGGGATTTACCATGGGTACAATGAAAACTTCTGCCATAAATTCCATAATTTTAATCATTGGGGCTCTTCTATCATAAAAAGGAAATGGATATGTTGGGAGTAGATTATTTTGTCTGTCAAAAGACAAAGTCACAACAAATTTGTAGATCTGATTGGCATATGTGCAATTCATGAATGGGGCAGCCTCTGTTCTACAAAATAAAATGAGTGTTTTCCCTGGGCAGTGGCAGAACAGTGAGCTTTGTAAGGTGGGAACAAGGAAAAAGAAAAATAAAAAAAAAAATCCTGATTGGTTCACATCAGGTTACTTCTTTGTCAGGGATAAAGCAGAAAATGACTTTCTTGTCATGCTAACTCAGGTAGATTGGAATCTCTTGTTTTCAGAAAAAACTGATCTGTTTGGGGATCTATCTGCTTCCTTAAAGTTTCTGATTAATGATGTGGCATTTAGCACGAGTGACTCCATTGTGGTTTGGCCTGGTCTATTGGGGCCTAGTGCAGGAGTTCAGTCCAAAATAGTGGCCTCCTATAATTTTTGTTTAACATATATTATGATGTACCTTAATAATGTAGGAATTATCTTTTCACATCCCTCTCCTAAAAACATACGCGTTATCTTCCCTTCCCCACAAATAATAATGTTAACAAGGAGCTTATTTTGTTGTCATGTTGGGTGTCCCCAAGACCACCCCTAGGTTTGCTGATGCACTAGGAGGACTTACAGAGCTCAGCATACAGTTGTACCCATGACTATGACTTTTTATAGCGCAGTGATACAAAGCAAAGTCAGCAAAGGGAAAAGGTGCGTGGCCAAAGTCTAGGGGAAACCAGGCACAAGCTTCCAGGAGTCCTGTCCCAGTGGAGTCACATAAATGGGATTATCTTGCACCAAGTTATGACAACACATGGCAAGTGCTGCCTCCTCGGGAAGTTCGTTACAGACTCAGTGCCCAGTGCTATTTTTGGAGACTGGTCCATAGGCATCCTCTGCCTAGCACCTACCTAAAGTCCAGACTCTCAGGAGGAAAGTAGGTGTTCACCATAAATCACATTGTTTGTACAAGCAGTGTAGGCACAGTCAGCCATGTTGCGGTGTTGGGAACCCTCCCCAAATCTAAGTTCTCAGATGCCAGCCAAGGGCCAAACTTGTAAGCAGGCCTTTTGAAGAACAGCAGTCAGGTCTGCTGTGTTAACACTTTTCTACATTCTGGTGTAGTTAAATATATCATCCTTTCCATATGTTTAAGACTAGTCTTCTTTACTTAGCATTACACTGCGTGGCTTACATAGTAACAGAGTTGGTGCTTGGGTAAAATAAGTGGGGAAATCCATACTGTGCTATATCAGTCAGGAGCGGTGAGGTTAGCTGAGGTAACAAGCAGTCACCGAAGCTCAGTGAAATGTATTTTTCACATTCACCATGCATCCTATGGGGGTTGGCTGGGACTTTATGTATTGTCCTCACTCCATCCCCAGGCCTGGAGCAGCTGCCACCTGGGATGTTGCCTGTTGCTTAGGGGAGGTGGTGAAGCTAGTGTGGCTCACTCCCAACTCACTGGCCAAAGCAAGTCACACGGTCACACCTCCCTACAAGGGAGCAGAGAAGTGTGGTCCTACTGTATTTGTTGGAAGGAGACTGAAGTTCCTGGTGGGAAAACATAAACAAACACTACTACATATTTCTCTCTGAATTTTTTTTTTCCCCAAGACACAAGGAGACATCTCAAGATTTCTCTCTGAATCAAATTATTAAGCCTTTCAGCATTTGAAAATCTTTAAATCCGTTACTGGGCATCAGGGTATTATATTCCTTCTGTACCTTCTCCCGTAGGCAATCAATCTTCATCTCAGAACACTCATTAGAGTATTTTGGCCTAACGAAGAGAAGCTAATTTCAAAGCCCCGGCCACTTGCATTGCACCTTTACACTGTTTACCCCTTGACCTTTAAACTAAAGACATCATAAAGCTAGGAGGATGTTTTTGATGGCAAAGAATAAATGCTTATGAGAGGCGTATTCTGCAGCAGAAGTGTGACCTCAGTAACTGAAGCTGTAATTGGTAGCAGGGGTATAAATAAGTTTTGGGGGCCTCCAAAATCAGATGCTCCATGGTGATCGTTCTTTTCCTCTTTGGTTTACTTAATTTTTTTGGTTAAGGCTAAACTAGCTAGGAACAAGACAAGGGTGAATTTCAACGCTCTTTGACTCCGGTTCTAAGATGGAGTGATTGGGGGACTCAGAAATAGGAACTGGGCACAAAACCCCACTCTACTTTGTATACTTTCTATACTTTTTCTTAAAGTCCCCGAATTGCTCACAGAACCTGTTTACCTTTCCCCGCTGAGAGTGTTAGAGAGCACCAGGCATCAATCTAAAGCGTATTGTAAATGGTGCTTCTCAAACTACGTGACATAAAGAAGCAGGTTTTTTGTTTTGTTTTCATTTCCAATCTTTCGTGACCACCACTGCTTTTGTAAAATACAAAATCCCATGATTGGGGTTGTGGTGATGTGAGATTGCTGTAAGAGGTTCTCAATGTTTAGTCTCTATTTCTGTCCTTACATCACTGTCAGTGTCAGTTGGCACCATTTTCTGGACTTCACTTTAGAAAGCCTTGCTATGTACAGCTGATAACCACAGTTAAACCATTTCTTCCCGGTGCTCAGGTGTATGTTGGCATGAGGTGTTCAGACAGCATACTGATTGGGGAGGTTAAAGGCCCCCCAGGCCTAAGACAGCTGGTTGCCACTGGACTCAAAAGCTACCACGGGGTCTACATTGAGCCTGTCTATATCTGACATTAACACCTAACGAAGTGTGGCTTCTAGTGTATACTGAGTTCAGTATTTGTAAAAGCTACTAGCACATGACACCAACACAAAAACATGTAACAATACAAACCAAATGCTGCTTTGCATTTTAGAACACTTTAAGGGGGGAAATATGATTCAATAATCCAACTGGCTGAACACATTTAAAGAGTTAACATTACGTAATTTCTCTCCCCTGCTCCTCCCTCCACCTCAACACTCAGGTCATTCCCAGACCTTACTGTTGAAATTATTTAATAGACCAAATATGCAGTTACATGGTACGTAGACTAAGCATGATGCCCTAGGCTGCCTTGACGTGGAAGAATGCATCACTTCAGCAACTTAGCATTCCTTTTTTCCTTCTTTCACTATTATATGGAGTCATGTTTCCTTATGTTGCAGGTGTCTGCACTCATCCTGTTATCTGAGTTTTCCTTGCATCCTGGACTCTAGTTTTGAGAAGTTCTCTGTTGTTTATCATTTTATAAATATAACATGGCCATGAGTTCCAGTAGGAGGGATCTTCTGATTGTTCATCTTATGACTTTAGTCTTCTTAATGTCTTCATTACGTTTATTCATTCTCAAGATCATTATTGCAGGTGACACTCATGATGCTTTCCTGTCTTAGTAATGAACAGCCTTCTGGTCAGTGGAGACACTGATTTATGTTGAATAATCTCCCTCTTTCCCCTGTTGGCAATCATTTTGGACTGTTTTAGAGTTGTTTGCTGAGAATTAAAATGTTCCCATACTATTTAAAGCAAACAAACAAAATCTGACTTTGCTAATTAACTGTTAAAATCATTATATCCTTCATCAACCTCAAAATAATCCAGCTGTAAGATGTTTAGTATTTTCTTTATATTTGTTAATGTAGGATATGGTTATAATTTTTCTCCCTGGTGAGCGATGTATGGGTATCTTTAAGTGGAGACTCCGAGACCCGGCATAGTGCAAGAGATGCCCAGCGAGTGTGTGGACGGCTGTCAGGGTCCCCTGATACGAATTCCGTAACAGCTAAAGCGCTGTTTACATTTGGAAATTTTTGGCTTCCACTGGAGTGATCTTCAAAAAAGGAACTTAAGCCCATTATCATTTCTTCTGTCCTCTTTCCTGTCACAGAGATTTCTCCATTAAGGAGAGAAGTCTGACCTGTTTCTCAGACCCATACTTTGTGCCCAGTTGCCCTGTGCAAATTTCATGGTTGTTTGCAGTCCTTAGATGGGATGGCTCCCCCACCCCCACTCCTATGTTTAACCTTGTGATTATTAAAAAAGAAGAAGACCAAGAAAAGAGGAATGGAGAAAATGAGTACCTAAGCCATCTCCGTCGACTCTGTCTGAAGGTGACTTGCAGGCTCTCGACATTGCCGCTCCTTAATTGTCCCATTAAGCAAGCTATCCCCTGGCATCCCATCAGGGTGCTAATTTTTTTAATAGAAAAAAAATTTAGTCTCAGAATTTGATAGAATAATGGCATTTCAGAAAGCAAATGCCTCTATTTTGATGAATCCTATCCAGTCTTTCCCATGACGTAGCCATTGACTCTCTACCTGTTCTAACAGGTTAGAAAAAAAAGAATTTCTCTACCGAAATGCAGATAAATACACCTACGCTAAGGCTAATGTCACTTAAATTGTTCATTTGTAAAAATGTTTTGATTTCAGTGGGACTTCCTGAAACATAATGTGAAAGTTAAAAGTTGCTGTTAGAATGGAATTTAAAATAAGAGAATGAAATGAAGACTTTGGAAAGTCCTCAGGGTGGCCTTGAGCTGTTCTCCGTCTGGGGGAGTTACGGCACCGGAGAGGGCGGTGGCAGTTGGCAGTTCTGCCTACATGTGGTTATCCATTTCCTGGTCCTGTGAACCAAACAAAAAGCCACGTGTTCATTATGACATGGCCTAAAAAGTCTCCATGACTCCCTGGAAACCAGTCTTGTAATTATTTATTCTGTTTTTTGTTGACCTGAGTTTTAAAACCCCTATCTCCTCTACCCTCAGCATTAAGACAGGTATCTATATTATGTGATGATTTTTCTCCCAGCACTGAAGTTATGGCAGATCTTTACAATTTTATCTGTTCCCATTGCCCTTTTTAGAAGTATCTGTCAAGGTCCTTTTTTCCTTTGGGAAAATAGGCATCGGTAGCAGACATTCAGTTAATTGATTAAGAAAGAGTTTTACAGGAGACTGTCCAGAAGCAGAGGTGCCCAGGGCTTGTAACCCTAGGACTGGAAGCACCCAGGATCCCCAAACCACTTAGGACGTCTGGGCCTTGCTCTGCCTCCTTTCTGAAGGATGTAGCACAGCCCAAGGTTAATTAACTAATGGGCTTTGAGCTCTGGAACCCAGACAAATACAAGATAATCTTTATGATCAGATACTAGTAGAGTGTGAAATCAATTACAGTTTCAATGTGAAATGGGATTTGTAAAGTGAGTTGCTTTTTATCCCTGTTTGCAGAATTTTATGAAATTGAAGGGGTGTCTGTATAGCAACACATACGGATGAATACGCACCGTAGAACAGTACAGTGGTAACATATCCTAGGACGTAGATTTGGTCTAGGGGGCTCTGATGAGGGAAGCTGATCTTTCTGTGCTTTGGGGGAGGGTATGGAAAAGACAAAACGATGGCATTTACTGGGAAGTAAGGTGTAAAACAGGATAATTTCCTTCTGTTTGAGTTGATAGGTAGGTAGTATGAAGATAGATGTACCTAGTAATATTTATTTTTACAAGTAGCAACCTCTTTCAGAGTGATCTAAAAATACGTTTTTCTGCTTTGTAAACGGATAGGAACAGGGAAAAGACAATCACTCCAAACTCTAACCCAAACCACTAAACATACCTCATTCACAGCAGGCACTTCCTGTTGTTTGCTAAACATTCAGAAGGAGTGAGCCCTGCCATTCTGTCTTTGTGTTTCATAGGGTTTTCACTTTCTTCTGTGGAAGAAGATGGTGTTCGAAGGCTCTACGTGAACAGTGTGAAGGAAACTGGTTTAGCTTCCAAGAAAGGTAAGTCAAGGAGTATCCTGTCTGCCTGTTTTAAATTCCCTTTTGGGTTTCTCTAGCTGGTGAATGAGAAAGATATGCCCAAAGGATTCATGTGTAAAGAGTATTGGAACGTTGTCTCTCTGAAAACACTTCCAGGAAATAGGGGTTTTCTTCCATTAACTTAGGTGTGCAAGAAATGTCACACTCTTGGATTTTAAATGTGATTCTGAGCCCATTTCCATGGGGCTGGTGGGAATTCCATTCTAATCATAGGTGGTTGTCCTTCTCCATCTCCTAGGACGTGGAGCTCCTGGGGGATCTTTCTGGAGCAGAGCATGAGAGAAGACCCCTCTGTGCTTGGGTCCACACTGGTCCAAGTTGACATTGTCCATTACTTGAGCCTGCAGAGCTCCTTCAAATCAGATGTTCTGTTGCTTCCGTTCCAGGAGGAATATTTGCAGAAGTTGAGAATGTAGGGACCAAGATCCAGCCTTCTTGCCCCTCCCTGTGCCACACCCTACTTTCTCCTTTCGGCCCTAAAAGGGCTCATAATGTCATAATGCAGTTTGGGCTACATGTGGAACCCTAACTCTCCATCCTTTTTCTAAGAGAATCTTTTCAACCTAGATTCTTTGGTCACTGTGTTAGTTTTTTAGGGCTACCATAGTAAATTATCATAAACTGGGTAGCTTAAAACAAAAGAAATTTATCCTCTCATAGTTCAGGGGGCCCGAAGTCTGAACTTTAGGTATTCGCAGGATTAATTCCTCTAGAACCTCCGAGGGAAGAATTGTCTCATACCTCTTCCTGGCTCCTGGTGGCTGCCGGCAATCCTGGGCATTCCTTGGCTTGTGGCTGTATCAGTCCAGTCTCTGCCTAACGTCACATGGCCTCCTTCCCTGTGTATTTCCCTGTCTTGACATGGCCTCCTTATAAGAACACTAGCCACTGGATTGAGGGTTCACTCTAAATCATTATGAGTTCATTTTAGCTTAATTATTATCTGCAATATTATATAATTATGATAATACAATTATTATAATATATAATTATATCTGCAAACTATATCTGCTTCTATTTCCAAAGAAGGTCACATTCTGACATTCTGGGTAGACATGAATTTGGGGGGACACTATTTAACCCAGTGTACTCACCATGAACAAAAGGGACAGGTAGGTGGGGCTTGGAATCCACCTTTGTTTCTTTCTTCTTGCTGTGGAATGTGTGGTTTCATCCAGGCAGTGGCAAAATAATACCTGTTGAATGTGAAAGACCAACACATCTGGGCCAGTTGTGCATAGAGGTAGTTACTTGCATCAGTTTGCCTAAGAACCGCTGAATAGATCAGCGGGGGAACGACTGACTGCTGATCTTCAACACCTCCTTACGTGTTCGGGTGCAGCTGAGTTCTAGGTGGTTCGTGGCTTGCAAGCTACCCGTGTGGGTTATTTTGCCCTGTGCTATAAACACTGGAGAAGCACAACCCGCAGACTTGGCTGTGTACAGAAGTGGCAAAGGTGTGACAAATGGGAAATAAAGTCAAAATAATTTATCTGCTGCTAAGTGTCATGGAGAAAGACTTTCCTTCCCCATTTTCTAGGCCATAGGCAGCCTGGGGCCAGAGTCTGACACATTCACTGAGCTGTATCTCAGCTAAGAGCAGAGATGACAGGGTTTATTCCCCTTCAAACCTAAAGACTGATTTTTATCTCTTGCAGCACGATGAGTGTGCCAGTTGGCGTGGCACGGGGGTGGGGAATCTGCCGCCCTGGTTTCAGTCACATCCTGTTTTAGTTCTTTGCATCTGAGAACCCTGGTGTTAGATGAAAACAAACGGTCGTCTGCACCAGCCCCGTTGCCCCGTAGAGCACTGTTCTCAACAGAGGCGAGAGTGATGCTCATTTTGCCCTGCTGGACCACAAACAAAGATATTTGGGGTATTTTATGTTAAATTTAGCCTTTAAATGAAGACCCCTCCCCACCACCCCACAATGGGGAGCTTGCTATGGATCAGACAGCCTCTTTGTGGATATATGATTATAAAATCTCCTCCTCCAGCTTCTGTCAGTCTGTCTCCTCCTCCAGCTTCTAGATTTTGCCTGATTCTTCTTTCTAGCCAGCTTTTGATATCCATTGTATTATAACAGCTCAGTCTTTTTCTTTTCCAGATTCACTACTTCCAAGTTTTTCAACCATTCATTAGAACGTAGAATACAACTCTGGTCATTGCCCGTTGGACACAAGGTGCCACTGTCCCTGTTAAAATGACCAGAATGTGGTGCAACCAGGGAGAGTTTAGTGGAACGTGGCTCAGTTGAATCTGAATATCCTGTTTGCATTAATTCAGCCGAAGTTTGGTTTTCTATTCTTGTTAGCCACATTGGGCTTTTGGCTTGTAACAAGCTGATGGTTGAGCCCCAGACTCACCGTCCTACCCACTCCCCTCCACACATAAACTGCTCTCGGTTGGACCTCACTGAGGTTGGTTGTACTTGTAGAACTGTCTTTTTGAACCTAAGTGTGTTATTTTACACTGACTGCTTTCCCACTTGGGCATGTTTGTTTTGGCCCATTATTCTACTCTTGGAGTCATCTCAGAATTATTTGTTGTCATTTTAGCTTTTTCCTGATGGTTACACGGGACGGAGCCCAGTCAAGAAAGGCGTGTGTCACATTACTCTGGATTACTTGGATACATCACACAACTTGTCTGTGGTCCGCTGGGGATGGTTTCTGAGCAGGCTGTGATTTTCTGTTAGAAAGAAAAGTTTTCCTCTTTCTTCTACCAAATATTAATAACAAGAGTTGATGTCTATTGAGTATTTTCTGCGTTCCAAGGGCTGTGCTAAGAGTTTTACATGTCTTATTTTATTTAATCTCATTTAGCCCATTTATCCCTTTTACATATGAGGAAACTGGGGCTGGGGGAGCTTCAATACCATGCCCACAAGTCACAGGTGAAGCTGTGACAGAGAGACCCTGACGAGGCACGTTGTTGCTCATGACTATTGGGCGTCCTTATTCGTCCTGAGAAAACTCAGGCAGGCAGCCCCCTGTAGCAGTTTGCTAGGGCTGCCAGGTCAAAGTAACACACACTGGGTGGCTTCAAACAACAGTGTATTTTCTCACAGTCCTGGGAGAAGCTAGAAGTCTCAAATCAAGGTGTCCACAGGCCTCGCTCCCTTCGAAGGCCGAGGAGAATCGTTTCTTGCCTCTTCCAGTTTCTGGTGGTTCCAGAAGTTCCTTGGCTTGTGGCTGTGTCGCTCCAATCTCTGCCTCCATCTCCCCACGGCCTTCTCCTTTCTCTGTCTCTGTTCTGTGCTTCTCTTGCAAGGACATTTGTCCGTGGGCCCATAGATAATCCATCGCGATCTTATCTCAAGATCCTTAACTTCACTATAACTAGAAAGATCCTTTTTCCGGATATGTCCATGTTCACAGCTTCTGTGATGTAGACTTATGTTTTGGGGGGAACCACAACCTACTACACGCTCCTACTCTGCCAGTCGTATAAACCTATAACTTCTTTTTTGAAAAAAACCTCATAGATGTTTTGGTTTTTAAGTCTGTTTCTCCTTATATTACTTCCCTAAGTCCCTAATATCTAACCAAAAAGGACGGTCTCCAAGAGAACACTTAAACAGAAAACAAAGAACAACAACAAAAAAAAAATCCTGTTTTTCACATGTAGAAATTTTATATTTTAATTCAATATTGTGATGCCAGAATCTTTTACCTCCCAGAATTGTGCCTCTGATATGGAGGAAAACATTCTCATTTCCATTTCATTCCCTTCCCACCCATAATGTTTCTTGGAGTCTTTCATGATAGAAAATTGATTTCAAATATTTTGGAAACCCGAATCGGGACAGCCAGGGTGTGTGACTCAGTGAAGTTGGCAAGTGAGAACTTCTCTGTAGAATCATTTTTTCTGCAGAATTCGGGTGGAATGTGTGGATGCCTGAGGGGCTGGGTCACTTCTCATTTCCGCAATTCCTCGTTTGTCTTTGCCATTCACTTGCTTCCTCTTTCCAGTTTGTTCTTCTACATTAGGGTACAAAATAAGAAGGTGGACTCCCTTTCCTTCCTAGCTGAAAGAATACGTTAGTGCCTTTCATATTCTTCCCCAACGTCTCCCTTTCTCGAGCTGTGCAACGTCCTTTGACTATGGGTTCGAACGGCGCCAGCATCTCAGCTTCCTGTTCTTCTAGGCTGGGCTTGTTTGTGGCTGTTCCTTTGCATCTCAAACTTTGGCAACTTCCCAGCATGCTTTGCAAAAGTAGCAGACCCTTTGGGGACCAAAAGATATTCACCCCAACATCGTGATGTAGTTAAAAGGGGGGAAAAAGGGCAAAAATGATCACATTGGGCTCCGTAAACTGTCAACTCTAAATGTGTGGAGTCAGACAGCCTCACTTCTGTAGTCGTAGCCAGAGGAAACGCATTGCATTTTGACTCCATAGAAATGATCAATAGACATTAACTGGCTGTGCCACAAGTGTTCACTGTAGCATGAGCACCCACAAAACACTTTTCGCAATAATCAGAGACACTTCCATTTTTTCCCATCAAAATTAGAGGAAGGTAGCCAGAATTAGCATGTGTGAAGAGAAGCTGGCAGATGCTTGGAACACATAGCTTAAAGAAGGAATAAATTAGTTTGATTGATGTGTTGGGGACAGGCTCAGCATGCTGTAACCTCCAAGTCTCGAACCTTCCGAACCTTCTGAACCTGCGGCCCATGTGACTCTCCGAGGATCACATTTGAGCACTGCAGCCTGTTTGCTGCAGCAGCACCTGCAGCTGTGAGCCTCACAGCAGGAGCACTTGGTGTGCCCTTTACAGCAGAGCTTCTGAGCTGTCGTGTTCTGATTGTGCGTGTAAAATTAAAAATTTTCCATCTTGCGTTGGCAGGTCTGAAAGCAGGAGATGAGATTCTTGAGATCAATAATCGCGCTGCAGGCACCCTCAACTCATCTATGCTCAAAGATTTCCTCTCGCAGCCCTCCCTGGGCCTCCTGGTGAGGACCTACCCTGAGCTGGAGGGAGGAGCGGAGCTGCTGGGGAGCCCGCCCCACCGAGTGGACGGCCCCCCAGACCTCGGCGAGAGCCCCCTCGCCTTCCTTTCCAGCAACCCAGGTATGTCTGTGCAGGGTGCTGGGGGCGAGTCTGAGCTCGGTTCATGTTTTGGTGGACTTCTTTGGTCTGGCAGGTGGTGTTAAAATGTGTGATCGAGATGGGCTGATTACTACCCTGTGCTTCCTGTTAAAATTCAAAGGGGCAGGAAATGTTTTTTTCTCATGGAATAACAAATCTACTTGTCACCCACGGAAAGCTTGATCATGCTGCTGTTTGTCATTTTGGAGAAAGGCGAGTGGTTAGAGGCCACTGTCTGTTGGCTGTGGATAGATTTAGAGACACAGAAGTGTGGGAATCACGTAAGATGCTGAGACTCTGAGTCCTACTCTGCCTTCCCTGTCACCATCTCCCAAACCACGCAGCCCAGCTTTCCTTGCTGCGTGGGGGAAGGACGTGAGTTGGTGTGCCGGGGGTGGAAATGCAGGCACAGCACTTGTTTGCTCTGTTTGTCTCTTAGGCTCTTGCAACCCAAAGTCTGAACCTGAGCCCATCAGTGGAGCCCCCTGCCCTACTCCACTGGGCTCTTCCTCCCCTCCCCCGCCCTCTAGCAAGCTGGGCTCATTCTGATAGAAGCTGCTGGGATGCCACCTGCCTTTTGAAGTCTTCTTGGGACCCCACAGAGTTAGCTCACTCCTCTGGGCCCCAATGACCTTGCAAATGTGACTTCCATGTGGGTCTAATCATATTAAACAATTCTTACTTGCATGTGTCTTTCTTTCTCCTGAGTTTGTTTCCTGGGACTGGGTTCGTGTTCCTCGTCTTTGTCTCCCTGGCTCTTTGCACATGGTTGGCTCCACAAGTGACCCGTTCTTGTTCAGTGAGAGTGAGTGAACGATTGAACAAATGAACAGCACAGATTGCTCTCACCTATTTCTCCATGACTGGGTTCTACGGTTCGGGTTGATTTAGTAACGGTTTTGTAATTATTTTCTCTTTGCAAAGCTTGGGTTAAAAAAAATAAAAGAGCCTTCTGGTTCAAAACCTGAGTTGTCTGAGTTGTAGGTGGTTGGGTATTCTTGCCCTGCCGTTGTTGTCTCTCAAATTATTTTCTGAAGTTTGGATGGTTGAGGAAGCAGAAGCCCTGTGAGAGTTCATTCTTTTGTTCGGTGGCTCCCTGGAAGAATTTGACAAATCGAAGCTTCAGAGAATTGATTGTTCTTGGTTATTGTTGACTTCCTTGGTTCATTCTATCATTGTGGCACCCACACAGCAATCAGATTTTTAAAAAGTGGCTCTGGTGAGTTGTGTGCCCTTAATAACGGGGAATTCAGACTTCAAGGGCTGTTCTTTTATGTGACCACAAGATGGCAGGCTAGATCCCCTAAAACGCAGTTCACACTTCGCTGTTTCTGTACTATGGCTTCGAATGAGACATTATGTTAGGTTAGACTATTTCAAGATTTGATAAGCTTGGACATACATGCTATAAACAACAGTGTGTTTTCAATTTTATTTGTTTTCTTTTTTTCTTTCTGAACTCTTCCTCTGGGTTAAAAAGCAGAGGTTGGCAAACTACAACCCGCAGACCAAAACCAGCCCATTGCCTGTTTTTGCAAATAAAGTTTTATTGGGTCACGGTCACGCCCATTCATTTACTTCTTGTCTCTGGCTGCTTTCCTACTGCACTGGCAGAGTTGAGTAGTTGTGACAAGGACTTACGGTGTTCAAGGCCAAAAATATTTACTCTCTCTGACCCTTGTTTCCTGTCCCCTGATGTACAGCGTGATTAAAACTGCTCACAATTTGTTCCTTTAAAAGACAGTCACTGTTAATGTTTTGTTCTATTTCTCTCTTCTTATAAAAAATTTCTGTACATGTGTATATACATGTACATATGTATGGATTTGTTGGGAAATTTATTAAATTTTTAAATTAAAAATGCACTTGCCTATGTGTTTCTGTTTTAGAAAAATCTAAGTGTTTCTGTAAATACAATTGCTGTCCTGTTTTTTCCATGGTGGATTTTAAAGTAAACCACTGGCCGTTCTACCCTATTAACGTCATCTCCTCCAGACCAGTCACCTTTGGAAGCTGTGTGCTGAATCCACTGAACCTGCTACTGTTTACGACACATTAAAACTGCAGCTTTAGTGGAATCGTCTCTAGAAAATTTATTCATCCCTTTGTTTTTTCCCAATTAAATGGTCGTCATAACTTGGAAGTGACATTTGTTAAATATTTACTGTGCGCCAGGCATCAAGCTAGATGCTTAAAGTGTAACGATGACTATGACACAATTCTGTCCTTGAATGTACATTTTACTGTTGTTCTTTGTGTTTTAATTGCCTCATGCTTTCATATTTTGCAATGGTCAAAAATCCTTCCAAACAAAGTCTGCTTGGTTGATCAAGCTAGGAAATCAAACTGATTCAAGAATAAAGCATGATAGTAAAGTTGTATTATTGGTTTTCTTGTAAGGTTTCTAAATTAGCTTCAAAATTCGTAAATTCCAGAAGAATTCTCCAATACTCTGGGCAAATAGCAGCCCAGGGGAGAAGGCCCTCAGGCCCCCCGCCTGGGTCTCTGCCTGCCTTCTGGTTGCTCCCACTTCCTGGCCCCCCTTAGCAGTGGAAGGTAAAAGCAGAGGCAAGTAAACAGGATACAGTCACCTGAAGGATTGCTCCATGATGAGGCAGACAGAAGGCAGTATGCACAGACAGCTGCAGTTATAACAGAAGAGAAAACAACTGAGAAAATTTGTACAATGGCAGGCTGGACTGTAACCTTGGTCTAAATTTAGAAGTAACTAAAAATAAGAAACATCCTGAGTGGTGGTTTGAGGTTTGATGCAGTGACTGTGTTAAGGTGGATGTTTGGCAACCTTGACAGAGGGCCCTGCCCTGTCTCGGGGACCCTGGGGTCCACGTGGGCACTGGCTGGTGCCTGCCTGCTGGAGACTGGTGCAGCTGAGCCCCTGCAGTCTCGCTGGCCGCAGCCTCCCTGGAGAATGATTGAAGTATGTGATTGGCTTTCAAGGTAGGATGATTTCTGAACCTCTTTCTCATAGAGAGGTTTGGTTCTTCTATGTAAAAGCGTCGCAGCCTAGTGGCTAAGAGTAGGCTCTGGAACCAGGTTCCTTGAGACTAAGTTTGTTTTGATGTTCGTTAGCTTCATGACCATGAACAGGTCATGCTTAATCTCTCTGTGCCCCAGTGTCCTCACCTATAAAATGGGGATAATACCACGCTCCCATCTCCCTAAGCTGTTGTGAGGATTCAATGAGTTATGAAAGTAAAGTGTTTACAATAGTACCTGGTAAGTGCTCAATAAATGGTTTGTACCTGCAGCTAGTCTCTTACGGGGGACATGAGAATTCTCTGCCTGTGACCAAATGTTGCTCCTCTTCAATCTATTCATTGCCCTCTACTCTACCTCATTCTGCGACAGGTGAATTGTCTGATAACTAAGCTTATGAATTATACCTTGTTAGCTGGATATGGTGCCACGCGCCTGTAGTCCCAGCTACTCAGGAGACTAAAGCAGGAGGATCTCTTGAGCCCAGGAGTTTGAGGCTGCAGTGAGCTATGATCGCACCTCTGCACTCCAGCCGGGGTGACAGAGCGAGACCCTGTCTCTCTAAAAAAATGAGAAAAAAAAATCACCTGCATGAATTACACCTTGTTTATATCTTACTTTACCAAGTGAAAAGAAATGAATTCTTTAGTGTAGACTGCTGAGGTTCCTGATTCACCTAGTCTGGGATGGGGTCTGGGTGTGCATTTGTTGTGGTTGCTTGAAACTCCTTGGGTGATTCTGATATGCAGGTAGGGTTGGGACCCACGACCTTATGTCACCAACTCTTCCTGGTTATCGATCCTCTTTTTTTCTGCCTTGGTGGTGATCCTGGTACAGACCACCGCCCGTGCCAGCAGAGAGGGTTCTTGATCTCCACACAAAAAAGAATTCAAACCCAGGGTCACACATGAAGCAAAGAAACGTATTAAACACAGAGTACAGGAAGTATAGTACACTCTCAAAGGTGGTAGAGGGCAGACTGCTCCAAGAAGGAACAGTGCCACCTTAGGGTTAGGGACTATCTTTTTATGCTAATCCCTAATAATACGCTAAGCTGGGGTGGAGTATTCTTGGGTTTTCTGGGAAAGGCGTAGAAAGTTCCTAGAACCAGGAACTCTCCCTTTTCTTAACCTTACAGGCTAACTTCCGGGAGTTGCTGCGGCGTTTGTAAACTGTCGTGGCACTGGTAGGTGTCATTTTCACTACGTCAATGAAGGTAGTTCATTTAGGGACATGGTCACCTCAACAGTGCACGTGCCCCAATTTAAGGAATTCCCCCTTTTACCTTAGGTAAAGATGTCACGGCTAAAGTAAACTAGCTGAAGGGTTCCTGTTGGTTGCATTTATCTTAGCTAAGCATACTCACATTCCTGTCGCTTTCTTACCCTGTTGCTTTCTCCTTCTGACCCTGCCCTAACTGCCTGCGAGGTATCTGACTCCTGTCTCAGTGGAATGATAAGATAATTAGAATGTTATGGTGACATGCAAACCTGCTGTTGTTTTTTGATCACATTTTGTGATCTGCTTCACTGATGAGATTTTTGTGATGAAAATCTGTTGGTTCCTGTAGTACCTTCTCCATTCTCTTTTGCCTCAATGTATGGAGGAATTATGGTGGATGGGCTGCTCTGTTGGCTCAGAGAGCAGGGGTCTGCACAAGGAGGGTCTCTCCTACATGTTCTCTCTGAGACCCAGTTTCCTGTCCTTGGCCATTTGACATCTGTAAGGTTCCTGTTGAAATCTTACCAGAGCTACTTTCCTTTCTTTCTTCTTTTTTTAAGCATTTGTTTTTGTACATACTGGTAGGAAAATGGGGGAAGGATGTCTAGGACAAAAAGATAGTTCTTTCGGTGACTGCTATAGAAAGATCCTTGGAGTGAAGGGGAAGCTGGCGTAGGAAGTTACAAAACTGTGTTTGCGTGAGGTTTCCAAAAAGGCTCTCTCGTGTTCTTGTGTGATTGCTTTTGAATACTGATCTCATCTAGCACTATCAACATTTGGGGCCAGACAATTCTTTGTTGTGGGGAGCTGTCCTGTGCACTGGTGTTTAGCGGTCTCCCTGCAGGCCGGTGCAAGACAGTAGCATGCACCCTCCCTGCAAGTACTGCCAATCACACCTACCTTCAGACATGGCCCAATGTCTGCTGGGTGGCAAAACCTCCCCCAGTTGAGAACCATTGGCCTAGTTTATTAGAAGGTACAGTTGTTTCACCCAGTTAGGGAAATATTTCAGGGAACATCTATATAGGAAGACAAAGCAAATCTAGATCTAAAATAATTTTTTTAAAAATTGCAAAGCATTTATTGAGAGAATTCCAACACAGATACCCTTTTATGGATTTTTCCTCCCTTTGTGAAACAAGGGAAGAGCTAAGAAAAAGAAATGCAATTATATAGAAGTAAAAGTAATTATGCAAAACTGTAGCTCTTATGCAAGTTACAAGAACCATAGTTCAGGCGACATCATTAGTGTCTTTCTGAGGCTTCAAACACTTGTTTATCTCTCTTTGTTTTTAAGCTCTGTTATTAGGGCTCATGTTTATTTTATTTTTGTGGTGAATGCAGCTCTGCTGTATTGTCCCTAGAATTGCACTTGACCAGTTGGGGCAAAGCAGGTGCCTTGGTTTTACAATAAAACTGCCAGAGCTCTGAGGACAGATGCTGCTTCTTACTTGAAAAATGGTTATTCTTGCAGCTGAGCTGGGAGAAAGCTGAATATCTGTGGCTGACACCAGACCTGTGGTGTGTTGAAGACCATCGGGGCCAATGTTGTTGCAGAGTCAGACCCTTTGATAAGCCCCGGGCGCATCCGTGTGATGCTACGTGGATGCCTGTGGTCTGGAGTCAGTCAGAGGTCCCCCCTGGAGGAAGCAGATTGGACGGCGTTTGTTTAACAGGAAAGGCCCCTGTGATAACCATGAAAGTCCAAGGCTCCTTGATGCACTGTGAGGAATTCAGTGCCAAGCGTGGACAGCCGCTTGTGTGGACAGGACGTGCTTCTGCGCAGTACCGTGGAGCCTGAGCTTCTATTTTGGTCTGATATTCCGTGGAGAGGGCCTGGAACTTGCTGCTGAAAACCGAAGGCAGTCAGGCGGCAGGGGGGAGCAGCAAGGGAAGAGGAACTGCACAGATTTATCTTCCCACAAACAAATATGGTGCAGGGCTTCCGACTCTCTGAAGTCTCCCAGACAGATCCTCTGCAGCACATGGTCCTCTGTTTGTTTGTCGATAGCACTCGGAGCCGCCGTGTGCTCCTGCAGACTGTCGGCGTGCCACACTGCTGGTCACACAGCCACGGCCTGCTCTGCTGCCCTGCAGCGGCCGGGGTGGGGACCCGATCCGGATGACACCCGTCAAATCATGTGTGCGGGCGAGAAATGTTTTGGAGTTTAAGAGTCTCAATTGTTATATTTTTAACCATCATTAACATACCTTACATTTGACTTTCACAACAAGCTGACAGAATCGGTCACACCTAAATCTACAGTTTTTATGGATTTTAAAATTTCTATAGGAGGCAAAAACACTGAGATTTTGTGAAATTTAACTGGAAAGGAGTTATTTGTCTAGCAAATTAAAGTTGTAATGTTTTCCCCCATAGTATATGTTTAGCTCTCCCCACTTATTTGTTTGTTGCTCTATAATATAGTTTTGTTTTTGTTTTTTAGCTTTGTTAGAGGGGCGGGTGTTTCTGCTGCTCTTCTATGTTATGGGGGTTTATATGTAATTCTTATAATCATATAGTAGTAAAATGACTGCAAATCAAAATCAAATCCTAGCCTAAGAATTGAATTCCAGCTAGATGCCTTTCTTGGCTGTGTCTAACCTTTTTCTTGCAACACTTCCTCAATCATTTTTTCCCCTCGGAAATTTAAACTCAGACATGAATAAGGGCCTTTTAATAAATCAGTGTTATAATTATTCCTCTTGGGAAGTGTTTGGATTGGAGGATCTGCTTAACACACATTGTTAACACATCGCATGAGGCAAGAATTATTTTCTCCTCCTTTAAATTTAAATCCCACTTGGACTTGAATGAAGTCAATGTGCATGTGTCTAACCTGAGTAAATGAAAGGTGGATCTAAATGTAAACTCCCATGAATGTGTTCGTACTGCCCCAAATCTCCTTGTTGTCTGTCCAGGTAACAGTGTGTGAGATGTAGCAGTTGCAAAGGTTTTCTTAGTCACAGAGACATTGTTATGATGTGGAAGTAATTTAAAAGGCAAAGAAATGATTTTACCTGTTCACAACAATGAAGTTTATTTATAGCAGCTTTTGAGATGGCCTCTATAGGTCCTAATTGTTAGCAGAGCTGTGTGTTGTGTTGTTGTTTCCTGGTACGTAAATGGGGGCAGGAATGTCCAGAACAAAGAAGGTAATTCCTTCAGTGTCTGATGTTAGGGAAAATCTCTGGTAGTAAAGGGGAAGCTGGAGTAGGAAGTTGCAAAACTGTGTGTATGGGATTTCCCAAAAATCTCGACAATGTTGTGTTCAGAGAAGGCCCTGAAGTATGGGAGTGAGAACATTGCCTCTTTCACATGAATTTCCTATTCCTGCCATGCTGGCGTCTCTCCTCAGCTTTCTTGAAGTGCACCACTGTCAATTCCTGCTTGCCTTTCTGACTTTCTTTGATCGCTAAACTTCCCCAACCACTTATTCGTTATCTGCTGCTGCATAACAAATGACCCCAAAGCAGCCATTTTATTTGTTCACTGTTCTGTGGCTCAGCAGTTTGGGCCAGGCTCAGCTGGTTGGTTGTTCTGCTGTCCTTACCTAGAGTCTCTCATGTGGTGGCTCTCATGTGTTTGTCATCTGGTGTCATCTGGTGGCTTGCCTGGGGCTGGATAGTTTAAGATGGACTCAATCCCAAGATTGGTGATTGGTCAGCTGGGCCTCCTCTTGCTCAGGTTTCTCATTCTCAAGATCTAGCTTGAGGTTTCTTTGTATGGTAGGTTCAGAATTCCAGAGGGGGTGTGGAGGGAAAGACCAGAAACTGCAAAATCACTTGAGGCCTTGGCTTAGAATTCACACATCATCACTTATGTCTCATTCTGTTGGTCAAAGCAAGCCATGAGGCCAGCACAAATTCATGAGGTGGAGAAATAGATACAAAAGTCTGTGCTTAAAGGGGTGGGAGGAACCATCACTCTCATCTTTGCAAACTGTCTGCCACAAACTGCATTGCCTTTTCTCTTCCTAACTCATTTTATTAATTTTTAATCTTCAGTTAAGGATAGAAAGCATGACATAATGAGGTTAAAAAAGAATATATGCCTTAGAATCAGATCTAACTCCAGTTATTGATTTATATGATTTTTTTATTTCAGATGTTAATATTTTGCTAGATATATGTATTAAAGGTAACTTTTCTCAGTCTGTTACATGCCTTTTTTTTCATTTATGGTGCCTTTTGACAAAGAAAAGGTTTTAATTTTAGTAAAATCTGATCTTCAATCTTATATGGTGTATACTTTTTATATCTTGTTTAAGAAATCTTTCCCTCAAGGTAACAGATATTGTTTTCTATATGTTCTTCTAAAAGATTTACAGTTTGGGTTTTACGTTCTGATGTATACCTCCCTTGTAGTGATTTTTATGAATGGTGTGAATTAGGATCCAGGGTTATATTTTTCCATGTGGGTGATCTACTGTCTTAGAATAATTTATCAAATATTCTATTCCTATTTCACTGATGTGCAATGGTACATCTGCTGTGTATCACACGTCTGGATTGTCGATGGTTCGACTTACTACTTTTCAACTTTATGATGGGTTTATCAGCACGTAACCAATTTAGGTTGAGGAACATCTGTATGGTGGGGCTGTTCCTGGGCTCTCTGTTCTGTTAGCCTGTTCTATACTGATTTATATTACTGCAATTTTATAGTATTTTAATATCTGGTAGGCAAAGTACCCCAATCTTGTTTTTCTTCTCTAAAATTGTTTTTCATGTTTTGGCCTTTTTTTCTTCCATAAAAAATTTAGTTCCTAGAAAAATATTGGCAGTACAACGTGCATGAATACAGATTCTCTGACATTGCATGAGATTTTTATTGTGTCCTAATTTATGGCCTGTTTGCATAAATTGCTAATCCTTGGGAAAAATGTATGTTCACTAATTTCTTGGGACTATTTCTTTGAAATACATTCATGGGCCAACCTTAATAATTACTGATGTTTACATCTCCTCTATCCTCATGGAATTGATTATGTCTGACATTTATAGAGCTTTCCTTACATTTGCCTAATATATTTTTCAATCCTTTTAATCTTCTGTTTCTTTATGTTTAGGTTTATTGCTTTCATATAACATACAGCTGGGGCTTTGTTTTGCATTTTTTTTTTTTAACTATACACTTATTTAGATCTGTGTATCTTGACTTTCATTTTATTGTGCTCAATTTGTCTTGCTTGTTTTTCCTTCCCTTCCCTGCCCGCTTCTAGGTTGCTTTTGTAAATTCCTCTTTCAGCTTCTATAATCAATTTCTATTCTTTTAGTTATTGCTCTTAAAATTTTAACATGATTCTTAACATAGGCAGTTTTTCATATAGCAGATAGTGTAAATTTGAACCCCTAACACCATGAGGCCCGTCCTACAGTTATAATCTCAGGGAAGAAACTTGACTTGCTCCCTCCTTACCCTCCTACCTTGCATTATAAGAAGAATTAGACAAGTTTCCTTTTTTTTTTTTTTTGTTTTGCCAATGAGTACTTTTTTCTTTTAATAGTTTTGCATCTTTTTAGACTCAGGGGTATAGTTCCCCCAGGGACCCGTATGGGTGTGAGAGATTCTAATTCCCTAAGTTGTACTGACCCAAGACCCATTTTTCTGTCTTATGACTTTAAAGTTAAAACCAAAGGCCCGGGGTCCTGCTTCTGGGATATGTATGGGTGCATTTTTGATCGTCACAGAGACTGGGGAGTCCTAATACTGTTTAGTGCCCAGGATCCAGGGAGCCTAGAGCCAAGTGTACACACGAAGAGCACAATTCTTTCCCAAAAGAATTGTTCCCTGCTAATGCCAGTGCATTCTCACTGCTTTGGGAAACACCGCTCTGGGCTTGGGGATTGGTGGCTAGGACTACATGGCATGGACACCACCTACTTCAGCTTCTTCATTTTAGGCTCTGGGAATTTCTTGGAGCTCAGCCGTATGTTTAAAAAGGACACTTGTCCTATTTTAGTTAGCATTTCTAAGTATTTTGTAGAAGTAGCATTTATTTATTTGTTTTTCAGGATACCTAGCCCATAGTATTGTTAGAAATGAAAATCCTTTTATTCGTTTTCCCATGATTTCACGAGCATCAGCTCTGTCTATCCCGGCCATTGTGTTAAGCTGTGGGGAGATGCAGGGTCAAGACATCTGACTGCACAGCCTGTGAACGGTGCAACTCTGGGAGGTCACCATTCTGCAGGCCGTGAAGGGCGCCCTGTCACTTGTGCAGCCTGGCCGCTCTGGGTACAGTGCCGAGCGTACCGTGCCATCAGAGCACTTCGCATAGCGCTGTTGGCGCAGGGTCCCTAAATGAGCTCGTCAGCTCCTTCCCATCAGGCAGGGATCAACTCTTGCTCTTCTTTCTGGCCCCAGCACGTAGCTCATTGTAGTGATTGACTACACAATAGTCAATCACTTCTATTTCCATAGGAGGTGATGGTGTGACATAGATGATGTCTGCCGAGTCACCCAAGCTTCCTTCTTTAACCACTACCACCTTATGAGGAGTAATGAAAAGAAGTGCAAGAAAATCCAAGCACTAGGGCCAGAGCAAGAGGGGCGAGGAGGACAGAAACCTCCAAACCATGCAAGGTGCAGTCACTTAATAGGTGATTCATTCCAGCGAAGGGGAAGGGGACTGCAGGAGGCAGCCTTGGTGCCAGGTTTGCTCAGAGGTCTTGGCCAACTTGGAATCTGAATAGAAAGTGATACCAAGCAGCTCATGGCTGTGATGGTGTCGCTGGAGTGAGGCAGCCACTTTGCGGACTGAGCTAGCTTTCATCCAAAGTGGCAGAGGCTCCTTCCACTCCCATTTCGTCTCTCTCCTCTCTTGTCTGGTGATAGCGATAGCGCTGTAGTCTCCGGTCCAGTGTCTGGCATATTCTAAGACAGTGGTATTTAAACCATTGTCTTATCAGATTTGGCTAGAGAAAGTTTTTAAATGTTCTAGTCTTTCTACTCCAAGTATGGTTCCTGGACCAACAGTGTTGATTAGCATCACTCAGGGCTGTTGAGAATTGCAGAATCGTAGGCTCAGCCCTGTAACTATGGAGTCAGAATCGGCATTTAACACTATCTCTAGGGGATCCAGATGCTCTGTACATTTGAGAAGCCTCCAGAGGAAAGGAATTCTAATGTTCTCTTCTCAATGCAGAGAACCACCAGAGTAGGTGGGCATTCAGGAAGTGTGAAAGGAAGGGAGTTGCCCGCACTTTTGCGCAGAATATCATGGGAAGAGTGGGTACTATAGGATGTTTATAGTTGGCCAGACTTGGCAAAAACAGACATCACAGGGTTTTTCAGGGAATGGTATGGACAGTCTGCTATTTGTTGTGCTGCTTCTCCGTGTAGTTTATTCAGTTGTCTCAGCAATGAATGAATGAATCAGTTAATTTATAATATACAAAATATATATTCTTATATTATAAATTATGATTGTCTTAGCTTGGGGTCCTATAACAAAATACTGTAGGCTGAGTGGCTCAAACAACAGTCATTTATTTCTCACAGTTTTGGAGGCTGGGCAGTCCTATCATCTGGACGCAGGCCTATTCCGTCCCTGATGGGGGCCCTTTTCCTGGCTTGCAGATGGCCACCTACTTACTCCTGTTCTCACATGGTGGAGAGAGAAAAAGGGCTCTGGTTTTTCCCTCTTCTTATGAGGACCCCACCCCCATGACCTCATCTAAACTCAATTATTTCCCAAACACCCCTCCTCCAAATACTATCACGTTGGGAGGTAGGGATTCAACATGAGAATTTGGGGGAGGGGATGGAGACACAAAGGTTCCGTCCATAACAATTATTATATATTATAAAATACATATTGTAAATTGTAAAAACGTAATATAAAGTAATACTACCAGTAGTAACAACAAAAACTACCATTTTATTGAGCCAAGATGATGGACCTTGTACTTGGAGGGTCTAACAGTATGTGTACACATCGTGAGCTCAGTTCCTTGTCCCCCTCACACAGGGGTGGCTTTTAGCTATTACTGTCATGTTGACCCGTGCTTTCTTCTGATCACGTGTGACAGGGCACAGCCTTGGCAGTGAGCAGGGCAGCAGTGCCGAGACCGCGCCAGAGGACACCGAAGGGCCAGACTTGGAGTCCTCGGATGAGACTGATCACAGCAGCAAGGTGAGAGATTTTCATTTTCACATCCCATGTCTTGAACCACTGAAGAATCACAGCTGACGTGTCACCTCTGCAGCTGTGTGTGGTTAGAAGGCCGCTCCATGGACAAAGTGTTTTTACTTCTGAGATGTTGCCAAACAGCAGGACATGAAATCCCAATTACAGCCTTGATAACAAGCCCCTAGGTGAGAATGTAGGGCAGAAATCACTTGCAGTGAAATGAAGTCCTTTTTCTTTAATTCATGCCACCGCCGGAGTGCTCAGTTAATGCCACGGCTTTATCCTGTTTTCTTCTTACGTCTTCATTTGTGTCCCATGAAAGAGCATCTGAAATGTGAATGATGGCGTCAGCTATGCTTTCTGGCTACTTAGGTTTCTGTAATGAACTCCTTTTGAATTATCTGTGTTCGCCTCTTGTTAAAGGTGAGCACCTCGCACATTAAAGGGAAAGAAACAATTTTTTTTTTAATTCACTCAAGTAGACTGTTCTTTGGTTAAACCCTGTAAGGAAGTTCTTCTTCTAAATCTTTGATGCAGGGTGCTGAAATTGTTGCCCATAATTCATTGTGCTTCTCTTGCACTTCATAAAGAGTTCCATGGGTCAGTAGCCTCTTTTCATCACGATCTTCAAAACACAATTTAAAGACTGTTACCTATATCCAAAAGACACACTTCCCCCACCATAAAAACAATTGCACGTGATTATGTTTCTGTGCTTATGCATCTTTTTGTATAATGTTGTTGACGTATTTATGTTGATGCTTCTACCTGTCTCCCATTCTTTTGCTTGGCATATACCAGTCACTTAACCTTAGCAAATCGTATAACTTTAAAGTTTACCTTTTTTCCTTCATCTGTAAAGTGTGATTCTTGCCTTTGCTTGGTGATTGGATTTTTGGGTAAGTCAAATAATACAACTATGGGAAAACTCATTGATAATGGAAATATGCTTTTCAAACATGAACTGTTATTTACAAACTTACATTTCTACGTGTTTCCTGTCTTATCTCCTTCTGTATTTATATATTTCTGTAGGACTTTGTTGGGTGCACGTTTGCTCTTTTTTTTTTTTTTTTTTTGAGACAGAGTCTCACTCTCTTGCCTGAGCTAGAGTACCGTGGCGTCAGCCCAGCTCACACCAACCTCAAACTCCTGGGCTGAAGTGATCCTCCTGCCTCAGCCTCCCGGGTAGCTGGGACTACAGACACACGCCACCATGCCCGGCTAAGTTTTTCCTATTTTTAGTTGTTTGGCTAATTTCTTTCTATTTATAGTAGAGACGATGTCGGCTCTTGCTCAGGCTGGTGTCAAACTCCTGAGCTCAAAGGATCCACCTGCCTTGGCCTCCCAGAGTGCTAGGATTACAGGCGCAGCCTGTTTGACTCTTCAACATCTCGTTTACACATATTCGTTTCTCCTTCACCACCATAGGGTTGTCATTCTCGGTGTCTTTCTAAGTTGGGCACGATATAAAATTTAATATTTGAAGGTAATGTTAATATTTATAGACTGAAGAGCATTATCTTTTTGTTTATTACTAGAAAGTAGATCAATGGAAATGCACGTTTCTTTTAAAGCCAAAAAGCAAAACAAAAACTGCTTAAAGTTACTTTTTATTTATGTGATCCTTACATTACTTTTACCCACTTTTTTTTGGGGGGGGTGGGGGTCAGTTGCCTTCAAGAGAAACAGATATTTCTATACTGACATAAGATATTTTGGAGGGTATTTATTAAGTTATTCTATTACAGGATCTACAAAAATTTTAATTTTCAATTTCTAATTGGATTTAGAAAAACTATTTTTTTTCCCGTATCCAAAACATTTATTTTTGAATACTTTTTAACTTGGATCATTTTTACTTCGCTGTAACAGCTCAGTGTTCTCATCTCCTTGTGGATTTTGGGAGAGATTGTTTCCACTTTAAATATAGTGAGTCATGAGGTCATAAACAGAGTCCTCTATAATATGAGAGTCTGGCAGTGGCGAGGAAGGAAGAGGCCCCAGGGCTTTGTTGACTGGTCCCATGTGTCTCTCTGACTTCATGCTTCCTTTTCCAGAAAACAAGGCAGGGGAACGCATCTGGATTAGAGAGGGTCAAATGTAGAAATAGGTGATTTCTGTCCCTGGTTTCTCTGTAGAAATTCATGGTGGGCTTTCTAAAAAAAGGAGAGAATTTTCTCAAAATTATTGACAAGTTTGGGTGCTGATTTGAATATTTTTAAAGATCATCCAATAGACTGCATTCAAACCATAGGTTCATATTTCTTTGGAACACTGTGTAATTCTGTACCCAGAAATACTTCCTAATTTGGGTTTGATTCAGGTTTTATCTTCCTTATTAGAAATATTTTATCATGCAACCCAAGTTAGTTAACTAGAATAACCTGTGATGAATTAAATTTCTCATTTAGGATATTTGAAAGCAAAAGCATTAAGTGAGCAGTTCTTGGTGACTGGGTCCTATGGTGTATTGTTAATAATAAACAGATGTAACACTTATTTAATGTTTTGTATATATTAGGTACTGTTCCGTATTAACTCATCTCGTTCCCATAACACTCCTGAGAGAGATACTATTATTTTCCCTATTTTATAGATGAAGATACTGGAACAGAGAGGTTAAGTGACTTGACGAAGGTCACACAGTTCTGTAAGGCAAAACCAATATGCAAACCCAGTTTAGCTACAGGCTTTGTATTGTTAATGCTTATGTTAAAACTACCTTTTGTCCAGATTCTTATGGTCTGGTGTTAAATACCAGGCTTTATTAAAAAAAAGGAATTAATGTATTTGTTGTGCTGTAGGCCAATTAGATATTTAGTGATTGAACCCACTTAAATATTTTCCTAATGCTTAATCTTTTTTTTTTTTTACATTTTAAAGTAAGAGCAAGCAAATACCTTAAGTTTCTTGATTAAGATGAAATATTTTTTTTTGATGCATCTCCCTTATCAGTATGTACTTTTTCTTGAGAATAAATTGAAAATTGATTTTTAAATTGTTAGCTATCTAAATGTGGAAGGATGATTTAGCCTTGTCTGAATGCACCCAGCTGAGCTTAGAAATGTAAATAGGTAAATAGAAACAAGTAATCATTTTTTATTCTACCTGAATATGTAAGAGCTGTTGATGTTGTTTATTATTTTTGCTGTGCTTTCTAAGTGATCTGTTTTACACAATATTGGGCAGGATAAAGAGAAAGTATGTTGGAGTTTTTTGTGTTTTTCATTTTTTTTTTTTAAATAGCAGTTTTTGCTATGAATGGCCTTTTGGAGTTGAGCAAGTGGATAATTGTGTGCTTGTTGTTGAGCGGTGGTGGCACTGGAATGTCACAGCCAGGGAGCGGGGGGTGGGGCCTTCACACCCAGGGGCAGACCAGCAGCGGCCTTTCTCCTTTGTGAGCCACCTCCTGCCTCTTGCGACTGTGGGTGACAACCTCAAAAAGCCTCATCACGACTGGCTACTTGTTTCCCTTCTCCTAATAGAAAACTCTTGTTTCTGGAAATGAATGCTAATTAGCTCCGGGCAGTCAAGTCATGTGTCAGGCATTCCAGGCCTCCTGGCAGCCACGATTTTGTTTTCCATGCAACAAATGTATTAGAATAATTTTCAGGACATTTGCATTCAAAACGACTTCTTTTTTTCTTTTTAATCTGTGTTGTGATTGAGAAATGTCTGCTTTTGAAACAAAGCAAAAGCTCAAAATGGGAAACTATATAAACTGTTTAAAAAAACGTTTTTTTTTTCTTTTTCTCTTTTTTGGTGCCTGCTCCTGACTGGCTGAGGAATGCCTTCAAAGTTGTCAGAGCCGGCAGGTTTAATATTCCTGCGCGGTGCGTGATGCTGGCCAATCAGCTGATCTGGGCTGCAGGGCAGAGACGCTGGCATCCCGGGGAGGCGTTTTGTGCTTTGTTTTCCTGCCTGCCTCAGCTCCCTCTCTTTCTGGAACTTTTGTTGTTTAGCCAGGTGAAATCAAAGCATGAGTTCTGGTCCACGGTGTAGCCTTTGCTGGCGTCCCAGGGGGCCCTGACCGGAAGCGGGTGCAGCTCTCAGGTCGCACTGTCGCTGTCCTTGCTGCGTTGAGCTGTGCCCGTAGGTTTTCATGGGAAACCCAGCCTGGGACATCCATATGAGAGGATGCTCTCTTCGGAGCTGGAAGGTGCTTGGTGCTCTGGGAGTGTTTTAAGAAACTTCTGTTTCCGTGCTGAACACGTCAGGTGGTAGAATTAATTACCATGAGAATATATTCCCGATGATGTCTGCCCTGTGGAAAATAAAGCGCAAGCCCAGGATTGAAAACAATGACAAGTCCGGTGACTCTATATATCGGACCCTTCATCTGGTGAGCGAGTTTGCTGTTTGAATTCTATCTTGCTAGCCTTGTTTATGTTGTGACTTTCAGCCCAAAGGATGGTGATTATAGTTGTCCCATTTCCCCAAATTTTATCCTTTTGCCCTCTGGACCCCCTTGTTGATAGAGAATATATATTGTAGGATTTTTTTTGGAGGGCAGCGGGATGAGCAATTGGTGTGGAGTTGAATTTGCCTAGAATCTTTACATTTATCTACTCTTTTATACTTAAATGGCAGAAAGATGTAGTCTGTATTTTTTGTTTGATTACTTGTCACTGGGATTGTTTCCCTTTCTTTTGGTTATGGAGAGTTTGTGTTTTGTGTTACATGCATGGTGAGTCTCTCCCATCCCCCCATTAGATTGGGTAGTCGGGTGTTGGGCAGGCGGCTCTGGAAACAGGATGTTCCACTTGCCTCTTTCTATAAAGCTTTAGGTGTTTTGACTTGATTTCTGCTTACTTGAGAAGGAGATAGATACAGAAGTGTTGGCTCAGAGGATGTGTTAACGGTTTAATGTCAACTGACCTATTTGAACAGGTCTGTTCCTCTGGTAAATGTTAACTCTGCAATAGGAAAATGTAGTGGATAATGGCAAGAAATAATTTAACAAAATCAAACTAAACCTTTTAATAGTAAATTATTAATCTCGGAGTCTGTTGATGATTAAATTTTGTGTCATTTAATGAAACTTAAACTTTGACAGTGAGTGGGTCTGATTTACCCAAATAAGCCTTAAGTCCCTTCTCGGATGTTTCTTCTTTGAAGTTTGTTGAAGAGGAAACTGACAAGGTGCTAGAGAACTCTAGGGATTATCGTTGTATATAATGTCTCTGAAATTATGGAGTGCATTGTCCCCAAAAAAAGCTTAAGTAAAGGCTATAAGATTTTAGGCCACTCTGGCCCCTTTTAAATCTGTGGGATGTGTTAAATCGGTCAGACTCAAAGACCGGTTTTAGAACTGTGAACTCATCTAGAGTTAGAAATTGCCTTTAGTGATTGCATAACAGGAAGAGCTTAAACAGCTGGGTAGCTTGAGTGGCTAGTGTGTACTTAAAAGTCTACCCCTTCTTTCTGTACTTTCTTTTCATCTTCCACAGGGGGAAAGCGATATTATAAACATGGAGCGTCACGCTGGCCTCAGTAAAGTGGCCCATTTCCTCTTGCCATTGTCCTCTTCTCTGTATGTTGGCCGGATAATTCTTAGAACAGTTCTGCTAAACTCTAACAATTTTAAACTCTGAAATGCCTGTAAGTGCTTTTTGGTTTCCAAGGTGACTGATTGCAGTCTTCAAGTGGGGAGAGATTTGTACTTTTCCTGCTGGAGAAACCTGGTCTGTCTTCCCCTTGCAGAAGTCCTTAGCTACTTGTCCCAGATGCTGGAAGCATGGCTTGTGGGAGCATGATGAGAACCTCCTGTTGAGGCCACCTTTCTGGGCACCTGTGGGAATGACGGGAGTGCCACCTGACACCCAGTGATGGGGCGGGGCAAAGCCCTGCACTCAGCTCCTCCCACATTCTACCTCCTGGCTAAGCTACCTGTGTAGGTCCTGGTGGATTTCGATGTAAAGAAATTTGGCCACAGTGAGGGGCAAGGGGGATTTAAAAGCTGGGCCACAATGTGTAAAAATCGCTACCTTAAAGGTATTCTAAAGCAGACGTGCATTTCATACTTCCTTTAAAGGACATTTTTGGGTAATATTTTAATAAAACCAAGTTCTCAAAGTTGATGCCAGCCTTTTAAGTTGTTTCCAAGCAAAACATTGGGCCTGTAAGTAAACTCCTTTGACAACATTTATATGCATTGTAACTTGTAATTCTATGGTACTTTTTATTAATCTTTTTTTTTTTTTTTTTTTTTTTTGAGACAGAGTCTCGCTCTGTTGTCTGGGCTAGAGTGCCATGGCTTCAGCCTAGCTCACACTCCTGGGCTCAAGCAATCCTTCTGCCTCTGCCTCCCGAGTAGCTGGGAATACAGGCATGCACCACCATGCCCAGCTAACTTTTTCTATATATTTTTAGTTGTCCAGCTAATTTCTTTCTATTTTTAGTAGAGATAGGGTCTCGCTCTTGCTCAGGCTGATCTCGAACTCCTGAGCTCAAACGATTCACCTGCCTCAGCCTCCCAGAGTGCTAGGATTACAGGCATGAGCCACTGCACCCAGCCCTATTAATAATTCTTTATTCAAATAACATGCAGTTGACAATAAAGAGATTATATCTATTTGGATTCAGTCCATTATAATATACCTAAGAGTTTGTACCTTGAGTCAGTGAACCAGGTTGCCAGTGGAGAAACCTCTCTGCCCCTTGCTCAAGTTCAGAGATCACTCAGCTAAGTCTATCCTAATGTGTCTAATAAGAAATGGATGCTTAAGGCTCTGAACTCTCCAAAGAGGACCCAAGGGAATTTTTAGGTGTCCCTTGGGATGCTTAAGGTATTTCCTAATATTAATATAATCCAAGACTTGGCTCAGGGGTGTGACAGGAGGAAGGTGAGTAACCTGGCTGTTTGCAGGTGAGGTCGGGGTAGGAGACAGGTAAGTTTAGGGCACTAAAGCCCCAGCCCACATTTTAGTAGCTTAAGTTTCCCCCATAGGTCTACTTAAAACTAAAGATGCCAAACTTTAGAGGAGATGGTGAATTTTACACAGGCAAAGTCTCTTAAAACTGGAAATCTCAAAGTAGTTGTGGTCAAACAGCGGAAACGAAAACCCAGAAACTCCATCCCATACCGTCGGTTATTTTACTGAGATATAACTGAGAGTGGTGTGAATCGGAAGCACAAAGGAAAGTGTATTTTGGAATTTCCTGTTTTTGATATGTGTCAGATCCCCATGTTTATGATGTTTGCCTTTTGTGAACTCACGGGACATACTTGGTATAATAAGTATGTCTTTATAAGACATTGATTTCACGTGGATAATTTATTTGAATGATAGAAGTGCAGAAAAGTGTCTATACCTCTACAGCAGGTCCTTGAATAATGTCGTTTTTGTTTATCATCCTTTCATTATAATGTTGATGAGAAAAAAATTGATTTCTGGATAGGGCCTCTGTCTGTGTGGAGTTTGCACATTATCCCCGTGGCTTTGTGGGTTTTCTCTGGGCACTCTGGTTTCCTCCCACATCCCACAGATGTACACGTTAGGTTCATTGGTGTGGCTAAATGGTCCCAGTCTGCCTGAGTGTGTGTGTGTGTGTGTGTGTGTGTGTGTGCGCGCGCGCCACGTGCACATGTCCTACCATGACGGAACTGTGTCTTGTCTAGGGTTTGTTCTCACCTTTTGCCCTGAGCTGCTGGGGTAGACTCTGGCCACCCGGGACTAGAATAAATGGGTTATAAAATGAATGAATGAATGAATTTAAATTATTGTGAAATCTTACCAAAAGTTTATAAAGTATGTGATAATTACACAATGCATGACAATAAATGATACGATAAGAAAGATTTGTTCTTGGTAGTTTTTGAAGGTGGTAGGAGATGCTTCTTACAATTTTTACTTTGCAAACATTTATTCCTTGATTTAACCTACCACCACTACAACCACTGTTACTCACTGATTTACCAAAAGTTGGGTAAATAATTATCTTGTTTTTTATCTGTCTTATATGTATGTATAGCTCACATTTATTTAATGTATTTAATCTTTAATATTAGAAGTGTTTGGGTCTTTATTTAGAAGTTTGGTGATGTTTTTGTGACCAGATATATGCAGTAGTAACTTAACTTGTTTATATCAATTAGCCTACGGCAATTTTGGTTTCTTTATACATCATTTACCTTAAAGTTGCAGTTTCCAAGAATCTATGGATGATTCTAAGGGAGGACTTATTGTAATGGACTGCAATGATGGATGTATTTGTTATAAGTAATAGTTTTGCTATTAATTTGTGTGAAGGACACACAGCTGGGGTTATAGTTGGAACATTTTTAATAAGCATTGTGTAAGCAAAGGTGCCACTTATACATTTGTTGTGTAGGTTAGGTTCCTTTGCCAGGTGTCAAATCAAAGCAACAGAGGGGAGTTTGGGATGCGATGGGGGGCAGGGTGTTTAGTCATCAGCTGTTGCCACCAGCTGTCCGTGGGATTTTCATTTTGGTGAGGGTTTTTTTCTTTCTCATATAACTATGCTATAATGAGTTGCCTATTACAGTGATCATTAGATCATCTCAAAGACAAGTGAACATTTTTGTTAAAATGGATGTATTTGTTCCTTTCCAATTTTTAAGACAAAACCCTTTTTGACTGTGTATTTAATGATGATGCTGAGTTAGTAAAATCCTAGCATAACTAAATAAACCTGTTAAGTTTATTGCTACCCAAATAAGCTTTGATTAAAAACACACGGTCTTTCTTTTTTTCCCAGCATTATTGAGATTTAATCCACATACCATAGAATTCAGCCCATTTTGCTAAGTTTTTCCAGTCAGTCACCTAAGGGAGAATTGTCTGAGGGGATATTCAATGTTTGAAACACACAAATTCACAGAAAACTTTGGGTAGTTCCAGTGATAGGTTACTGATGCCTTCTGGCATGTGGGACTGGGTTTAGTATTAGCAACAAAGCTGTGATGAATCTAAGAGAATTGGAAGGATAATTATGTGATGTTGGTCCTGGCCTCTCCTCTTTCCTGTCCGGACTCTGCTGCTAATGCATGCTTGTTAGGCCCTGATTTTCCCTGTCCTCATTCCAGACTTTCTTCCCTTTTGGATATGCTAATGAGGGACAGGCTCTTTAAAGTTAGCTGCCTTCCTCTGTGTTTAAAATTGCCCCGTCCAACACACTTGGTTTTAGCTTTTCTGCCCTACATAAAATGCCAGCCTTGACTTGCAGCTCTGTGCACCAACTGTTGTGTTGGGCATGGTGTTCTTCTCCTGTTCTTCTCTGGTAAGTGGGTGATGGAAGAAGTAATTATTTATTTGTACCTGTATTTATTGGAAATACCTAGGGTTGAATTCAACAGGAGCAGAAGAGTATGAGAAGGCAGCCACTACCTTCAAGGAGGTATCCATTAAACGTTCCTAGAGTGGTGCATTGGAACAAATATTAATGAACTAGATTTTTGTGCTACAAAAATAGCCTCTGGAACAATCGCATAGAGAGCTTTAAAAAATATGGATATCTGTACATCCCACCCCAAAGATTCTGATTAAATTGATCTGGGGTGGCACAGGGCATTGGGATGTTTCAAAGCTCCCCAGGTGATTCCAACATGCAGCCAAGGTGGAGAACTACCTTGGCTTATGGGTTTTTCAGCAGCCCATGCTTTGGAGAACTATTTTGCATAACTTGAAAAGTTGGAATTTTAGAATCCTAGAATCCTGAATTTCAAATGGATGATGGAATCTTGTGCAACCTTTATGATCTGCATCTGATTCATCCCAGGTGGAGGTTAGGTGGAGACTATTTCCCAGTGAGGCCTGTTTCAGGACTAACTCCCTTATTCTTAGAGGGGAGTGATATCTTTCTGCCTTTAGAGAAGCCAGAGAGATAGAAACTTTTTTTTTAATGTGTGTGTATCTGTGTCAATTTTAAACAGAGACAGGAAGCATCTTAGCTTGTAAAATTGTCCTTGTAACATTGCAAAGTAAGAAGATAGTGTACTGAACTGAGAGTCTGATTATTAATTATGGGTGAAATGCAGTTAACTTCTCTGTCTCCTGATTTATCAGCTTCTTGCACAGTGGTTAAGATCATAGGCTTTGGAAACAGACTGCCTGGTTCAAATCCCAGCTCTTCCACTTTCATGCTGGGTCATCTAGGATGAGTTACTTAACCCCTCTGGGCCTCCATTGTCCTAACTGTTAAATGGAAATAATAGCTCTGACCACTTGGGAGGATAAAATGCATCACACCAGTGCCTGACATGCAGCTGAGCTCTCAGTACATGTTGGCAATTGTTATTATGATTGTTTTGAGCATGTAAGGAGCTTTTGGGGAAACACGAGGTGTCATTCCTACGTGACAATTCATTAACCAGCAAGAACACCTCCAGGAGGGACAGGTTTCAGACCCGTCTCTCTAATGAGGGATAACGACCTCTGCCTTCCCTTGTCCCCTGTGCTCTGAAGAGCACAGAACAGGTGGCCGCGTTTTGCCGCAGTTTGCATGAGATGAACCCCTCTGACCCGAGCCCGTCTCCTCAGGACTCCACGGGGCCTCAGCTGGCCACCATGAGACAACTGTCGGACGCGGATAAGCTGCGCAAGGTGATCTGCGAGCTCCTGGAGACGGAGCGCACCTACGTCAAAGTACGTCTTCTCCCCTCGCCCCCTTCCCCGCGGGGTCTTCTCTGCCTCCGCTTCTGGAAGGAATGAAGTTGGTGTCTCTACTGTTTTTGACCAACAACAAAGTCACATCGAGTAACGAGTATCTTGGTCTCTCATGGAATTTAACCTTTACTCTGAATGTTAAAATCTCCTTTAGAATTTCAAGGAAGCCTGTCAATCCTTACAGCAATTCAGTGATGTGTGTATAATGGAGAGAAATGAGATGGTGAATATTAAGTGATCCCTCTGACCTTTCTAAATATGTTGTTGAGCTAATACTAAAACTGAATTTAGTTTTTTGGAAACTTGACAGTATTACCTTCACCATCTGAGTCAAGGCAGAAGGGTGTTGGGTCTGTTGTCTTTGTATTATCACTTGTTCTGACATCCGGTTATATTCCCCAGGTGACAGCAGCGTGATCTGTTTAATTATCTATATTTTAGTCTTTAAATCAGGGGTTAGCAAATTATGACCCTTGGGCCACATCCAGCCTGCTGCCTGTTTTTGCAAATAAAGTTTTATTAGAACACAGCCATGCTCGTTCCTTTATGTATTATCTGTGCCTGCTTTTGTGCAACGACAGCAGTTAAGGGGTTACACAGAAACCACGTGGCCTGCAGAACCTCCAATGTTTACAGAAAAGGTTGGCTCACTCTTGCTATAATGGGCCTAACTGACCTAATGTCTATAATGTTAGAATTTGGGACATGATCTATTTGTTCTCCTTTAGATTCTTTATAGACTTTTAGATGTGCTAATGAGGTATCCTTTCAACCCCTCAGGACTTAAACTGCCTCATGGAGAGATATCTGAAACCGCTTCAAAAAGAAACTTTTCTCACGCAGGATGAGGTATGGTGGAAATCGTCTTCACTTTGTGAGGGTCACTTCACAATCGTCTTCACTTTGTGACTTGTTGGTAAAAAGGAAACAATGGCAAGCACACATCACACCGAAAGCCTTTTGAATTCATTCAGTTGTAATAAATAGATCAAATTATTGCCTGTTAAGCCATGGTGTGTATTTGGGGAGTAAGGAGCTGCCCCACCCTCTGGTTCTGGGATCATTTTCTTAACTGATAAGAATGATAGAAAAACTTTGTAATCAGATACAACTAAGGTTTCTGAAGACTATTGAAATGGGAGGTAGAATAAATTCTGCTTTATTTTCCAGCTTGATGTGCTCTTTGGAAATTTAACTGAAATGGTAGAGTTCCAAGTAGAATTCCTTAAAACTCTAGAAGATGGGGTGAGACTGGTACCTGATTTGGAAAAGCTTGAGAAAGTCGACCAATTCAAGGTAAGTCTTATCTTCAAGTAAGGCAAAGCTGCCTCCCAGCGTTGCAGTGGATCATCCTGTGGGTCAAGTTGAATGTCCTGGTAGCACATTGTGGAGGCTTTACGATCTCCTTGGTTCCTTCTCGTGCTTGTGGTGTTGATGTCTTCGTTGGACTGTCACAGTGGGGAGTCAGTTCCTTAATGGAATCAGAGAGGAGTGAGTGTGTCTTGCTGGTCTGGCTAAGGGAAAACCAATGCCATCAACTTGCGTTAAACTGGTGCAGCTGCTGGCTTTTACTTTGGAAGATGTACCAACCTTGACTTTTTGTTCAGTTTGTAAGGGGGACTTTAATACGTTAGCTATTAGCAAATTAGACTCACACCCTCAGTCTCCCAGTAAACAAATTAATTTATCCTGTTCTGGGAACCTTTGCTTAATGGAAATGCTTATCATTATCCAGGAGGAAGACAATCTTCCAGCACACAGTGTCCTTGCAAGCCTAATGAGGATTTATGAGTAGTGCCTTAGTAAGGATGCGTATGGCTTAATTCCTCTTCCCTGGTTGGCTTTCTTTTACTGCAGAGATTTCCTGTGCTGTATCTCCAATTGGCACAACTCATCGATTCACATGTTGGCTTACATATCACCCATGTATTATTAATTGAGGTATAATTGGCAAACAATACACTGCACATATTTAAAGTGTACAGTGTGAATTTTCTCTCTTTCTCTCTCTCACACACATACACATACCTATAAAAGCATCACCACCATCAGGACAATGAACATAATTACCACCCCTGAATAATGAGGAAAGTCTTTTGCTGCCCCTGTGTGATTTCTCTCTCCTGCCTCTTGCTGCCTGCCCCCCACCTAAGCTCTGCTTTCTGTTACTGTAGGTAGGTGTGCATTCTGGAATTGTATATAGCTGGAGTCCTACATGTACCCTTTTTTCTATGCAGCTGCTTTCACTCTGCGTCGTTACATTGGGAGCCGTCCGCATTGCTGCCTGTATCGACAGCTCATCCCGTTTTATTGCCGAGTAGTCTTCTTTCATCGTGTACCTAGATGCCACTGTTACCCTTTCACCTTTGCTGGGCATTTGAGTTGTTTCCCATTTTTAGCAATTGCAAATAAAGCTGCTATGAACATGTGCACACAAGCTTTAGGGTGAATATATGCTTTCATTTCTCTCGAGTACCTAGGAGGTGGAATGTTTCGGTCATACAGTAAGTGTGTGTTTAACTTTTTAAGAAATTGCCAAACTGTCTTCCAAAGTGGTTTATCCCATTGTTCCTCCTCACTCTGCTCAGGAGGTCATGATCATTCTTTTTAATTTTAGTCATTCTAACAGGTATGTAGTAGCACCTCATTGTGATTCTGATTCTAATTTCCCTAGTGACTTACGATAATGAGCATCTTTTTATGTGCTTATTTGCCTTTAGTATGTCCTCTTTGGTGAAGTGTTTTTTCCAAATCATTTACCCATTGATTTTACATGGGTAAAATGCAAGGTTGTTTCCTTGCATTGAGTTTTGAGAATTCTTTGTATATTCTGAATATAAGGCCTTTATTAAGTGTAGGATTTATAAATGTTTCCTGGCCATCTCAGGCTTGTCTTTTCATTTTCTTGATAGTATCCCTCAAAGAGCAGAAGTTCTAAATTTTAATTAAATACAGGTTTTCATATTTTTTCTTTTCGGATCATACTTTTGACGTCATATCTATGAAACCTTTGCTTAAAGCAGGATCATAAAGATTTTTCCTATGTTTTCTTTTAGATGTTTTGTAGTTTGGGGATTTACGTTTGGCCTCTGATCTATTTTGATTTTAATTTGTTAAGAATAGGGCAAGGAATTTCTGGATACCCTTCACCTGGGCTCCCCAAATGTTAACATTGGACTGTATTTGCCTTATCTTTTTTCTCCCTCTCCTGTATGTATGTATATGTGTGTGTGCATGTGTGTATATGTGTATATAAAATATTTTCTTTGTGAACCATTTAAGAGTAAGTTGTAGGCATAATACCCCTTTAACCCTAAATACTTCTTATAGTTCATTTTTGTGTTCAAAATTTGCTTGACTTAGCTCATTTTCTCCCCTCTTCATGGTGATTATGCTATCCATTGTAGGCATTTGTATATCTTTTGCTGGGTGGTTGAGTTTAGGTCCAGTTAAACGCTTAAAGAATCGATTAACAGAAAGGAGATTTTGGTTAACGGAACTTTGACATAACATGAGCATATTGTAAGCAGTGTTATTTTAGGGAGGGATTGGACCATTGATTCTTTTTAGCTACAGGTGGAGCATCTCAAATCTGGAAATCTGAAATCTGAACTGCTCAAAAATCTGTAACTTTTTGAGTGCCAGCACGATGCTCAAAGGAAATGCTCCCTTGGGATTTCAGATTTTTGAATTTGGGATGTTCGACTAGCAAGTATAATGCAAATATTCCAAAATCTGAAAAAATCTGAAATCTGAAGCAATTCTGGTCCCAGGCATTTCGGATCAGGGATACTCAAGTAGTACTTCCACACTAAATAGTCACTCTTCTAAATTCCATTTAAGCGGGACCCTCTTCCCAGACCTTCCCTTTGCTGCTTATGACATAATTTGATGATCTCCATTCTGTCTGTAATGCAAGACTCGTGAAGGACGCTGAGTGTGCCCTGCCTGCAGGCTTCTCTACAGTTCCTCTGAGTCTGTTTCCGGACAGTCACTGTTTGCTCTTAAACCTGTTGCTGTTGGTTTTCACAGCTGATTGTTTACTTGGCCACAAATATAAAAACTTGTTAAAATGTTCCAACTGTGTTGCATAGAACACTAGTCTCAAGGCAGTATCAGAAAGAAATAGTTAGTTCTGAGGTCAAATAAGTTTTGATAAAATTTCCACTTGGAAATTTCCACTTTGCAAGGTATACCAGCTACAAGAAGAGAAACCCTGAGGAACTAGAATCTTTGTTGGGGGAAATGTAGTCTTTGTGTATAAACCCCTCATATTTGTGTGCACTGTGTGCCCTGAGATCAGTTTTTAAAGCCAGAATAATAAAATGTTTTTTATTAATACCATAATGTTTTATCTGTGGTTACTATATGATAACTATAAGTGCTTAATAAATGTCAAGTTAAAAAAATGAATGACTTTAAGATGGCTAAACGGGGGGATTACGTTTAGAGCATTTTCTTACACAACTTGCCTTGTTTAATTCTCGAGTGTGACTGGAAGGACAACCACAGCTCTTGCAGTGCCCTCTCAGCCACGGGGTAGGGGTTGGCTAGGGCTTGACAAGTACAGGAGGAAAAGTTGAACATGTAGGAAGAGAATTTAGGCCTCTGATTATCAATTATGAGTGGTTTAAAAATTATTTTTTTGTTATCATAGTAGACAAACTATTTGAATTCTCTGTGTTGTTCATTAGATAAGTTGCACTTTGGGGAAACCAGTTTATCACTTAAATCCAAAACCTTATTTCTTTGCTTGGAACCAAACTTTTAATTTAAGCCTAAATAAGCAAAGCCTCTCTCTGAACAAGACGAGATCAGTGTGAAACTCATAGAAGATATTTTTTCTGAGGCCTCTTTCATATATATATTATACATAAGATATAAGATATTCATATTATATATGATTATATGCCATATATAAAATATTATGTATCATATATAAGATATTACGTATAATATGCAAGATATATATCATATGTAAGATATTCTATATTAAAAGTAGCATATTTTATATGTTATATATAATATATAGGATATTATATATAATATATATATAATATGTAGGATTAAAAGTATCCTGCCCAGGCATATTAAAGTCCTGCTGGGGAAGACCTCCACCTGGGTCAGGACGTACAGGCTGGGGGGACAATACCTGATTTCCATAGCTGAGCGTGGTCCTTTCACATTGCTAATATACTCACCTACTCCCTGCTGGAGGAGAGGGTGGATTTGGAGAGTGTGGAGGTAGTGATCGAAGAAAGATGTTTTCTGTTTCGGGGAGTGTGAGCATTTCCTGCCTTTATTTCGTTTGTCACTTCTGTCTCCCAATAGGAGATAATGAGAGAATTGAGGAGATTTCTGCCTTTTCCAAAACATATATTTCCTCATCAATATTCAAACATCCCAGATAGGTCATTAAAAGACACAGACCTGGAAAACCAGGGACATCTCCACTGTAAATACTGAGAAGACAAAATCCAACATCTGTTACACAAATGTGTATGCCCACATACTTTCTGGTGGCCAATTTTAGGGCATTAGTGAGCAAAGAAAGGCTCTGGCAGGCTTGGGTGAAGCTGATCTGTGGGGCGGGCCGGGAGATGTGAGCTCCTGCTAATATTTCTAGATGAGGGAGAAAACCAACCGACCGTGCCTTTTCTCGTTAAATGCAGAAAGTGCTGTTCTCCCTGGGAGGATCCTTTCTGTACTATGCCGACCGCTTCAAGCTCTACAGTGCCTTCTGCGCCAGCCACACAAAAGTTCCCAAGGTCCTGGTGAAAGGTAAGGCCTCCGACTGGGTGGCAGGTGGGTGTGTCACTTAGCAATTCACGTTTGTGTGGCAGACTGTGGTTGGGGACTTTTGGGCAGCGTCATTGATGTGCCAGATAGACATTTCAACAAGACACAATATGGGTACTGAAAAATGAAATGCAATCATATCTTGAATTAATAGTTTTGTCAGTTTCCATGGCAAATTTTGGGCCAGAATTAATGGGTCATTTTGCAGTTATGTGAGAACACAGGCGGTTTAGAAATTCCCTGTGTTTTTCCTATTTTTCATTAATTTCTATTATAACCCACCACACTTCATAACAGTACATCCTCACTTAACATTGTTCATAGGTTCTTGGAAACCGGAACATTAAGCGGCACGTCACATAGCAGGTCCTCGGCTAATGTTGTTTTGTTGTGATGTTGATGAGAAAAAGAATTAGTTTCGTTATCTGTCATTTTGCTTAAAGTCATAGTTTCCAAGAACTCACCGACAATGTTAAGTAAGGACTTGCTGCATACCTTTTTGTGGAATTTCATCTTTCCTTCACCTACTTTTATTCCTGAAAGTGTGTGGTAACAGCTACCAAAATTACTTCTAAAGCTGTTTCAGTTATTCCCCAAAATTGCTCCGGTTGCAGTTATTTTTGTGCAGAACAAAGTAGAATTTTTATGCTGGCAAGCTGCTTTTCTTAAGAGAAAAAGGTGGAACATTCTGAGAATCTCCAGAAAAGGTAGCTGTGTTTCCACAGTTCCATAGTGTAGTGGTTGGTGATGGTGAAAGCATTAAAGGAACATTCTCTTGGCAAACCAAAGAACCAAGAGAAAATTTGATTTCAAGGAATCTCTAGAAATCAGACTGCTGTTCCATAATACTTCCCTGTCGCTGCCAAGTAAACAGCTGCTGATCAAGTCCCTGAACATGCAAATAATGTACGTGTGTTGTGTTTATGTTTGCTGCCAAAGAGAACTAGTTCGAATTAATTTAAAACCTATTGTAGGAAATATTACTACAGTACAGGTCTCTGGATAACAAAAGAGCCTGCCCCAGATAAAGACAGACTTAATGGTAGTGGTAGTGATAGTCTATACAGCAGCGTTCTAGCGGAGCCCCAAATATAAAGAGGACCTGGGAATTTTCTTGTCATGCAGTCTGACCTTTGCCATGTGCTGTATTGGTCATAGAGTTGTGTGTGTGTGTGTGTTTATTTAAATATTTTTATTGAATGCTAGTTATTGTGAGATTGTTAAAGTGACAATTTTAGAGTGCTTTGCCCTACAGTGAAATCATACACCCATTATGGTCCTCAGAGCAATTTGTGTTATTTTTAATCACTCAATTAGATTAAATTCTGCCCCCGTGGATTTTTCTTAATTCAAGAACATTATTTTTGCACCTGAAAAATATTATAGCATCTTTCAAAACTACCCCTTAAAGCGGTATGACCCACATTTTCCTATTTGTGAAATGAGCCAAGAGGGTGAAGAGAAGTCTTTGAGAACAACAAAAGTACTTGTCTGTGGTTCCTAACAGACTCACGGTGAGGTCGCATGGGAGTGGTGCTCCTCTACCGCAGCAAGTGCTGTGAACTGGGCCCTCTTGTGTTCTAATGTGAAATGCAGTTGGTGGGTTCAATACCCACAGCCATATAGAGACTTAAGGATTTTTTGTGGGCAGGGTTCCTAGGCCCCTTCTAGACATGGTCCAAGACTTAGGATGCCCTAAGAAAGGCATAGCTTCCTTGTGCACAGGCCCCAGCCTGGCCTGGCTTCCCTGGCACCTGGGCCAGTTGGTCACTTATTCCCAGTGTCCTTTCTCTCCAGGGATTTGTTCTTTGCAAGGAGGAGAAGTGCTGCTAATCCAAAGAGTCTGATTCTCTTAATGGCACTTAAAAGGGGTGAAAAGATTGTGGTCTTCCCCCATGATTGCTGTTTTTCTTAATTCAGTAAAGACAGAAGAATCACTTTACAGTTTCATGACACCCTTTTGCAATATCTTTAACCTTAGCTCCCACTCTTAACCACTGGGAATGGAAATACATTTTTATCAGAAGTGTAAATATTAATAAAATATATGCCCACTGGGTTTTTTGGGGGGAGAGGAAGGTTATTTATTTATTGGAGAAATTTTTCAGTTCCTGTGATATTCTGGGTGCTGTTAGGAAAAGTATCAAGTCACTGGAGTACTGTATTTAATTTCCAGTGGGCAAAAGGTGTCCAGATGAATACTTAGGTTTTGCATGTGAAGAATGCTATGTTCACATGTTGATTGTGTTCACGTGCTGGTTCATCATAAAGGATACAGCTCAGGAATAGCCAAATGGAAGAGAAACAAGGGCAAGGTATGGGGGAGGGTGTTTGTAGGGCTTATGTGCCACCTGGAGCGTGCCATCCTCCTGCACCTCCATGTGCCACAGCCTGGAAGCTCCATATGACCACTGTTAAGTTGCTTGGATATATGGTCCTTTCTGCTTCCCATATTTTGGCACCCCCATTCCCTTGCACTCAGAAGGCATTAGTCATGTCTTCCCCCTCATCCACTGGCAGGTACCTCTGCTTATTGGGCCTCCCCAACTCCCCAGGCTGCTCTCTGAACCAGCTGAGACCCAGAAGAGAGCAAGGCTGGGGAGGAAAGTGCTGCCTGAGCTGTATCTGTCAGATTCCACCCTGCAGAGGCTAACAGGTGGTAGTGCCCAGTTGACGTTGAACAGATCACTGTGGGAGATCCAGCCTCACGCCACTTAACCAGAGCTGCAGGGAGCTGCTGCTTCTGTGTTTTCTTGCATTTTTTTCAAAGGAGGTTCTACCAGCAGTGAAATGCTGGAAAGATTAGGAAAACCAGGGTAAGGAGCTTATTATAATTCAGCTATGGCGAGGCCAGCAGATCAGGTCACAGTCCCCAAGAGAAGGGGGCACACCGCGCCACACGGGGCCACATGGGGAGGTACCAGCGTTGTTCAGGAGGCAGAGAAGCGAGTGAGAAATGTGGCCAAGAGCCTTTCTTGTGGCTTCTGAGGGAAGGAATGGGTGAGGCTGGGTGAGCAGGCTCAGCGTTGGCTGGTTGGAGTGATTTCATCAGGCTCTGGGATGGATGGAGTAGAGGCCGAGCTGTGTGACACCTGGCCCGGGTGACTGGGGCAGGGGAACAGTGGCACAGCGTGGAAGAGCCTCACGCAGGAGGTGGCAGGGTCTGCGGACTCTGAAGCCACGTTTGCTGGTGAGGCCTTTACCCTCTCCAGGACTTGGCCAGCCCTGAGAGGGGCAGTCTCCTCGGGTCAGTAAGATCCCAGCTGTCAAAACATCAGAATAAAAAGACATGCTTCCTGGAAGGAGGATAAACAGCAGTCCCTGAGAATCCAGGTGTCTACAGCTTACAAACTCTGTGATCCTTTAACTCGGCAGGCCTTTCCCCACCCCCGCAAATACACAAATATTCATAAATCCCATGAACAGCCCCTTCTGGTTGTTCCTCTGCGCCCCCCGCTACCTTCCCTCTTCCTGAAACGCCTTCTCTGCTCAGTCCTGCAAAAGGCACCTTGGAGTAATTGAGTAAGTACGGGGAGTTGTGAGCAGGGAGCCACCTGGGCGTTCCATGCTGACAGCCTGTGTTTAAACCCTTGCAGCCAGGACAGACACGGCTTTCAAGGCGTTCCTGGATGCCCAGAACCCGAAGCAGCAGCACTCGTCCACGCTGGAGTCTTACCTCATCAAGCCCATTCAGAGGATTCTCAAGTACCCGCTTCTGCTCAAGGAGCTGTTTGCTCTGACGGATGCGGAGAGCGAGGAGCACTACCACCTGGACGGTAAGCCACGGCCCCCTGCCCCGGAATCGCCCCCTGGCTTGCAGCTCCACGCGTCTCTCAATGGCCTCATTTCATGGCTTGTTTTCTGCTAGTGGCCATCAAGACCATGAACAAGGTCGCGAGTCACATCAATGAGATGCAGAAAATCCATGAAGAATTTGGGGCCGTGTTTGACCAGCTGATTGCTGAACAGACCGGTGAGAAAAAAGAGGTAAGGACCCCCTTCTCCTCAGGACCCCTGTCAGGAAAGCTGGCTTTGCATTTGCTTGTTTGTAAAGGTGTTAATTGTAAGCAAATAGTTACAATGATATTGTTTTCCTTAGTGGCCAGTTCTGTCCTTTATCGAAGCCTACGATGTGAAAGTTCTCCCTCAGCTGAACTCTTCCTGGTACTCACCTCTTCCCCCTACAGATCGCTGGTTTCATTCTGTGTTAAATGTGAGAGTGAACTTCCATTACCACAATCCGGGCTGTTTCGATGAGCATCAGTAAAGGCCGAGGTTATGTCTCCAGAGGATAGAATAACATCTGGCATGTTTGTTGAATGAATGCAAGTTTCAAATGACTCTGGATCATTTTTCTTTTAAGTCTGCCCAAAAACCTGCTTAGAAGAAGCAGGGACAGGAGCAGATACACCTGAGAAAAAACCTAGAGTGAACTAAAACTTGTGCCTGAGTCATTGAAGCACTTACGTGAATAAAAATGCCAGCAAGATGATAAGACTGAGATGAATTTAGGGATATATGGTACTTAGTGGTGTTCATCAATGCCTCGTACAGCCAGCTTCAACGACTATATTGTGCTCACTTTTGCTTTCTACCTTGAAACAAAGACAAAGAAAAGCTGGGAGGGAACCGTGACTAGCAGCAGGGTTAAAAGCAAAGGGGGTGGGACAAAGTTTGGTTGTTTAGTCTAGACTAGAGAAAGCACCTTATCTCCAGAGATATGAAGGGTTATTATCCTGGTTCATTTTATGTCCTCGGTGTAGCAAAACAAGTTTTCAGACTGTTAAAAAATATAATTTGCAGAAAGAGGTCAAAGTCATGACATCTCATTAGAGATGTAAAAATAAACATGTGTTAAGGAATTCATTGTACTCATAAGATGTGGGGAACCCAGGCAGGTGTTGTAAAGGTTTACTGGAAAAGTCAAAATCACACAGATTTATATATGGAGTAAAAAAAAACGTTGAGATGAATTTAAATAAAGACACACTGTTAATGGTGTTTCCGCAGCTGGAAGAAATCAACTAGGTCAATATCAGACCGGACAGAATTTACACATCTGTCTGTCACCTACACCTTACAAAGAGTTTCCAAGGAACTCAGAGACAGTGTTCAGGGTTAGACTCTACAGCCCAGTAGCCCAGGAAGGTCTGTCACAGAGGATGTGTAGTTTTCAACTGAAGCCCAATTTTTTTTTCTCCATAATATTACAAACAGAGCATGTAGAATGTTCTCAGCCTACATGCAGATAATTTAATTTGTCAGAGTGTAGAAAAGATGGAAACTGCTACCCTGGATTTAATTCTTACTTTCTTATAAAACTTTTATCATGAAGGAAAAAATTATGCTTATTAAAGAAAAGGGAAAAATATATAAAAAGGCAACAAGAAAATTCTATAGTCACAAAACTCAGAACTTACCCCTCTTAATGTTTTGGTGTTGATTTTGATTGTTAAAAATTAATGGATATGTTTATATAGTTATATTTTGAAAGTAATTTTAGACCTTGATTTTTTTTTATATTGACCACAGAATTTTCATGTTATTTTAAATTATTGTGTAATATTTCATTGTGTGTCTAAACAATGATTTACTTAATTCCTATCTTTTAGGCAATTCTCTTGGCTTTATTTATTGACTACTTTGAATAATACTGCAAATATTTTTGATCATAAGATTCTACCCCACTCTATATTTTAGTTTATTTCATTCTGAGAGAAATGGATTTTACTGGGTCATGGAAATAAATATTTTCTTTTCTTTCTTTCTTTTTTTTTTTTTTTTTTTTTAGACAGAGTATTGCTCTATTGCCTGGGCTAAAGTGTGCAGTGGCATCATCATAGCTCACTGCAACCTCAAGCTCCTGGGCTTAAGGGATCCTCCTGCCTGAGCCTCCCAAGTAGCTGGGATTACAAGCGTGCACCACCACACCGGGATAATTTTTGTATTTTTTGTAGAGATGGGGTCTTGCTTTTGCTCAGGCTGATCTCGAGCTACTGACCTCAAGAGATCCTCCTGCCTCGGTCTCCCAGAGTGCTAGGATTACAGGCGTGACCCACTGTGCCTGGCCCAAATAAACATTTTCATTATATTTTCTTTATATGCCAAATTAATTTCTGGATTTAAATAACCTTAGGAGCAAATGGCCATGATGCTAAAGACTAGAAGGTGATTTAGATAATGGATTGCAAAGAATGTAGGGAAAATGAGGAATATGATCAAAAGTCAATAACTATAAAATGGAATATGGCTTAGGTGAAACTGGAGGTTTTTTAAGGTGAAATTCTGACAATCAAGTAAGAAATCTCTCTAGTGAGGAAAATAGAGATAAATGGCTATACAAAGTATTTGTCATGAGCTGAGAGCATAAAAAGAAATGTGTAAAAGTTGGAAGGAGGGATACATGACTGAATACTGGTATTGAAGAGTAGGAAAATCCTATTCTTATCAGAAGGTCCAAAGCCCAGAAAAATCAAGGCTTGGAAAAGATGCCAAAGAGAGCAAGAACAGAATGTGATTTAGCAGGATAAGACATACAAGCAGGAAATAGGCCCCCAGTGGTAATCGATGACTCAAAGGCAATTGATTCGTCAAGAAGAACCACTCAAGCCCTGTTTAATCTTTTTCCTCTGTTGGGAGAATGGTCTTCAAACTGGAAAGGAGGTTCAATTCCACAAGAATAAAACCGTAGGGAGAATGAGTCCTGGGGAAATAGTATGGTCTATGCCAAGAACGATGACAATTCCACAATACCACATGTGGCAGTGTATTGGAACAACTGTAGAGACTTGGGCAGGTGTTTGTGGAGGTGCACAAAGTATGTGCTGATTTTCACAAAGGTGATTCCTGATCCTTGTGGCTCCTTTTTCATGGCAATGTGCGGCAAAGACCTAGAAAAGATTTGTGAACAGAAATAGGAAGATTTATTAGTATCTGCTGGTAATAGCCGGTTTATAGTAAAATGGCAACATTCTGGGGACATAGGGTACCTGAATCCTGTCTTCAGCCAACTTTCCTTGGGATATCTGTGAAAGCAAATATGTTCACAGAGAGCAAAGCTGGCAAAGATACTTTTTTTTTTTTTTTTAATGTAGCTGGGCCTTCAATTTCCTACCCCGTACTAAGGAGTTGGGCTGAACCACATAGAGCATCCCTTTTGCATAGGTAGGAGGAAGAAAAAGGCCTTCAAGAGCCTGGCTCAGTAGGGTATCCCAATCCTTAATACGGTAGAGGTCTCCCAGAGAACTCCCTCTTGGAGTTTGGGAGGAAGATTCTGAAGGGGGCCAGTAGAAGCCCAAGCGAGAGGCTGTGGCCAGCGGGAGCAACTCTGACCCACCCTTGACTCTTGCCACGTGGGAACTTGTAAAGAGAGAAACCATGTACACAGGCACCGTATCAGCCCATAAAGTCTCCGTGGTTTGCTACAACAAATATTTATTTCACAAGTGGGTGTGTAGGTTGACTCAGTTTTGGCTTCTCTTGGTGAGCTCCTGGCCTGAGGGCTCAGGTGTGCTCACTGTCCCTTTCTTCTAGGGTCCCAGGCTGAAGAGCAGTGGCTGTCTTGGGCAAGCTCTTCCCATGGCTGGAAGGCGGATACCCAAGAGGGCTGGTGGAAACTTGTTATGCCATGTCCACTGCCCAAGCCACATGGCCGTGCCCAAAATCATACAGGCAGGGGGGTATATGCTCAGCCTAGTCTAGTGGGAGATGCTGGAAAATGACATGGCAGAAGGTGCAGACATATAATTCCACTGGAGGAAGTGGAGTTTGGAGCTTCTACCATAGTGAACTTTAATCACTTTTGAAGACATGCCCTCTAAGGCTGGGGCCCAGTGTAGTATGTGGGAATTTGACTTAAATATACAACGACTCTTCCATGTGGATATTTGTTGTGCCTATGGGTGGTGGAGACGGCACAGTTCCCTTGGCTGATGGTATCCTGGGGGTTTGGCTAACTAGTTGCGTAATATCTATAAACAAACTAATATGATTGCTTACAAATTGTTTTAACCCCTGGTTGTACGAATAGTAAGATGGCTCAGTAATAACTACCGTAATTACAATAATTACAGTAATACCTGTATGTACTGTGCTGACGGAGACACATCTCTAGCACGAGAGCCTGTCTCGGTGGCTCAAGAATGACAAAGTTAAACTGCTGTATCCAGAAACCCCGTTAGATCATAAACAGCAACGTAAATGAGAGCCATTTGTCCTTCAGAAGCTCACCTTCAAGTCTTCAAATATTTGACATGCTGCCTTAAGGAAGAGGGAATTGGGCTTGATTTTTTATGGTCTCCGAGAACAGAAGTGAGAGGCCAGTGGGCAGGCATGTCAGGGAGGCATATTTGAGGGAGAACTTCCTAGCAATTCATGACATTTTCAAATGGGACGGAAGGTGGACTCTGATTGTTGTAAAGTCTTGTCCTCTGACTGTTTCCATAGAGACCAGGGTAAGAGACCAGAAGATCTTCCCACCTATGATTAGGCTCCTGAGAATGTCCCCACAGTGGGTGGGAGGTTGGGATTTTGATAGGTTTGGAAGTGGGCCAGTGACTCCGGTAAAAAAGCAGAGGTGACTATCATGAGGTGGAGACACTGGGCTACCATTGGACTCTCTGGGTCATCATGTCTGGGATGGTTCTACAACCAGAAGAACTTGTCTGTCTAAGACAGTTTAGCATTTGACCTCCGGTGGGGGGCACACAGCTACATCTCATGATGTCACAGGGTTCCAGCGATCATGCCACACATGCGGATGGAGGAAACTTCCACCTCCTCATTTGGCTTTTCTCTTCCTCCTCTAAATGAAATAAAATCTTCTTTGAAATGGATTGGGAGAAGAAGAAATAATCTGATTCCACTGCTTCCCAGAAGACCACACTCTCTGGTGGAAATGTGGATAACTCTGGCGGTTATCTGGGGTGGATCTTTGTCACTGACGGCCATTAGTGTCTCCTTGGGAAACTGTCTCTATTTGAACACAAAATGTCTCCGATTTTGTGAATCAGTTTTGACAGATTAGCTGCATATGTATTTCAGACCCCCGATTAGTACCTTTTTGCTGTCTTATTCCTGAGATTCTGGTAACAAACACAGAATAAATAAAAAAAAAGATGAACATTCCCCCTCCCTGCCACCCCCTCCCCCATATTTTGTGTGTTTCTTTGGGAATACAGAGGATTTATTTTTCAATTAGGAAATTTCATGTGAATTAAAGGATTCTTTTCATTAAAATTGCATTGTTTCTAGCTCAAACTTGGCTAGAACATAATGACGCTAATATTCGGCATTAGAAAAGCTGACTAGATATTTTGATGTCTTCAGCGTATTATTTCCAGTGGAGGTGGTATTTATTGAGACACTGAGAAATTGAGAGTATTTTTGAAAGATGTGATCTGTCATTTTCTGTGCTATTTCTTTTTTAAATAATCAATTAATTGACAAGCAAAAATTGCATGTATTTATAATGTACAGCATGGTGTCTTGGTATACGTCACATTGTGGAATGGCTAATTCAAGCTATTTAACTTATGCATCATCTCACCTACTGAAGCAAATGTTTCAGGAACAGTATTTTCATGCAGAAAAATTGACATCAGCCTGCTGAACTTTCAAACGTCATGAAAATCTGAGTATTGATAACACCGCCTGGTAAGCTTTGTCCGGTCTCTGGTTTTCAGGTTGCAGATCTGAGCATGGGAGACCTGCTTTTGCACAGCACCGTGATCTGGCTCAACCCGCCAGCCTCGCTGGGAAAGTGGAAGAAGGAACCGGAATTGGCAGCCTTTGGTATGTTTCAGAAGAGGGTTTGGCAGAGAGGGAAAGGCTGGCTTATTTTTCGAAACAAGAACATTTCTTTTCCAAGACACGATTTATTAAAATAAAGTTAATTACAGTTATCTAAATTGGTCTTTTTGCTATATGCCACCAACATCTCAAAAATACTAAATGAAACCTTGCAGTTACATTGTGCCTCGTGGCCACTCGGCTGCTTGGGTAGGCAGAAATGGCTGTGCCCAAGTCTATCCCAGATATAAACATACAGGCAGGAAAAGAATGTTTTTTTGCTGCTGCTGCTGCTCTAAGTATGTTTTCAAAATTATGGGCTAATAATAAACCAAGGAAAAATAAAATGAAAAATCAAGGCAAAACGGTCTGTTTCTGAGACCCCAAACCCTATATCTTTTATTCTCTTCCTGACTGTATTGCTATTAATATATGCAAGATCAGAATGCGGGATGTTGGTTCCCAGTTGAATTCTTGTTGCAACTCTGGGGTGCCTTGATCAGTTGTGAGACACATCTCCATCACATTGCTGCTAAACAGCTAGTGAAAGTAGAGATGTTTGTGAATGATTTATTGCTTAATAAACTGGTTCAAATGCATGCAACTGCTGCAATT
>CM052436.1:10493800-10528516 GCA_028533085.1 Varecia variegata
GTTTAATACAAAGATTTATTGGACTTCCTGCTTAGATCGCTTAGCCTTCATTGAGAACTTAGTGTATTCCTAAAATTCCCAAAGAGCCACTGTAGCTGTTGATGCCATTGCATTAAAAATAACAAAGGAACATAAAAGTGTGTGGAGAAAACATGACTGAATGGGTCATACAAAGGCATATTGGGGTATTTTCACACGTTGGTACTTTTTGTTGGGGTGGGTGTTGCAGGGGGCAGCTTTCTGTTCAGCATCACCACTTGTGTTTCTTATATTGTGATTTCTTCTTGGAGAGACCTGGATCTCTCCGATGCTTCTTGGTAGATCACACATGGGATGCTGGCTACTGAAGTAAATGAAACCATCTATCTGTTTCTGATGTTGGGCTACAGAGTAGCAATTCCAGAGTTCAACGTTTGGATTTTTCACTGCTTGTCCCCTGAATTTTGCAAAGTTACTGTAGTTAGAAATAAACAGATTTAGAAAAAGAAAATATAAATTTTGGGCTTTGGGGGCAAGAGGCCACTTGCTTTGCCACTGTAGCCAAAAGTAGCTGGGGACAATATGTGAACAAGTGAGGTGGGGGTATTAGCAGGCTGTGCCACACAGGCGGCAGGGCTGCATTTGTCCTGAGGGTCCTAGTTTGCCAACCAGTGGTATAAATGTCTCAAGAAAATGCCAATTTTGAGGTGTGTGGTCTAGGTGCCACTTGCTCCACGGGCTCAGACAGCAGACTCTGCGTTACTCTGTTCCCTGCCTTGTGGGTTGTCTGTGAGAGGGAGGGGTGGGGTCGCTGCCTTCAGGAAGGTCCCTGTCCTGGGTGTAGACAGAAGCTGCCTCCTCTGGCCCTAGGGCGCCACATGGACAGCAAACTCGGTAGGGTCCCCAGTTCACAGGAGAAAAACTGCTGGAGGCTGTGCGGTGTGAGACAAGCTGGTCATTACTCAGAATCCTCCCCAGAGCAATAGCAAAGAGAAGGAAGGATTAAAATGGGGATCGTGAACAAAGGCTGACTGTAGCCATCATAACAAGCTTATCTGCGGATTCCAGTCATTAAAGGTGACAGGCTTTGGGTGTGATTTCAAGTAGCAAGGCAGAGCCGGCAGAAATGCCTAGAAATGGGTTGAAAGAAGGAAGAGGTGCTATGAGGGAAGGAGGTCAATTACCCCCAGTCAGGCAGCTTTGGGGTTAAAACGTGGTTGGCTTTTTGTTTTGGTTTAAACCTCTAACCTCAGGAAACAGTGCAGCTTTCTTCCGAAACTGAAGTTGACTTGCTGGCAACCACGCACCTGATGTTTTACCCCCAGGGTGGCTAATGTGTGCTGAACACTGACGATCACCAGAACCAGAAATAGCTTGTCTGGGCTTCTGCCGGGAGGGGTGTTCCATGCTCAGCTTTTGGGACACCGAGAGAGGGTGCTTTAGGCTGGCCAGAGTGGCCAAGGGTTTTGGAGATCGAGGCCACATCTGAAGGGATTGGGCAACCCCACAGAGTCGGTTGAGTGAGAACAGCCCCGAGGGTTGGGGACAGTTTAGGGAGAGGCTGAAGCTCACACTCTGGCCCTCCTGCTGTGATCCAAGATGGTTAAGGGTTAAGGGTGAGGAAACTGCAGCGAGCACATTAGCTTCAGAGCCACGGCCACCACACCACCGAGCTGTGGTCCCAGTGACTCGGTGAGTCTTCTGAAATTTGGGTCACTGGGTTCCCTCTCCTGAGGTACAGCTCTCTCACTTTTAAGGGGACCTACCTGTCCTGGCCTCTGTGATCTCTGAAGGCTTCATGGTGGGAGTGAAGGTCCTTCCCAGATGGCTGGTGCTCAGCCGCTGTGCAGAGCTGGTGTGGCCTCCTCAGGTCAGGGAGAACCTCTGGAAGGGAACCTCCCAGTCCATCCTTGTGGAATCTTGGGGCTCAGGTGCTGTGAGGTGTGAAGAACTAGGGGCAGCCTAGACCCAGCGGCCAGTCAGTTTCTTTGCATCTCAAGGCTTATTTCTCCACAGTGGAGATTAGGATGACCCTACACAATGGGAAGACTGGCCTGTCCTTAGTAGGGTCGAAAATGAACCAAATACTTTGGGTTAGAAGGCCTGGGAGCCTGGTGGCCCATCCCTGAGAATTCTTTGTCCATTTGGCAAAAGAGTCAAGACAGCTCTCTCAGGCCTCTCTTATAAGGGTACTAATCCCATTCATGAGGGCAGAGTCCTCGTGGCCTAATCACCTCCCAAAGGCCCCACCTCTTAAAAACATCGTATCAGTGATTAGTTTCAGCATGAATTTTGGGGAAGCACAAACGTTTAGACCATAGCAGAGACCCTGACACAAAGAACCAAGACAGGCTGGAGTCACCCTTCCATTCCTCTGGGCGCCAACTCTACTCCCCGCCTCCAGGAGGAATCAGAATCACTGCATGTCAGACATGCCTGGCATTGCTCAAGGAATTCTCTGGAAGATTATGCATAACTGCATTGTATCTCCCCACCCCCTGAAATAATATAAGAAAAAACTATATATTTGCTGCTCCTAAAGAGCTTACTCTGGTCCAGCCTGTTTGGAAGAATTGGGATTGCATTCTACTTCATAAACTAATTTTTGTTTCTTTAGGTCAAAAAGATGATTTCTATTTCCTGAATTATGAACATGGTGCTTGCATGTGTGTGCAATATAAGCTTAATTTACATGAATATAAATCACCTTCAGCAATTTCAACAATTGTATTATTATTAAAGACATATTATTCTTCCAGCTACTGAATGAATTAAACACATTTTCATTGAATATGTATCAGCTGAATTTTTAACCTTGATATGCTGTCATAGCTAAAATATTGTATTTTACCCAAACATTTGGGGGTAGGGGAGGTTATTTCCATTTCTGTAGGCTTTCTATTTTTATTTGGAACCTGGAAAATTTTGTCTCAATAGGCTTTTGGTTTTCACAGATGTGATGAGTGAATGGAAGGTGGGTGGGGTTTAGTTGACTGGGATCTCACTGTCCCCTTCATAAAACTACAGTGTTTATTACCACAAGTTAATGATGTTAAGGGGAAACCCCACGTATTTCGTGCCATAACTGCCTTTATTTTTTTTCCAGTCTTCAAAACTGCTGTGGTTCTTGTGTATAAAGATGGTTCCAAACAGAAGAAGAAACTTGTAAGACTTCTTATTTCACCCCATAGTTTGAAAGTATCTCTCTTCCTATCTGCTTCTTAGTTATAGCTGCGTAATTCTACGCCTTTGTCAGTATGAGCTCTTTTACAATTTATTTTCTTTAAATGTTACTGAGGACTCTCGAGGAGATCGCCCATCCTGCCTTCTCCCAGGTGGGCTCATGGTTAGGGCAGAAAGTGAATTAGCTATTGGACCTACCATGGCCCAGAACCTCCCTAACACCATTTTCCCCTTTCTCTGTTGCCCCTGTTCTTGTTTTGGGATCTCTTTTCTCCCCTTTCTTGGATCTGGTTAGCAGACTTACCTGCACCCTGGCAGCACACTCACCGTGAGGCTTAACTTTCTGCTGGATGACGAAGGAACTCGTGGGGAGGAGGTTCCTTTGGACAAGCACTGGAGTTGCTGCATGCGAGTCTGTCGCTGGTTTGGAAAATGTAGGGAACTGGTCCGGGGTAGATTAGATTGTTCTCATGCAGCTGGTTCCTTCTCTTCTGCAGGTAGGATCTCACAGGCTTTCAATTTACGAGGAATGGGACCCCTTCCGATTCCGACATATGATCCCTACTGAAGCTCTACAGGTTCGAGCTTTGGCTAGTGCAGGTAAACTCTGAGCTGCGCCAGGTTCATGTTTCTCATGTGTCTATGAATTATTTGTTTGAATTCATACTCTTGGTCTAACCACCCTATCATTTTTTTTTCTTCTATGCTTTTTCCTCAATCTCCCCATCACCTCTTATTTACCCAGCCGTTTGTTAGATGATGAATGAATGATTGGACCGAGTGAATGAGTGAACTGAGTGATTGGTTGTGTAAATCTTCAAAATTTCTCCAAGGAATTCTAGTCATTCTGTTATATATATTAATCATATTACAGTGACTAACATCTGAGTAGCAATGAGCCTTGTGCTTCTGCAGAGAATCCTTAAGACCTGTGAGCAGACAAAGCCTGTGTAAATTACTCACTTGCCTTTTAACCAGGAGCCCAGAAAGCACTCAAAGCCATTGAATACGCTTTTTTTTTTCTTTCCTGAAGTGTTACAAATCTATATCTTTGGTATTAATGTGAAGACTTTTGAAATGTCAGTTCTTTTCCTGTGATCCAAACAGTGAGGTGAATTGTTGGGTAGCAGCGAGTATACTCAATAATAGGAGTAGATGATGCTTTAAGCACACAGGAAGAGAAGCGAACTTCACCAGGGTATTGACTAAGAAAAGCAATATTTCTGTGATTCAGAGGTCCCCCAGCCTGGGCATAATCTGAAGGCAAGTTCTAGAGAGGAGAAGTCGGCAGTGGCTTTCCCAGGCACACCCTGGAGAAAGCATTTTGGGGAGCCAAGTGGACACTTTGGCCACACCCATTCCCTATCCTACTTGGACAGCAGGTGCAGCTTTGAGGTGGTAAAAAGTGGCCCTACCAGTGGACACCTGCAGGTGCACAGTGGACATGTATATTTCTATCTTATGCGTCCGGCATCTAATGTGAACGTCAGGTTCTTACTGTCTGATTAGTGTTGCTGAGCCTCTTCTTGTCTTCACTTGCTGTCACCACTATAAGCAATAAAACTGGATCTGATCCTCCTAAAACCAATACACCCTAGTCCAATGTCATGAGGAGAAGCCTTTTGCAATATTTGTTAAACTTTCAGTTATTCCCCCAAATAAACTAGATGCATCTTTCTTTGCAGTGCAGTAGGAAAACTCAAATGCAAAAGCCATGTAGGGCAGATATATTTGGGATGATTATTTGTCTTAAGAAGGTTTCTCTCTAAGCTTCCAGCACAGCGATTTGCCCCAATGCCTTTTTACTTATGATTTGATTTGCAAAATTGATTTACATGTGAATTTGCTGGCACCTATACATGGTGGGTCTGCAGCAGATGCAATAGCATTTTGAGGTTTGGACACACAATAGTAGTGTTGTCTTACTTTAGAATCTTAGATTATGAATTATCTAGTTCCTTCATTCCCTTGTGCCAGGTTTATAATTGGGAAGGCTTATTTCTATAGCAAACTACAGCCTTCTTAGCCAGGAATTTTTCCTTCATTGAGGACTAAACACATAAAGACTTTAAATTTTGAAAACAAAGCCATCTTTGTGATAGGACATTCCGTCCTCACCCTCTCTTTTTCATTCAAATCAAGTTTAAAACCATCAAGATAAAAGCTTATTTTAATTGAGTTGTAAAGACTAGTCAAAACGTTTCCCATCATGAAATATACTCCAGTGGATTTGAGAATTAGAACATGGAATTTCTAGATTTTTATCTTAGTTCAGTAAAGTTTATAAGACTTTCTGCACATGGATTCTGCTTGGGCTTAAATCATGTAGCCACAATGAGGGTTTGTGACCAGGGTTCTGAACTACTGGATAAGAATGAGACCTCACAGTGGGCAGCTTTAATGTCTGCAGTGAATTGTTCCCTTCACAAACACATTATTCATGACTTAAATAAAATACTGTGGTGGTGTAGGCATTGCAAAGCTTAGAAATTGCTTTAAAATATAGCTGTCCCTCACCTTTTTGGCATGCCATTTTCGCTTCACTTGGTCAGCAGGGCACCAGGCCTGGTGGCCTGGGGGAGGCTCCCTGACAGACATGGCAGGCTTGCCTCATTGCATCCCTGGCTTGATAAAGTGTGCATTGGAATCTTGGGCTCTATTTAGCCCAACTGTTGCCAAAACAACTAATTACTTAATTGAAATACGTAGTTCAGTGAAACAGGCTGCACAGCTGAAAGGGAGAGTTCTTCAGTCGATATGATTGACTGATTGGCCTTTCAGCCCATCGAGAAGGAGGTTTTAGCAACTGGAAATTTTCCAAGTGTTCTTTTCTTGGCACCCATTGAGCTTTCAGTCACTTTGTCTCTTTTGATCATGGGATAGTAGCGAAGTCTCTTTGCTCTTATGTGGCTCCGCACTATTTACCCTTTTATCAAAGCAGAAAAAGGCTTTTGTAAAAATGTGAATGAATCCATTTGAAATCTCCCTTGATTCAACCTTATTTTAATTTCTCTAGATGCAGAGGCAAATGCCGTGTGTGAAATTGTCCATGTAAAATCGGAGTCTGAAGGGAGGCCGGAGAGGGTCTTCCACCTGTGCTGCAGGTGAGCCTGGGCCCGGGAAGTCGAGGCCGTCCAGCCCCGGGTTGCCCTCCACCCCCTCCCTTATCCACAGACCAGCCTGTGCTTCCCTAGACCATGTGCTTTTTCTTGCACATTTGAGAAATTAACAGTAATTGGATAAATTAATTTTATTAGAACATAAGACCTGGTTTATTTAGTATTTTTCTAAAAGGAACTAAGAATGTTCATATATATTCAACATTGGAAAGAGGACTTTCTTTCCATGTTTACATTCTGCAGATTGGAACAACGTGGTTGTGATATAATATTGTGTTTTGGTTTTGGGTGCATTTTTTGTACTGTAACATCTCCAAGATGCAGCAGATGGAGCTGACAGTGTATGAAGGTATTACCAGGATTCCTGATCATTTGAGAAACTTCAACATAGGGAGTTTGGCCTGTGTTGATCACCTACAGATCTTGAGTGGAAGCTGAGCTTATAATGTGGGCTTTTACTTATTTCTTTTTGTTTTTCTTCCTCTACTTCTTTTTTTCCCCATAAAAACCTCAAGATGGGTGGCCCCAATCGATGACATTCTGATATATTTGGATTTAAATATGACCCATATTTATTCATGCATTAACGTGATCATAGGCACTGAGTAATTTACTCAATAATTACCCAGTATCTCACACAATGAGTAGTAGTATGCTGTAGTTTGCCCACAAAATGCAATAGAATCAATATTATGATTATTAGTGATATTTTATTAAATGTAATGCTATTGCTAGTGCAATAAGAAGGTGCTTCTACCAAGCATGAACTGTGCTGAGCACCTTGCATTCAGTATTGCGTTTAGTCAGACCAAGGTACTGTTGTTATTGCATTTTCCATACGAGGAGGCAAGGCTCATACAGGGTTCTTTGCCTAAGGCCTTATAAAAAATGAACACTGGGTTCAAAATTAGGTGGATTTAACTTCAAAGCCTGTGTTCTGTGTTGCCACATCACCTTTCTGTGTTGGGTGACAGCAGTCAACAAAGGACGGATTCCCTGGCAGCTGTCAGGACTGGAAGTGAAATGTTCTAAATAACCCACAGGTGGTTTGAGCACCATCTTTACCATCTACTCAGGCTAACCCCTTTGTGATTCTGTTGATAAAGTTCATGGGGTCCGTGACCCTGCCTCTAGAGATGCCATATTCATTGTTGATGGTGACTGCCAGGTGAAACTTACCTGGGGAAAAATATTAAGGGCAGAACAAGAAAAATAGCTCTTAACTAAGAAGAACTTTTCTACCAAGGGAATTGGGACTTGGGAAGACTTTGTCGTTCTTAACAATATAGCCTTGAAATTTACATGTTGAGATGTATCATAGGAAGAGTTGATATGTAACAGGAGGGAGACCTATGCAAGAGGAAACTAGGGACGTTGGGACATCCGTCTTCAGGTGCTCTGCAGAGCCATAAACATCTTGTGGTTAATTTGTCCTCCAAACCTTTTAGAATGAAAAGCTCTGGCATTAAGTGCCAAGAGCAGAATTTGGCAACTTCTTGATACAAAATCCTACTGTCCATCCATCTCTTTGTTGAGCAGCTGCTCTGGTTCATGTTGGCTGCAGGAGATGAATCACAAAGCAAGAAGGGAAAGGGGTTACAGTTGCTTTTTATCCCCAGCTATGAAAACTCGGCTCAGCATAGAGATTGGAGTCCCGGCCTCAGTCTTTAACCTTTGGCCCTCAGGGGTATTTGCTTGGCTGCACCTGGTAACCTCGGAAGTTCCCCGTGTATTAGGCACTGTTTCCCTCACCTGTGTCAATCTTCTCTTCATAGCTCCCCGGAGAGCCGAAAGGACTTCCTGAAGGCTGTGCATTCGATCCTGCGCGATAAGCACAGAAGACAGCTCCTCAAAACCGAGAGCCTTCCCTCGTCCCAGCAATATGTCCCTTTCGGAGGAAAAAGATTATGTGCACTGAAGGGGGCCAGGCCAGCCATGAGCAGGGCAGGTACTGTGGGGATTCAGACATTCAAGATCCCCGTCACCCCTGCGCCGCTGTAGAACTCCAGTGAGCTTGACGTCCTTGTTGAGTGGGGTTAGGTGTGGCCCCGTGGGGTTCCTGCCCTTGGCTCCTTCCCGGTGGCTCCCTGGGGGTCTGCCCTCTGTCTCCTCCTCTTGCCCTCCCTGAAGCCTTCCCTCTGCTGCCCTCCTCGTTTTGGCTGGTGAGCTCCTCTCTCATTTGCCAAGCCAGGGAGCGGACGCATCCTCTTTCCGGAGGGGCTGTCTCGGCCTGCTTGTGGAATGAGAGTCGCTGCTTTGCATGACAGCCAGCTTTGTCTAGCAAAAGGCCATGTGTCATGTCCCAGAACACGGTGGCTTCGTCTGGCAGCACTGCAATGCCTATTCTCAGTAGTAAGGAGTCCAAGTTTAGTAGACCAGATGACACATGCGATTTTTACTCTCGCCTTTGTGCCTGTGAATTTATTTTTAGTCTCAATGTTAATTCGGGGAAGCTTTGAGCTGCTACTGGAAAGGAGGAATCTAGAGCTTAAATGGTCCCAGAGTAAATATTCTTATAGGACTTAATCTATCACTTTGGAGCAGTGAGGAAGAACAATCAATACTACCACCTATAAATGGCAGTCAAATATATCTAGGAAGAAAGATATTTCCTAACACTTAGGTACTTAATGACCTTAAGTTATTAACATTTTTATCACTCCTTTCTTAAGAGGTAGCCCAGAATTTTGCAGGGAGGATTTCATTAAGAGAGGCTTCCTTTGCATTTGCCATAAAGGTTTCTGACCATGTCCCCCTTTACCTCTCCACCTGTTCTCAGTTGTGTTGAAGAGGCATGGATAGAACTGTGATCAGCTGAAGGTGTTTGAAGACATAACCTACCTAGCTTGACATGGGAGATTGCATTCTTTAAGCACCTTAAGTTTAATGTTAGGGGGTTAGTTATCATAAGTCTATTCTCCAATCATATGGTATGTGTTTATTAAAAAACTAGTGCAGTGAACACCCAGCACTCTGCTGGGTTTTCCGAGATATCCTAAGAGTCTTGCACACCTCCATATCCACAGTTTTTCATGGGCCCCCCATGTAAGAACAGTTTATTTTGGACTTGTCTTGCCCCTCTTACTTGCCAGGGAATGTTCAATAAGAATTAGGAGTATGTGTCTCAACCTCAGGGAACCCACCTGTCATTAGCCAGGTTTCAGTTAATCAGTGAACCTGAATTCAGAGCTGCATTTACGTTGAAGCTAAGCATGTTTAGTCTATAGGACACTCAGAAGTTTTCCTGCTGAGATCCAGTTGGAAAGAAAACAAAACCAACCCGTAACTTACACCATCATCATGAATACCAACAGAAAACCTTGATGTCATAGCCTGTCGGATTTAGCCGATTAAAAGATTTCTCTGCCTGATGGCTCATTTTAGGCTGAAGAAAGTCGTCATCAGAATCTTCATATTAGAGGATTGGAAAATGGTTCTTGAGTGGGTCAGCACAGCACCAGCTGGTCAGTGAACACTAGAAATACTCAAAGAGTGTATCCCTAAAAGACTGGGAAGAACCCAATAATGATAGCCATGTTAACAAGGATGCTAAGGATTGATAGATATTGTCATGAATACTCACGTAGTTTATTTCTCCCTCTGTTCTGTTTGGACAGGATAGTAGAGCCAAATATCCTGCCTCTCCACACATGGTCTAAAAGTAGTATATGTCTGCTAATAACCCACTTAAAAATTTTTTTTGTTTTATTCTAGTATTTTCTCATGGAAATTTTCAGACTTAGGGAACAGCTGAAAGAAGTCATTCCTGCCATCCCCTGCCTATTTGATGATTAATATTTTTCTGTATTTTCATTATCACACATCTCTCCATCTTTCACCCATCAACTCATCTTATTTTTGACACATTTCAAAGATGCAGACATTAGCACACTTTACCCCTGAATACTTCAGCATGCAGATAATCATTAACACATATTTCTGATAGTTTTGAATTGGGGATAGTTCTATTGTGATTGGAGAGAGCAGGCTCCACATTGATGGTATTGAGATAAAATTAAACAGGAATTTTTGCCTCTTCCCAATGCAATAGAAGTAGTTTTTTTTTCTCTGTTTCTTTTTTCCATTTTGCCTGAAAGTGGTTTCCATTCCCCTCCTTGAACAAGAGTGGTGTCCACTTGTTCCATTTTTTAGCTGGTGGACACACAGGGGTCTGAGGATGGCTGGGATGGGAGCCCATCTGGGCCACCCTTGAGCTCCCGTGTGCCTACCGTTTGAAGACAGGGCTGCATTCGGCAGTAACTGAGAACAGGCATCTTACTTAGATCTAGGAGCACTGAAGCAATTGAATGGTTTTAGGGCTTAGGTTTCAGGAAAGCGGCTCCCAGTTGGCGTTTCGGCTGTTCCCCGCCACTGGAAAGCTCATGTTGCAAGAACCACCTCACTGTCAGGGGAGAAGCCACAGCCTTTCCGTGTGAGCAGTCTCTTGTGTACGTGTGTGGTGGGGTTGTTTGCTGGAGTGGCGTCTTTTGTTTGCTTGTTTTTAATAATTCTAGCTTTCTCGAGGGAGTAGGTGAAAGAATGAATTTAAAGATTTCTTTTTCTTGTAGTTACTTTATTGATCTTAACTTGTAGCCCTTCATTGATCAACTTGGGTGTCATCTATTAGTTATTTCTCATTCCACTCAGGCACGGATATTTTGCCGGCTTTGTGGAAGAACTGGCGACACATACAACGTAGTTAGGAGGCACTAAGGCCACACTTGCTTCGTCCCTGTGGGACTTTGTCAGAAAGAGGACAGAGAGATAACTGGAGACTCCGTGTCTCCGAGAGCCACTCTTTCCCATAGGCTCTCTGCGAGGGATGTGGTGCCTTTAGTCTAACTGCAGATCCTGAAAAAATGTTACATGCAAGTTCCCAGAAAGCAACAGTGACTTAGACCAGAGCTTCTGCCTCTGCTTGGTTTCTACAAAGACACCAAAACCCTAGACACAACCCGACCCTTACTAAAGACCTAGTCCAGCTAAATGACCCCGAGACAGCCCTGGGGCATCTCCATAGCACTGTGCCGTGGGACATGGTCAGGACTGAGGACAGTAACTCACCAGCTAATCCTCAGATCAGCGGTCCACTGAGAGCAGCAGCAGTCTGTGTTAACCTGTCTTTTAGGTGCATGAGTTAGAGTAGTAGATTATTTCAGAGGGAGTTGAGTTTCCTTTTCCCCCATAACCTACAACCTCTCCCACGTGCCCCTGCTCTTGCCCTTCAGTCAGTTGCTACGACATCCTCTAAGTCCAGACATCTGGACAAGGTAAACTCTCCAGGATGGACCGATGATATGTAGAAGACGTTAAGCCCCAAATGACATCAAGGCACTAAATGCATACCATTTCAGGTCTTAAAAAATTTTCTCCTTTTCTTTGCTTTCTGGATTTTTATCTCACATAAAACGTGTGGGGGTTTTATTTTTATATTTCTGTGTGTGTGTGCAGTGTCCGCCCCAAGCAAGTCCCTTGGGAGGAGGAGGCGGCGGCTGGCTCGAAACAGGTTTACCATTGATTCTGACGCCGTCTCCACAAGCAGCCCGGAGAAGGAGTCCCAGGAGCCTCCAGGTGGCGGGGACACTGACCGCTGGGTGGAGGAGCAGTTTGATCTTGCTCAGTATGAGGAGCAAGACGACATCAAGGAGACAGACATCCTCAGTGACGATGATGAGTTCTGTGAGTCCGTGAAGGGCGCCTCCGTGGACACAGACCTGCAGGAGCGGCTCCAGGCTGCCTCCATCAGTCAGCGAGAAAGAGGACGGAAGACCCTGGACAGTCACGCGTCCCGCATGACCCAGCTCAAGAAGCAAGCGGCCCTGTCGGGCGGCATCAACGGAGGGCTGGAGAGCAGGAGCGAGGAGGTCATCTGGGTCAGGCGCGAAGACTTTGCCCCCACCAGGAAACTGAACACTGAGATCTGACTGTGTCACTTGTCCCTTAGAGAACGCGTGTAGATACTTCTCCCGCCCTCACTCTGCCCGCCCTCCTGTGCCGTCGACGAGAATGTTCCCTTAGGTCGCGCTCTTGCACACACGGTTTTGGCAGCTGACTTGGTTCTGAAGCCATGTGGCCACCCAGCTTCGTCATTTTTAACAGCAGCATCGGAAAGGATCGCTCAGAATCCCAGATAAGCTCGAGTCCTATCTTCTGTATATTACTAAGGGCTTTTATTTATTCTCAATTAATCAGGGCCTGAAGAATTAAAAGAAAAAAAGATTCTCTAGCACTGGAAAAGCAAATCACCCCCAGGAGTTTAAGTACGTACGACAGCTGATTCAAGGGACAGGTAGCACACACGGAAAAGGATGACGATCGCGCTATCCGAAGTCAGTCTCCTAGTTGGGGAAACCACTTTCAAACACACAAATCTGTACAGCTTGCAGTGTTCTTACCATACCTTTCCCTCTTCCATGTCTGAGAATATCTGTGTATTTTAAGAATGTGTGAGGAGAGGGTGGTGATTCATGTTTTGATGAGCTTTTTTTTTTTTCCTTTTTTCTTGTTTTGGTCTATGGCTGGTCTTACTCCGTGTCAGTGTTCGAAAGCTCTAGTTTTGCATAGAATTATAAAGATGCCAAACTCTTTGAAAAGAGATCCAAATTTATCACTTGAGAGAAAAAAAGAAAACACTATTTTTTTGTATTTTACCTGAGATGCAGGGGCACAAGTAGATGAGAATTTTACAGTGTTAGTGTAACCCTGAGTCTAAGAAAAAATGAAGATATAACCTTTTAGAGAGAGAGTGAGGCATGGTGGTTTTATATTTATATTTGAAAGGCCAACAAGCTCATGCTAAGGATAAAGTTTTTTTCCAAGAAACAGATTTTTTTTTTTAAATGTTTGAATCTATATTTGAGATGGGAGTTTGGTTGGATTAAACATGACACCCAAGTGGGCGGTGTGTGTGTCTGTTGCACATGGCGGGGGAGGGGAGCCTTCTCATGGGGTTGCCATGGTGATCATTGGTTTTTCCATTAAAACTGCATCTTCATCCATAGATGACCTGCCCCTTTCCCTGACAGTCCATATCCAACCTCTTCAAAAGCATCTCTTGTGTTTTAACACTTTCTTCATGCCAACAAAACAGGGTAAACATGCTTAAAACCTAACAGTCTAAACAGATATCCAAATAAGAAGAAAAACAAGTTATAGCACTTTCAATTTTTTTTTTTAAAGGTTTATAGCTTTTTCTTTTCCCATTTCATGATATCCACTTCCTAAGAAGGGTTTAAATAATATGAAAACTTTCTTTTTGGGGAAAATATCTATTTGGTGTTTGACACATCAGTAGGTACTTTAAAGACCTGAATTTTATAGTAGCTTTAGGAGTTATATTTTATAAAAATCAGTTATGACTTTATATTTCCAGACAATAGAGAGTTCAGAACATCACGCTCTGCCCTGCTTGCCTAACCTGCTTCCTCACCCTCAATCCCTCCCCTTTCGGGTTTCCAGGGCTTTGAGCTTGATCTTTTGAAAGTTTTATTCTATTAAATTTTTGCTATATCTTCTGGTTTTCTTAAAAAGCTTTAGAATGGTTTCTATACCCTTTGTATCACTGCATTGTTCCATATCATCTCCGGTTCGATTGCGTCCGGATGGAAAACTGAAGCAGAGGCTTCTACTAGTCGCATTTCCTAGTCACGGTGCAACGCGTCCATCTGAAAATACTCGGAAGTCTGGTGCTTGGAGAGGGTGCCATTGTCTCTTGTACATAATAAGGTCATGACGTGTCTATGTCAAAAGTTCTTATATATTTCTTTTATAAGCTGAAAGAAGGTCTATTTTTATGTTTTTAGGTCTATGAATGGAACGTTGTAAATGCCTGTCAAACAATAAAAATAATGAAAAGTGTCTGGACGATCCTATGCTTTTTTGGACGGAAGGATGAGAATGACCTGTTGGCAGGAGAGAGGCCACGGGAGAAAATTCCTGGGAATGTCTGGTGTTAAAATCACTATCATGATCATCAGAGGAGAGCTGGCTTGGTAGAACTTGAAGTCTTAACCAAGAAAAAAAAAAAAAAAGGCATTACAGTCGCTCAATATCTTGGTCTAAAGATTTGGAGAATGGGAAATACCACAAGTGCACATCAGTCACCCATAGTGGTCACAGTTTCTTTTCCAGTCTCCTGCCTGTCCAGGTGGGAGCAGGGTGAGGGGTTCTGGGGAAGAATTGGGGTAGCTCAGACCTGTGAGTGAGCTTGGATCGCTCCACATTGTGCCTCTGGGGGCCTGCTGTGTGGGTCTTTCACAGAATTGCAAAAAAAGGTAAATACTGCCTTGGGCTGCCTTTCTCTTCCTGGTGAAGTACCCAATCTTACCCTCCCCAGTGCCTTATAATAAACCTTACTTGGTCAGAGTTACCCGGTCCATACCTGTCCTCCAGCTAGAAAGCTTTTCTGCTTCCTGTCACTGGAGGAGTTCCTCCCCCACAGCTGGTGACCCCTGCTGTGTAGCTCCTTGCTCCTCGCACTGGTGGCCTGGGACTGGCAGCAGCAGTGTGGCTGGGAGCTTGTTAGAAGTGCAGAAATGTGGGCCCCACCCAGAGGCACTAAACTAGAACCTCCATTTATTTTTTTTATTTTTTGAGACCGGGTCTCGCTCTGGCGCCCCGGCTAGAATGCAGTGTTACCGTCATAGCTCACTGCAACCTCAAACTCCTGGGCTCTAGCGATCGATCCTGCCTCAGTCTCCCAAGTAGCTGGGACTACAGGCATGCTCCATCATACTCAGATAATTTTTTATTTTAATTTTTGTAGAGAGGCGGTCTCAGTCTCAGGCTGGTCTTAAACCTCTGGCCTCAAGCAATCCTCCCACCTCGGCCTTTGAAAGTGCTGCGATGACAAGCGTGAGCCACTGTGTCCGGCCAGATGCTCCATTTTAACAAGATCCCCAGATGGTTCATATGCATGCTTGTGCTTGAGACACATTAGTTTGGTGGCCTCCAAACGTTTTGATGTTAATGATTTGGAGCACATACCTGTCTATGTTAAATACATTCAGGCATTGCTGCTACAGTGTAGACACTTTCTGTACCCAGTGCACCCTCTGGGTTGATGACTGAAGCCAGCTTTAACACTCACTCCATGAAATTACTCCGACAGTTTGCACTCTGGTAGAAGTGAGATTTAGCAGTGTGAGCTGCTTTCCTGTCCAATAGCTGAGCCTGTCTGTGTGGAGAAAACAAGGGCTCCAGGTCAAGTGTAGAGGAATAAGCATCACGCCTTCTTCCCACTCATTTAATTTCTTTTTCAGACTGCTGTGTAACCAGGCTGGCAGAAAACATTCTCCGTATAACTCTACCTTTCTGGTTGTCACAGTTTGGGGGAATTTAGGGTAGTGTCTTGCCCTCCAGTCTTGGAGTCCGTTTGTCCACAAAGGTTACTATAGAGTTGACCAATGTCCTTGTCCACGGGCTCTTTCAAGTTTAGTGGTGGCCTCTCTGGGATTTCCTTTTGCCCAGCTCTGAGGTTTGCCCACTCTGGGCACCTCTGCAGTCAAGTCCCCAGTGTTTTGTCTCCTCTCTGGGGCGTTGCCAGGATGCCTTGCCCAAGTTCTGGCACCGTCATCCCTCGACGCTCTCCTGCCCGTATCCCCAGCCAGTGACTCTTACCTTTTCTGGGTGGGGGTGGTGATGGGGAGGGGGACGGAGAAGCAGTGGAGAAAAGCCCTTGTTTCTTACAGACACTCAGGTTTGACAGGCAATTTGTGCTTTTTTGGCACAAACCTGTCCTGGCATAGGGAATTCCTGTGACAGTTGCCTTTTTAGAAGGGAGGTCACAAGCAGGTTGGTGGGAGGGGTAAGTGAAAATACAGGGAGATAAATAAATGCTCACAATGTTCAGCCGCTTACCTAGCATCACATTCCCCACGGGCTTCTCTAAGGTAAGTCAATGTTGGAAGAAAAAAAAAGAATTCAAAACCCAAGTCGGGAATGTGCAGGGCTTCTGAACACATGGAGTAAGGATGCTGTTGGTAAGTTCCTGTCTTCTGTTGACCAAAGTGGTGGTAGAAACTCTCCCGAAACTTTCACTGGGATCGCTGTTTCCATTGTTCTCCCTGTCATGCACCTCGCCGCCCCCACCACATGCCAACAGAATGCGTTGCATACAAAACCTCCTTCATCTACAGTGGGATTTATTCTGCTCTATTCCATCCTTTCTATGGTATAAAGCAACTTTTAGCCTATAAATTATATTGTTTCAGGAAGTCAATGTCTATGGTCACCGAACCCGCCAGCTCCACCGTGTTCCTGAGTGTAAACGTGAAAAATGCACAGGTCCTCGATCACTGCTATCAAGCAGCAGTTTCTTATCATGGCCTGGCGATTTCTACATTGTGGGCAATAGATCCTCTGCTGTTGCCTAGTGACTTGTGGTTATTCAAAGCCACAAGGGACTTGTGCACAGGGCTAGCATTTTCTGTGTGGTCAACTACTCTCAGGTGGGGCAGGCATGATACTTGTTTAAAACCAAAATCCAGGGTCCTTAATATTTTAAAAATCAGGAACCACTATAGAATGTAATCCATCAAAAAAAATTTTTTTTTCCCCCATGTTCTTCAACATGCTCCGTACCCAGCTCAAGCCAAAGTTTGGTTTTTATAGCTGGTGAGACCCTATGAAATTGCTGTCAGTTTTTTGAGTCCCAGCTCCATCCTCTTTGACTTTAGAACTTAGCCCCTTTTCTTGAAAGCCACCTGGAGCTTCCTGGGCTGCTCCCCAAAACTATTTTCTGAGTTCGGTGACGGTGACTTCATCTGAAACAGAATGTCCTGTGTCATGTTCTGCTCAGCTCTGTGCTGGTGTGTCCTGCCCGGTATCATTACCTTGCACTTTAGACATTAAAGGTAGTTAATTATAACCCTCTCACTTTCAGTCAAAATGTTAACATTTATTGACACCATGTCCTTGACTGGCTTCTTTTTTTGTTTGTTTTTGTTTCTGAGACAGGGTCTTGCTCTGTTGCCCAGGCTGGAGTGCAGTGGTGCAATCATAGCTCACTGCAGCCTCGAACTCCTGGGCTCAAGCTATCCTTCTTGCCCCAGCCTCTTAAGTAGCTAGGACTACAGGCAGGGGCCACTGCGCCTAGCTAATTTTTAAAATTTTTTTAGTAGAGGTGGGGTCTCGATATGTTGCCCAGGCTGGTCTTGAACTCCTGGCCTCATGAAATCCTCTTGCCTTGGCCTCCCAAAGTCCTGAGATTACAGGGCTGAGCCACCATGCCTGGCCTTGATTGGTTTCTTGAATACATACATGGGGGGTGTGTGTTTACCTACAAATGGGTTCGTATTTTATTAACACACATACTATTTCGTTAGCCTGATTTTTACCCTTAATGATACAAGCTGTGGACATTTTCACATGACATTGTAAATGGTCTTCATCACCCTATGTCATGGCCACATCCATTGTAATGGATGGGCTGTAGTTGACCATAATTTACATGACCAATTCCCTGCTGGTGGACACTAAGGATTCTAGGATTTTTTTAATTATAAAAAATAGGGTGAACACCCATATTGAATATTTGTGTGCACTGGTCCAGTTGCTTCCTTGGGCTATTAAGAAAGAGGTAGCTTTGGGTACACTTATATGCATTGTAAAGATCTTGGTGAACATTTTTACACTTTTATCTGGCTTCTGGTGAGTGATCAAGATCCAACTTCCTGTCTAGTGTCTTCACTTTGTCACAGAAATGCCTGTGGCTTTGCCATGGGAAACTGACTCTTTCACCTGCGCTTGTATTTAGATTCTTTGGGCCAAAACGTGCTTGGTGAGCTGGGCCTTCCCTGTCCTGTCCTCCTTCCTCCATCCACACTTAGCTTTACCAGTAGTTTACACCATGAGGGTATTTGCAGTGACAAGAGTTGATCAATAGTGCACTCCCCTTCAAAGCTCCCAAGATTTTAAATATCCCCCCATCCCATACATCCTGTTTCATGTTTTGTCTCCAGATTTTAATGAAGGTTGAGCTTTTTATGATAGTGATAAAATCAACTTTATATCCCAGGCATAGTTGGCTAATCCATTCCTTTTCTCCAAATCCCCATGTACCTAATGGAAAAAAAAATGGCATTTTTAAGACATAAGGGTTTATGGACTTTTTTTTTTTTTTAAAAAATAAGGTTTAAATAAACTCAGTAGTTGGATCAGAGATGCCACAGGACCACGTTCTATCTCAAGCAGACCATAATGTGACAATTCACTCAAACTCTAGCAGGTGGGAAAGTGGTAATGGCTCCAAGAATAGGGTTATTTAGTCTGGAGAGTGGGTAAAATGTCAAGGTAGGAATGGGTGGTTGGGAAGGAGTTTCATTCACTTGAAACAAATCTTGATGCCTTTTACTAGGAGCCCTTGTGTAATAAGATCTGTTTCTGTAGCAAAACAGGAAAAGTGACGATGACTGGTGGATTTTCGATTAACCTTTCGAGTCCCAGGGATTTTCTTGCCACTAGTGGGAGGAAGGCAAATCAGACCCAATAGAGCAGTGATCCTCGAACCAAATGTGACTTTCCAGGACTTCAAGGATGCGGAGAGTTTAAGGGGAATCCACACCCAGATACCCAAAGTCAAATGCTCTTTCCTGAAATCCGTCTGCCTGGGAACGTGCTTGTGACGGAGCTGCAGGTTCTCTCCCCTCCCTCCCCTTTCACAATCATCGTGCTTCTACTTTAGAAAAGAAGGAGACTCCTCTTCAGCTATCCTGGATCATACGTGGGGCAAGAACCTCTGGGACGTCACACAAATGGACACAGAGAAGTGGTGTGTTGAGAAAGTACATGGCGCCACTGACCAGGGAGCTAATCCTTTTGCAAGTCAGGTGGTTTCTAATTATTTGCTTTCAATCCGTTTGAAGGAGGACCTAATCAAGGTGTCAGTGATAAATCATTAAAAATAATTATGGATGATATCTCTGATTTATGGCATATAATTAAAGAGGTCAAAGAATTGAGTGGCATATAATAAAACTGTCATAATTAACTCCTTTCACTCCCAGTAGTCTTCAAACATGGCTTCTCTGTGCTTGCACCTACAAAAAAATGGAAAAATAGAAATAGAACTGATGCCAATTCTGTATCTCTCTATCTGGCTAAAAGTAAGATCCACTCACAGATACATGAAGGAGAGATAAAAAGTCCTATCCATTTCATTAAGAGATTATTTCTAGTGAAACTTTACTCTTTATATTTAATTTTTAAAACTTATATATAATATATTTTTATGTTGTTCAATTGTGTCCCAATAACAATTACAATGGCCACTCAATCCAGAAGAGATTTTTTTTACATAGTTGGAACTGTATGGCCATAGGAAATGCCAAAACTTTTAACATATAAAAGTTAGAAAACAGTCTGATAGGAGGGTAGGAGATTAGAAAAAGGGGCTCAAAGGAAAAAGAAATAATGTGAAATTTTCAAATTCTTTAATATATTTCTTTTTTTTTCTTATTCTTTTTTTTTTTTATTTCAGCTTATTATGGGGGTACAAAAGATCTGGTTAGATTTATTGCCCATGCCCCTCCCACAAATTCTTTAATATATTTCTTAAACAGATGATGGACATCAAATTGCTATGGTAGTTAGATTATGTTGGGTACATTAAAAGTGAAAACAAATATTTACAGACAAGCGATTTTCAAGCCTTTTCCTGACTGACCTTTTCTAGTATCCCATTGGCCAAAGCAAGCCGTGCATCTAAACCCAGAATCAAGGGAACCCCCATGGTCATGGATCCGGGGAGGGGAGAGTCATGAGGGACCGTGACTGCAACAAGGTACCATAGCCAGGAATTACATCCTTTGAAGCTATTTAAATTTATGATGAAAACGTGTATGATGACATTTAGTGATCAGTGAGAGGGAATACATTTTCAAAATGATTTTAGGGAGTTTCTGAAAGAAAATTGGAAACTGAGAAGTTTGGGTTATTTTTGAGGGCAGTCTACCCTTTGACTTGCTTCCCCGCTCCGTGGAAGGTCAGGGAGGCTGAATAGACAGAAAGTGAATGGTCTTTGGGTTGGGACCCCTGTGTGCACGAACCCTGACATGTTCATCTACTCGCTGTGTGAACCTGGGGAAACACCAAATCCTCCTGCGTCTCTTTCTGTATCTGTACAGAAGGGATGATAATACCCACTTCAGCATGTGCCTCGATTAAAGCTCACTGCCTGCTGCGTCTCCCTCCCCCTCCCCCAACCCAAGACCGGGGAGCGGCAGGGGCTGGACCTGCCTCACTGGCACCGCAATTTGTCAATGTTCTGAGATGATAAGACGGTGCCAAGTTTTCTTTGGAAACCTCTGACTCTGGTTTTAACCAATCAAATGAAAATTGGCATTTGTAAAGAAGAAGCTGGAAAATGGCTTTATTCTTATTAGGGATTGGGATTCACTTATAAAGTTACCCATCACCCTGTTCAATATATAAAAGTCAATCTAGACTTAACAGTGATGTAAGTGATTAGAATTTTAAAAAGTTTTTATACAGAACTTAAAAACATGGAAAAGTTACCTTGAAAGTACATTTAATTTTTGTACTTGGTTTTTAAAACAAATATGGAAGCTTTAATCAGGCTAGTGGTTTGTGGATGCAACTATGTCACTTACTATATTAATAATTCATGTTCAGGTGGCTGAGTCTGAAGCTCCCCATTTTGCGGATTAAAAAAGAATTAAAGCCCCCTCCACAATCTATGCCTTAGCTAAGATAGGAAAAATTGACTAAAATTATTTTTCTGCTTGAATTTTACATTTCTCATGTAACTCTACACACCAAAAAGAAATCTACGGCACAGATATACATAGAATTCCATCAACTGCTTCATTTTTTTCTTCCTTTTCCTTACCAAATCTTATTTAGGGCACATGCAATTTGTCTTAATTAAAATTACATTATTGACTCAATTTCTACAAGGGATGCATTTAAGAATTCTACCATGGTTTTCTTCCCTTCCTCAAGCAGTGGATAGTTCTTAAAATTCTTTTAAAAAGTGATATTTGAGTTTTAAAGATTATAATTGAGTACATAGGGGAGGAAAAATAATTTTTCCCTCTACCTTCTGAGTTCTTAGCTGGGATTCCTGTAACAAAAGGCATATTATTAAGAGGAAACAAACAGAAGTTTATTAACATGTATATTTCATATATACGTGGGAGAAAGCGCAGGGAAAGAGTAACTCTCCAAGAAGTAGCTTAGAACTTTGGCTTGTACAATATTTTCAACGAACAGCAGTAAATTTTTAGAGAAGTGACAAGACAAAGGAAGAGAACCTTTAGTCTTAGGGGTGGTAAATTGTGGTTAGGCAGATAAAGGGGAACCCAATGGTAGAAAAAGGCTACGTAGTAAAGTTTGTCATGTATATTCCTCTGGTGCCGTCTTCAGGTTGATAAAGGTCTAAAGTCATCTCTTCTGGTAGAGGGGAGGAGGGACACTTGTAAATTTATGTCCTGCTTTTAGGTGAGTAGGAGGAGGTGGAGAGCTTTCCTCATATCTGCTTTTCCTTAATTCTTCAAATTAATCCTCATGCCGAAGTGGTATGTATTGGGGTGGCATATTCCGCTACCCTTCAATCGTTGTTTTCTTTTGCTCATTTTCCCTTAAGATCCCAGCAAAGTTGGTCTGGTTTAAGTTCATGAGGAGCTGTCTTATGAGGACAGCTGGTGCAAGGTAACTCTTGCAGTTCAGATCTGCACACTCCAGCAGCATCGCTAATCCCGGGAGTGGGATCCCCGGTTGCCAAGTCCACGCAGCGGGGCTTCCGAGGGGCTTCCTCTCTGCCGTGGGTCTTGTTTTCATAGGTTAACAGCTAATAATTCTTTCTACAAGGAAATGTTCCCACCGTACCTTGGTAGAGACTATGTTGAAGAAATTTTGACATTGTGAAAATGAAATTGCCTTGGGGACATGGGAGGAAAGCTGGCATCTCCATCTGGAAGAGGTCAAGTCATTGGTTAGACTCTGAAATGACAAACGGTTGTGCTTTATTAATTTACTGAGAACTAGTTGAGAGACAAGGAATTAAGGGGAGGAGTTTCAAAAGAAAGAGAGGGGTCTTTTAAAAAATGACTCTTCAAGTTGAGGTAAATGTATATACAGTGAAATGTACTCCATAAATGGGCAGATTGGCGATGTAGGGGAGGAAAAAATAACTTTCCTTCTGCCCTTCTGACTTCTTAGCTGGGACCCCTGTAATAAAAGATAGATTAACAAGCAAAAAACAAGCAGAAGTTTGTTAATATTATATCCCATATATACATGGGAGATGCCCAGGGAAATAAGTAAATCTCAAAGAAGTGGCTTAGAACCCCTGGGTTATACAGCATCTTCTGCTAACACAAAAAAGGAAGGGTAAGAGGGAGGCAAGTTATAGGAAGGTGACCAGTTAAAGTACAATAAACATGAGTAAGATTTGTTATGCAGATTCGCCAGTTCAAGTCAATGCCTTTTCCATTGATAAGAGTCTCTTGTGATTTAGTCATCCTTCTCTTCCTTACAAATGGAGATTTCCTTTATGGTTATAGAGTTCCCATCCAGAAGTTTAACTTTTCCTCTGTTTTCAGAGCTTCTCCTGTGTCTGCTGTTTCTCAAAGTAATCAGCTCAAAATAATCCTTATGCCAAAGATGCATATTTTGGGGTGGCATATTCTGGTCTCCCGCAGTGCTTTTTTTCCATATGTACAGCTCCATGCAACCACCACTCAGAGTAAGATATGGAACATTTCCAGCACCCCATAATGTTCCTCTGTGTCCCTTCCTTCATGATCAATTAGTTTTGCCTGTTTTTGAACTTCACATAAATGGGATCAAAAAGACTGTACTCTTCGTAGCTGGCTTCTTTTACTCATTCTAAATCTTTCATGCATGGATTAACACCAATTATAAAAAAGCTTGAGGCTGCAAGTGTGATCTGTTCCTCTCTCTCCTACCCTCACTTCATTTCTCTTTGCCTTTCACCACGGGATGACACAGCAAGAAGGCCCTTGCCAGAGGCTGGCTCCTTTATTTTGGATTTCCCAGCCTCCAGAACCACGAGCCAATAAATTTCCGTTTATTACCAATTACCTAAGTCTCAGGTTTTCTATTATAGCAGCACGAAACAGACCTAGACAGTTACCGAATGAAGAAGGAGGGAGGAAGATTCCCAGGGAAGGCTGGGACAGAGAGCTCTTAGAGGAGTGAGAGTGACCCCTGCAAAACCAAGAGGTTAATCCAAAGCCATGCAAAGAAACCATAGGGGACAAATTCTGAAGATCTTTCTTCACCATCCGTTCTTAGATGCAGACCAAAAATTAGGAACCTGGTTCCAAAAGGAGCTGGAGTTTCCATCAGTCCTGGAAGGTGGATAACGTTTGAAGAGTTTGATCTGCTTAGGGTGCACATAAGGGGAGCTTCCTGGGACAAGATCCAGATGAAGTGAGATGGACCAAAAGAAAGGTCAGGATCTATGAAAATGTCAAAATTGAACATAGACAAGGGTTTAACATTGCATTTTCATGATATTTTTACTTCTCATACTTGTTATTTTTATTTCCTGTTTCCTCTTAGAAATTGCAATCATACACATACCTACACACAAATGCTCATTTGTGCTTGTTTTCTGGAACAGCAACAACGTGAGGAGCAGTTCCATAGATACTTGCTCAGCATCTCTGCTGCTAACAACTGACAGATTAACTGGGGATGTGGCAGTGAGGAAGAGGAGGGGCAAGTGGGAGGAATCCCTGGGTCTTCAGGAGGAAGGAGCCAGCTGCCGTGCACAGGTAGTGAGGGGACTCGGCAAGTGGAAGCCCCACCCTTGCTGTTTCCTTGTTTTGCTCTATAGGACATTTTCACTCAGAGTTTCTTGAAATTCCAGAGAAGGCGCAACCTTTCCTCTAAGGGGAGCACATGATGGCTTAATGTGTACGCAGACACATGCTCAGAGTACGAGATGGGTTCCATTCGGATTCTAGGTAGCTGATATTTTCTTCGGGTGGTAACAAGGGAAAGCATAGTTAGGAAATCTTGCAGATCAGCAGAACTCAAGCCTGAGCAGCTTTAAAAATATACTGATGTCAAGACCCATGTCTGACTGAATGAATCACAATTTCTGGGGGTGGGGTCAGACCATCAGTATACCCTTGACCGTTGAACAACATGAACTTGAACTGCAGGGGTCCACTTACATGTGGATTTACTTCTGCCTCTTCCACCCCTGAGACAGCAAGACCAACCCCTCCTCTTCCTCCTCCTCAGCTTGCTCAATGTGAAGATGATGAAGATGAAGACCTTTGTGATGATCCACTTCCACTTAATGCATAGTAAATAAATACATTTTATTTTCTCTAGTTTATTTTAAGAATATGGAATATAATACACATAACATAGAATATATGTGTTGATTGACCTTTTTTGTTGTCAGTATATCTCCTGGACGATAGTAGGGTATCAGTAGTTACGTTTTGGAGGAATCAAAAGTTACACATGGATTTTTTCTTTTCTTTTCCCCTCCCTCCCTCCCTTCCTTCCTTCCTTCCCTCCCTGCTTGCTTGCTTGCTTGCTTGCTTCCTTCCTTCCTCTTTTCTTTTTAACATGGTGAGTGAGTAGCGACTTTTTTGTCTGCACAAGATTCTCTTCTTCCCCGGCAGGACCTGTACTCAGGGGCTCTCTTTGTGCTATACATGGATTTTGGACTGCATGGCAGGGGGCTGGCACCCCTAACTATCGTGTTGTTCAGGGTCAACTGTATTTAAAAGCTTCCAGGTGATTCTAATGTGCCAGTGAACTACAGGTCAATATCAACTACTGACAATAAAGTTAGTCTTTTTCCCTTTGTCTGTCTTGTAATTGGATTGACAATTATTGGATCTAATTTACCTCGGTAATTTGAAAATTTATACATGTAACCAACATTTATTTAGCACCTATTATATAGAAGAGGGGAGACATGGTATGGATAAGCATAGTTCCTGCCTCAAGATGCTCATAATGTGGCAGAAACGAGTGCAGGAAATGGCCCTGACAGCCACACGCCATGTGGTACTCCTGTTCCCTGACAGCTGTTTTATCTTCCTTCCCCAGGCACTTCCTGAGAAGGTGACAGGGTTCAGAACAAGCTGCCCCATAATAAGGCACCTTGACATTTGAATATTTTAAGCCGAAGGAATTTGAGAAACAGCAGGTACACGAAGGACTCTCTGGCCTTCTCTCTTCCAAAACAGGTCTTAGACCCTCATGTGAGAGGTGCCCTCAGACCCAGAGGAGAGGAGCATCCTTATGTGTAAGATGAAAGATGCCAAGAGGAATCCGTACGAATAAGACTTGCCGTTTCCCCAGTTTATTACCCTTAGCTCATACCCTTTTGTCCTATCACATTTTCCCATGACTTTCCACTCTTTATCAAGCTTAGGATAAAAACACTTCGGTTTAATTGTTTCTTCAGGTCTGTATTTCCTTACGATGACTCCTGTGTCACATAAAACTGACATTCAATAAGTCTGTATGTTTTCCTCCTGTTGACCTTTCTTTTGTCAGTCCAATTTACAGGGCCCCAGATAGAGAACCTAAGATGGACAGAGGAAAAAACAATTTTTTCCTGTCCCAGAAAGGAGATCCATATTTGAAATAGAGATGGGAAAACAAAATGCAACATGAAGATTAATATAAAGGTGTGAAATCTAAAATTCTTTTGTTTACCAAAGTACATTTGCTTCAATTATTATTTTCTGCATTTATTTTTTAAATTCCTAAATTAACATAAGTTCAAATTCATATAACTTATTTATAATAATATAAATTAGGAATAAATTAAAATGGGGGGAAACCCACTTAGTTGTCCCATGAGCCATTCTTCAGTCTGTAAACGAGACAAGAGGACACACACATGCAGTGGATCCAGGAATAGCCATTGCTAACATTTGGGTATTACCCTCTTATTTTTATTCACAAATGCATATTTCACTTATACACAGATATAAATATATACATATTTAGAGGGAATCATACTGTACCTTATACTGTCATCCACCTTATTTCATTTATCATACATCATGAATAGTTTCCCTTGTCATTAAGCATCTTCCTGTAACATACTTCTTAATGGTTACAAAGATTCCTTTGAGTGGACACGCTACAAGGCCTCAAATACTCACTGAAAAAAATGAGGGTCTTACCTTATATCTGATAATTTTGGCTATTTTGGAGCATTTACATGTTTGGCTATTGTAAATAAAACACTGTGATGTGATCTCACCTTTAAGATAATTACACCTTTAAATAATTACATAAATAAATAATTACACCTTTAAAATAATTACACCTGGTGTTTGCATCTGTTTTATACATTTCAAAACATATACATACACGCTTGTCTGGCCCTCACAAATCCTGTGAGATGGATTGGGTGCATATCCTTATATTTTATCACCATATTAGAGGTGAGAAAAGAAAACTCACTAGAAGTTGTAACTTGCACCACAAACAGCAGCTTTTCTGTTAAGTGTTAATGACTGGGATTAGACCCCACACAGAGGGACAGACCGGTAAGTCCCTGCATTTCCAAGCCACAAAATTCATCCACTGGCCGTAATAACAGGACCCAGATGCTAGATGACAGGGATCAAGACGCTGTCCCTGCCTCTTTGAAAAAGAACAAACGGTATTTCTAGCTTCTAAAAGTCTCCGACGGTATTTTCTTTAAGGGTGCATCCCAGTAGTAAGGATGACGGAGCAAGTTCACCATCATGTTAAGAGCTTTCTGCCAAAGCAGCTGTGAGGGTACCACGTGTACTCTACTGCCCCCTGCTGGACACCTGTCGGATCGTCTCAAGTTTTTCTCTGGCAGGATCCACGCAGGAGTTGAACGTGACTTAACAACTAGGCTGTGAGTTTGCGGGGCGAGGAGGGAGAAGGTGAGCGGGAATCTGTCCCAAGTTCGTCCTTTATCCGACGAGAGAGCTGTGGCCTCTCGCTCTGCTCTGGGCTGGGCACAGCGCATCAGTATGTTTAAAAGCATTCAGGTGATTGCAATGTGCCAACTGGATCTAATTTACCTTGAAAATTCATACATTTAACTAACAAACTGGCCGTGAACAGCGGCAAAATGCTTTTTGCCTTAATAAAAGGTATAAAGAGAATAGAAAGTTGGCTGCTGTTGCTGTTTATTGAACGATTTTTCCAGTTCTAAGGATTTGCCTGAGTAGGAGGGCGTGGCAGGATCGCGGTCCACCTGGCTTCCTTCTCCCTCGCAGCACCCCGCGTGGTACCCTGGCTGGCTTTGCGCACTGTCGCCGCAGTCCTGTGTGAGGACGTCTCTCTGGTGCCCCCTCGCGATGGATCAACGAAGTGTCGCCTCTTATTTAGAACCAGAGTAGACTAGGAAGGACGCTTGGAGATCTTTTCTAACCCTCTCATTTTACAGATGAAGAACTGAGGCCCAGGCTCACAACCTAGTAGTCAGGTTAAGTGGGGTTTGGCGGGGGGGCAGTGTTCAGGGATAGGAGGGGGTATCTCGGGTCTCTGGAGGTTGACAGCCTGAGCAAACACTTGGAGGATGAGGATTAGCTGGTAATGGGGTGGAATTAGAACAGATACTGGGGGCCAAACACAAGGCCACTAGATGATTATTGCTGCCACTAATGGAGCCTGAGAATCTGGAAACTTCTTTGACCTATAGACTTATAAGCCCCTCAGAGTCAATATGTCCAAAACTGAACTTAACATTTCCACTTTCACTTATCTTCCTCCATCATGTTTCATCTCAGTAAATAACATCGCCTTCTATTGGGTGGCTCAGGTTGGACAACTAGTCATCTCTCTTTGTCATCCACATCCAGTCTTTCAGTGAGTCCTTCTGTCCTTCTTCCTGTAAAATTTATGGTGAATCCTTCTCCACTGCTGAAACTTCCTCTTGCCTTATGACTGAACTCCCTCCCTGCCCCCTTAGGAGTGGACATCTTTTATCCATGGCTGCTCCAATGATGAACACCCTCCAGAGCATATGGAGCATCTCACCTTAGAAGTATTGTCCTGCCTGCTCAAGGTAGAATCTGGTCCACTTCCCTCCCTTACACCCCTGGCGGCCAGAATGCAGAAGTGTGTGCTGGGTTTTGCCAATTAGTTGCAAACCCAGAAGGCTTCACTATGAAAGTGAGCAACAGGATGGGGGCTGAGGATGGAGCTGACTGTTCATCAGGGCTTGAGCATCCTGGAGGATGTAATGGGATTATTCTAGAGGAGGAGAGGGCAAGGGGCAAAGAACAGAGGGAACATGAAGAGAGAGAGAGAGATGTTAGACTATTATGGGGCACTTAATTTGGGGTTATGACTTGGGGTGCCCCAGATGTAACGCATGGTGGTGCTACATTCCTCGGGTTTTCAAACTCTGATTTACAAAAACAGTTGCTTTGGTGTAGAAATGATGAGCTGGCGAGGCTGGCACAGGAGCTTGGGGGTGTGGGTGCTGAAGGTCTGTGCAGGAACAGGCTCTGGCTGGAAGTAGAGCCTCATATGTAAGGTGATGAAGCTGATGTAGGAAGTGGTAAATGTGTAGGTAATATACTTATTATTTTCACCAAAAATAAGGCATGGCCAAATTGGAATTAGAATGTGTGTGTGTTTGTGTGTATGTGTTAAAAATCTATTCTGAGAACAGTTGCAATAGAGGATTTTTAAGTAAAATCTTTTTAGAAATATGATTCCCTCTTTGTGTGACCACTTTGAAGTGTCAATTTGGGTGACACCTTTGTCAATAATGTTATTTCATAGGCATTGTTTTTAGCAAAGATTCTGGAATTTTGCAAATTAAGAGTGAAACTATGCTTTGGGCTTTTATGGAGGCTTATCAGAAATATGACAGATGATTGATTAAATATGTAAATGGGGCAGCTTTTTTAATTTCCAGAGCAGAAATAATCTCATCACTAAGACATTCTGCCTTGGGTGATATCTGCTTTCTGATTAACTTGGATATTGAGCCAACTTTCCTGACCCATAACATACAGTCACTGTGTTTCCCAGAAAACTCACAGGTATCTGAAAAAAATATTGCAGATTTGTTTTTTAGGATTTTTCCAGTTTGGTTACTGAAACATAGCTAGCTTTTCCAACAGCCTTATTTACAGAAATGGAAAAGCCATTCTTCAAATTTATTATACATAGAATTATAAAGGGTCCTCAAATAGCCAATCTTGCAAAAGAATAAAGTTAGGAACTCACACTGATTTCAAAACTTAGTGCAAAGCTACAGTAAGCAATCACAACAGTGTGGCACTACCACAAGGATAGGAATACAGATTAATGGAATTTAAAAGTCTAGAAATAAACTCATACATCTGTGGTCAATTGATTTTTAACAAGGGTGCCAAGTCCATTCAATAGGGAAAGAATAGTCTTTTGAACAAATGGCTCTGGGACAACTGGATTTCTACATGAAAATGAATGAAGTTGGCCCCTACCCCATGTCATATATAGAAATTGACTCAAAATGAGGTCCTGATACCAAAACCAGACAAGACCCCAACAACAACAAAAGAAAGCTACAGGCCATATCCTTGATGAACACATAGTTGCAAAAATCCTCAACAAAATACTAGCAAACTGAATTTAACAGCATGTTAAAAAGATTGTTCATCATGATCAAGTGAAATTTATCCCAGGGATGTAAGAATGGTTCAACATATGCAAATCAATAAATGTAGTGCATCACATTAACAGAATCAAGAACAAAAACTGTATGATTATTTCAATAGATGCTAAAAAAGCATTTGATAAAATTCAACATCCTTTTATGATAAAAATTCTCAACAAATGGTATAGAAGGAACATATCTCAAAACAATTAAGGCCATATATGACAAATCCACAGCTAACATCATACTGACCAGAGAAAAACTGAAGGTCTTTCCTTTAAGATCTGGACAAGGATGTCCACATTTGCCACTTTTATTTAACGTAGTACTGGAAGTCCTAAATAAGCCAAAGCAATTAGATAAGAGAAAGAAATAAAGGGCACCTAAATTGGAAAGGAAGAAGTCAAATTATCCTTGTTCACAGATGACGTAATCCTATATTTAGAAAAACCTCTAACTCCACCAAAACACTGTTGGAACTGGTAAACAAATTCTATAAAGCTGAAGGATACAAAATCAACATACAAAAATCCAAAAATCAGTAGTGTTTCTATATACTAACAGTGAACAATCTGAGAAAGAAATCAAGGAAGTAATCTCATTACATGAGGTGTGGAATGTGTGTGTATATATGTGTTAAAAACCTATTCTGAGAATAGTTGTAGAAAAGCTACAGAATAGCTATTAAAAAAAAGTTCCAAAATATCTAGGAATAAAAGTAACCAAAAAAGGGTAAGATCTCTACAAAGAAAACTAGAAAACACTGAATAAAGAAACTGAAGAGGACACACAAAAAATGAAAAGGTATCCCATTCTTATGAATTGAAAGAATTATTATTGTTAAAATGTCCGTATTACCCAAATTGATCTATAGATTCAATGCAATTCCTAACAAAATACCAATGCCATTCTTCACAGAAATAGAAAAACAATCCTAAAATTCATATGGAACTACAAAAACCCTGAATAGCCAAAACAATTCTGAATAAAAAGAACAAAGCTGGAGGCATCACACTACAGACTTCAATATGTACCATTAGTTATAGTAACCAAAACTTCATGCTACTGGCATAAAAACAGACATATAGACCGATGGAACAGAACAGAGAACCCAGAAATAAATCCATACATTTACAGCCAACTCACTTTAGCAAAGGTTCCAAAAACATACATTGGGAAAAGGACAGTCTCTTCAATAAATGGTGCTGGGAAAGCTGGATATCATATGCAGAAGAATGAAACTGACCTCTGTCTCTCACCATGTGCAAAAATCAAACAAAAATGGATTATTAAAGACTTAAATGTAAGACCTGAAACTATAAAACCACTGGAAGAAAATACTGCGGAAATGCTTCAGGACATTCATCTATCTGGGCAAAGATTTTTTTGTGTAAGACCTCAAAAGTACAGGCAGCCAAAGCAAAAAGAGACAAATGGGATCACATCAAGCTAAAAAGCTTCTGCACAGCAAAGGAAACAATCAACAGAGTGAAGAGACAACCCACAGATGGGAAGAAAATATTTGTAAACTACCCACCTGACAAGGGATTAATAACCAGAATATATAAAGAACTTAAACAACCCAATAGCCACAAAAATCCAATTAAAAATGGAAAAATGATCTGTGTAGACATTTCACAAAAGAAAACATAAGAATGGGCAATAGGTATACAAAAAAAAAAAAATACTCCACATCACTCATCATCAGGGAAATGCATATTGAAAACACAATGAGATATCATCTCACCCTAGTTAAAACGGCTATTATCAAAAAGACAAAAAAATAACAGATGCAGGAGAGGATGAGGAAAAGAGGGAATTCTTACACTTTGTTGGTGGGAATGTAAATTAGAACAGCCACTATGGAAAACAGTATGGAGGGTCTTCAAAAAACTAAAAATAGATCTACCATATGATTCAGCAATCCGACCACTGGATATATGTCCAAAAGAAAGGAAATCAGTATATTGAAGAGACATCTGCAGTCTCATGTTTATTATAGCACTATTCACAATAGCCAAGCTATGGAAAAAGAAAATGTGGTTTACATACATAATGGAATATTATTCAGTCATAAAAAGGAATGAACTCATGTCATTTGCAGCAACATGGATGGAACTGGAGGTCACCATTGTAAGTAAAATAAGCCAGGCACAGAAAGACAGATATTGCATGTTCTCACTCATATATGGAAATTAAAACAGTTGATCTCATGATGATAGAGTAGAATGATTGTTATGAGACGCTGGGCTGTATAGGGAGAAAGGGCAGATGAAGAGAGGTTGGTTAATGGGTACAAAACTACAGTTAGTTAGAAGAAATAAGTTCTAGTGTTCAATAGTACAGTAGGGTGACAAGTTAACAATAATTTATTATATATTTCAAAATAGCTAGAAGAGAAGATTTGGAATGCTCCCAATACAAAGAAATGGTAAATGTTGAAGGTGATGGGCTTCCCGGTTACCTTGATTTGATTATTATGCACTGTATGTATGTATCAAAATATGCACCCCATAAATATGTATTAACATTATTATATAGCAATTAAAAAACTATGGAAGAAGAATAAAAGAATTTTGAATAGTTAAGTATAGAATTTATATTTAATTAAAATCTACATTTCTTAATGATGAGTGAGGAAATAGAAATGATTCATTTTCTGATTGAAGGTATCTTCAGTCAATTCTTCTTTGTTATCAAATTGACTAAAAATTATAGCTTCTTGATAACACTTTCTTTATATGTATGTTTGCCTTTTACTAAGGGATAAATGACTTTACTGTATTAAAATACTTTTCCAAATCTGAGACAAATCCTTTCTAAACTACAGAGAAATAAAATCATCAGGGCTTTAGACAGAGAATGTGGTGGTGGTTTCCTTTAATTAATCTAAAAATATTTGCATTCTTAGAGATAGCAACGTTATCAAAAGAGAAGAATTAATTGGCTCTGAATACAGAAAATGTTTGTAACATTATGAGAAACCTAGGATATCTGAATCAGTATATTTAATAGTTTGAGGATGGAGTTATTATATAAGAGAAAAAATAGAAACAACTACTTGTAAATACCCAGAGAATCATGAAAGCATAATTTTGGGATGGAAACATACAGGTGTTTCACACACACATATATATATATATATTCTGAAAATATGTATATAAATAATTTTACAGTTCCATAAAATTTTGTTTTATTATTTATTTACTTATTTATTTTTGCGATAGGGTCTCACTCCGTTGCCTGGGCTAGAGTGCAGTGGCATCATCATAGCTCACTGCAACCTCAAACTCCTGGGCTCAAGGGAACCTCCTGCCTCAGGCTTCCGAGTAGCTAGGACTAGGCACACACCACCACACTTGGCTAATTTTTTACTTTTTGTACAGCAGGGGTCTCTCACTGTGTTCCTCAGGCTGGTCTTGAACTCCTGGCCTCAAGTGATCCTCCCACCTGGACCTTTCAAAGTGCTAGAATTACAGGCATGAGCCACTGTACCTGGCCAAAATTTTATTCTCTTCAAAGTACAAAAGCTGAAAGATAAAATTAACTCAAAATTAACCAATGACCTACATAGAGGAGCTAACACCATAAAACTCTTAGATGAAAACATAGGAATAAATATTTATCATTTTGGATTTAGCAATAGTTTCTTATATATGACACAAAAAGTGTAGGCAGCAAAGGCAAAAATAGACAAATGGGACTATCATCAAACTTAAAAACCTCTACACATCAAAGGAAACAGTCAAGAGAATGAAAAGAAAACCTACAGAATGGGAGAAAATATTTTCAAATCATATATCTGATAAGTAGTTAATATCCAGAATATATAAATAACTCTAACAACTCAACAACAAAAATATTGATTAAAAAATGGGGAAAGGACTTGAATATACATTTCTCCAGTGAAGGTATCCAAATGGCCACCAAGTATATGAAAAGATGCTCGACATCACTAATCATTAGAGAAATGCAAATCAAAACCACAACAAAATAACATCTCATACCCATTAGGATGGTTACTATAAAAAAACCCTCAGAAAATAACCAGTATTGGTGAGAATGTGGGGAAACTGGAACAGTTGTGCACTCTTGGTGGGAATGTTAAGTGGTATAACTGCTATGGAAACTGTATGGGAAATTCTCCCACAAATTAAACATAGAATTACGATATCATTTGGTGATCTCACTTCTGCGTATATATCCAAAAGAATTGAAAGCATAATCTTGAAGAGATATTTGCACACCAATGTTCATAGCACAATATTCACAATAGCCAAAAGGTGGAAGTAACCCAAGTGTCCACTGATGGAAGAATGGATAAAGTAAATGCAATATACATACAATAGGATATTATTCAATTTAAAAAGGAAAAAATCCCATTACACACTACAACATGAATGAACCTTGAGGGAATTATGTGAACTGAAACCAGCCAGTCACAAAAAGACAAACACTGTGTGATTCCACTTTTACAAGGTATCTAAAGAAGCCAAACTCATAGAAACAGAAAGCAGATTAGAAGTTACATGAGCTGGGGGAAGAGGGAATGAGGATTTATTGCTTAATGGGTACAGAGTTTCTGTTTGAGGTGATGAAAAAAGTGATTGCCAAAGGGTGGGGATAGAGGAAAATGGGGAGTTGTTCACTAGGTACAGAGTTTCAGTTTTGAAAAAAAAATTCTCGAGATCTGTTGCACAACAATGTGAATGAACTTGACACTATTGAACTGTACACTTAACAATGTTTGAGATGGTAAATTTTGTTATGTATTTCTTTTTACCACAATTTAAAAGAGCATAATAAAATAACATTTCACATCCACTG
>CM052436.1:10529016-10548609 GCA_028533085.1 Varecia variegata
TCTTCTGATAAACAGGTATATTTGTCTCTGTGGCTTCTATAACCAGTTATCACAAACTGGGTAGCTTAAAAAATAACAGAAATTTATTCTCTCACGGCTCTGGAGGCCAGGAGTCTGAAATCGAGGTGTCTGCAGGCTGTACTCCTTCTAGAAGCTCTGGAAGATATTTCATTCATTGTCTCTTCCAGCTTCTGGTTGGTGTTGGCATTCTTGGGCTTGTGGTTGCATCACTTCAATCGGCACCTCCATGGTTACATTGTTTCCTCCTGTTCTTGGTGTCTTTTCCTCTTCTGTCTGTCTCAAATCTCCCTTTGCCTTTTGTTTATAAGGAAACTTGCCATTGAATTTAGGGTCCACCTGATAATCCAACATCATCTCATCTCAAGATTCTTAACTTAATCACATCTGCAAAGTTGCTTTTCCCAAATAAGGTAACATTTGCAGGTTTTGGGAAAGGACAGGGACATATCTTTTTTGGGGTCACCATTTAGCCTGCTATACCAGGATACAAACATATAAATGTTTCTGAAATTCTGAAATTCTTTCTAGGTCTTGAATATTTTCCTCTGGTTGCTTAAGCCCTAACTTAAAGTCATGTTTTCAGAACCAAATTTTACAGCAGATTCATAAGAAATCTCAACTCTATTTTGAACCCTCGAAGGAAGGGAGGGCAGGGCTTGAAGGCAGGGTGAGAAGCTAATTTGTAACTGTGATCACTGAAGTGGGGAAGGAGGGGTCCAAGGGCGGGTGGGAGTGGACTCCAGAGAGTGCAAACTTACCAGCTCCAAAGATAGGCAGTTGCTGAAGACCATTCCTCACAGACCCTGCCTCACCAACAGGCTGACCGATAATAAGAAACCACGTGTGATAACCTTTTCAGGGTCTCCAGGGAAACCTAGGTTTCTATAAGAGTACAAAGCTCATATAAACCTACCATCCTATAAGCGTTGCATGTTTTATTCACAATACATTTTGTTTTTTCCCATCCCAGGTTGGACACCATTTCCTGAAGTTGCTAATTGCGCTGGATGAGAGATAATTCGGTGAGCTCTGTGTTTACACTGGTGGCTATAATGCCATATCATGGAGAAACAGGTCACCTGCATTTTATTTTAATTCAGCAACTAGCACCGAGCTCAGCTGCACACACGTTGTGCCTGTGATTACTGTTGCTGCTTTTCCCGGCACCTGGCAGTCTGTGGTAATTAGCAGGAACACCTGGAAAGTTCTAGGAGCGCCTTGAAATGAAAGCACCGAGGGATATTAATCTTTGACTAGAAAGAAGCTGTGGAAAACCAGGCAGGGCTGGTGCACACCCCCAACTTTAGGAATCAGCCCCTGAACCACATCAAATTAAAAGTTTCACACTTGTCTGTAGCCTTTGGGTGAGCCAGGTCCCACGGCGAGAGCTTTGCACAGTCTGTACAGCCAGTGCAGAAAGGTGAACCGGGAGTTGGGTTCCTCTTGGTTGTGCTGGGCCATCTGGGATGTGCTCTCCGGAGAGCCTCCGTGTTGTTGTCACTCTTCCCGCCATCTCGTTGCCCACCTTCAAGCCTGCCAGTGCTTCTGCTTCTTCTACTTGGGCTTCAGAAGTCTGATAATCTCTCTCTCCATTGGTCTCTGCCTCCCTTCTTCATACCACTGATAGGATTATCTTCTGAAAACCTGTACACAGCATTTCTCCGCAGATAACCCTTCCTGACATGCCTCAATGTCACTGAATGATGTCCCAATCCTACAGCCTGGCTCTGAAGACCCTCCTGGGTCTGAGAGTTACCTACCCCTTAAAAAACATCTTTTTTTTCCTCCTTAATGAATCCATAACTCTTCCATATCTATGGGCTCTTTCTGCTACTCTGAATGACCTTCTCTAACTGTATTGTCAGCTTCCTCATTAGTCAGACAGGGACAACACACTCACCTCTCCCAGACAGAGTAGTCGATTGCATGGGACATTTCGTGGAAATTTTCTAGGATAGTGCCTGATCATTTATGGGAATCAGCTGTTATAATCTCTCCCTCCTGGTTTAGCTTGAGAGTCACTTCCTTTCTGATGCTGTCCCTGTCCTCTGCAGCCTTGGAAGACGTTTCCTTCCACTGAAATCTCTGGAAAGCACTTTATCTCCATATCACAATTTGATGTTATGTACAAATTATTATGTACTTGGATTTGGTATCAGGTCCAATTTTATGTGCCTCTCTGATTGCCAAGCTTCAGGTCTCCTTGTTTATGTATATATATACACATATATCTATATACATACATATACTATTTTTTCTTTTGAATAAGTCTTGGACCTTATCTTTCTCTGTGGCAAGAGCTCTCTGGGGAGCTGCTCAGCAGGGTTGGTAGCCTGTAGCTTACTTCCTCCATGTCACAGAGCATGGCTGTGACTATGCAGTGTGGCTGTTGTGACCACCACTGTGCTCGTGGGTGCTAGAACCACTGCAGATCCCCCATTCCAGCAACACGGAGTCTTGGTCCCCTGGCCAAGAAGAGACAAGATGGAAGCGCAGCCCACTTTCCCTGGGGATAACCTGTCTTAACTAGATTGTGAAGGCCCTGAACTCAGTAGCCAAAGGCTCACACCAGGAAGATTTGAGGCCCTAATCTTCCACCGGTGTCTGTCCTGAAAAGGTGGCCCTAGAGACGGTGGGTCAGTTGAGTTTGGATTTGGAGCTGATCAAGACCAGGCTCTCAGGGCTCTGGCCCTCCTACCACTTCAGAACTGAGATAAAGGCCGTGTCCAGGGTGTGATGTCTGGCTTCCCCATGGCTGCCCAGAGGGATCAGGTAACACAACTTGCAAACTTGGACCAATGAGAGGCAGGAGACAGGAACCTACAGATAAAACACTCTCCTTGCCTCTCCATGTGGTCCTAGTTTCTATGCAGCATCTAGAGATGTCCATGAGAAAGGTCAGAATGTACTTTGTGCTGAAGATGTCACCAGCTGGGAAGGATCCACCTTCTATTTGCCATGTTTTGCTGCTGTACTCTCCTTTCCTTCTACTTTGGCTTCCAATGCATTGTGCTCCTCAGGAGACCAGGGTGCAAGCTTTGCCTAAGTGTTTGCTTCCTAGGGAACCGTGCCAAGAAAATTTTTATCTATCATTTCTCTTTCATGTCCTGTCATGGCTTCTCCTTCTCTGCAATTCTTTGTTTTTCTTTCCTCTCTTCTATCCCTTATTTTGCTCCAAACCAGATCACAGACAGTAGATTTTCTTGGATAGGATTTCCAACATTTTTTCATCTTTGGGGCTGGCTAATGCCCTAAGGAATCATGGGCAGTACTCTTCCGAGTGGGATTCAGGACGCTGAACTTGATAAAATAAATGTGGATGCATCTCAATTTTAAGTAATCCTTTGGTATGAAAATTCATATCTACCCAAAAGATTAATTGGGAGAGTGATTGTTTTCTTTATAAAAGAGATTCCCATAAGCTTCTATCACATATAAACAGTTATTTGATTAATATTTTTTCAGTTGATAATGAATTTCTCAGTGTAAGAAGCTGTAAGAAGGTTGGTCATTGCTGAGGGCTGTCGCACAGAAGAGAAGAGACGACAGGTATCTATTCTTCCCTGGAAGGTGGGGGTTGTGGGGTCTCCTTTTGCTCTCTCTTTACCTCTGTGATGGGAGCAATGTTAAAAATTCTAAAAATCTTCCATCTCAGCAGTTGGGTACTTCACAGATGTCTGGCATGGCTATGTAGCCATTTGTGTGTATGGGGGGTAGGTAGAATAATGGCCCTAAAATGTCCATGTCCTAATCCCTAAAACCTGTGACTATGTTATCTTACATGGCAAAAGAGACTTTGCATATGTGATTAAGTTAAGGATCCTGAGATGGGAAGATTATCTTGGATTACTTTGGTTGTTTGTAATCACAAGTGTCCTTCTAAGAGGGAGGCTGGAGTGTGTGAGTCAGAGATTTGAAGATGCCACACTGCTGGCTTTGAAGATGGAGGAAGGGGCTGAGAGCCAATGAATGCAGGCCAGCTTTAGGAGTTGAGAAAGGAGAGGAACAAGATTCTCCCCTTGAACCTTTGGAGTGAACATAGCCCTCCTGACACCTAGATTTTCACACAGTGAGACTTTAGACCTACAGAACTATAAGACAATAAATCTTTGTCATTTTAAGCCTCTAAGTTTGTGGCAATTTATTACAGTAGACCGTTCTTCTAAGTGAAGTATCACAAGAATGAGAAAGCAAACACCACATGTACTTAATACTAAATTGGAAATAATTAATCAATACTTATGTGCACATATGGAAGTAAAACTCAACAATAATCAAGTAGGTGGGGGAAGGAGGGAATGGGTAAATTCACACCTAATGGGTACAATGCACACTACCTGGGTGAAGGGCACACTTATAAAATAACTTTGACTCAAACTGTACAAAAGCAAATTATGTAACCAAAGCATGTGTACCCCCATAGTGTTCTGAAATTTAAAAAAATATTAATATAAGAAGGAAGGGTTTAAAATATTAGCTTTTGAGTTACTTGTAGCTAATTAGTTAAATATAGTATTTATTGAGCTTCTCTGTGTTGAGCACACGGTGAATAACAACTTTCCTCTTAGAGCTTTCAGTCTGGGAAAATAATTACGCTAGCAAGTTCTATGGTGTTCCTACATAATTTTATCAGATATGTGTTATACTTCATTTTAGGATTTTTTTGTTAGGATATTTCTTTTTCTCCATGTGATTTTTTTTCCCCAATAAGAAGTCATTTCTAATTTAAGCCATCCAATTTCACATGTATCACGTAGAAGGTACGGTACACAGATGCTAGGCAGATAAAGATTCTTCTAGAGAGGTTTCCAATCTATTAGCAAAATTGGAAAAAGCCTGAAATAGACAACTAATGACACAAGGTGCTACATGATTTTTAGTAGAATGAGATTTGGCCAGAGGCAGAACCCAGTGCTCTCTGTAACTCCCTCTAGCTGCCAGCTGTTGTCTTGGATAGATCCTGTGTACAGGACCCTGCAGGTGAGGATTTCTTTATCACCTGTGAGCCTTTCTTCTCTGGAGACTCCAACCCTGCTGCTAGTCTGAATCACGCCCAGCTTCAAGGGCTCCCTGCGCCCCTTTAAATTTAGACTTAGACTAGAGGCAGCTCAAGGTTGCACCAAATGCTGATCTTGACCTGATGATTTTTACTTATAGCCTGCAACACACACACACACACACACACACACACACACACACACACACACACACGAGAAGGAAATCCTTTTAAATCCTTTTAAAAGCAGATCATTAATCTCATTTTTATTTCTTCGGCTAAACATCTCCCTCCTGTTTCCTGTCAACTCTGTACCCCAGTTGTGCTTAGTACTTTATTATAGCCTTGGATCTTACCAGGGTGGTGTTTTTTAATTTAATTTGATTTTTAAAAATTTCATTTCAGAATATTACGGGGGTACAAACACTTTGGTTTCATATATTGCCTTTGCACCACCCGAGTCAGAGCTATAAGTGTGCCCGTCCCCCAGAAAGTGCACACCACACCCATTAGGTGTGAATTTACCCATCCTCTCCTCACCACCTGCCCCATGTCCTATGAATGTCACTTCCATATGTGGTCAACATAAGTGTTGATCAGTTAGTGCCAATTCAATGGCGATGACATGTGGTGCTTGTTTTTCCACTCTTGTGATACTTGGAAGAATGTGCTCCGCTTCATCCAGGATAGTACAAAAGTGCTAGTTCAACATTGTTTTTTATGGCTGAGTAGTATTCCATGGTATACATATACCACATTTGATTAATCCACTCATGTATTAATGGGTACTTGGGTTGATTCCACATCTTTGCAATTGTGAATTGTGCAGCTATAAACATTCGAGTACAGATGTTTTTTCTATAGAATGTCTTCAGTGGTCTAAACAGGAGGAGGAGTGTTGGGATTTCCCCAGAGGTCAGAGCGTATGGCCATCTATGCTAATTGCCTCAAGAGACTCTTGCAGTTTCAGGGGATGCATGGATTCCAGGGGAAGGATGCATCACAGAAACTTTCATGGAGGAAGGGAATGGCCTGTGCCTCCAGACACAGGGAAGATTTAATTGAGCAGAGAGGAAGGAGTGTTTTCCAGGTAGTGGCCTGGGAAAAGTGAGATTCTGTAGTATCCAGGGTCTAGATCCTAAACTATTTTGAAATGACTTTGCAAATGCAATCCTAGCTACATTATTTGAGTCTTTCTCAAAATATGACTGGTATTTATTTATAGGACAGTGCTGGTAGCTGAAGTTCTTAGATGGAGTAAAATTATTTATATTGAGAAATCTGGGAGACTCAGGACATGCATATGTTCTTTATCCTTTTTAATTGAAAGCCCCTGAGGAAACACAGCTGTCTCCAGCCCTTTATTCACCTGCAAATTAAATGAGACAGATATTAATTGACAATTTCTCTTGTCCTTGGTTAAAAAGCCTATTTCATAGAGGAGCATAATGAAACATCTGTGAGATGGCGTGGATTGCATTAGTTTACTATGATTTCACCATTAGTGTGCAAAGACAAAAAACAAACAGCCCAAGACAAAGCAGATAGGCTTCAATCCCAGGAATTTAATATTTGAGTAATCCGAGGTAAAACCTGCTCCTAGTAGCGAAAGAGTAAATGATATATTTTTTTAAAAATTAGCATATTTTTCTTATTACAATTTTGAATTAAACCCCAATAAATATGTGTACTATGGAAGAGCATGGAATGATAGACCATAAGTTGTCATGGTCTTAGGTACAATATACAGTAACTGGTCAATTACGAATTGATACAGAGAGATTCCCTAAGTGGGAGATTCATAAATTATGGAGATATTTTGGGGCAGATATTTTCGATAATACCATTGAGATTACATAGAATGATTAACTGTAGATATTTTGCTTAGCGTATGTGGAATTCCACTATTAAGAGTCTTACTCTTCTGTGTCTGCAACATATCCTAGTTTTCTTATGCTTCCTACTGAATTAAAACCTCTTTCAGTACATGACGTGATTTTAGCTATTATCAGTCATTATTCTAGATGGGATTAGCCGATAACGGCAAATTAACAACGGACGTGCACATCCTGCAAACACAGGTGGAAGGAGACACAGACATCCAGGAAAGAGAGACCCAGGGAGCCCAATTTTACAATTTTGCCAAGGGCAGTGACTTGAGACTGTGTAACTGGGACCCCACATATTCTATCAAGGCTTGGATGGTCCGTTCACGCACTTTGGTTGCTGGCAACAGAAGTTGCCTATAGCTAATAAGGAGAAAAAAATAAATATGTTGGGAGGATGTGGGATAGCGCATAGAACTGAAGGAAAAAACAAATAAATAAGCCATTAAGTGGTACAAGAATCTGGGCAGAGCTGGAGAAATAATGAGCAGGGTCCATGGGGCTCACCTTTGGGGTGAATCTGCCCCAATTGTTTTCTGTCTTTGAATCTCACTGCACAAAATCAGAATCTTGGTTGGGAGCAGGGAGAATCTGGCCTGGTTTATTTCTCCCGGGTCCGGGGAGGGCAGGGCCTCTTAAATGACAGCTCCATCACCACCAGCAGCAAAGGGGAGGGTGGTTCTCCACAGGAAAACAAATCACTTGATTTGAATCAAGTGAGATGGACTTTGGCCTGGTCGCAACATCAGACGTCACCTTCAGACAGCTAGAAGTGTTCTAATGTTTTCTAAATGGGAGAACAGATTTTTTTCCTATTCACTTTCATTATAAACTTCAGGGTTTCCAAACAAATTTTGTCAAGGCTTAATCACAGGGGTGCTTATGAACTGGGTAATAAAAACTAGATAAGAGAGGCAATATGAAGAGGCTGCTGAAGAGTTTGAGATTCAAGACTTTATTTTCATTCTGAAACATTAAAAAAGTAAATGGTATCTTGTACAACTATTTCTGAGTTTCTAAGAGAAATTTATACGCCATTGTATACGACGTCAATATAATATTGTGGAAAAAGCCTGGACTTTTGAGTTGGAGGGGTTTATAAACTGAGATTTTTTTGGAGGGGGCAATTCTTTCCTTTAGAGTATGGAAATAACAACATCTATCTCCTAGAGTTGTTGGAAGGTATATGAAGCTCTTGGTGCATATTAAGCCTTGATAAATGTTACCTTCCTTTTCTCCCACTGTGTGTTTCTGTATAAGTTTCTCTTTATATATGAATCATATATACTAATGTAGTTTTCCTTTCCCTGTAATGATCTGAAAATCAATTCTCTTCCCCTCAATTTTATTTTTCTGCTTTCTGGCTGATGTTGGTAATGGGAGTGAATAGCAGACAAACCCCATCCCTATCCCAAGGTCCATGTTACAAAGAAAGAATCATTTTTCCCTTGGTTGTAGATGAGGCAATTTGTCTACCTGATTGTCTTAAACATCTCATACAGCAGTAGTCAGCTGTAGTTTGGAGGCAAAATGAAATCCTCTATGGATTTGAATCATAGGTAGAAGGCAAAGTCATCTAGTTATGAGTGCTTGATTGAGCAAAGAAAAAGAAATGTCTTAGAACACCTAAATTGCAATGAATGGTAGTAGTATGCCATTCGCTGCAATTTCAGTATTCTAAAATAGTTCTTTTTATTTGTTCGACCAATTTCTCATATTGAAATGCCCTGATGGGGCAAGCCTGCCTAACGTTAAAATGAGGCTGAAAGTAGAAACTGTCACAGAAGTGAACAAGAAGCTATTTAGGGAGACATCTAGAGGGAGAAGAGGCAGCAAATAATCTTGGACATGTAGGAGAAGAAACAAGTCATCTTGGGAAATGTGGTGAGAAAAATCTACCACCTCAACCCCAGCCCGAGGGAGAGAGTCATGCGTGGTACCCGGAACATGGAGAATGAGCTTCAAAGTCAACCAGAACAGAATTTGAATTCCAGCTTTGCTGCTTCCTAGTAGTAGATCAACTTTGGAGACATTTCTTAGCTTGATTGCCATTGTTCTTATCTGTCGAATCAAGCTAAATAATATCTCCATTTCCAGGACTATTGTGAGGATTAAAGGAGAATGTTAAACACTTTGGAGTGATTAGAACATACAACACATTTTATAAGTGATGTAATGCATATGTAAAATATACATTTATATAATACAATTTATATTCTAAGATATGTATTAGACTTAATATAATTTATATTTAATATAATATAAATTTATATTTAATTTAATATAAATTACATTCTAAGGTATGTATTAATATAATTTATATTTAATATAATTTATATTCTAAGATATATATTAAAATATGCATTCATTAAGATTTTACCTGAAAAATTTAAAATTATGCTTTTATTATTATATGAGAATTAATCTTATAATAATTATGAGTAATAATCTTATTAATTCTTACCTAATAATGCTGAAACTTTTAAATAATGCTGAAACTATTAAAAAACATAAGCTTTGGGATCAGAAAGATTTCAACTTCTTCTGCTTGGCAACTGAGAGATTTAAACAAGTCCCTATAAGTTAATTTGTTGAATTTCAGTGTCTTTATCCACACAGAGGGGATAATAAAAGTTACTTTTTAGAATTTTGGGGGATTATGAAACAACTAATGAAAATTACCTGGCATATGGTAAGCAAAAGAACACCTGTTCTCTTCCCTTTTGGTATTCTGAGAGTATCATCATTCTACTATAGCTTGTAGCCACCTCAGAATATGAACAGAATATAGAACCTCAAAATCTCACAGACTTATATAATATATTATAATGGAATCATAAAATATAAAATTTAAAAGTGACCCTGGTGAATATTTAGTTTAAACACTGCTAACTGATGGACCTATGCCTCTGAAGCATCTTTTGCTAGGTAACTGCTAGGTAATTTCTGTAGTATTAATTTCTCGCTATCTTAGAACAGACAGGCCATTCCATTCATAGGAAGCTTTAATTGTCAGGAAGTGTTCTTTATGTTGAACTGAAACCTCCTCCTGGCAATTTCCCCTCCATGGCCACAATTCTAGACCTGTATGAGCTTCACATCACAGCCCTTTTCGTGTCTTGAGTCTGTGCTTTTAGGCTAGCACCTGCCCATAGTAGGCACTCAGCAAATACTTCCTCAGTGAATGAGTGAGTGAACAAGTGGGGCAAGAGATGAGAACCATTTATCAGTATTAGCACTTCACTGTCTATGTAGAGAATGTTAGCACAACATCTTTTGTGCGATATAGTAATAGATCATATCAATCGTGGTACAATGAAGAAATCAGAACCATTATGCGTTTTATAGAATAAGAAATTTATTTTAGGAATAAGGACTTGCACAGTTATGAAGGAGCTGGAGAAGTGAGTGCTAGAAGGAGCTGTTGGAGGGTCAGAGACCTGCCACTAACCGGGCCTTCTGAGACGCTAGTGCAAATGGATTGGTGCAGAGCTCACAAGGGATACGGGAAGGCAGGGACATGGGCTGAGGAGTGAGAGCAGGAAGAAGAGCAGGTGGAGGAGCCCAGGAAAGCTGTTGCCTCTGCATCTGGCTGGTTGGCCAGTGTATTAGGGTTCCCCAGTAGGATGTTCTTATCTATCTATCGTCTATCTATCTATCATCAAATCTGTCTACTTACTTGGCATCTACCTGACTGGCATCTCTCTATTTTAAGGAATTGGTTCACATGATTATGGAGGCTGGGAGCTCCATAAGGGGAGCTGACAAGCTCCAGACCCAGGAGAGCCCATGGTGCAGTGAGGCTGGAGACAGCCTGTTGGAGAATTTCCTCTTGCTCAGGGAGGCTGATCTTTTTGTTCTACTCAGGCCTTTCACTGATGGGATGAGGCCCATCCACATTATAGAGGGCAATCTGCTTTACCCAAAGTTCACTGATTTAATCTCATTCAAAAACACCCTTTGCGTCGACACATAAAATTAACTGTCACAGTCAGCAAGGCTGGTATAGAGAGAAGAGCAAGATGCAGAAGAGGGAAGAACAAGGCAAGAGCTGGAATCTGCCAGGGCTTCCACCCGTATCCCAAATTGTATCTATTAATAACAATGATGGTCTTCAAAGAGTAACGGCTACCACGTCTGCTTCCAAACCTTGCTCAAGTTTCCCAGAAGGGGATTCTGGGAATCATAGGGCTAATAGACCAGTTGACCTAATATAAAACTACACAGTCCGCCCCTTATCAACTTGGCATCCATACGCACCTTCTTAACCTAAATTTAACTTTCTAACATGATGCAACCATCCCTCAAACAATCTAAAACCTGCTAATCTTCTCACCCCCAAGGGATACAAAGTCTCATTTGTCACTTAATCCGTCTCTAGGTGATGCTATTACTGTTTAAGGTGATGCTATTTCCCTATAATGCTATTATATCCTTTGATATCCTGTAACTTGAATACTGAGATATACGGCTAACCAATGATTAAGACATCTGATGGGAGATACAAGCATGATGAGAGAGGGGAAAGAAAAGAAAAACAATTGGTTAATATATACACAAGTATTTGTATCAAAGTAAGAAAAACCAGTCAAAATTACTATGGTCTTGTTTTTTGAATAACTGGTCAGGTGGGCCTTACTGGTGATTAAAATTTTCTTCTTCCTCTGCTTATTTTAGCCTGTCATGGCTCTTTCCTGGCAAGATGACCCAAACTTTTATTCCCTGTTATATAATAGTTATATAACCAGCTATAACTTTCTGCAAAGTGTTGTCTCCCAGCTGGTGCCATAACTGAGTTTTCAAAAGGTTGTTCAACTATTCTATCAGACCAGAGGCTGATCAGAAGCATGATAAGACTAGTGAATACCATATATGTGAGCTAATTGTCACATTTTATATGATGGAAAATGATTTCTCAGGTTGGAAGCAAGGCTCTGTGAAATACTGTGATAATTAATGAGACATTCTCTGAGTCTACAAATATTTTATTTTGGCAGAAGTATTGTGGACAGGAAGGCAAATTCATATGCAGAATAAATGTAATATCTTTTCCAGATGCCTCCAGATGACTTGGTGATTCTCCCAGGAAATGAGGCTACACCAGAGCCTCAATGATGGGTTTTGCTGCTGGCAGATTGAGTACTCCTCAGTGGCTAGATCAGATCACTTTACTGAGCCTACGTCTAACTTTCCACCCTGTCATCAGGGCCAATTGGTTAATGAGGTTATTGGGCAAGGAGTGGGTGGCTTGGAAAAGAGTCAAATAAGTATCCACATAATAGGTCATCTTGTAGACATTATTATCAAGATCCTCCTCTGCTGAGGTTGCTGTTTAGTGAATAGTCACATGGAATCCAAACATCTTCACACTGTGCCCATTCAGAGAGCTCCACTTATATACCTTTTCCCAAGAACTATTTTGCCGCCATTTTTTCTAACCAAGAAACTTGGAAGTTTCTTCCAGGACTCTGCCTGTCCAGTCAAACCTTAAGCTACTTCCCCTAAATCAGTGTAGATCTCTATCTACCAGGAGGATTTGACTTCACATTGTCCTTCAGAGCCACTCCTGAGTGGAGGTGTAGTGCTATAGTTGTCTCTTCTTGGGTGATGTTGGCATATCATGCAGAACCATCTATAAATCAGTCAACTGATTATGAGAAACTCCCCAAAAGTTCGTATCTATTGCTACATGAAAAACCACCCACTAAGCTTAACATAACAACAACTTTGTTGGCTCGCTATTCTGTGGGTCAGGAATTTGGAAAGCACATAGTGGAAATAGCTTGCCTCTGCTCCATGTGATGCATACTGGGTGGGACCATTCCAGGTGGTTTGATTGGGTCCTATGTCTGGGGCTTCAGTTCTCACTGTCAGCTGGACTCTGGTTCTCCTTCATGTCCTCTCCCTCTTTTTGTGTCATCTTTACATCACCTTTCCAGGATAGCTGTGCTTCTTCCACGGCTGCTCAGGGCTCCTAGCAGCCACCAAGTGGAGCTGCCAAGCCTTCTTCTGGCCCAGAGATGGCAAAGTGTCACCTCCACTGACTTCTGTTGTTAGGCAAATTGGGCCTAGCATTGGCTGAAGGAACAAGGCATGAGTATTGGCAGGCATAATTCTTTGAGAACTGCTGTAACTGACTAATATACATACTTTCAGAAATTTTTAAAAGAATATTTTGTTGCTTATTATAAGAATCTTAGCCAGCAGCTCTATAACCTATAATTTAGAGATAGAGGCATAACACATATAGCAATATTTGGGGTTTCTCCTAATACCAGGCTATGGAAACACATGGATAGTGGTAGCTATCGAGTAAAAGATGAATTCATTCTCTTGTTTCTCTGCTGGGAATATTTCTGGAGAGGTCAATGAAATGTCCCCAGCCACAGTCAATTTATTTCTCCTGCACAGTCCATCGACTGTTTTCAAACCTTTAGAATAAACTTGTTTGGCAGTCATTCCTGGATGCCCCAAATTACTGACTGATATTCTAACATATAATCTCATGTGTATTTCTTTCTCTTCACTCCTTTTGACCCTGCAGTTCTTTGACCATTTAAACTAAGCCACAAATCTTAGGCTGTCAGTGAAGGGAAGACCAGAAAGAACACAATGTGACCGAAGAGTCAAGTTCTTGGCTTTTAGTTCTAAAATAAGCTTTCAAAATTCTGTGTAGAGACGATAGTCTGAAATCCACAGCATTTTAGACTTTACAAGTCTGAACTTTTTGGAGATAGATAGAGGTTTATGTGAGGTTTTAATGCAGCTATTGCGTGGGGGATATAGACTGTTGAGTTTATATCATAAATAACAGAGTAGGAGAAGATGTGAGATGACCAAGAGCAGTTTCCCTTCTCCAAGGTTAAGTACAACCATTTTGGAAAATTGTTTGGCAGTTTCTAATAAAGTGAAACATACATCTACCCTATGATCCAGTGAGTCTACATCTAGATATTTACCAAAGAGAAGTGAAAATATATGTCCAAAAATATTTGTATGGGAAAATTCATAAAAAATTTATTCATTACAGGAAAAAAAATGGAAATAACCCAAATGCCCATTAGGTGACATGATAAGCAAACTGTGAAATGTTCCTACAATGTAATACAATGGAACAAATGACTGATACATGCAACTACATGAATAAGTCTCAGAAACATGATGCTGAGTGAATAAGGCCAGACCTCAAAGAGCACACCCTGCTTGATTTCACTTATATGAAATTCTAGAACACACAAAACTAATGTATGATGATAGAAATCAGAACAGTATGTGCCTGGGAGTGGTGTTTGACTGGGGAGGGGCATAAGAAAAATTTCTGAAGTGATAAAATATTCTGTATTTTTATAAGAATATGGGTTACACAGGTATATGCATTTGGTAAAACTAATTGAATTATTCATTACACCATATGTAAATTATACCTTAATAAAGTAAACAGGGCATAAAAGTCTATCCAGCTGTTGTGAGAAAGAGATTGGGAGAGAAAGCATATATGGTTGTGTATGTGTTTGGGATACTGGTGTGCTCTGCACTTGATCTTAGCCAAAAGGCCAAGGAGCGATGCTGGTGTGTTCTGGAGATACCTTTGGATCTCCCCAGCCTTGCTGACTGCACTTTGTTCCTGTCACCCCAAGACTGTCCAACGTGGCATGAGACTAGACTCCTCAGGTGTCCAGGTGATGAGCTGAGAGAGCTCCACAGAGCCTAGAGCTCCCTGTGTGTGAGGTGGAGCAGAGAAAAGTCACTGAGAGTTGCCCAACACCTCCGTGCAATGCTCTTTTCCCCATCAGAGGTGGGCTGTGGCATTTTGGGACAGAGCTAGTGGGCGGTGGGCCTAATGCAAGCTTGAGTTGGGTCGGGAGGAGGTCAGCTGGGGGTGCCAACTCCAGTTGCCTCTTGCACCTGGTGCCAGGACAATGCCACCAACTTAAGTCTTTTCCAGGGAGAAAGGGGCTGGGGAACACAGGTGTGAATTGACTGAATTTAAATATTGAATTGCCACTTTTTAAAATGGCAGTGATGGAGTTTACCTTGAATGACAAGGTTAGATGTCTCAATTGCCAGAGAGAAATGGGCTGTCAAGAGCACAGTTGATTTCAGTTAAAGAGAAATGAGTGAAGCCTGAGTGTCTGACTCATTACACTTGGGGAAAGACTGCTCTCCCTCAGTGGGTACTCAGAGCCATTTAAAAGAATCCTCCTCTCTCTTTCCTTCACCAAAATAAGTGTTAATAACTCAAGGCAATAATTGTGAAAAGGAAATTCTACAGCACCTACCAGCTCACACATTGGTAGTGTGAGCTCAATGGAGGTAGTGGAGAAGAACTCCAGATACCAAACTGATAGGATTACAAAAATTAAAATGCAGTGAAATTTAGAAATATGAAATTACCCATGGAAAATAATTCTAGCAATTGTGGACCAAAAGATGATTTTTTTCCAAGGACAAATGGCACCTGGAAAAAAAGACTGATAATTTAAAAATGAAACGTAAAAATAATTTTGTTAGCAACATTTTAAAGGTTTTTTAAAAAAGTGGACTTGAATGTATTTTATTGGATACTTTGATACTTTTAGTTATTTGCTTCGAAGGACAATTCATTAGGGAGTTTTGAACGAATTTTCAATATCAAAGCCTTCACGTACTTATGGAAAAACAACCTCTTCATGTAGGGCATGGTAAAGCCCCAGCTAGTGAGCTCTATAATACAATTAAAATTATTCAGAGCATGTTAGTTAATGACATGGAAATAGAGAAATCTTAGCTACTGGGAGCTAGAGCAGGGTCTTTTATTTCCATGTGTTTTCTTGGCCCAATTCATTCCTTCCTCTGAGTTTCTCTTACTGAATCCGTTACTATTTTTCTAAATTGAACCTAGTTTTCTTCTGAGACTCTCTTGTGAGTGTTTGAATCACCTTTCAGGCAAAATGCAGTGAATCATGGCATTTTAAGCACCGCAAGAACAAGAAGTTTCCAGAAAGTGGACCAGTTGTATTGTTCTGGGACACGCAGGCATTGACCGCTGTCATGCCCTGCAGTGGAGTGGAAGCTGGCTGGTGTGGAGTCGGCTTCAAGAGCCAGGGGAGCTTGAAGTTTGTAAACATTTCATGAAATGTGAGTACAGAGATACTTTAATGTAAATGCTTCTGAAAATGATGTTATAAGCCATGTGTATAACAGGGCACTGGCTTGGCAGTTTTCCAGATTCACCAAGCCCTTACCTTGAACAAAACAAATTAATGGTGGCTACACGTCCTCCATTAGGTATTTTGGGGTGAAATATATGACATCTGCCACTGCCCTGTGTGGCCACTATGCTTTCAATAAGATTTGGATTCTTGCTGAAGTAGAGTGGGAGTGTAATCTACACTCACAGTGGGGTGTGGGTTTGTGGTCACTTCCCCTCAATATATATGTATAGCCCACCAGAAAATCTGTAAAATCTCTGGAGACATTTTATTTTTCCTTTGCAGAAAGAAGTGTTTTTTAGAATAGGCAAGTTCTAAGTTTTCAGAGGCTACATTTTCAACATAATCCAAGGATGCAGGAGTATCTCTGAAAGACATTTGCCATTGTTTCTTGGTTGGCTTAACTCCAGCACTACAGGGAGATTTTAGTTTTGGTGGGAAAGAACCTTTTTCTGAGATTGAGAAAGAAGAGCTGATAAAAATATTACTACTCTGACTGCATTGTGTCCCCCCACAAGTTTGTATGTTTAAGTCCTAACCTCTGTTGTGATTGTGTTTGGAGATGGGATGTTTTTTAGGAAATAATTAAGGTAAAATGAAGTCCTAAGGGTGGGACCCTAATCTGACAGGACAGCTTTCCTTACAAGATAGAAGAATACAGGCTGAAGGCAGCTGTCTACAAGCTAAGAGAAGAAGCCTCAGAATAAAATCTACCTTCCTGGCACTTTGACCTTGGACTTTCCAGTCACCGAAATGGTGAGAAATAAATTTCTGTTGTTTAAGCCACCCAGGCTATGGCATTTTCTTATGGCATAGGGAGAGACTAACACAATTATTGAGCACCAACTTGTATATTTCTTGAGTCTCACAAACTATTAATATATATGTTTATTCAATTGTTAAATTTATCCAATCAGATGTTTTTCAATCACTCTCTCACACACACACACACACACACACACACACACTCTCTGGGCTGTGTAGGGCCCAAGACCATCCTTAGGGCACAGTGGGACCCAAAGAAAATCACAAATTTCCTCTTGTCCCCTCACTGACAAGTCTTTCGCACTGGGAAATTTGATTAAAATTGACAAACGGGGAAGAGCGGAAAGGGACACTGTGAGAAGAAGGAGTGGCAGGTGACTCCCCCATCCTTCTGCTGCCTCTCTCGCATCCCCCATTTGTTCACTAGTCAGTCGTGTGTCCGGGCCCTGACTCTGTGGCCAGGCTCTGTGGTAGGGGCTGGGGACACAGCAGCAGTGCCTCTGCTCACAGGGAGCTCCCCTCCCAGAGGGGGACACAAAGAGTAAGGGACGCAGTCATTACACCCCGGAATAAGTGCTGTGAATGGCGGGCGCAGGATGTGTTTGGGGTTAGGTGATTGGGCAAGGCATCTTGCTTGAGGTGGTGACCGTTAGGTAGGGACCAGCACAATGAAAAGGAGTGGCCTCTTGAAGAGTGGATGGAAGAGTTTTCAGACAGAGGGAAGAGCAGGTGTAAAGTCTTTCAGGAAGAAAGGGATGTTCTAGGAACTGAGAAGAGACCAGGGTGGCTAGAGCAGAGTGAGGGAGAGACATGAGAAAGGAAGAGCAGTCCGGGGTGGAGGGAAAACCAGGGAGGGGTGCCTGAGACTGTTGGCTGTGGCAAGACGACCCCAAATTGAGAGCTGTAACCCTTCCCAAAGCCCATGCAAGAGATGAGCTTCAGGCAGAGGGGATGCTTTCTAAGGCAGATGAGACCTTGCTTAAGTAATAAAATTGGAGGGAAGTACTGAGGGCTGTCCTTATCCAAAAAATCTAGCTCCGGCAAGCTGCAACACTCAGCATCTGTTCGTGGTTCCTGTCATCCTATCACTTGAAGAATGCTTTATCTTCCAAGTACCTTTGCTTTGTCTGGGAAGAGGCTCCTGCCTCCTTAAGTACAGATAACCTTGGCAGCGTATCCCATTAAACCTATCAGCAGTTAACACCATAGCATGAATTAGTTTATCAGATCATTCCACCTGATAGCTCCTGGGGAGCAGCTTGTTAGAGAATGAGATATGTTTGGGCTCTGCTTGCACTATTTTCAACTCTGAAATTTGCTTAACAATATCACCTATTCTTTTGCTTGAGTATTTCTGATATTCTCTTTTCCTCATCTCCCCACCTGCATCAAGCTACCTATTGCCCCAGTCTGTCTACAGGGCCTCCTGGTGTTACTCAACCTCTGCACACAGCCAGGGCTCCACCATGCCCTCCTTTCTGCCCCACATTGCCCACCCTGGGAGCTTCCACCACGCAGATCATGAAGACTCTGTATCTTGGCCAGTTGGGTCATTCGCTTTCTCTGTTGTGACTCTGTGGATTCTGAAACTCACTGAGTAAAAAAGTCTGATGAGATTCCTCCAGGGCTGACACAACGTTCCAGCTGTACCACTGTCCTCTTTCCACATTTTAGTTCATTGTTTAACGCATATCTCTTCTCTAGGCTGCTTGGCCACAGGCACAGAAGTAGCCATGCTGTGGAGTCACAGTCCTGGGTTCAAACCCCACTCTGCTTCTTCCTTACAGCTGTGCTGTCTTGGCCAGGTTATTTAGCTTCCCAGAGCTTTAGGTTCCTCATCTAAAGAGATTTAATAAAACAGATTTAATAAAACCTGTTCACCTGTTATCAGTTTGTATGAGATTGGTTGTGCAGTGTTTTTGATATTGAGAGTAGTCTGACAATAGAGGATCAAGAAATGTAGGCTAATTTCCTACATTAGCATAAAATCCAGTTTCCAAAGAACAGTATCACAGCCTCTCCCGGGAAGCCAGGCCAAGCCCCGGCTGTGAATCCGTTGGGATTGCCAGTGTCAGAGGAGAAGGTGACATGGCTTCTTTCTTGCTGTGGCAGCCTCGCTCTTCAGAGAGGTGTCTTATCTCGGATCACAGCAAATCATGTTGTAGCCTTGTAAATTCGAGGAGCACTGCTAGCTTTGCCTCTCTCTTTGTCCAAGGCCAAAGTTCATGTTGAATTTAATCAGGACTAAAGTGGGATCAGGAATAAGCAACCTGCAAGATATATGTGTGACAACTAATAAATATGTTTCAGTATAACTCTGCTGCCTAAACCAAAAAACAGCAACAGGACCATGGTAGCTACCAAAACAGGAAAAGTAATTAATGGCATTGACTAGAAAATGATTCCAATGTAATGAGATTGCCAGAAAAATTAATTTAAGGGACTATTCTCCATTTCTTCGGGGTAGGTGTCAAAGTTAAAATACAATGAAAACAATATAGGCAGCCTTTTATGATAGCTGCATGATCAACTTTAAATTACTTTCTAATGCAGGAAGAGAAGAGGTTGAAGAGAAAGCTTAAAAATGACTTGAATTAAGCAAGTAATTATTTAGTACCTACTATTTGTCTTGAACAACCTCTAGGTTAGAGTATATAAAGAGGCTGAAGGCAAAACCCTGCTGAGGTAGCCAGTGGATGCCCTTGAGCTTAGTTGCTGCCATCAGGAGACGTTA
>CM052436.1:10549109-10612481 GCA_028533085.1 Varecia variegata
GTTCACTTATCTTCCCATCTTTATGGTCTTCTTGTGTAAGGCTGGATTCTCTTAATCTTCTCCCTTAATATTCAACCCCATGCACCAGCAATTGGATCCATACTGTTTCTTGGTGGGGGGAACCCAGGACAATTGCTCAAATGATTCAGCCTTAAGGCCGGTTCATTTGGAGCTTTGGCCCTGGTTGGGTTCTGGTTTTGTTCTGAGTGATCTATCCCTTACCTATAATCTCCTTCCAGTAACGGTTCCCCAGACTACATACATCCGAGCCTCTCCTCTGGTTTTCTAGGACTAAAGTTCTGCACCCAACCCTTTCAGCTCTCCTGTTGTATTTCAGCCAGAACATCCAGTCTGGGTAAGGTCCCATCTCTTCTCTTCCGTCTGTCCCACTGGTTCTTGAGAACCAACTCTTGAATACTGTTCTTCAAAAATTTAAAAATTAAATCTTGATGAGATTCCCCCAAATACTTGTAAAATATGTAAAATATACATAAAATACAAAGTCTAACAATACAATGAACATCTGAAGTATCCCCATCTCTATTGACGAATCTCAGCTGCTTAATTGCAAGTATCCTTATCATTTCATCCAATTGGTTGCAGTAGACATCCGCTGTAATTGATTCACCAGGTTTCATGAAGCTGTGGTGGATAATACCAGTGCTGGACCACCAGACCGATACCATTAGCTGTTTTTGATGAATATTAGGGTTTGGACTGTGTTGTGGCACTTCATCTGTATCCAACCATTGTGCTAAAAGCTTGCAATTGTCAAAAAGAATCCATTTTTCATCACACGTAATGATAAGGTGTAGAAATGGTTTGCCTTTATGACATGACAGCAAAGAAAGGCAAACTTCCAGATGATTTCTCTTCTGAAGCTCGTTTAATTCATGTGGAACCCATCTATCCAGCTTCTTTACCTTGCCAATTTGTTTCAAATGGTCCAATATTGTTGGAATAGTAACATCAAACCTTGCTGATAATTCACGTGTAGGTTGAGATGGATTTGCTTCCACTACAGTTTTCAGCTCATCATTATCCACCTTGGTTTCAGGTTGCCCATATGGCTCATCTTCAAGATTAAAATGACCAGACTTGTACTTCTGAAACCATTGGCAAACTGTTCATTCATTGGCCACATCCTTCCCAAACATTTCATTGATATTTCTAGCAGTCTGAGCTGTGTTGGTTCCATGACAGAATTCGTATTTCAAAATAACTCAAATTTTTGACTTATACATGGTTTCAAAAAAATTTCTCTAAAAAAAAATTTGAAAGATACTCAGAAGCCAAACCATTCATTTGAAAGAATGAGGATGTACCTTCACAATAAAAATAAAACAAAAAAGTGTCAAAGTGAAATGTCAGAGATATCAACTACCTAACTTAGTTCTTAAGGAAATCGGACATTCCATACTTAATAACCTAATAATAATATATCTTGTATCTCTCCCCATTTAATAAGAGTTTATTTGAAGTCTTTTAATAATTAATATCATTATAAAGGTCTTATACATATTCTGCTTAATTTATTGCTAGGAACACACACACATATACACTTGCTATGATTAATCATTGAATATGTTCATTTATGGAGGCTAGATCAGGTCTGTTTTTTCTGCCTCCCCTCCCATTTTAATTGGGTAGTCTTTCTTTTTTCTTATTGGTTAATAGAAGTTTAAAAAAATTTCAAAATCATAGATATAAGTTTTTGTCAGTTGTACATATTGTAAATATCTTTTCCCACTAATGGTTTGCCATTTTGCTCTTTTTTTGGCATATATGTGTGTGTGTATATATATATATATATACATATATATATACACACACACACACACACACACACATATATATATGATTTTTACATTGTTGTTTGTAAGATTGGCTTGTAAATTTCTAATCTTATAATATTCTTGACAGTTTTTGATGCAAACTTAAACTAGGTTTACAAAATGAGTTCAGGGTGTCTCTTCTTTTTCTATCAAGAACTTACTTGCTCAGGAATTAATTGTTTCTAGAATATTTGTAGAACATGCCAGTTAAGCTATATGGGACTAATATTTTCTTTTCAGAAAGATTTTTTTGGACTGATTTAGTTTTTAAAAATATTAATAGGCCTGCTCATTGTTTTTTATTCCTTCTCTTGACACTTTTGTAAGTTATATTTTTCAAGGATCTGCCCATGTCATCTGTTTTCACATTCATTGGCATTAAGTTGTTAGTATCTTTTTAATATTTGTAGTGCCTGCAATTTTGTTTCATTTTCACTCCAGTATTATTTATTCTACTTTTTTGACCAAGCTTGTCAGAGATTTGTCAATTTTATTATTTTTAAAAATAACTTAGTTTTCACATCACCATTCCTCTCTATTGAATTTGCTGTTTTTTTTGAGACAGAGTCTCACTCTGTTGCCCGGGCTAGAGTGAGTGCCGTGGCCTCAGCCTAGCTCACAGCAACCTCAAACTCCTGGGCTCAAGCGATCCTCCTGCCTCAGCCTCCCGAGTAGCTGGGACTACAGGCATGTGCCACCATGCCCGGCTAATTTTTCTATAAATATTTTTAGCTGTCCATATAATTTCTTTATATTTTTAGTAGAGATGGGGTCTCGCTCTTGCTCAGGCTGGTCTCGAACTCCTGAGCTCAAACAATCCACCCGCCTCGTCCTCCCAGAGTGCTAGGATTACAGGCGTGAGCCACCGTGCCTGGCCGAGTTTGCTGTTATTTTATGTTTTTATCTTTATTTTTTCATCCTTTAACATTCTTTGAATACATATATAAATTTTCAGTGCCTTTACTTTACCATTATAATCACATTATATTATAATCTGGTAAGTGGTCAGTTTTAATAAATCACATTATTATAAATTTTACTATAAATACTACTTTACCTTTACATCAAAAGTTTTATGGGACATGTGCTGTTTTTGTTGTCACCTCAATTCTAAATATTTTGTAATTTGCCTTGTGATTTCTTCTTTGACCTATGAGTTATTATATTTGTGAATTTAAATTTCCAAACATATGTTGGTTTTTACTTATATTTTTATGATTATAAGTAACAGTTACATTGATTTGTAGTGGAAAAATAATCTACATGAGATCAATTCTTGACTTTTTTAAAGACTTTAAGTTTAGTAAGTGGTCAGTTTTAATAATTTTTTAAAATATTAATATTCTTCATGTGCTTGAAAAGAATATATTCTGATTGTATAGTGTTCAATATATGGACATTAGATAATGTTTTGCATAGTGCTCAAATCTGTATCCTTACTAATTTATTTTCTGCTTGATCTATTATCAGAAAAAGTATGTTAAAATATTATGCTATAATGGTGGAATTGCCTATTTCTTCTTTATTTTCTGTCAATTTTTGCTTTAAATATTTTGAAGCTGTGTTACCTACTGTCTTGTTGCATCATAACATCTTTGGACATCAGTGCTTAGGAAAATTGTGTTAATATATTCAGTTGGTTAGGGTTAATTTTCAATGAACAATTGTCAGCTCTTCCAAAGATCTTTCTATGTCTAGAATTTATATGAATATATATTTTAGGTATGCAAATAAAAGAAAGCATTAAATAAGTGGAATATAAATGGGATTTGTACAAATTATTAGTTTTGGTTTTTTTGATGGTGGGGAGGGATGAGTTTGTATTCCTTTTGGATTCACTAAGTAGAGTTACTATCACTTTGTATGTGTGATGCATTAATTTGTTCATGACTCTCTGAGTCTGCTTTATTCCTGGAGAGGAAAAACATGATGCTGGGGGCCATGGATCAGAGATGGAAGGAAGAAGAAGGAAGAAGCCACAGAAAAGGACCCAGTTGGTTAATGTCTCGTCAGTCTCCTTTTGTTTGTAGCTTCTTGGTTCCTTAAGGAGGCAGGAGGGAAATGGGCTTTCAAAAAGTTTCACTTTCAAGGGAAATACTATTGCCCCAGATTCAACAGCCATGCAAGAAATCCTTTAAAATAGTATCATGCAGAATGTGGACATGAATAACATTAAGCATGGGACACGTAGACCAGCATTTTTGAAATCTTAGCTTTGTGGCACCATTTTATAAAACTCTGGTTATCTTTAATCCTAAACATTCAGAATATGATAGCAATTACCCATAGTTTTTGGAGATATGCAAGAACAATACACTTTTGAACTGACAGTGCATAGTTTCTTTGAAAGTGCTTTATCAGGAATGAAAATGATGAAGTGCGCTGAGAATATGCAAATACATTCAAGTGCACACAATTAAAACCCCAAGATGTGTTTGATGATAAATCATTTCACTGTGGTTGCAAGTACTCGCAATAGGAATTCAAATTGATAATTATGATTATATGATTCTTAGAATAGCTAACAATTTTCCATTTTCATCTGCTCTTTGAAATAAAAAGAGGAATGTAATACCTTAAACCAATCTATAATAGGCAGATAGTATTTCAAGTATATGGGAAATTTTTCTTCTCCCCTGCAGTCTTGTGTAGCAGTACCTTGAGAAAACCACAAGTAAAAGAAAGTCTGGTCCTATTTCCTATCCTCACCTCCCAACCTCAGAATAAACCCCCAGATTTGTTCCATTTCCAAAAATATCTCCAATACAAGCCTTGAAGAATGAGAGTAGCTGCCCTATGCTCCCATTACAAGCAAATGTCCTATTGGAAGTTAAGCCACTTCTAACCAATCTCTTCCCCAGCAAGCCCTGAACTGATGGAATCACCTTAGGATGGGAGTGTGTATGGGGCTGTGTTATGGGAGGACTATTAGGATTTCTTGATTTAGACATTCATCAGCTAGGCCATTTCTTCTCTGCTTTTTCTGCATTTTCAGCTTGGAGGAATGACTCAAGCTGAGCAGATAATCTTCTAATTCAGAAATCATGTTGATTGCAAAAGCAATGGCTTTGCAGGGGTTCAGGAGGGATACTCAGATATTAGGACCATTGGAAGCTTCCTGGAATGCTAGCTTGGGGAAGGGAAATCGGTGCACTTGCTCCCAGCAAAGGATCTCTCTGCAAAAGGAGATGGTTCTGCCGCTCTTGTCCTCATTCTTCGTCTGCCTGGTCCCAGTTTAATTTTTAATTTTTTTAGGACCTAATGAATACAAGAGAAGAGATTGTGCTTGTTTTCAAATGCAGGTTTTATTCTTAGTTGGCTATGGTGAGGTCAATGGATCAGTAGACGATTGTCATTAAAAGGATTACTTGTTATAGATCCCAAGAGGAGGGGGCATGCCGTGCCGTGGAGGGGGCACATGGAGAAGCATCAGTGTCAGTCAGGAGGCAGAGGAAGAGAGGGCAACACAGAAACAAGAATCTTTATTGTGGTTTCCACGGGAAAGAACAGGTGAGACAAGGTAAAAAAAAACATAAACTAAAACTGAAAACAGCCATACTCCAATAATGGAATGAAATCAGTCTTTTTTAGTTTTTTGTTTCAAGCTTATGTAGTAGGCATGGATTTCATTTAGCAATCCCAGACTCAGAGTTTTGGCTGTGTGTTGAGGTAATTCAGAGAATTTGGCGATCCTGCAATTCCCTGTCGAGATGTTGGCCAATTGTGTTGCCATCCTAATCGAAGTATCACAGCGCAGTATCTGCATGTTCTTGTCTATTTCCTTTGAAGCAAAAGTTGGGAAATTTACACCCTTAAGCATTTCAGATGTCCTCAAAACAGTTTTCGTTCATAAAACTGTTTTTCTTTATGTCTGAGACGAAGTCCTAGAGAGATCCTGATTATACTGTTTGCCAATTCAATTAAAAAAAATGTTTTCTATCAAATGGCTGGAAATCCTACATGTAAGCTTGGTGTATTTCCTTACATGTCTGCTGCATAGCTAGTTGGTAGCTGCCCAGTGTCCCAGATTTTAAAATCGAAGGTGGTGAGGCCTTATATAAGATTATTGTAGCTCCCAAGAAGCAAATGTAAACAAGGCATAGAGAAGATAATTGCATTTGTGTTTTAAGGACCTCAGTAAGCAGACTCAAGTGAAATATACCATCAACAGGAAGGAAAAAGAGATGTGTGAGTTTATAAAGCAGGATTAAAAATTGAATTTCCTGAATAAAAGATAGGAAGCTGAGAACTCTTGTGTTCAAATGCCACGTCTGTTGAGGATATGCCTATTGTTTCCATTTATTATTTGAGAATACACCGTTTCATTCTATAAGAAGGTCACATTCGCATGAGCCAGCCAGCTGATAACACTGAAACTCTCGGAAGCTTCACCTTTCTCTAGAAATGCAAAATAATGCCCTTTAATGGAGACAGGAAAATAATGATGTTTGCCGATTCACTAGCTTTAAATGTACATTATGAACTTCAATCCCTGGAACAATGTCTCTCAGTGGAAGTAGAAAAAACTTAAAACATAAAAACCAATGAGGAGATTTACCTTGCCTAAGGAAGAGAAAAAAATCACGTGCAAAATTGCAAAATGAAGATTCAAAACCTAAGTCCCTCTTTCTGGGAATATTCAGCAGTCCATATGCAGTAGATCTTAGACTGTGTGCAGTTCTTTACCACACCACTGTTTTAAAATATTAATTTCCCAGTTAGTCCCTATGGGTCTGGTCTGTGAATGTTCTTCATCCTGGTTTTCATAAGACTTTGGAAATGCTGAATTAAGCAAATATTTCTGGGGAGACAGTTTCAATGCCCTTGAGAGAATCTGAGTCCATGGAAGCTCACATAGTCTAGGTCTTGGATGGATGTTGGCTAAAGGTAGGCATCTCCGGGTTTAACCAGATCTGGCTCTCAGCTTAGGCAGGGGACGTGGGCCTTCGAGTGATATCCTTCATCATCTCCCAGGAATTTGTCAGACCTGGTGTTCTGAACTTGCTCCTCATACATATTTGTGCTGAAGTAGCTCCTCCTCCTCACTGGGACATCTGCTCTCACATTTCTGCCCTATTATCTGAATTCTTTGCCCCAGTCAGGCTCCTTTGTGCCTCTATCCTGCCTGGACCCTGTGGCCCACTTTGCACAAGGTCCTCACCAATACCTTGGCATCCGTCACCCCCTTTCGCCTTTCACCATCTCCACGTGTCACATCCATGTCTGGACACTTCTCATTGAACCATTTCTCATGTCCTTTCCAAGTGCCAGGAACAGAGGAAGCTGAGAAACAGTGCTGGGGGGTTGCAGGTAAGTTCAAGTTGTCTGAATCCCCTGCTCCTTCTGCTGCTCAGCAAGCCTCTGAATCAGCTGTCAATCCTCAGCTCTCTTCTTTCTCCAGAAAACTCTCAGTCATTATTTTCCTGAGATGACCCAATCCATCCAATGAGAACCCCTCTCATTTTCTCCTGTTTCATTTTTAAAGTTCTCTGAGTGTTTGGATAATATTTTTTTGAGATATTAACCTATGTGAACTTATTTTCTTCTCACATTCCTCCTTTTCCTTCCCATTTATAGAAGCAGTGAATTATCTTCATGTCCATTGTCTCAATGGAGGGATAGGACCAGGTGGATCTTACTGGCTATAGTTTCAAACATTTGAGCTCTTCGGGGAAAGAGGACAACTAAGAATGGACTCGTGTTTGGAAGAAACATGAAAGGAGAAGGATTCTCACCCTCACTCCACTCTAATCCTTCTCAAAACTAGGAGAAGTTTCCTCTGGGTTGGTGGTAAGAACAGAGACTCTTTGTGGATTCTAGAGAGAGGGGGCCCACTGCCTGCTTGCCTAGCAGAACTGCAGACAGAAAATGGAGTCATGGTGTATAGCAGGTGTGTCTTTATTCCTGCAGAGATTACTGCACCCCTGGCATGGCAAAAAGCAACAGCGAGAGTCCCCTGCCACTGGCATAATATGGAAACAGCCAAAAGAGCCACCAGACTTGAAGCCACCATGAGCAGAAACAAGTATGTCTTGGCAGAAAACTTCATGGACTAAAGTTCCAACTCCTTCCTTCTCAACCATGTTTCGGTGTTCTGGAAACACCCCAGAACCTCCATGGAACTCTGGAGGAGAAAGGGGAGAGACCGGAATCAACTGGGATGAGATTTCTACCCACCCAGTGGGATGGGGGCTTATAATAGAAACTAGGTTGAGTTATAGAAAAAGACAGCTTATATTTATTGCCTGCCTTAGTTAAATAAAGACTGAGATTCAGACCCACCTCATCTGTGTCTTCAACCGTCTTCTTTCTTTCACATTAACAGGAAGAAGTGTTTTATTGCCTTCTATTCTATTTCCATCCCAACAATACCATACCATCATCCTCAACCATCGTTCTAGTATTTCAACATCTCCCAAGCCTTTGCTACACATATGTCCCTTCTTGTATAATCACTTTTAAGTCTCAAAGGACAGATCTCTAACTCAGAGTATCTAAGACAAGAAAGTGAATATGTTGGCTCATGGAATCCAAGAAAGTGTTAAATGGTCAAACCACTGGACAGGCAGTCATGTAGCTGTGTCTCAGAAATAATTGGAACTGGGGTCTAGTTGCCCTTAGGATTCTTTCTCTTCAATTCTTAAATATACTTCTCTCTGAAAACTGGAATCATTATCTTTCTTTGCAGACTTACCAGCTTATTCCAGCAGGGGAGAAATAGGACTGCTGAAAGCATCAAAATTTTTCATCTTAAAATTTCTACTACAGGGGAAGGACTGACTCATGCTTTCTGGTACCTCATTTAAAAATCCATATGTTGCTTATGTCAGCTCCAAGGTTTGAGGTGAAGGCAGAAGTAGTTTACAGAAAGAGTCGGGGCTGGGGTAGGACAGTCGAAACAGTAGATGTCTATGAACCATCTTTAAGAGAGGGAAGCTGCCTTTAGTAGGTGTTGGTGTCACATCAGTGGCTCATAAACACACACATGTTCAGTCACAGAAAGTAAATACAAAGGAATAGGAGTGTATTATCGCTACTGCCTCCACTTGTTCACCATTTACTCGTGTCTGAATTTCTTGCAATTTAGCTTCTGATTTGATCACCCTAAAGAAATTCTCATAAAGGTCGCTGTGAATGACCTCATACTTCTCAAATTTAAGCACTTTTTTTTTTTCCCAGCAGTTGACTCTGTTAATGGCCTCATTTTGCCAAACACTTTTTCCTGGCTAAATTCCAAGTGACCGTTCTTACCTGGTTCTCTTCCTACCTCCCAGATAGTGCTGTTTGTCTCCTTTGGTAATTTTTCTTTCTCCTTTTGCTCTTTAATTACAGGCAATCATCACGTTTCTGACCTCAATCCATTTTTCTCTATTCTCTCTCCTATGGGAGTTAGAAGACTTCAGTAGTTTTATATTTTCTACAGCATAAAGCCAAAGTAAGTAAAAGCCTCAACCAATGCAAAGTTAACATTTCATAAAAATAATGTGATGAATGATAATAACATCAAGAGTTGACAACTATTGAGCACTGACCATTCTCTGAGCACTTTACTTCAATGAAGTTATTTGACTTCTCCCTGTAAGATGAATACTATTTTTATTAGTCCCCTTTTAACAAATGAGGGAAAGGAATTGTGCAGAGGTTAAACACTTGTCCAATGTCAAATGATGTGAAAGGCGGTAATCAAACTTGAGCAGTCTCCTAGACGTGCCTAAAGCTTCCTCGCATTCTTACTTTGCTCCTGGTGATGGTCCCACACCCAACTCTATCATTCAACGTCCTACCCTTCCTCCGACCATTCTTTTCAGTGTTTAGAGCACTTTTGAGCATTTCTTATAGGGCAGGTCTAGTGGTGACAAATCCCCTTAGTGTTTGCTTATCTGGAAAAGATTTCATTTCTCCTTCATTTATGAAACTTAGTTTTGCAGAATACAAAATTATTGGCTGAGAGTTATTCTGTTTAAGAATTACTAAAGCTGGAACCCCAAACCCTTCTGTCTTGTAAGGTTTCTGCTGAGAAGTCTACTATTAGTCTGATGTGTTTTCCTTTGTAAGTTACTTGATGCTTTTGTCTTGTAGCTTGTAGGATTTTCTTCTTCCCTTTGATTTTGGCCAGACTGATGACTGTGCCTTGGTGATGTTCCATTTGCAATGAATCTTCCAGGAGTTGTTGACCAAGAAAGCACTTTCTCAGTGGATGTATTTTCTTCGAAGGGACTCAAAATGTACATAGTATGCAGTAAGGCTTTCAAACACTCATTTATTGGTTACAAATGTGACTTTAAGTAGTCTGACAGTCATCTATTTTTCTGAAATATTATCAACAAGAGCAGACTCACTGAACCACATATTTGTAGAACTGATTACAAATATTAGGTTGTATGTGTCATATTTCTTGAACTGTCACTTCTTGGAAACATGCAAGTTAAATCAGCAGATTGCTGTGAAATTAGAAAAAGAAATGAACACATACATATTTAGGAACAAAATGTATAATTTGACAGCATACATTTGTGCTGTTGCAGGCAAAGGAGGAAAAAAATCTTTATTCCAAGACAAAGTCAATACTGTTGTGGTTTATGTGTTTCTGACAAAGTATCTGATCTGCCTGGGCACACACAGGATGGGGCACAGCTGGCAAGAGACAGAGACTGATACCAGCACAGAAGTATTCTAGCACTTTCTTACAAACGTGTCAGAAAAGCCACCTGATTTACAATTCTGTTCTCTATTAGTTCCATCCCTGTCACCTAGCTGAGGGAATACACACTAGAGCACACACATTAAAATGAAGTCCCAAGGAAACATAAGCAAAATGTAAACAGGAAAAAAAAAAAAGCCCTGAAAAAAACAGCAAGTCCAATAGTCACAATGAGGGAAAGTTGGGTAATTTGGTTCAAAAGCTTTTGCTTGTTTAATTTTACTTTGAAATAGTCATCAAAATTGTTTTGACCCTTTAGAAATTCTTTGGAGGAAATCTATTCAAAGATAAACAGAGCGGGCAAAGAAGGTGGGAGAATAACATCAGAGAGATTTGCAAGCTGGGCTGTTAACATAATCTTTTTTGATTGGGAATGAACTGTGGATAAATGAACACTGTCTTTAAGTGACTTTTCTTTTTTACTCTTTGCACTTTTTAATCCCCTCTGAGATGAGAGAGTATCCGGAAGCCTTTATCTTCAGACTATTACAAGACTCAAGTGGAGAATTATTGCAGAAACTTATATGAGCATTACTCTTGTTATGGACTGAATTGTGTCTATAACACAAATTCATATATTGACACTCTAACCCCCAGTGTCAATGTATTTGGAGATAGGGCCTTTAAGGACGTACTAAGGTTAAATGAAGTCATAAAGGTGGGGCCATAATCCAAAAGGACTGGTGACCTTATAAGAAGAGAGACAGACACCAGGGATGTGAGCACACAGAGCAAGAATGTGGCCATCTGCAAGCCAAGGGGAGAGGCTTCAGGAGAACCAAACCCATTGACAGCTTGATCTTGGACTTCTAGCCTCCAAAACTGTGAGAAATAAATTTCTGTTAAGTCACCCAGTCTGGGTCACTTTGTTATAGCAGTCCTAGCAGACTAAGACAACTCCAGAGCTGTCCTGCTCAAGGTGCAGTCCGTGGACCAGTGCCAGTGTTTTGAACTGTTTGATGGTAGACCATGGTCAGATAAGTACCAAATTAAAAGTAAGACTTAAGAAACTTTTTTTTTTTAAAAAGCAATTTGACAGAATTACTTTATGTCTCTTGAATTAAATAATACAATATTGAGACAAATATTGTGTGCTTTTCAAAATTTTTACTTTTCTAATAATTCATTTGTACTGTATTTTACAAAAGTATAGCTGTGTGATGCATTAGGAAAAAATCTATTTCTTCATTACAGGCTTAGGTTTGGAAGGAAGCTGGTTCCCCAGTTTTCCTCTGCGTTTTAAATCTGAGATGTAATTAAATCCTGTGATCTCTGATCTGAGCTAATGTAGATACCAGATTCAAAGATAAATTGACTTGTGTCTTCCCTACTCGGATGTTTCTTGAGCAAAGGCCCAGAATTCGATGATATTATATCCTGTGTTCAATTGTCTTTTCCTTCTGTTGAAGAGATACCATGTGAGAATAGAAGCTGATTAGTTTCTTCTTTGGTCAGATATTTTGAGGCTTTCCGTAGCCTCAAAGTATAAACAAGCTGAACTCAACTAAAGAATTCTTTACAGAATTATTTTAAGACACAAAGAGAAGGAAGCTCTAACAGAGATTAGGTTCAGCTGCATATATCAGAACAATCCAAACAATAATGGCTTATGTAAAATAGATGTTTTATTATCCTCTCCAGTGGCAAAGAGGTCTTGGGATAGGCAGCTCATAGCAGGTGGAGCAGTTCAAGGATGTCAAGATCACTTTCTGAAATTCTTTAGCTCTCCTTGTCAAATATAGCAGGTGTCATGTGACTACTATAGCTCCAGCCATCATAGCTGCCCTTCAGGTAGGCAGAAAGAGGAAAGCAGAGAGGGCAAACATGCTGTGTGCCAACTGATTCTTCTCTGTTTTGAGGTGCTTGCCGGAAGCTGCATTAGAGAACTTCTACATAATTATCATTGGCTAGAATTGTGTCACATGGCTATTTCTAGCCACAATAGATGCTGGGAAGTGGGGGGTTTGTTTTGTTTGTTTTTAGCTAGGCTCATTGGGTTCTGTTTGTAAAGAAGAAGGGGAAAATAACTATTGGGAAGGCAGCTAGCATCATCTGCCACAGATTAATGCAAATAATTGAAGAGTGCATCTTCCAATTCAAGAAGTGAGCAGCTTGACTGAGTTGCTAAAGAGAAATTCTCCTTACTTGACTACTTACCATACCCTGGCTAGAATGATTGGGAATCCACAGAGAAGAGAGTCGATGAGTCCGTGTAAATCTCTTCATGGAAATCAGCCTACAGCAGAAAAAGAGTGTTCTGGAAGTTCCATGCTTCTACGTAAGAGTTTGTGGGTTTTTTCTTTCCTTATCTTTTGTTTTTAAACAGTTTTCCCCAAAATATGAAAAGGTGTCATTTTCTTTGTGTTTGTCTTGCGTGTGGTTTGTAAATCTTCTTGAATCTATGGCTGTCTTTCATCAGTGTTAGAAAAAGCTCATTCATAACATTTTCAAGTATTTATTCTGTTCATTCTCTCTTTCCCTTCCTTCTAGGATTCCACTTATACATGCTTTAGGCTTTTTAATCTTGTTCCATAGAGTTCTTCCACTCTTAAGTATTTCCCCCTTTTTCTCTCTCAGGCTTCAGTATGGCTATTTTTCCACCGAGCAATATCTTTGCATTGATTAACTCTGTCTTCTGTTTATCCAATCTGGTAGTAACCCAATTCATTTAATTGTTGATTTCAGCTAGTGCAGTTTTTATTTCTAAATTTTATATTTATTTCTTATTTTAACTCTCTGATGAAATTCTCCTTGCCACCTATATTCTTGAATATATCATTCACATTTATTTTAAAGACTTAATGAGCTGTGGGTATGTTTCTATTGTCTATATTCTCTCCATTTTTCTTTTTTTCATGATCATTTGGTTTTATTTCTTGGCATGCCTGGTATTTTTTTTTTTTTTTGTGGAATGCTAGATATTGCATATGAAAAATCGTGGAGGCATTGGATGGTGCCATCTTTCTCCACAGAGGATTTACCTTTCTTCTGGTGGGCAGGTAGAGGAGAAACAGGTCCACTTCATTCAATCAGTCTTTGTGAGGTCAGGTCTAATTCTGGTTACCCTTACTCCTGGGATGTAGTCTTTCAGAGGTCTTGCAGCCTTGAACTCTAAATTTTGTCTCTGTAGCACTTGGAGACTGACAAAGCCATGCTTACCTTTTTGGACCCTTGACTCTTCATATCTGGGGGTTCTGCATCCACAGATTCAGCCAACTTCAAATGCAAACTACTTGGAAAAAATCCATTAAAAATAAAAATACAACAATAAGAAATAATAAATAAAAACAACACAGTATAATAACTATTTATGTGGCATTTATATTGTATTAGATATTATAGGTAATCTGGAGAAGATTTAAAGTATACAGGAGTATGTGCATAGGTCAATGTAAATGCTATGCCATTTTATATAATGGACTCGAGCATCCTCAGATTTTGCTATTGATGGGGGTCGGGGGGAGGGCCCTGGAACCAATTCCCCATGGATACTGAAGGACAAATGTATGCACTTGGGTCTTCTGCTTCTTTTGCCATGTAACTGAGAAACTGGCAAACACCAATGGCAGAGAATAGTATGGTCACATCAGTAAATTTCCTTTCTTTCTGAATCTTGATCCCTCAAGTCTTGGCTACCTTTCTTGATCTCTCACGTTTTCAAGCAGCTACTTTAAACAAAAATATTATCCATGGGGAATTTTATCCATGGCCATCATAGCCAGAAATTGAAATTTCAGTTTTCTTTAGCTTTTTCTGGGGTCAGTGGGGACCAGTTTCTGGAGTCATTCAATTGCAGAAAACATGGTTTTAAAGCACCCCAAAAGCAGAAGCCCCTCACGCCGTCCTTGAGATGAGCTTGGGGGACTCAACTTGCACATGGCACCTGCTCTTTCCAAATAAATCTTCTGTGTAAATTGCCACTCTCTTTAGCTTTTTATATTCCTGAAATTTGTGAGGCAATTCAAGAACTCTGGAGCAGGTCTTCAATTCCCAGTGCAAATGTTCTTTGTGGAGGTTTGTCTTACTGTCACATAGCATTGCACCATTGGTGCCCAAGTCAACCTTGAGTCAGGAAATGCCCCAATCTACATCCTGTTGCATGGCCAAGCCCAACTTAACATGAAAACAGGCACCTCTGCCTGGCACTAGAAGAAAAATGAGGATTAAAATAAAAATTTAAAAAAATTATTTTCCTTTCTAAAGTATATGAACTCTTGTTTCCAGGACCTGAAACTTAGCCTACTCTTTAGGGAATAGTAGTTTAGTGACATTATGGATTAAATAGTTTTTTAGGGGGATCTGCCTAGGATTCTGACTTTCATTTATAATATCATTAGTATGGTATGGTATTTGATACCATATCATTAGTATGGTATGGTATAGTATGGTATGGTATTAGTATGGTATTAGTATAAATTCCTAATTTAGGCAATTTATAAATACTCTCTGGAACACAGTCCACGTGAAGGATGTGGATTGCCTTTGTTAAGCCTATCAAATAAACTAAAGTGTTTTTTTTTTCTCTTTTGTAGAGATGGAGTCTTGCTGTGTTGCCCAGGCTGTCCTTGAGCTCCTGTGCTCAAGTGATCCTCCTCCTGCCTCAGCCTCCCAAAGTGCTGGGATTACAGGTGTGAGCTACCATGCCTAGTCAAGAATCCAAAGATTTAGAAAATGGAATTGGATCCCTTTGGAGAAAATTGTGCATCTTCTGAAGACATTTCACTCAATTCAGGCGTATGAGTGCATTGAGCCTCCCCTTAGCTGAAACTGTGAAAATGGTATTTAAAAAAGTACATTTTTAAAACTTGTTTCATATAAGTGTCTGTAGCCTAAACAAAGAAACAAAAAAATGTTTTGGTAGTAGGAAAGTTTCAGAGCTGTGAGGGCCAATGGTTTTGAGCTTAGCTGCATAAATGATCTTGTCTGAAACCTGGAAGTCCTTTGGGAAGTGTCGGAGAGTTCTTGAAGCTTCTGGGTTCTAAAGTGGCCGATTGGGTAGTGCTTGAATTGTACTCACTTTAAAAAGGTATTTTATGCTGATGCCATTTGTTTGAAACTAGTGGGTGATATTTTAGTGATACCCGTCTGAAGGATGATCATTTTGCTATGGCAGGACAGAACTAAATGAGATCAGAGGTATAAATAGGCTTCTTGTATGGGTTTTCTAGGGCTCCTGTAACCAAGTACCACAGACTGGGTGGGTCAAACTACAGATATTTATTCTCTTATAGTTGTGGGGTCTGGAAGTCTGAGATTGAACTGTTGGTAAGGTTGGTTCCTTCTGAGAGCTGTGAAGGAGAGAATCTGTTCCAGGCCTCTCTCCTAGCTACTGGTGGTTTGCTGGAAATCTTTGGCCTTTTTTGACTTGCAGATGCATCACTCCAATCTCTGCCTTCATGTACACATGGGGTTCTCCCTGCGTCAGGGTCAAAATTTTCCCTTTTTATAAGACCACCAATCATATTGGATTAGAGGCCCACCCTACTCCAGCATAACCTCATCTTAACTGATTACATTTGCAAAGACCCTGTTGCCAAATAAGGTCACATTCTGAATTACTGGGGGTTAAAACTTCAACATATAAATTTTAAGGGAGGAGAAACATAATTCACCTCATCACACTTCTGTTAACTCTCAGACACTCTGCCCCTAACTTCCAAGCACCTCACCAATGAGAGTGAAGACTCTGATACAGCCTCTCAGTTATTATGATCAGTCAGGGTGCGAAGCCACTAATGATGAGACTTTTCTGGTACTAGGAGGGTTAATCCATCATGCCGTCTTGGGGGCCACGGATTCCTGGAACAGGGAACCTGCCGCTGGGACCCATTGTCAGGTGTGCACAATTGTGTTGATTGAGTTCCTGTTTTTAGAAACTTGCATTTTACAGCCATTCATTTTCAATCTGGTAATCAGGCTGATTAAACTTTGACAAATGTTAAAAAAAAGGGAATAATAACTCTTCTGCCAAATTTTAACTGTAGAAGAAAGCAGACAACCTTAGGAGGGAGAAATGATGGGTATTTAAAAAATAAAATTTGAAAAAAACAATGGACATCTGGAGGGTACTTGTTAAAATAATTAGTGACAAAGCTTTGAATCTCAAATCATCTCTAGATTTTTTAGCTTGATTAACATGAATAAAGTGCCTTAAAGTGATATATGGGGTTTTGGTTTTGACAATTTTTTTTTTTGAGTTTCGACGTCTCTGGGTGCAGAACCACTTTCTAATCTCGTCACTCTACTCCATTGGTTCTCAAATGGGGGCAATTTAACACCTCTTCAGGTGATATTTGGCAAAATCTGGGGACATTTTTGGTTGTTACAACTTGGGGGGAGGGTGATGCTCTTGGCATCTGGTGGGCAGAGGCCAGAGATGCTGCTTAACCTCCTACAATGAACAGGGCAGGCCCCCACGACAGAGAATTATCCAACCCAAAATGCCAAGAGTGCCAAGGTTGAGAAACCATTATCTTTTCCCACTTGGTTCTACTGGGGAGTCCTGGTTCTGTTTTTTTTCTAACTGCAACCCAGATGTCACCCAAGATTCACTCTGTGCTTGAAGAGTTAGGTAACATTATTGTGGGGTTAATCCAATATTCCGAGGGGGGTCCAGCATCCTCCTTAAGACTTTTGAAAATGTCTGGGAGCTCATGTTCTTTCAGACATTAAAAAAAATGTCATTCAGAAAAGGTCCTGGGCTCCCGCTCCTAGTAAGCTCACAGATTTTTATCCCATCTTCTCTTCTACTGCTACTTTTTCTGCTCACCCCTAAACCAGATGTGGAACTTGACCTCTGCTTTTGATATTCTCAGATAAGGCATGAATGTAATAGACTTTGTTGAAGTTCTTTGTTTTTTGGGGGAAGGGGCAGGTATTTATTTTTCATAGTCACAAAAGAACAGACGAAAGGCTATTACAATTTCGTCAATCATCTCTACATTTTACTTGGTTATCTTCTTTTCCTACCACTCTCTTCCCTTAACCCTCAGGTTCCCCAGTGAAATTCAATTCCGTGTACTTGAAGGTGCACAGTAATTTAGTATTCCAGGTTCAGCTTGGCTCCAAACCTCTTTGCATAATTTGGGACTCATTACTGAGTTCCACTCTGCTATGGACCCGTCGCCCCTAGGTCCTACTTTAACTCACAAAAGGATCAGGTGAAGGCTTTGATGTTCTGATTTCTTCCTTTCAGGCTCTCAGACCCGTCCCCAGAGGAGACAGAAGAATTACATTCCTACTCTAGCGATGATGTCCCCCCACTCCCTCTGGCCCCTCTTAAAAGTTAGACTTGGCTTTCCCGCCCCTCCCTCTTTTTTTCCTTACAAAACTATTTGACCCTGTGCAAGCCACTCAATTTAGAATTACTGAAAGTGCACCTTAAAGAAACTCTAGAAAACATTTATTTTAAGCCTCTCATTTCAGAACTAAGAAAACTGCTTAGGATTAACCCAAGGTTAATTAATGATATTTGGGACCAGGATCCAGGTGCCTGTTTTCTGGTAGCATTATTCATGATGACTAGGAGAAAAAAACCCAAATACTGGTTCTCAAGGAAATCTCTTTATTACCCTGAACCTTGGTCTCCTTGATAAAAAATGGTCAGGTTGGATTAGATGATCTCTAAAGTTGTTTTAGCACTAGAGATCAAATAATTTTCAAAAGGTGCCTGGAGGCTCTCTGAACATCCTCCAAATTAGCAAAATAAAAAAAAACCCTCAAAAAATATTTTTTTCTTACCATATTGAAAAAGTTTAACTTTTTTTTTTTACCCATGTGAAATTTTTAGAGACATGGCACTGTAATGGGTAAGAGTACAGACATTAAATTTAGAACATTCAGCTGTGAATACAGGTGTGACCTCTTATTGGCCAAGCTGTGTGATGTTGGGCAAGCCACTTAACCTCTCTGTGCCCTTGTTTCATCATCTTTAAAGGAGGGATGATAATCATAGTACCTGTCCTAAGATAGTTTTGGGGATTAAATGAGTTCATAAAAGCACTTTAAACAGTAACTGGCACATAGTAAGTACCATGTAAGTGCCAAGACTTATTATTTCTGACACCTGCAATTAGTAGGATATAGATCATGACATAAAATAATTAGGTTAGAATAGAAAGATTAGAGGGACACACTCTTCACCTTACATACACTTCTTTTCTTGCCAAAGAGCAACTGAGTCAATTTATAAGAGCCTCTCACACTATTATTTCTAGACTCTTAAGGGAGAAACTTCTAACTTTATTCACACTTGAGATAACAAATTATTTATGTCATGAGAACGTATCCATCACTGAGGGTGGGCTAAGAACAGGAGTGTGCTATATAAGCACTTTGGCTGGTGCTGTTGGGCAAGGCTCTTTGGAATGTGTTGCAGACAATTTATATTGCCTGCAAAAATCCAGAGAAAAGCCAAATTCTTGCAAACTGGGGTTTCATAGCATCGGTTTTTAAAATGCAAGTTTTCTAATCCTTGCTGTCAGAAGAGATGTGTTTTGCCCTAGAAATCCCGCTTGTATTTAGTTAAATTATTTTTAATTAGTCTCAAATTATTGTCCTGGGAGGTCTTAGACTTGAAAATTCCTCCTCCCCTTCTCAGTTATCTCAGTCAGGAGTGTGCAGTCAGAGCTACCGACCCAACCTTGGGCAAGAGTTTATCCCAAAGTCATAGGATCTTGGAACAGCTGCCGAATGAGACCCAAAGGTGGTAACAGCTTGGGGATGGCTCTGGAGCAGAAGTCCCCCAGCGACGGCCCTGTGCGATCCAACACCTGGGGATTATTTCCGTCAGAAGAGATGACGGAGGTGCTGGTGCTACCCTTCCTCCTTTGCATCTTGGAGTCGAGGCCTGGGAGGTGCAGCTGAGTGGAGAGGAACTGGCCTCCAGCAGCCTCAGCCTCTGCCAGCAAGGCAAGGGGTGAGCAAGCAGCCACCGAAGATCACAGGTGCAGAGTCACCAGGCAGGCGGGAAAGGTATGTTCCAGCTCCTCCTCAGGGCCCCTGTTGACAGTGAAGGACAGCCAAGTCACACGGAGTCGCCTGTTACACCGAGACAATTTATGCATAAATCAGTCTCCATGAGGGTGAACATCAGGTGGAGAAATGTGCCAGGCCGCTGAGTTTGCTCATGGCTGTGCCAAGGACGAATCTGTGGCTTGGAAAAAAAATCAAAGCAGGTAGAGGAATGTCAGGGCAAGAACAAGGAGGCTCAGACGGAGGTTGGGACTTCCCATATCTTCTGAGGCCTCTTTCTAGCATTCTCTTTGGGGTGTTAACCTCTAGAGCTCCTGTGCCTGTTCATAGGCCAATGACTCCCTCTCCTCCGTATATCTAGGTGTTTTCCTCTCCTCCGTGGTGATTCAGTGCACACCCAAAGTCCCCTTCCTCTCAATGCCCATATCCTTTCTACATTGGACCCTGAATTTGATCCCAGACCCCCATTTGGGATGGCATTAGGGGTCGCTGCAGCTCTGTAGAAACTTCATCAATTCCCAAGAGGTATGCCAGTGGTTTAGTGTGACCTTCCAAGGTCAGCCTTCAGCTAAAAGTTTTCTAAGCTTTAGCAACCATGGGAGTGTCCATGGCTTTTCTGCAAAGGGAGGTCTTGGAAAAAAGCATCGGGAATTAGATCCTCATACAAGGGAGAGCCATGAAGCACAATAAAAAGTGCGGGGGGCTTCAGGAAGTAGAATCCTGAGACAGAAGAAAAGGAAGCCAAGTGGGCAGGGCAGGAATAACCCCGATGAAGTTGAAGGAGCCCAAGTATTTCAGGACCTTTTGATTCTCCAGCAGAGAATGTGTGTTCTGCTCCCTGGGTCTCTCGGCTGACAGGCATGATGACAGCAGATTCCCTTCCTTCCCCACTCAGCTCTCATTACGGACTCCACCCCAGCTCCCCTGACAACTCACTATGCTCCCATTCCTGCATCTCTGAGGAGTGCGTTTCAGCATTCTCAGGCCTTCAGACACCTCTCTGAGCATCCTCAGCCACCTGGTACTGTGTCCATGCCTCTGTTAGAGCCTGGGTCACCGTGTCTGGCCAGGCTTTGCCCTGCCCCCTTGTCTGCCACTGCGTGGTAAAGCTCTCAGGAAGTAGAACACACCACAGTCATCTGTAGGTTAATTTTTACGCCTTGTATGGAGCCTGGCATTAACTAGGCACCATTTGTTTATTAAATAAAAGCAGAATGCTTATTCCTCATTTCCCATGAAAGTTGCAATCTAAACCAGCTTAATTAAGAACAATGCAATTCATTTTAAAATTAGCATTTACTTTGAAATACTCTATTATACATTTTTGTTTTGTAAAGGGGCAGAGATGAAAGGATAGACCACAAACTAACCGAATACTTGGCACCGTGTAATGCGTTTTACACATATTATCTCATGTAATCTTGAACTTAATATATGGGAATGATTTGCACTATTTTATAAATCAAGAAACAGAAACTCAGGTGTAGAAGCAGCATGCCCAAATGAGTTAGGAAGTTGAATTTCAAACCCATTTCCAGTTGACTCACAACCAGAGGTTACCCCACACTGCCTGGTATCATGAAGAGTTTTTTACTTTTCTCTGCAGTTGGGCAGATCCTAATTTCTGATTCTTGTAAGAGCTAGTTTTAACCATAAGAAACTTAGTGTGTATGCACAATATAGTTAAAAAGCTAAATATTAAATACATCCACTGAAATTATGCCTAAAATGCACAAAGCTAGTGCATTTCCTAAATGAAATACTTTTCTCCCCCACAGCTTTTTTTTTTTTAATTATTTTATTTTTCACTAAGCCAAGTTAAAAATGCACAGGAAAAGGGAGGATCTTAGCAGCACACCATTCCACTGAGGAGAGTGATTTGTCTTCATTAGTATTCCAATTTTTAGTATGCAAATTGTATGCACATTTTCTTTCTCTTCTTTATATTAGTGGCAAATTATAATTCACTCCCACTGAGGAAATGCCGTTGAAAATGAAAAGAGCCTAATCTTTAAAATTAGTCAGACTTCCTCTGATATTCGTGGGAGTGTAGGGGCTTGCCTGAAGGCATGGGGTTAGCTAAAAGAACTTCCAAGGTTTTCTTTCTTAGTCCTAGAATCATTTAATTATTCTATTTTTCTGATTCTTTGCATTTCTTACATTTTAATGTTCCTGAGACTGGGAAGCACCTTACTATTGATGTAAATGTTTAAAGTTTTGCTGTATCCTTATCTCCTCCCATTTTTGTTGTTGTGTCTCACACTTGATGGTATCTTAGAATTGAGTAAATCTGGGAATGTTTATCAGAAGCTCAGGAGGTGTTCTGATCCCTCTCCCCCCACGGAATGGGGGCTGCCATTAGGCTGTTCTGGTTACTATTTCCCTCCAAATTTTCTCCTGATTGGAGAATGTCATAACCCTGTATCATCCTTTAGTTCCGTATCTATTACGTAACATTACAGTGATAACCTGCTGTTCCTTCCATCTTAGACTACGCTTCCTTCGTTTAATAGGTAGGATTGATGTAATTTGGGATGTTTTCTATCTACTGATGCTGAGCATGGAGAAGGCACCAGTGGCCAAGGTGGGGAGGTAAGCAGCACAGATCCAGAAGTGCTCAGAGGGACAACACGGGGACTTTGGGCACAGACATGCCCAGGTTAGTGCCATGCCAACTCCTCCTGGTTGAGATGGTGGCTCATCCAGGAGAGAGTCTTTGGAATGTCACCATGTCTCTCCAATTCTCCTCTTTCTGGTGTGAGCCTGGCTCAGGTGGTCATTTTAGGGCTACAGTGAGATGGTCCTCCCCCAGCTCCCTTTGAGGGTCTTCATGACATCAACATGCTCTCCCCATTCCTGTCAGCAAGACTGATTTTTGTTTCCTCATGTTACTGCAGAACCCAAAGAACCATGGGGTCTTGGCAATGTCTTCATGATGCTTGTGTGTGATGGGTGTATCTCTTCTTTAAATTTCTTCCTACCATCATGACTCTGCCCAGTGTTTATTTTGCACTCCTCAGCACAGTCCCGCCCAGTGGAGGCACAAGGGATGCACCAGGCGTACATTTATTGTATCTGGTGGGACACACCCTCTACCTGGCCAACATCTCAGACTGCCAAGAATTTAAATGATACCATTTATAATCTGGCTGTCCACAGATTAAGATGTATACAGAAGGAGACATTTCTTATTGTCAGGACTTTCAGCTAAAGGCCCAAAGCTGAGGGTAATAAACAGTAAGTGTTCCCACATTTTAAAGAAAATGCTAGGAAGTGGCAAATCCTCCTTCCAAAGGCCTTACTAAGAGATAATGGGTTGTTCTGCTACGCACACTTTCTATGTAAAGCGAAGATGAGAAATTTCATGAGATTTCATTCAAGAAGAGAGTTGACAGAAGGGGCATTCGTGGGTTGTTGATCTAGCAGGGAATCTCCGGGAGGGAGGCTGTGCTCCCCTCCCCCACTGCCTGAGGGCCCGGGGTTCGAGGCTGCCCAGGAGAGAGGAGGTTGATTCACTGGCTAGGGGCTTGCTCAGCTGAAGAAATGCGAAGATCCATCCCTGTGCAGAAGGGCGTGGTGAGAGCCTTCCTGGGACAACCTGCCTCATGTTTCCTGGAGTTCGTGCATGCACGTAACTGTGCAGGGGGAGGCTGATTGGAGCAGTCGTGACGTCCGGAAGATGCTGGGAAGGCTACGCTCACAGCTTTTTGTCTGGAACAAATGTGTGCATTCCTATGGGCAAGTGAAATCTCTGGGTGGTTACCTGGCAAAGAATGTCTTGAGGGTTTAGCACCTGGGAGGACTTTCTGTGGTGGTCAGGGAATTCTGGCAGGAAGAGTTGTGTGGAGGCACCACCAGGGCAGAGACGCGGGCAGGAGAGCAGATCACCCCTGCAGGGGAACTGCCAGAGCAGAGTTCCCTGCAGGCTTTTAAAAACCCTTCTATGTGCCCTGAGAAAGAACTCCTATGTAAACACCGCCCAGTTCGAGACTTGACAGCTCCCTGGAGGAGGGATTTGTGCCTCTTCCTCTCGATCTTGTTGCCACCTGCTGACTCTGGAGGTCAGGGAGGGAGGAGGGGGAGTGGGGACGGCCCACTCCATGGCCAGGCTTGTGCTGCTGTGACGTGGACCTGGGATTGAAGCTGAAATTAGATTAGTGAGTCATACCTGCAGGAATCTTTTTATGAGAAGACTCTTCTTATTACTGCAACTGACCAAAAACTCCCTAATCTGCCTGAGATGCCATCAAGAAGTGGGAACAAGAAACAGACAAAGCATTTTGGAAGCAAGTGACTGGAGAGAAATAAAGCCTGTTTCTGGTTGAATCGCATCAGCTGGTCCCTCAGTTTAGGTCACGTTCAAGACAAGCTGTCAAGACTCCTGGCATTGCCCTCCTGAGCTGCAGCCGTTGTTAAGGGTTTGAGGGGCTGGGCTCTAATTCAGGGGCTCCTGATTGATGTTTGTTTGGAGGACATTATTAATCTTTCTCAGAGTGAAGGATAGGTGAATTGTCAGAGCAATAACCACAACTGATATTTTGTATTTAATTTATTATGTTCAGACACTGTGTTAAAAATGTTACATGTTTTCATCCTCACAACTGCTTAGAAAGTAGAGATTCATTATCCTCATTTTAAAGATTAGAAATCTGAGGTCAGATAGGTGAAGTCAGTTGCCTGAGGTCACACAGCTGGTAAGTGGCACAGCCAGCACTTGAACTTGAATCAGTTTGTTCTTGTTGGGTCCTCTGGCCCCTCTGCCTTAGACCAGATCAGCGGTCCTCGACCAGGGATGGTTGTACTCTGCTCCCAGTGGACGTTTGACAATGTCAGGAGACGTACTTGGGTGTCCAGGAATGGGGGAGGGTGTGACACTGGCATCTAGTGAATGTAGAAGACCAGGGATGCTGCTCAACATCCTACAATGCACAGGACAACTTCAGGTCAGGTGTTTGGTAGAATGTTTTTCAATTAAGGCTTGTTGATGCTTTTCTCAGGGTTAGACTGGGGTTATGGGTTATTGGGAGGAAGACAACAGAAGTAAATGCCATTCTCTTCACATCATATTGAGGTACATGCTATTAACACGACATATTGCTGTCGATATTAACCTTGATCTCCTGGCTGGGGTAGTGATCGTGAGGTTTCTGCACTGTAAAGTTATTCTGTCCTCACCCCTTTCCATACTGTGCTCGTTGGAAGGAAGTCATTATGTGTGGCCCACACATAAGGAGTAGGGAGTGAGTCTCACCTCCTTGAGTGGGGAGTATTTACACAAGTTATCGGAATTATTTTGCATGGGAGATTTGTCTATTTCCCCCCTTCTCCATTAACTTATTTATTCATTCATTTATACAGTATAGTGGATTGAATGGGGGCTCCCCAAAATAGATGCCCCCATCCTGACCCCTGCAACTTGTGAAAGTGACCTTATTAGGAAAAAAGGGTCATTGTAGTTGTAGTTGAGTTAAAGATCTCAAGATGAGATCACCCTGGAGTATCTGGGTGGGTCCTAAATCTAATGACAAGTGTCCTTATAAGAAACAGAAGAAGAGAAGACACATAAAGAGAGGACAAGGCCATGTGACGACGGAGGCAGAGCTTGGAGTGATGCAGCCACAAGCCGAGGAATGTCTGGAGCCACCAGAAGCTGAAAGAGACGAAGAAACGTGCTCTCTCCCAAGTCCCAGAGGGAGCACAGTCCTGCCAACACCTTGATTTCAGACTTCCAGCCTCCAGAACTGTGAGCAAATACATTTCTGTTGTCTAAGTCACACAGTTTGTGGTATTAAGAATTTGTTATGGCAGCCATAGGAAATCAGTACAATTAGTATGGGTTTATGGATACTTATTTCATATTTTACATTATAATCTAAAACTATAGTATTCATTTTATTGTTCGAATTCTTCCAGCTTTGGTCATTGGGAGCTGTTTCTGTTGGCAGCAGTAGTTTTAACAGGCATCCCCGTTTCGCATCTTGGTGTACGGACTGGTCCCCTGCTTCCCAGAACACCTTCACCTCTGCTGTGTGAGCACCACTTCTGGATCAGGTCCACAGCTGCCTTTGAGTCAGTTTGCCTGGAGCTACATCATCTCCAAATCTGCAACCAGAAAGCAACCTTTAGTGCTTTATTACACTTTAATCATTCTGTCACCCATGAGTGCACCTGGGAGTTTAACTACTACATTCTAGAAGGCCTGCCAGGAGGGGAAAGAGCTAAGCAAGAATGCTGGCACCGTGCAGGTTTTTCTACACCCTAAAATTCTTTTATATGTTTTAGCAATATACCTGCATAGCCCTAATGAGAGGAGGCAGAAGCAAAACATGCTTTCAGGCTGCTTCAAAGTTGGCTGCCTAACTGATATGTTTTCATGCAAAGGCAAAGTTAAAGAAGAGTTTTCTGTTGGCAATTTGCAATTTCAGGTACTTTAGGTCAGGTATATGTACAAGTTAACCAGCATGCATTTAGCTACCCTAAATGAAAGCCAGCATCCTAGTTTCCCTGAGGAACTTTCTTGAAGATTTTGAGGATAAAGATTGAAGTTGCTCTCCAGATGTCATATGAAGGAATACAATTTCGGGGGTAATTTTAGACATTCTCTCTTCGTAAGCCGGAGGGGCCTTGGTATATCCAGTTGCTACATATCTTGTAAAATTATTATCTTTATCTCCTTCACAGCAGACCGATGTGTTCTGAGAACTGGAAGTGATAAAAAGAGGGAAGATAATTGTGAGAGATGACAAGTTTCAATCTCTCCCCTCCCCGCCAAAACCCTTGCTTCCCGCAGAATTTCTTGTGTTTCTAAATGCTCCCTGTTCAGCAGCCTTGAAGCTGGGCAGTCATCTGTCCCTTTGCCTTTTTCCTGTCCTCTCTTCCTTTTCTGGCTCCTCCTTCGCTCTCCCTCTGCTCCATCCAAACCCCAAGAACAGCCCATCTTTGCTGCCTTTGGTCTCTGTAGCTACTTGTTAACTTTACCTCTTACAGCCAGGCCCCTATTGCCTCATTTCTGGAATATTGCGAGACTTTTAATCTATTTACCTGCTCGCTGTCTGACTCTCCACTCTGTGTGCACTAATGCAGGGTCACATTTCCTAAAACACTGTCTTGTGTCTTTTTTTTTTTTTTTTTTTTTAAAACAGAGTCTTGCTCTGTCGCCCTGGGTAGAGTGCAGTGGTGTCATCATAGCTCATTGCAACCTCAAATTCCTGGGTTCAAGCGATCCTCTCACCTCAGCCTCCCAGAGTGCTGGGACTACGGGCGTGAGCCATCATGTCTGGCCCAGTCTTGTGTCTTGATATTCCCAGCTCATTATCCTTTAAGGTTTCCTCAATGCCTGGATAAGAAAGTCAATGCTGTTTGCTGTAACTTTTCAGTTCTCCCAGATCCCAAGCTTAGCATAACCATTTAACTGTAATTCCCATAACTCAAAAATGGCATGAAATTTTTGTGCCTGCTGAATTGATTATTGACCTTGGACAGATACATATTCCTGCTATTATCATTTTCTCACATTTTCACTCTGTCTCAAATGCCCTTTCTTCTTCTTTTCCATTAGGTAACCCATTAGTTAAATGCCCCATCCTAAAGATAAGCTCCTTTCTTTTAAGGGTCTACATGGTGCCCCTGATTCAGGTGATGGCTTCCCTCTCTGAATTCTTGTGTTCTTGTTGGCCATTGCAATATTTTTCAAACTGAGGTTTGCAGAAGCATGGCGTGGCTGTGATTCTCAAACTTGAGCATGCATCAGAATCACCCAGAGTGCTTGTTTAACCCATTGCCTAAGTCCATGGTAGAGTGGAAAATTTGCACTTCTGACACTACCCAGGTGACTCAGATGCTGCTGGTCACCTGGAACACCACTTCAAGGAAAACCTCTGTCCTGTGGTTTTAAGATGTTGGTGTCCGCGGAATCCCTTGGTGTGTGGGTTACAAGTATAGATTCCAGGGCGCCCATCTTCATAGTCTGATGAGGTGGGGGCTGGGCCAGGCCTTTTATCCATCCCAGGTGATTCTGACCCAGGTGGTCCTTAGCGCTGCCTGAGAAGTCTTGCCCTGGAAAGTGCAGGTGCTCTCATTTCTGAAAACAGGGGTGATCCATTTGGCTCTTCTTAGCATGAGCCAAGAACTCATGCTTTGAACATTTGATGTATGGTTTCAATTAGAGATTTAAGTCTATTAGAGTTTCTTTTGATTCTCAGGATCTATCACAGTTTTTCCCAGGGGGCAGATATTCTAGACAAATATTTTGGATTTCACACAGTTAGAAGAAACAGTTCCTGTCTATTTTTGATGTACCATGAAAGTAAAAATTAAATTGTGAGTGGGGGTGGGGGGAGGGCTTGACTGAGCTTTGTGAAAAGGCCTCGGGCCATTTTGAATTCCCAAGACAGGCTTGCACTTTCCCTGATGTGGGCATATCAAGGCCAAACCTCATTTTTCTCTGTTGCTTGAAGTGAGAATTGAATATCCATAAGCCTGTGTTTAAGGGGCGATCTGATTGCTAAGTTAAAACGAGGCCACTTTTCCCTGTACTTTTAGGTAGTTTCATATGGGTGACAACCTTTAGAAAGTGAATTCAAATGTCACTTCCATTTCAGCTTTAAGAATGAAAAGGATTGAGGGCACAGAAGAAGTGAGGAAGATGATTTTTTACTTCCATCTTGCCTGATTGCTTAATGTTTGAGCAAGGGACAACGTATGTGGAATGAAGAGGCTCAGTGAGGGGGGTGGCAGGGATGCTGGAGAGACCACGTATGTCTGACCAGTGGCTCTGTGTGCCTGGCACAAGGGCCCTTGCAGTAGGTTCTCTATTGTACTGACCAGACTGTGGAGGTGTCTCCATTGCTAGGGGAAGAGATTAGCAAGTTGTCACCTTCACAAGAAAATTAGAATTTAAAAAGTTGTATATTTAAAACATTATTTGCCTAAACTTCTTTGTTAATTACTAGCATTTCCCTGGACAGCGTTCTCCAGACCACCATGCAGAAAATGTTTGTGTAAGAAAAAAAAATATTATATATAGATTACTGAATTTTTGTGTTATAGTAATACAGTTGTGCCAGAATTTTTGGCCCTGCATTTTAATGATTTAAAGGAATTATATAGAGGTGTGAACATTCTCTGTTGCAAAAGGATGATTCTACAACATTCTAGAATAGCAGAATGTTTTAAAGTTCAAATCCCAATTCGTTTTTAAAAATTCAATTTAATAAGTAGTTACTAATTTGAATGAGAAAATAGTTTTTTTCTTTTTCTTTTTTCAAAGAACTGAATTTTGCTTTAGGTGAATTCTAAGTCCAGAGTTAGAGGAAAGCTTTCATTGTCAGTGGAGGTCCAGACAAATGAAGTGAGTTTTCTAATGGAAAAAACCTGAATGTTCAATAGTAGGAAAAATTAAAAAACAAAAAAGTTAGTCTACCTACACAAGGAAATAATGAAAGTATTAAAAAGAAGGAGAATGATTGAGAAGGTGACCTGGAAGAGTGTCCTTTATGAATTTGTTGAGTAAAAAAACAAGAAAGTTGCAAAGTAATATGTATGATCTCAGCTTTGTAAATAAACAGAAAAACCCCAAACCAACCAACCAACCAACCAAAATCCAGCTGTGAATATACATGTTTTAGTGTGTTTCAGCATCAAGAAAAGCATGAAAGGAGACTTCAAAATGTATCTGGGAAAGGTGGGTGGGGAATTGGTTGTTTGGTTTTTCCTTTAAATGTCTCTGTGTTGTTTGCTTAGGGGCACTGACTGTTGGTTGTGTAGATAAATGGAAAGTTCAACAAGATATTTCTTTTAAAAAGCACTCAAAAGAAAGAGACCTACACGTGTTCCAAAATACCTGGCTAGAAAAACTACTCATCTTTTTCCTCCATTTTAAATGAGCCTTGGGTGAGCCCGACAATGGGTGAGCAAGGGTGAGTCCTTCTTGGATGAGCAAGAAGGACTTAGGAAGGTCTGGAGCATACTCAGTTTGTCCTCAAGTACTACTTGTTCTTCCCGGAGATGTTGTTTAAATGGTCAACCTGCATTATGAAGTAGGGACTTTCAAGCAAAGGTGAACTTCACTTAACTTCTGCATAAATTATTTCTTAAAAAATTTTTTGAAGTTTTCTAAATATTAAGACTGGAAATGTCCAATTAGAGGATAGAGTAATTTAGTTGTGCAAGAAATCTACTGATTAGCATTATTGTGTTAGTGCCAGAGGAAATCCAAAGAAGTGCCCCCAAACATTGCTCTTGGTCTCTAGGGGTTTACCAGGGAGATGAAAAGTCTAAGCATACATCAGAATTGGGGAATGTAACACAAAATATGACCTATTTGTGTAGTGCCTACTTTCAGCACTGTAGACATCCAAAGATGGAGAAATGAATGAAGGTTGCAGGATTTGGATAAATGCTACATGTAGTGAAAATTTTTGCATAACTAGAAATTAATAAAATATAAAATAAAAATCCAAGTTGCTGCAAAACGCCACAATTACCTCAAGGTAAATAATTCACAGAAAAAAACTAGAATATAGAGGAATTGGAATTCCTTTTGAAATTGTTCTATGGACAATATCTACCACCTGAAATTGTCTTTGAAATCTTTTTATTTATGTTAATTGTGATTATGAAGCTGGCTAGCACGAGTAGCTGACTTTCTTGTATATTGAATATTTTCTCAGTTTCTGCTTCTTCCAGGGGCTCTGAAAAGGGCCACTTTTATAAATCCGCAAGTGAGGTTGCTGCTCCAAGTATCCTTTAAGGAAACGGAGTGGTTTTCCCTGGCAATGTTTCCATCTTCAGTGGGACTCTCAGGAATCACCTCCTGAGCTCTGCAGGCTTACCATCTTTTCTGGGCAGCCTTCCAGCCAAGACAGGTATTTAAAAAATTTTATGCTCAGTTTTTTGGACATTACTGCTTTCCCTGCTGAGGCTGCCTATGTCTAAACTGCTTCCTGAATGCTGTGATTACCTGGAGGACCATGATTATTGATGATGGGTAGGTACTCATATAGTCCTCTCTGTTTGCAAAGTGCTTTACAATGGTATTCACTTATTATTTATTAGATGCTAATGTCTAATTACAGGACGCCTTTGTCAAGCCTTAGAAGGGTTGTCTGAGTATGCTCGGCTTCTGGGGTGGGGTGTGCAGCCCCCTTACGCCTGCTGGGATGAATGAATGTGGTTTTCATTGTGTCAGTCCTTTGGTCCAGGAAACCACCAGCCCCTTGTGCGTCTGTGCCCTGAGGACAGGAGCCCAGGGACAAAGCAGGCACAGCCTGCCCTGATCCTGGGCTGTGTTCAGCCCTTCGGTATCGGCATCAGGGTATCCGGCCACCAACTCCTGCTGCGAGGATTGAGTACTTATGACTTTCTCAGCAGCGAGGACTACCTCCTTCCCTTTGATATGACAAATGTTTGTGGTTACAGTTGCTAGGAAATAAGTCTACCAAAAACATATGAATAGTTTTAGAGTATTTTTAATAATATCGTGGAGGTACTTACCATACTGTGGTGTGCATTGTATAGATGAATGTTCATTTCCTAAAATAGGGCCATTTTTAAAATTGCAGGCAAACAAAAACCATTCCTACTGATATGTATCTGTTGGCATTAATTGTGAGGACTTAAAACCTGGCTAAGCAATCAAGTTAACAACACATTCCTTGCCTACAGAAGTGTAGAACTGCGGTCTGAGTTTCTTTTCAATTATGAAAGAGAAGCGATTAGAAACTGGGGCTGGCTCTAGATTTTGGTGAACTCTGGGGCTGTGAGTGTTCCTCATGGGAGGGGGCTGACTGGATCCGGGGCTTGTAGCTCAAGGCAAAAGTCAGTGTGTTGACATCACATAGCTGTACTGTTTGTTGATGAGCTTTTCCACAGCTGGGCAATTAGGAGTTGACCAGAAAATACTGCTGCTACAGGTGTCTCCTTGTTACTCAGGGATCCTGCAGTGCTGGGTCTCTTTCCCGTTGCTGTGGAACTGGAGCTGAAGGTTCCAGGTACCTCTCAACACACACTTCACTGTTGGGGAGAACATGGGCATTTCAGCTTTTCACTGGGATTTAAACTTGCTGTCTTCCTAAACTACCCCAATTGCCACAGCTCAGTGGAACTGCAGTGCCCCCATCATATTGCTGGGGAAGGGGAATTGGGGAGTAGACGCTGACCTCAACTTCCTCCTCAGTGGTTTCAATTCTAGAAGGACTAGAAAAATGTGCCGAAGAGATGTAAAGTGTTATTTCTCTATAAATGGGATCGACCACAGAGCATTTATGGTATATAGTTCCTAGAATTATAATTCGTCATTAGGCATCATAATTTATTTCCTCTCTTGTGTGATAATGATGTCTGTGTTTATTCTGCAATTCCTTAAGAAAGGGGAGGCGCTTCTAAAAGGAACATTAGCCTCTGAAAACCATCCTTATTTTGGTGAGAGCTCAAGATCAGTGGATGAAGAATGCGGATTCCCATTAGGGAAGCCAGGTTTCCAGATGATTTTCTCCATTCCAGCTAAGACTGGTGTATTCCTATCTTGACTCTGAGGCCATGGTGCAAAGAAGCAGGGGGCATTCTAGAGACCCCTGCCCACAGCAATGGTGCTGGTACAATGGGGCCACAGTAAGATTCTACGTAGGGTTTTCTGTTGCTCTGATTTGGCCGCAGTTCTGGCCTCCCTTTATTGTGTTTGTTTTCTGTGCTTGGTTGACTAGCCTTTGCCCGAATCTTGTCATCTACCCCACATCCTTCTGATAAATCCCCCTTTGCCTTCAAGTAACCAGAGTTGGCTTCCGATACATGGAACCAAGAACCCTGCATAGCACCCTTGTTCTGGGGCCCGGGACAGTGACTACAACGGTTAGTAGAACCTATTTAACCCAGTAGCTCTTTTTAATAATAAGAGAATGTTTTCTTTGAACTTGAGAGTGAGATTTTGTGTCAGCTAACATATATGTTCCAAGGCAAGGGTCTGAAATACACAGACCTTCAGCCACTATCTTTCAGTTTAATGCTTTATGCTCTTAATGATTAATTGCACATTCCATGCAAGTGCTCATGGTACAAACTTCCTCCAAATTCTTATTGTGAAAGGCCCTGCTAATGCCAACTATTCCTGTTAGAATTACCTGTGAATTCATGCTGTGATGAGAGAAATTCTATAAATAGTCTTAGCTTTAGAGGTAAGGTAATAACTTCTACTGGAGGGTTATCCAAACAATATTTTCACCATTACTTAGGAGATATATTCTTTGGTTTGTCTCACTCTCAAATGCTCACCCAGATTCAACAGTTAAAAAGCTGTCTGGGCCTGGCGCGGTGGCTCACGCCTGTAATCCTAGCACTCTGGGAGGCCGAGGCGGGTGGATCTCTCGAGGTCAGGAGTTTGAGACCAGCCTGAGCAAGAGCGAGACCCCATCTCTACTAAAAATAGAAAGAAATTATCTGGCTAACTAAAATATATATAGAAAAAATTAGCCGGGCATGGTGGCGCATGCCTGTAGTCCCAGCTACTCGGGAGGCTGAGGCAGGAGGATCGCTTAAGCCCAGGAGTTTGAGGTTGCTGTGAGCTAGGCTGACGCCACGGCACTCACTCTAGCCTGGGCAACAAAGCGAGACTCTGTCTCAAAAAAAAAAAAAAAAAAAAAAAAAAAGCAAAAAAACCCCTGTCTGTATCGCTTCTCTAGGAATTTGCTTTTTGCTTCATTTGTCATTTTGGGGAAATGTTTTTGCAGTGCTCACTTCACATAACAGATTATCAATTAGTAAGTGAATATTATTTTGGTCCATGTGACACAAATCTCTGGATTTGTCTTTAGGGGCAGGCAGTATGTCTGTTATATTTCATTTGTGTATGTAGAATTCCTTATGTATGGCATAGTGATGTGTGCATGCAAATGCTTATTTGAGTGAATATAATCATATGAAACCATACAAAATACCCAGAATTTTGTTAATATTGCACACAATTGCAATATGTAATGAAAAAGTAAACTCTCTGAATAAATAGAACGTTTACTTGGCAATGGTTTGTTTACAATAGCATCTTCCTAGGTAGCAGGCTCTTTGAGGAGCAGAAGCTGGCGTGCATTCTGCTCTCGAAGGATTATCTGTTTAATTGGAGGAACTTGCAGTTTTATTGGAAGCTTACACTGTAATGGTAATTACGGGTTTTTAGTCAACCCACAAGTATGAGCTCCTTGTTGGCTTACGTGTTCCTGACAAGTCTTTGGAGGTGGAAAGCTAATATTCTTTAAAGGTTTCAAGTCTCCAGGACAAAAGTCTCTCGTATCCCTAAACAATTATAATATTCTAAGGCTGACTTCTAATCTGTTTTCATAGTGACCCTAACTAGGATAATGGCAAGATTTTGAAATTCTGAGACCTGAAGGAGAAGAAAAAGAGAGAGGAAATCTGAGCATCTTGGGCCTGGAATGGAGCACAGATGATTTGGCTCAATCCTTTGGTGCACCAGGAATCCAAACGTTCAACTTTTAGAGCATCTGTATGTAAGAAATCATTGAGGCAAATTCTTTGGTCTTTTTTTTTTTTTCTTTCCATTTCCTCTCCTCACCCCATTTTATTCTTCTGCAATACCCAAACATACTTATTCTGTGCGGTTTTGATTTTTTAAATTTTCAGAAGAAGGCAGAGACACCAGAGTTAATTCGGAGACATCTGCCATTGTTTTAGGGAGTAAATTGGAACCCAAACTACCTCTTCCTGATGACACACCCATCTTCTCCGTGGTCTTATTAATGATCATAAAGCAGTGTTGACAAACTTTTCCTGTAAAGGGCCAGAGAGTAAATATTTTGGGCTTTGTGAGCCATATACACACTATTACAGCTACTCCACTCTGCCACTGCAGTGTGAAAGTAGCCACGGGTAACACATGAACAAGTGAGCATGGCTGCCTTCCAACAAACTGTATCTATGGGAACTGAAATTTGAATTTAATATAATTTTCATATGTCATAAAGCATCATTTTTCTTTTGATTTTTTTCCAACAATTTATTTATTTTATTTTTATATGTTATTACCTGTTAACTTTTGCATTGCTACCTATTAAGTTACATATCAAACTATAAAAGGCAAATGTAACCATGCATTCTTTTTTTTTAATTTGTATAAATTTAAGAGGTACAAGTGCAATTTTGTCTCATGGATATATTGCGCAGGGGTGAAGTCTGGGCTTTTAGTGTATTCATCACCCAAATAATGCACATTTACCCATTAAATAATTTCTCATCATCTATCCCTCCCCCAAGACTCCACTGTCTATGAGTCCACACTTTATGTGTGTGCACATTATTTAGCTCTCACATGTGAGAACATGCTTTCTTACCATTTAAAAACATAAAAGTATTCTTAGTGCACAGGTTGTGTGGAAAAAGTCTGTGGTCCAATTCCACCAGTGGCCACTCCCTGCTGTAAAGAATCATGGAATGTTCCTTGTATGTACCGTGATGAATCTAGTTAGAATTGATGCTCAGAGAAACTCAACATAAGGGGGACATAATCATCTCAACATGAGTTTTAGGAATTATCTTCCTCACATCTCTACATTTACAGATGACCTGGTGGTGGCCCAGAGAGAGAAAACCCCTGCCTGTGTGCCCTGGCTTCTCATGCCAGGTGTTAACTTTTAATCTCTCTGTCCCCTGCTCACTTTGGTACCCAGTGCTGCTGGACTGTATCCTGTATCTGCTTATTCGTTAAAAAAATACTTTTCTTTATTTTCCTTTCTCCTCACAGTTGGGACTGTCTTTGGGTTGTGGTCTGCCAGCATTTGTGGGGGACACATGCCTGCTTGCCTAGTGGCCCCCAACATCAGGGAGGCTTCCCAGGGGAGAATTTTGGATGAAGCCCCATATAAAGAGGTGAGGTAGCTGTGCAAACTCCTGAGTCACTGCTGTGTCATCATTTATAGGTTGTCATCTCTATTACAAGGTGAACTGAGGGTGTGCAAATTTATGTACAGTTTATAAGAACAAAATCAGTGATACCTTTGCCAATAGCTTTATTCAGGGTGGATCAAAGCCCATAGACTGAAAAGAAAAATGAGATTTAGATTTCATTAGGGCCCCAGCTTTTAGCCACACATCAAAGGCGTTTGGTTTGTTGGCTTGTTTTAAGAACATGCTTAAGTTATTGTGTAATTTATTTCCCAGAGTGAGGATTTTAAATGCTGATAAACTGGAGACACTACGGGTGAGATAAAACCAATCTTTTAAAATTTTTTATTATTCATCTTTAGATAAAAAATTCAAAGGGAAATTTAAATGTGTGGATGAATAGTTTATTCTTTCCACTAGTATTCTTTCTTGTCTTGTTTCTGTTTGAGACCCCAAGATAATAAGTCTGAACTACTCCCATATCCCACAGTGAGAAGCTGGGCTTCCTAATCAGGGCTTGCAAAAGAGGTGGGCAAAGTCATGTGTCATGGCTCTTAGCTGACCACCTACCCCAGGCTATGAGTTCTACCCAGTAGAGGAGTCTGAGAGAAGAATCTGGAGTTTGGAGAGAGGATTTGTTTGAGCAAAGTTGGGCTTTGAGTTTCATGTTTTACCCAAGTTCCATACCCCTCTTGCCTACTCCCTCACCTCCCAACGTATAAAGGAGGTTGTCTTTCTCAAGACAAGACAGAGGGCTGTAGGAGGCTCATTTGCAGAGCTTGAGCTGTGAACCTGTGGTTTATGACATGTGCCTACAAAAAAATCTCCATGGGTGAGAGGCTGGCCAGGCCGGCCATGGCAGCTGAGGACAGGGCTGTGTTGGGGGGTGTTGCACTCCCTTTGATGGTGGGTAAGAAGTTCCTGTCACCTGGGGACCAGATGAAGGCTACATGTCAGGGAACCAGGTTGAGGTTGTTTTAGATCGTGCCAGAAACATTTCTGGCAGAAGCAAGAAAACATCCACAGAATGAGGTTGGAAGTGTGCTATTAATGAATGCCAGGACTAAAGAAGGAATCCTAAGCTATCAGCAGGAATATAAATTCACCTTCATTAAGGGAACTGCAGATGAGGGACTCTCTCTGCTCCCAGGTTGGAGATGTCCAAAGAACCCACGAAGCCTCCCACAACAGCTTTGGAATCAAACACCAGATAGAATCTAAGCTAGATCACTTGGGTGCCCATCAAGTGGTTCTCTCCCACCTCCCTAACTCTTCTCTCCTCTTCAACTCCGATCCTGAAGAACTTAGAAGCCACAGCTGGGAGGGTGGGGTAACCAAGGCAGAGGCCCTTCCTTTCTGTACCTTGCAATTAAGTTTGGAGTTTGATTGTTATGTAGGATGTTATATTTTAAATACTGAAATAAAACTACTCTTAGGAGTGCAAGTGACTCCTAATAATCAAGAGTGAACAGATCTCCAGTGGCTCCATGTGAGATTTTACCAAATGCAAGGAAAGATTTCATCCAGAGACAAAAGAGAATTAGCACCACAAAATGGCTTTGAATATCATGGGAATTAAATAATAAAGTTGTTTTCTGATTGTTCCCTGACAATCTCACCTATTTAATATTTGGGCTGCAACTATAATCTGCAACAGCAAATTATAGGAACCTAAATGTCTGTTTTCTATAGTCTCCTGTCAATGTTTCAGGATTAGACTCCCACAGGAATGGAAACTTTAAACCACAGTCCTCTGTAAACTTTTTACAAGTGTTTTTTGCTCGTGTGGTTATTCTTTGATGATTTTAACCCTGATTTCAAGCTGAACAAAATCAGCCCAACAAAAGGAAACCACAGACTAAGCTTATTTATAGAAATAGATGCAAAAATTCTAATTAAAATATTTGCAAATTGAATCTGATGATGATTAAAAAGAATAATACATCAGGACTAAATAGTTTGTTTCAGGAATAAAAGCATGTTTCTACACTGGAAACGTGTTAATATTAGTTTATTAAATAACAAAAGTGAAAAATTACATGATCATCGTGCAAGGTGCAGAAAAAGCAATTTATAAAAATCGAACACTTATTCCTGATAAAAACTAGGAATAAGAAGCTTGCTAAAGTTAGATAACAGGTATCTACCAAAACAGTGAACATCTCACTTAACAGTGAAACATTGGGAGCATATTTGGTTAAAATCAGGAGCACTACTTATCCTGATTGTACTGGAGATACCAGCCAATAAAATAAAGCAAGAGAAAAATTGCACAAACATTGGAATGGAAGTGATGAAACTATCATCATTTGTAGATGGTGTGATTTTCTACCCAGCAAATCGAAGATAAACTAAAAAGCTCTTAGAACTAATATAAGAAGTTGGTGAATTGGCTAGATATAAGACCAAACACCAAAGTCACAAATTTACTGTTACTCAGCAGTAGAATATAAAAAGTAGGTGCTATTCAGAATGATAATAAAAACACCAAAATGCCTAAAGATAAACCTCAGAACCTAAAACATGTACAAGACTTGTATTAGGAAAATTAGAGCACTCTATTGAAAAACTTAAAAGAAGTGATAAATAATGGAGAGATACACAGTATTTCCAGATGGAGAGACAGAACTCTTAACTTGTAATTTCTTCCCAAGTTGATGTATAAATGAAATGTAATTTCAATAAAAAATTTTTCTAGATTTTCCTCAAAGTAAAAATAGGTTAGAATGGCCAAAAAAACAAATGAGAGGGGACTTTCCATAGTAGTTATCAAAATAGACTATAAAATGACAATAAATACAACAGTGTGGTTTTGTCACATAAACAGATAAATGGAATATAATTGAGAGTACACAGAATCATGTGTCTATTGTATTAATAATTAAGCATTTATAAATAGACTATTCCATAAACAGTACATGGAAAATTCCATTTGGAAAAATTGTTCCATATCTTACACCAAATCTGAAAAGAAATTCCATATAGTTTGAAGAAATAAACTAAAAAAAAGCAAAACTCTAAAAGTATGAGAAGAACATGTGGGACATTTTAATAATCTTCAGGTGGAAAACTTTTTCGTAATTAAGACACAGAAGAGAGACACCATAAAGATGTACAGTTTAAAATTTTAAGTTTGGCCATAAACAAAGTTAAAAGACAAGTTATATAATGAGAAAAATAATATAAATAATAAAAGATTAATTTCCATAATATATAAAGCACTCTCTAATCAATAAGTCATTACTCAATAGAAAAATGGACAACAATAAAGAACAATTTACCCATAGTCCAAAGGAATGTGGAAAATTAGTAAGCTAACTTCACAAAAAATGCAAATTAAAATAGCAAAGAATAAGCATTTTTCACCCATTGTGCTAGCAAAAATAAAATTTGCTGGTGAAAATGGCATGGGAAAATGAACATTGTTATATATTATTTATGAGAATATAAATTAGCAAATAAATGTTTGAGGAGCATTTTGACAACTTACACTTAAATTTAAAAATACCGATTTCCTTTAACCCAGATTTTGCATTACATAGCACATTCATATGCAAGTATATAATTGTTTGCCAGATTAAATAAATTGGAAATAACCTATATGGCTGTCATTAGGACTGGTAATATAAGGATTCTATGAAGCCAATATAAAGAATGGCATAGATCTGTATGTACAGAAATGGGAGCAACTCAAGGATGCAACATTAAGTAAAAAAACTTACAAGTTTCACAATAATATGTGTAGTATGAATGTATGTATGTTTAAATCTATATCTGTAGCTATGAATCTGCATCTATTTACATAAATGCATAGAGAAAGTTCTGGAAGGATACTCTGGTTGCTTAAGGATGTGGCCTTATTTTAAGCAGATGAAACGGATAAATTTGCTTATTCTATCTAATTCTTTATAATTTGAATTGTTAAAAAGAGTATATAATTCTTGTATTACGCTTGTAATTTTAAACATTGTTTTTCTACTTTCCCTCCTTTGTAAGCATTGGGCAGGAGGAGTCCTGGGCTTTCAAAAACTCACACTCACACCACTGGGGAAGTTTGAGTCTTCAGCCATTGCAAATGAATTTGCCTGTGCCTGGGGCTCACCTAAGGCACCTGCATCCAACCCTTGGTTCTGTTAACCAGAGCTGCACATACATATGGATGAATCTGAAGCACAAGTTCATAGTGAGGTAGAGACTTAGAAAGTGATTTAATAATTTAGAATTTACAATTATGTAGAGAATATAGGGTTATTGTACAAAACTAGAAATAAATAATTTTATCCAACATTAGAAACTATTATCTACAGTGAGATCTAATAACTACGGGAATTGTGAATAAAGGAAGAATCTTAGAGACTTAGAGTTACATAGGAAGGCAGAGCCAGCTCCTTGGATGTTCCCATTTCACAGATGAAGAAAGGGAACTGATGGACGTTTGGTGACTTTCCTACATTCAATAGGTGGCATTCCAATATTAGAATCCTAGTGTTCACCTAAGCAGAATATCCCCCAAAGCTGTCATTGTTCCATAAACTTATAAGAGGAATCACATTTAGGAAAAAGTAATTCCATTAAAACAACAAAAGCACACAAAAACTTGAAATAAGCAAGTAAAAACTGTAGACATGAATAGAACTTTCTATTGTATTGTCCTTCAACTCTGACTCATTGAAATGTAAGAAAAGATTTTACCAGCGATGAAGAAAGTTGAAGATGGTAGCAGGCAGGCTTTGAGTGAGAAGCCGTGATGATGGGAAAATGCTACATGTGACTATTTTAGTAATAAAGTGCCATAAAATAACTGCAAGAGAAGACTAAGTATGGGATTATGGCTATTGAGAAAAAAAGAACCAATCCTATCTAGGGGAAATGAGAAAAACTCTGGAAACAAATGATAACATGGGTAGCCTAGGTAAACTTATTTCACGGTTAATGTTTAATTGTTCAGATTAAAAAAATTAATAAAATGCAATGCATTAAAATGAGAGACAAGAAAGTGCTAAGGCTGGTGGTGCAAGCGATTGGCATGGAATCCCATACATGTTTGGCTGCTGTACAAAAGTTTTATGATAAAACTGAACATCTATGAATGAATGCGTGCAGAAAATTCTTGATTATTATGAATAATCAAATTTCACAAAGCATAAAAACTTTAGCCTATAGTTTCAATGGGCTTTGTCACCATATCTTTCCTAGAACTCCAAGAAGGAACATCCCAGGTCGTTGAATTTTATGTTGTGATTTTCCTGAATATGAACTTTTCCTTTGGGGACCTGTCTGATTCTCCCTCTGTTCACTTGATTGCTTGGAATTTTACATTGATCACCAATAATATGGGCTGGTAAACTTTTCCTGTAAGGGCCAGATAGTAAATATTTTAGGCTTCTTGAGCCACAAAGTCTCTTTTACAACCATTCAAGTCTGTCTTGTAGCACAAATGCAGCCACAGGCGATATGTAAATGAATAAGCATTGCTGGGTTCCAGGTATATTTTATTTATAGACGCTGAAACTTACATTTCATACAATTTTCATGTGTCATGAAATATTATTCTTGTTTTGATTTTTCCTTTTCAACTATTTAAATATGTAAAAGCCACTCTTATCTCGCCGGTTTTACAAAAACAGGGAGTGGGCTGGATTTGACCCGTGGGCTGCCATTTGTGAAGCCCTGACCCAAAACCTTAGAAACAAGGAGAGTAAAAAATGAAAGTGTTTTTTTTAAATTCATAAAACTGCTTTAAATATTTTTTTTCCTTTGAAGGATCAAGAGGGAGATTGTTTTTACGTTGCTATAAGGATACTAGTAATAATGGTTAATACTGTACTATAGCTCTTTCTATGTGCCTGGTGCTTTGCAAAGTATTAATACTTCACCTTTATTGACTCTTTTAAGTCTCACAACAAACAGATAAGATAAGAACAATTATTATCATGCCCATTTTAAAGATAAGGAAACGGAAACGCAGAAAGTTTAAATAATTTGCCCAAATTCTCAGCATTAGTAAAAATAATAGGGCCAAGATGGGGAGCCAGGCAGTCTAGTCCCGGCATGTGTGCCCTCAGCTGTAATGCTAGTTTCCAACTTGCTTTAGTCACATGCCCCATGAAGCTTGCCACGTGTCTTTCTGCTTGAATATTCTTCACAAGGTCTAGAAAATTTAGTGGGATGTTTTCATCTATCTGCAAAGTAGTATTTGAAGTGAGAAAGATTGAAAAATGCTAAGCAACCTTTCATTTCAAGTCGATACATGCTTTTAAGAAAATTCTTGAATAACATAGTTTTAGCAGGCAAATTGACAATGACAGGAAATCTTCCCAAAATTTCAAAAATGAAAATGAAGAAAGTTTTATTTCCTTGATTGATTGATACCAAAGATAGGGCAGACTTCAAGACTTTTTGTGTTGTTTGAATTAAAAATGAAAAATGCTATTGAAGTGGGGTCCACTGGGGGCTGTGTCAGTATGGCTGCCCCTGAATAGCAGAGTGTTTTACTTCCAATTTAATTTGCAAGTCACTAGTCAAACAACAAGAACTACAGACCGTAAAGAGAATATTGGCTATCAAAGACCCCAAGTCTGTGAAAAATTTCTCAATTATATCATCAATTATAATAAGTCTTTGAAACAAGCTATGTCTTATGTGTATGTGTGCATGTATGTTTGTTGGGGACACGACTCTTCTTCATATATGTAGGGAAGACAAGATGTACCCTATAAAAGCTTGTTGGTTTTGCCAAATTCCGTCTGTATCACTTTTGAGTTGATTAATATTTGGTAAATTCTTTTCTCTCTCCAGCATCCAATTACTTCACTAAACAGTGAGTATGATAATATTGCCAAACTAGCAGGTTTGTTGGAAAGATTAAATGAGATAGTGTATGTGTTTTATAAACTGTGAGAGAATAATACATATATTAATCTCTTTTAATAAAGCCAGTGGAAAAAACAAATCAAGGTGTACCTCTCTGTTTAAATGTAAAAGGACTATATTACTGCCTGCATCAGCAAATTCAGATAAGACATTCACTATTTATTTTTTCAAGAAGAGCTGGAAAGCAACTAATAGTGAAACGCTATCAAAGATAGTTCCAGAGATCTGTGAAAATGCATATATTCATTTTAATTTAAACTGAGGTGTGCGCAGTCAGCATCATCTCAGAAATGTCTTAGGGGATAGATTTTATTAAAATATTTGTTTTATATTCTTTCTAATGAGAAGCATTTTCCCAGCTTTGATCAAAACTTTTTACTTTTTGAAATAAAAACTCATCTATTGAAGTGAAAGATGTGTGTGGTAGGATCTCTGGGAGGAAGCATGCTATTTGATAAAAATCTCAACACTTTTGGTAGTTCTTAGCCAGGGTTCATATTCAAGAATAAATCAAAATTTTATCCTTCTGCTTTCTGTCGTTTAAAGCTGCCAATACTTTTCTTTTCAAGCTTGACCTTTGTTTTTACTAAACCACTCTGCTACTATCTAAAATGAAATTATTGGCTTTTGTTAAAATCACCTTATTTTTAACAGAATAAAATTGGTCTTCTTTGTGGTTTCAAGATGAATGCGGTAGACATGTGTCTTAGTCCGTTTTCTGTTGCTATAACTGAGTACCTGACACTGGATGATTTATAAAGAAAATAAGTTTATTTCTTACAGTTCAGGAGGCTGAAAGTCCAAGGTTGAGGGATGGAATCTGGTGAGGGTCTTCTTGCTGGTGGGGACTCTCTGCAGGTCCTGAGAGGTGCAGGGCATCACATGGTGAGGGGGCTCATAAGAGATGGCAAAACTGGTTTTTATGACAGACTCAATCCCATCACAATTAACTGACTCTCATGATAGATAACCCATTAGTTCATTAATTCATCAATCCATGAATGTATTAGCCCATTCATGAGGGCAGAGCCGTCATGACTCAATCACCTCTTAAAGGCCCCACCTCTTAGTACCCTTACATTGTGGATTAAGTTTAAACATGAGTTTTGGAGGGAAGAAACATTCAAGCCATGGCAACATGGGATTTGGGCTGTGTATTAAGTGGAAGTGAAGCTCTTTGGGGGAAAGGTCATGTTGGGTGATTTCTGCTAGATGTAAGCACACACACAGCAGAAAGAGAAATGCTATACAGAAGCTTCTTTGCTGCAGACCCTTGAATGGGGTTGTCCCTGCTGGCTTTGGAGATAAAACATGAACAATTAGCAGTTATTCCAGTGATGACCAGTCACTATAAATCAAACTGATGGAGAGGAAATAAACAGAATTTCATCTGTAACTTTTGAGGACAAGCCAAGTGGTCCTTGGACTCCCCTGGTACAAGGATGATTTGGGTAAGAAATAAAACTTGAATACTGGTAAAATCTCAATTTAATGAACTTGGGGGAAATGGAAGAAGCTTTGTTACATTCCAATTATATTTAAATAGAGCCTATTAAACAGAACACAGAGGTGGTGTTATTTACTTGATTTGGTTATCTGAATAAAGCAGGCATCTCATTTCTATGTCCTGATTTTGCTATTTTTTTAAATAGCACTTCTTTTTCATCTCTCTTTTATTCTGTACCAAATTGAGGTATATGCCTTGGAGATATTCTATCGCTGACCCATAGTTCTGGAAATTTCCTCACTCTCATTCCTTCCAAACCTTTACTCCTTTGAGATGCTAATATAACAATACTGTAACAGTAGAAAGCACTAATTCTGAAACATAGCAGTGTTTTCATTAAGCAGTTTGGCTGCTTTGTGGACAGGGACTTGTGAACACATCTGTTCTACAGGATTTTTCATTTAATACAATTTTCTGAAACCACATTGGCAAAACACCGTTAATATAAGCCATCCCCAAAGACATGGAAATAGTTTTGCTAAACAGAACTCTAAGTTAAAATGCTATTTATGTTATGAGATTCTACTTGTACTTATTGCTGCTCCTCACATGTGAAGATCGGGGCTGAGCTAGTGTTATTCAGATGGGGATTTTGTGCTTTGACCTCACCCAGCTATGGGGGCCAGGCCTCAGGGAGTTGCTGGCCTTTCTCTTGCCTGTCCCATCCAGGTCATTTGGCACACAATGGCAAGGCTGTTGGCCTTGGTTAGGAGGAAAATTTCTGGAAGAGCAAGAATTATTTATGCCAAATTAACTGGTCCTATGGAAATTGTACCCATTAATTTTATTTAATAAAATTATAATCAACTGAGATTATAAGAAGCAAGAGCGTGGATAATATTGACCCAATTTTTTTTTCCATTAGTTTGCTTGATTGGAGGGGTTAGGGTCCTTCCTTGAATAATCTCTCTTGTTTCTTTTCCAAAGTCTTGTCAAGTGTATCTTAGATCAAGGACATGACACAACTGTCTCTCTGACCCTGGCTTTCAGGTGAGCGACATGAAACAGGGACTGTAATATTTTGTGTTTGGCTGTAACTAGCTGCAGGAAGTCTTCCCATAAGAAGAAACTTGGCTCTAGGTAAGCAGTCACTGAAGTCTTTAGGATTGATTTTAGATCAATGGTTCTCAGTTGGGGGCAATTCTATCTCCCACTCTCTTCCAGCAGACATTTGGCAATGTCTGGAGACAATTTTGGTTGCTAGAACTACGGGGTGGTGATGTATCTAGAAGGTCAAGGCCAGGGATGCTGCTAAATACCCTACAATGCATGGATAGCCCTCCACGACAAAGACTGATCTGGCCCCAAATATAAGTAGTGCTGAGGTCGAGAAACCATGGGGTTGTGTGAACCTTAACAGCTCAAAGACTGAATAATTGTGCTAATCCATACTGTGGACTGTAATGCAGCTAGTGAAGAGTTAAATTTATGTATCTTTATTTGTGGAGCTGTTCAGGATGTATTAAGTGAGGAAAAACAACCTTCCAAGTGATGGCAATGATGATGATAATAATAATTACTATTTATAGCCAATCTTTTTTTTTTTTTTTAGAGAGGGGTCCAGGAATCTGCGTACTGTATAAACGCCTGCAAATCACCACCTTGGGATCCATGTCAGTGACCACCAGCAGGGTTCTTTCCGTTCCTAGTTGACAGGGTGGTAGCAATTTCTTGATTCTCTGAAAATTAACAGCATACTTGAGAACTAGCGATAGCTTTGGCTGGGCTTCGTTCTTCCACCTCTTTCAGAGTTTTGTAATCACTTACCTCTCTGTATTGAATCACTTGTAGTACCTAGAGGAGTTTCTATGTTCTCGACGAGAACATGAAATTATACAATTATGCTTTGTTTTATTTTTCTCTTGGAACATAGCCAAAGCAATCACAAAGCAAAACATTTTCTATCAATCTTTGCTTTGTCATTAGCTTTTGTAGATAGAAGTCATGTATAAACAAAGCTTTCAGTACAGAGGTTTTAAGAGCATATATATTACTACTACTTCTAGAATCATAGTTGCTAAGGACAGTCTTTTAACAGATCAAATTTCGATTTCAAGAAAGTGGTCATTCTCAACTTTGGCTGTTCATTTAGAATCATCTCGGTAACTTTTGAGAAGTATCTATGCTTGAGCCCCACCCCAGACTAAATCAGAATTTCTAGTGTCTTAACCCTCATTTTTTAAGATGTGGAATTTAAATAATTTGGAATAGCTATTGGGTTAGTTGGATGTATGCACCCCAGCCACCATATGTCCTATGGGAACTCTAGTGTGCCTGGGATGGCCGTGCAATCACACAGAAGAACGTAAACATCATCTGGGTGTACATGCACTTCATTTCTGGAACTTGCTAGGGTGTCACTTCTCAAACTTGCATGTATATACATCTCACGTTGGAATATTATTAAAATTCAGATTCTGGTTAAGTCGGTCTAGGATGGGGCCTGTGAGTCTACATTTCCCCAGGTGATTCCAATGCTGTTGGAATCTACAGAAAACTTCTAACCAACTTTTGCTTTTTCTATTCCTAGTCTCTGATTTCTCTTTTTCATCAACTCTGTTCTTCCCCCTCTTAGTTTGGCTTCACACTTTAACTTCCATTCTCTATCTAGTCTGTTTCATTGATTAATCTGCTTTGATTTACTGTCCCAACACATATTTTCACAGCACATAAATGCTAGTATAACCCTCTGGTTCTACATAGCTCACCAGGTGTGCCAGTCACCTCACCACATGGGCATCTTGGACACTGTGCAACTCCCAGCCAGGCCTGCCACCTATCAAACTTCTCCAACAGAGAAGAAGATTGCCCAGCCACAGCAAGTGGGGATGCAGATGTACTTATTCATGCTGGAGATAATATTTTTGTACCTTTGTATCTATCAATACATCCATGTCACTGCCCCTGGCTGCACATTTAAAATCACCTGGGGAACTAAAAAAAAAAAAAAAAAAAGTGGCTCCCAGGAGCCACCACTAGAGATTCTCAAACAACTGGTTGCAAATGGGGCCTGGGCATTGGTATTCTAAGTGGGCATTTGTATCCATTCTTTGTGCACTCAGGGTTGAGAATCACTGATTCATGCACAAGCTTAAGAAGTTACTGAATACTTTGGCTTATTGAGAGTGCATCAGTCCACTATGGCTGTGTAACAAACAATCACAAAATCCCACAACAATGAGCATTTATTGTCCACTCATGCATCTCAAGGTAGCCTGGCAAACCCTGATATTTCTAACACGGTTGGCGGGGCTGGCTTCAGGCCATGAATTTAGTTTACCTTGGGTTCATGTGGTTCTCAATTTTGGGGGGCCAGCAGGGTACCCAGGGAAAATCATCTTCATGGCAATGGCAGAACTGCAAGAGAAAGGAGTGGAAACATGTGATGTCTGTTAAGGCCTAGGGTCAGTACTTTCACTCTTTCCCTCCTGCCCATGTTCCATTGGCCAAAGTCAGTTACGTGGCCATGCCCAGCATCACGGGGCTCTGCAATCTGACAGTACTTTTAAGCTACTTTCCTTGGCCTCTCACTGGGGATATTTTGAGCAGAGTTACAATTGAGAATTACTATCTCATGCTGCAACACTTTCTCAGACTTAATAAGACTCTGGGAAGATAATTACTGTTTCCTTCATCTAGTAAAACTTATAATTTAAAAATGATCTCCTAAATCACCATGTTTCTACAGCCGTGTATTCACCCTCCTTTTTTATTAAAGCATTTTTGTTAACTCTCTGTTGGTGTTGTGCAAAACCATATTGAATCCCAAAAGAAAAGGCAAAATTAATAATACTAATTTAAAGTCACTATATTTTGTTTATCATGGGCTTTTCATATTAGCTTTTATTTTTTCAAGAATGACATCAAAATGCTATTTATTTTAATTTTTTAGTTTTCTAGTTTTCTCTTAATTCTGGCCCTGTGCTTTGTGAATGTGTGGCTGGGTGTGTTTGTGGCACCCAGGGACTAGACCTTGTTTCAAACTCCAAACGGTGCTGCTGGGTGTGCCCAAGAGCTTTCTTTCCTACCCCAGCTCTTTCCATAAATTGCTTTTTCAGAACAAAACTCAGAGGTCTTTTCATTTGCTGAGTAAACATGCCTGTGGGATGCAGCCTCTATTTCCATGTTGAGATTAGGCAGGATACCCTGCCTCATTTGCTACCAACTGACCTCCAGAAGTTCTAGTGTTGAAGCCTGCCCCTGCCTCCCAGCGGTCTCTGAACTCAGGAATCTGAGGAACTCAGGAATCTGAGGAACTCAGCAGTTAGCTGAAAGATTTCTTCCTACATTCCTCCACGGGGCACCAGGGCATATGGTAGGTACAAATTAAACACAGTAGCAACCTAGATATCTAATTATTCCCTAAGGCAAATATGAAAATCAAGCACACTGATAACTTTGGGTTATAAACCTAAACCTTTTACTATAAATTTTATGAAGTATACAGACAGAAAAAGTATCATTTTGGTAACCTTAGAAAGATGACTGTTGGATAAATAAAGTCACGTGGTATAATGACACAGCATGGATTTTGGAATCAGAAAGATGAGAGTTTGCATCCTGGATTAACTTGGTGCCATATGTATGACTTTGAGAAAATTTCTTAACCTCTCTGAATCTCAATTTAGTAAGGATAATGGTCTTCTTTCTCTTTAAGGTAGAGGAAGATGTGTACAGCTCATGGCATATAACAGAGCCTGAAAGAAATGATAGTTTTGAGGTACCTGAGTTTTTGACCTAGAAAAAATGTTGTTGATTTAAGCATCAAAGCTTTTCAACAGTGTAACTCTTCAGATAGAAGTCTTTAAAGTTTTATTGCACATTCACTTTTCTCCTTACATAAAATAGACTGAGCCTACTTTATCTTTTCCTGATATACCAAGGCCATTAATAGGCACAGCTGTTTCCCGGGCTCTGCTGAAACACAGAATGCCTTGAGACCTATCGATTCTTGAAGGGCTATTTGTCCTCGTATGCATCGCTTAAGATGTCAGTGTGCTTATCTGTGTTTTATGCTCTCTGGTCTTCTCTTTTGCTGCCACAAGTTTGCTGTCACTTGTCCTTGCCACCCTGCTTGCCTCTTTTTACTTGCTAGTTTTGACTCGTGGTAACTCTGTAAAATAGATGGCTAGCTTAATAAAATTGTAGGCACAAAAAAGTGTTAATAGGTTATAAGGACCAAGGGAATCCCTTATGTGCAGTGCACACATTTTGTGGCATCTATTTTACAAGGGGTTTGCTTCTTGGCTAAATCCTAAGTAGACAAAGTTGCCAGGTGTCTGGATTTTGGATGCCGAGGTGGTGTTATAGTTCATATTGCTTTGAGTGGATGGAAGGGCTTACATTTTTTCTCATTTAGGATCATGGCTCAATTAGTATCAAGCCAGAACTTGATCTCTTTCCCAATACCCAGTGTACTCCATATTCATAATAATTGCTAAATAAATAGTTCACTGCATTAAATTAGATTTAATGTCTAGAGAAAAGTAAATACCCCCCAAATCATATTAACAGAGGGTTAAAACCAGACAAAACAAAACGTAAATTTTGGAAGAGGACTGACTTCTCCTTTTGGAAAACAAACAAACAAAATGGTTTAAGAGAAACTCTGTGAAATGGTGTTTAAGGGTGTGGGGATGCCACCTCTTCACCGTGGTGCTGTCAGTCTGTCCCTGACTGTACCCATTGGTGTGGAACAGCCCCAGGCGCAGGAAATTTTAAGTGAAAACAACATGTACGTCAAATATCCTATCCTTGCATTACTCCCTACATATAAGGGTTAGAATGGGTAAAAAGGAAATGAACTAGCTCGGAATTCACATGAAATCAACTCTTACTTCAAAAAAGATACATCCCTGTGAAATTTCCCCAAATGGAGACCACCTAAATGTCCATCAGTATTGGAATGGATAAACCATGGTATATTCATGCCATGGAATGCTATATGGTTGTGAAAATGAATGAATAATATGTTTAACTTACATACAACTTTCTAATTAGTAATTAATTTTTTGTAGAGACTGGGTCTCGCTCTTGCTCAGGCTGATCTCAAACTCCTGACCTCAAGTAATCCTCCCACTTCAGCTTCCCAAAGTGCTAGGATTACAGGTGTGAGCCACCACATTGGCCACACATGAATAATTTTCAAAATAAAATGTTGAAAAGTCACAGGAGAGTATGTGTCCCTATGCTTGCATTTATGCAAAGATAACAGATATTCACACTGAACTATATGCTGTTTGAAGTTGTATTTATTGGTGATAAAAGCTATATTGGGAAGCCCAAAGATGTTATTGGCCAGAGTAGCCTATGCTTTGCTGCAGTCACCAACAATCCCAAACCTTCAGTGGCTTCAAACAGTTTTACTTCTCTGCTATCACACTGTTGTTGTCTTTGACTTAGGATCCAGACTGATGAAGCAGCCACTGTCCAGAACATGGCCAAAGGCACACAGAATAAGGGAATGTGGCAAAGCTCACACTGACTTTTAAAGCTTCTACCTAGTGACTTCTGATCATGTTTCATTTGCCAAAGTCACATGGCTAAGCCTAACTTCGTGTATGTGGGCAAGTGTAGTTCCACCAAATGGCCAGAAAGAGAGAGCCAGTGCAGTCATGAATGACGTAATGACCACCAGAAAAAATGTGTTACATAAAATCAGAATGTTTTTGGGAGGCTGGAAGGAGAATGCAATTTGGGGGGGATATAAGAGGGCTTCTGAGAATGTTAATACTCTCTTGGTCTGGTTGGTGAGTTTACAGGTTTGCATTTTCTGTAAACTGTCCAGATATAACATATTTTCTTACACTCCTTATTTGTATGCTGTATTTCAAAATAAAACATAAAATATCAGAGAAGAACCGTTTAGAATATATAGATCATATATGTGGTAATATAGTTACAGAAAGTATTTGGAAGGATTTGAGAAATATTGTCAGAGGAAGGAGAGATTGGGAAAAATGAAAAGGAAAACTGCATTTCATTTTATACGCTCTGTTTAAATTTCTTTCTATAATGTATATTGTTTGCACATATAATGAAAGATTTTTTTTTAAAAAAAGTATAAAAAATCAAACCAGAATAAAAAGGTACTACTGGCCTCAGTGTGAAACATATTGTTTATTTTCCAAATCTAGATTGAGACCAGCGCTGGGAGAAGAGGGGAGAAGGCAACGAAAGCACATCCCAAATGGAGCAGAAAGTGTGGACAGTTCTCAGAGTGGGAGAAAAAGCATTAACCACAATGTCAGAAAGAGGCCTGGGCGGGATTTGCACCGGCCACCTGAGCATGTGGAGCTCCGATCGATGGGGTCACTGTCAGCAGCTCAGACCTTCACAGGAGCGGGGAACAGAGGGAGAAGGACTTCGTCAGTGTGTGCGTGGAATGGGAGTCTGAAAGGAGATCTTCCTCCTGCCATTGTTTAACTGAGCTGAACAGACTGGAAATTTCTCTAGGAACTGGGGTAAGAGTGGATATACTTTACATGTAATTAAAAATTACATAAAAAATAGCATTGAGCCTACCTTTGTTCTTGGTTGTGTAAATCTGTCTATTTGGGGGGAAAACACCCTTCATTTGTACATTGAAATTCAAATTTCAAAGGTGGAAAATGTGACATTTGAACTATTCCTTGAGGATGTGTAGGGTTCATTTCAGAGAAATGGGGTGGAGTGTTCTAGGCAAGAAAGCATGGAGACACAGATATGTACAGCCAGGACAGCAAGTTTACTTTGGACAGCTTCCGGGGGCTTGAAGAGGGGTAGAAAAAGAAAGAAGACTTGAGTCCATGTATTAGCTTCTTGTGGCTGCTGTAACAATTTACACAAACTGTTGGTTTAGTCTCTCATAGTCCTAGAGGCCAGAAGTTCAGTCAGTTTCTCTGGGCTGAAATCCAGGTGAGGCAGGGCTGTGCTCCCCCTGGAGGCTCTAGGGAAGATTCTGTTCCTTGCCTCTTCTAGCTTCTTGGCGGCTACCAGAATGCCTTGGCTTGTGGCCACATCACTCAGATCTCTGCCTCAGTCTTCACATTGCCTCCTCCTCTGTGTGTGTATAATCTTCCTCTGCCTCTCTCTTGCAAGGACAGCTGTGATTGCATTTGAAACCAACCTGGATAATCCAGTATAATCTCCTCATTAATCACATTTGCAAAGACCCTTTTCTTTCTAAGGGAACATTGGTAGATTCCAGGTATTAGAACCTGGTATCTTTGGGTGGGCTGTTATAAAGCTTACTAGAATAAACATAGTAAAAGCTGGTCCTCAAGGTTTCTGTGCCTAGAAAATGAGGGTTTAGGCAGTTGGAAGAATTTATGGGCATTATTATCTGGTAAACAAATCCTGCTGCATTCAGCCTACACAGGTATTTCTTATTGGTTTGTGGTGTCTGCTTTGTGTCTTTGGGCAACAGAAGCTATGTGGCCCTTGGATATTATGATCCCTTCAAGTCACTCCATGTCTGAGAAAGAATTCTTATCTGATAGCTCCCGGTGCTATTATTATTTCTTCTGAAAACAGAGTGGGAGACGTTTATATTCAACTCATTTGGGAGCCAGCTGGTGTCTACATTAAAACGAAAGGGCAAAAGTATTTTCTGAGTTCAGTTTCCTAATAAGGGAACATCAAGCATATTCATTTGGAATTATAATTGCATTCATCGGCAGAGCCACATGAGGCTGGTGTGGGATTGCTGGGGAGATTCTGGTCCACATATTCCATTTATTTCTGTCCCAGTTGGAATCAGTAGTGCAAATCACAAATAAAAATACAAAGCAATTTTACTAAATGTATTAGCATGAAAACAAAGTGTTGCCAAAGAGAATAGGAACAATTATTTGTAAGTAGGAGCAAGTGATACATTTTTCTTTGTGATCAATTTTTGATTCAGTAAAAAGGAGCTACTGCTTCTATGATTGTTTCTGATGTCTCTATCTTTACCCGTAATGGAAATAATTTTCTTCATTTCTCAGTTGAAAGTCTTCTCCTTTAAACTTTTAAAATAGTATTTCTGGCATGTGTTTCCTTCCTCCCTCCCTTCCTTCCTTCCTTCCCTTTCCTCCCTCCCTCCCTCCCTTCCTTCCAAGGTAGAAATGGAAACAACTTTTGTCTTCAGAGTTACACTGGTCAAGAGTGCATTGCTTTTGGATTTTCAGGGTCTTTCAAAGGGCAATTAAAAGACTCCAGACTAGACACTACAAGCTAATACCACCGGCTTTACTCTTACAGGGCCCACAAATGAGTGAGTGAAGATAAGACTCACTTTTGTCTTCATGTGGCTAGAAGCCAGTGAAGTGAAGAGGATCACCCTTGTGAAATTATCAAGTTCAAGAGGATGTTGCACACAGAAAAAGATACAGAACTAAAAAGGCTTCAATATCACGGGAAAATAATTTTGTAAGTCAACATTGAAAAAGAACTCATTTTTATTGTGTTATCCAGTTTACAAGTTTTTTTCACACCTTTTCTGATTTGAGTCTTTCAACAGTTCTGGGAGGCAAGGTAGGTATGATTATCTCCGTTTTATAGATGAGAAAACCAAAACCTAGAGAGGCTGTGACATGACCAATGTCAGGTGGCTCATAAGTGGCAGAGGGGACAAGAACTCTCTGTTCTTTCCACTGTACAACACTACAGTGGTAGCTGATGAAGTCTGTCTCAAGGCTGAGTGCTTATGTGTTCACACAGAGACACACACAGACACATAGACACAGACACACACACATACTTGTTGCCTCATGCCTGGACTGGAACGGACAACCTGCCCTAGTAAGAATAGTGTATTGTAACAGGGAAATGGTCCTTGGTTCTTAATCCAGAGAGATATTGGGACAATATTGCATCAAAGGACAAAGAGAAGAAATGCTTCGTTGCCCCAGATCAGCACTCCTTCTCAAGAATAATTTAAAAGAGCACTTTTATTGGAATCACTTGGGATGCTTACTAAGAATTTGCATTTTTCCTTCTCATTGCAGACCTCTGAAGCAGATGATGCTTAAGTTCACTAATATTTGAGTATCTCTGTCCTTGACTACCTTGCAATTTGGCATGCATGTGTGTGCGTGTGTGTGTGTGTGTATTATATATACACACACATACATATGTACATATATATGTATATATATATTCTTGCCATTCCTTCCTCCTCCCATTTGAAACACCAAACAGTGCTGCTGCTATAGCCATAATTAATTGCAGACGTATTTGGCTAGAGGAGTCCAGCCCATAGAGTACCTACCTCCTTCTTGCTTGCTAGTGATGAGGGGGGCAATTATTCTGAATGACTGGAGTCTGATCTAAAACCCCGCTGGGTTTGCTGGGTTAGGCCCTAGAGGTCGATGTGGCGGCACACTGACAGAATGCCAGCTACCTGTTGTAAACAGTGTCCTTTTAGCTGAAAGAAAAAAAGATAAATTTCTTTTCATTTATTTGATTTACAGTTGGGATTATTAATTTTGCTTTTAGACATCCTGCAACTGCCTGCATCTCATTCTATGCCCACCGCCCCCCGCCCCTACACCTCCTGCCCATAGTCTTCGTTGCTAACCAGCACTATTTTCTACATTTTCCACTCTCTGTGTGCTTTGGGGGCACAGGCCTTAGAATAGGCCACTAGGAATGAGCTATGGTTGGCCTAAGGCTTAGACTCTAAGCCAATCAGGGATGAGCTGTACCTTGCCAATGATTGGTCCAGGTAAAGTCATGTGATCTAGTTCTGGCCATGTGATACGAAGAGAAGTCTGCTGAAGGAATTCTGAAAAAAAGTTTTCTTCATTCACAAAAATAGATAGTCATGAAGAAAGTTATTTTTTTGTGTGGACATTTTTGTTTCTGCATGTGGTGCTCGGAACTGTGGCAGACATCTTGGGACAATACAGAGAATAAACCTGGGGACAGCCTGTTAAGGCTTCTAACTGACTAACCCTGCAACTCCCTCATCTCGGGACCTCTTGTTACATGAGATGGTGCACCCTGGAGTCACTGAGCTCGTGTGTGCACATGCACATGTGCATGCTTGTTTGTGTTTCCTTGCAGCCAAAAAGCTTCCTAATGGATACATACCATAGAAAAGAAAAGAAAATACTGACGCATGATCTGGCTGGGAAGGAAAATGGCAAATACTCCTATTTAAACTTCATGGGCACAGAGCAGAACTTCAAGGAGAAAGCTTATGCTTTAGAAAGAAGATCCTAGAGCAGTGTTTTCCAAAAGTTTCGTTTTATTTCAAAATATTAAGGGGGTACAAATGTTTTAGGTTACATGGATCATTTTTGTAATGCTTGAGTCCTGGCTAGAGGTGCCCATCACCTAAATAGTGTTCATAGTACCCATTAGGTTGGTTTATTACCTTCTCCTCCTCCCCCTGCCCTCCACATTTAATATGTATTCAAATCACCTAGGGATCAAATCACCTATAGATCTGATCAAGGAATTCTGGGCTGGGGTCCCAAATTCCAAGAAACGACACAGCTGCAGGTCCACAGGCCACAACTCCAGGCTTGAGAGGCTACAAACTACTAGAATTCAACTTCTCTATAGTAGAATGGCTTTTGGGGCAGGCACCAAACTTACAACCAATTACTACTCTCGGAAAAATTAACTTTTGTAGAAAGTTTGAGATTGAGTCCTCTAGGGTAAAATCCTGTGGAAATGTTGTTTAACTCAGAATAAAAATCTAAAAAGTCTCATTTTGATCTCACACCATCTTATATCTGTGACAGAGACAAACTTGTCACCTCCAGAAAGGAGAAAGATTTTTCACAAAGTGATGTTCTTTTTTTTCTATATCATAGAATGCAATGGGAAATGGGTGAGCACACACCAGCAATTGAGTGTAAATAGTTAGACAGCCACAGCAAACCTAAGATAATAGATGTTTCAACTCCAAGAAAATATACTGTCATTTAAACTCAGAGATAATGCCACCAATAGTTCCCAGGAGCAATGTCTTTTTCCAGTAGTGGTAAAAGAATGACAGAGTCATTCCACATGAAATTTGACTTTTCTCATAAAAAGTTATGGGAGTTCCAGGCTGGTCAAGGGTGAAGATTTCTGTTGAGGAAAGTTAAATTTCTTTGCCCATATGAATGTTAAAATTGTGACTTTAGCCTCAAGGCCACTGTAATTCAACTAAATTACATCCCTTCATTTATTCATTAATTCGTTGAACAAATATTGAAAACCTACTGTGCGCTAGGTATATGCTAGGAGTAAGAGAACTAGATATAAAAAATAAAGTGTCTACTTTCAAGGAATTTAAATACAAACAAATAATAATAAAGGTTGATGTGGAGGTATGTGTAAGTTTTAGTGGAGAAAGCATTTAATTAAGGTTGCCACGGGAGGGGGAGTGTGGGGGGTGCCGCAGGAAGCATTTCACAGCGGAGCAATGTTTGAGCTACAACTTAAAAATGAGTAGGACATAGCCAGGAGGCTGGGATGGGAGTAGGACTGAAGGAATTTATTGTAGGAAGACTGAAAATAGTGTGGAAAGGCACATAGGCATGCAGGAAGCTGTGTTCAGGCAATAGAAAGTAAAGAACAAGGAAATGAGAAATTTACATGAAATTTATGCAAATATATACTTTTTAAATTATTTCTATAGTTTCTATAATTTGGAGTCTAGGAAATCCTAAAACTGCATTCAAGACCAGCAGTTTGGCATGTGATGCTTCTTCAATGTATTGTATGCTTCAAGACCAAATTCTCTTCTGGGCAGATGGACGAGCATAGGGCAAAGAGGAGAGGTAGAGCTATGGGCTGCTGGACAGTACCTGCCTCATGTAAAGACATTCAGTGGAAAAAAAATCAAACTCTGTCATCCATTCCATACCTCACAACACACTTTTTTATCTCTTCTATTGGCTTAATATTGTTTTAAGGAAGAATACTCTGAAATTAATCCCTATTGATTTGTAAACTTTTTGAGTCCAGGAGCATTAAGGGGACATCAAATAGAATCAGGAGGCCTATTTTGGACTCTGTAATTAATTTGGGGTCTAAAGATAAAAGTTGAGGGATAGGAAATCTTAAAACTACACTGGAATCAGCAGATTGGCACACGGTGTCATGGCTGTGGTTGGCTTCCGCAGAATTTAAGCTGACATTATCCTCTACTTCCTTTGTAATAAAGCTAATAACTAGATGCTAATAACCAGAATCAAATGGTAATGTCACAAATTGCTTTTGTCTCAGAATATTTCACCTTTCCCCCAGGCAATGTACAGGGTATCAAAATTCTGGGTATCTGACTGCTCTACTGCGGCTAGTCATGGAGAAGGGAACAAAGCGCCAAAGGATTTAGAGTAAGGTCTAAGTCCTTCAGTGCATTTGAGCAGTGTTAGGAGATGCTGAGAGTTCATAAGGAACTCTCATAGGAAAAGGGTCTCTGAGTCTAGGGAAATCTGCAGTGGCAAGCAACTTGATACCTTCACCCCACCTACCCCACCTTACCACTTGTTATCTAATGCTGGGAGTCGCTATGATGTATACCTAGGGATCTGAATCTGGGCGAAACTGAGAAATGTACCAGAAAAAAGATCTTTTTCTTTCTTATAAACCTTGTTCAAACGATCGTTTGGTGTACAGTCATATCTGAGCTCCTGTAAAGTTGTAGGCACTAGGAATTAATAAAGTCTAGTAGGATTCAACTATCCAAATGTGTCTTTGTTTTCTCTGAAGTTACCCCAGGGACTCACGGGGCCAGCAGCCACAAAAAGGGGATCCTTGTAGTGCTCTTAGAGGACACTTTCCAGATTGGACAAATAAAAATGCAGGACACCAGTCAAATTTGAATTTCAGATAAACAATAAACTTTTTAGGATTAGTGGGTCCCAAATATCACATACAACCCTACCAGATATTGGGTCTTTGATCCCTCCATGAAATTCTTCTATTTGACACAGTCCTTTCCTGGGAGGTGAACCCTGAAATTGTGCTCTAAAGTCACTTTTTCTGTTTGGAAATTGATTTTCCCTTCATATGGGAATTATCTGTCAAGAGCTTTCCTGAGTGGTCATTGTCCATTGTAAACCAAAGGGCTTTCTTTTCAATGTTTATGTTCATAGACTAAATCTAAGCTGCAGAGTGGCCTTCGTGGAGGAAAGAGTTGATCTGACTTGTAGGAAGTAGAAGATTCAGTAATTAGGAAGGTTTCATGTCTTTTATTCTCAGTAAAGAGCAGCCAACAATTTGGCTTCTCAGCCCCACTTGAGAAAGGCGTCAGAAGCGACTGTTTTGGGGCTTGTGGCATTAACAACTTTGTACGATTTCTAGAATCTTTACTTTCCTTCCTTTTCTTACTTTAGTAATCTCTGTCTGCTTTGCCATAACGACTAGGATCAAAGCATTAAAGGATGGGTTTCTGGTTTAAGAAAAGTGGCAAGGTAATGAATGGTCAAAGTGACATAACAAACGTTAGAGACTCAGAAGGGGGAGAATGTAAAGGGAGTCAGGGATGAAAAATGGCCTGTTGGGTACAACGTACACTATTTTGATGACAGGTACATTAAAAGCCGCTCTACAATTCATCCACATAACAAAAAAAATCACTTGTATCCCCTAAACCTATTGCAATAAAAAATAAAATAGAAAAAGGAAAATGGCAAAGTAGATAACCTAAAACTCTACCACTACAATACTCAGAAATGAGGGGTAACATATAATACATATTATTCTAAATGCATAGTTGAGAAAAGAAAGAAAAGGAAATCCCAGTGTAGGAAACTAAGCCAGAATTTACAACCGGAGTGGAGAACATGTGAGCTGATGGGGCTGACTGAGCTGGGCCTGCCAGTCTTGATGTTACAGCTTGGGTTTTGACATCTTTGAGGTGAAAGGGCAGGAGGTCCTGACCCTGTAAGAGGCGGGTCCTGGAACTTACCTTCCTTATGTTGAGACCCTTGAAGGGTGGCACCCAAATGTGGATTAAAAGTAAGTGTTCGTTGGAATAAGGATAACATAAAGCATTTGTTCCTTTTCCTGCTGGGCTCTTGGTGGGCATTCAAAACCATATGTGTCAGCCTCCTATGATTTTGGGGTTTGAATTTTACAACTGATGTAGTCTGAGACTCCCAAGAAAAGAAACTAACATACAAATTAGTCTGAGACCAGTGATATTCATGAAGCTGCTTGACCAGGCAGATACGACTTGGGATATGAGGGACTTTTCACAGAAGAAAGCCTCACTAATCACTAGTCAAAATTACCAAACAATAATATGATCGAAAATTAGTGAGACAGGGCATAATAAACAAGAAGATCAGAATGCTGGATTCTAGAATATCAGAATTTGAGATAAATATATCTACAATGGGAATATAAAGAGAATATAAACTAAGAGTGTTTAAAATTATTAAGACACAGTAAGGAGTTGAAACCTAAGGACTGGAGTTGGGAGTAGTGGTGGGGAACACAGTATTTAAAGAAATGGAGCTCTAAAGAACAATCAACTAAAACTTCCAGCACCAAAAAAATGTATACTTATTACAAAGAAAAGCTCAATGATCTTTAGAATCAGTTTTTCCAATTAAAAGAATAGTTATATTTTACTGGGAATTGTGTTGGAATTTGTAAATTAAATTATGGAATAATAAGCAACAAGATTAGCTGGAAAAAAGGCTAAAAAAATAAAAGCAAAATGAGGCCACAACACTACTAGGTAGATATTAAAACAGTATAAAGATATCGTGGGTTATTGGCACTTGAATAGAAAGTCCAAAAATAGATCTAAGTATACAGAATTTAATAAATGATACAAATCAAATTTCAGAAGGAAAAGTGGATTATGTAAAAAATAATGTTGAGCCTGAGCAAGAGTGAGACCCGTCTGTACCAAAAAATAGAAAAATTAGCAGGGCATGGTGGCACACGTCTGTAGTCCCAGCTACTTGGGAGACTGAGGCAGGAGGCTCACTGGAGCCCAGGAGTTTGAGGTTGCAGTGAGGTGATGATGCCACTGCACTCTAGCCTGGGAGACAGACTGAGACCCTGTTTCAAACAACAACAACAACAACAAAAAAAAAAACACTCCAAAATAGTGTTGTGCAACTGTAGCCATTTAGGAAAAATAACTATGTGTTTGGATTTAGAACTTACACCTTATCTCAGGATGAATTCTGGATGGATCTAAAACTTAAATGGTAGAAGAAAACAGCATTTAGTCTTATCTGCTATAACAGGGAGGACATAAAATATGTTTTAAAAGAAAATAGAAGTTTGTTTCTCTCTCAAAGTAGAAATCTTAGACTGAACAGTTTAGAATGGTACTTAGCTCTGCTCTCTATGGTCTATCAAAGACCCAGTTTCCGTCCATTTTATTATATCACCATCTGCTAGGACAATGTCCCTTGCTGTAGGATTGAAGCTAATTTGCAGGCTCATTATGTTCCTGCTCCAAGGGAGGCATACCCTAGAAGTTATATATATTTGCTTACATTGCACTGATGGTCACTTAACCACATGGCTACACTTAGATGCAAGGGATTCTGGGAAACAAAATCTTGAGTTAGGTCATCATTTTTTCAACTTCAATACTTTCGCTATAGGACAAGAACAAAACAGATTTTGGTGGACAACCGGTAGTCTCCTCTATACTGTTCTTTTACATTTTAATAATTTCACAAAGTCAAAGGCCCTGTTAGGTATGTTACAAAAACGCTAAGTCAATAATTAAATTTAACAACATAAAATAAAGAAGTATTCCCTGGAAAAACCTCTATGAGCAAAGTCAAAGGACAGGATAATCTTGGAAAACAACCTACAACTCATTTGTCAGACAAGGGGCTAATTCCCCAATTGTGATATTATATGTATTGGTTTTCATCTACAGTTCCTGGCTCATAACACGCATAGCCCTTATTATTTCTGTCCAAGGTAGGCCATAGAAACTAAAAATACTAGAGCTGTCTGGAAAGTACCCAGCCATGTAACCATTCTCATTATATTAACAATGGCTGGATACTTTCCTTACAGCCCTTGTATACTCTAATCTTCTGTTTTTGAGCTGGCCATAAAGAAATTCTCTGACCTGTCTTGTCTGATTGTAGTAGGTCTTAAGAAGGGGTCCTGCCCCATACCCTGGAGGAAGGAATGCTACACAGAAAGGCCAAGAAATATCTGAACACACTGGCCTTGCTGGGTTTTCCCGGTCAGTCTATTAGTATTAGAGCATACCCTTTTTGTCCAATCACGTTTCTACATGGTTGTCAGTCATGCCTATCCAATGAAGTCTCCATAAAAGACCTAAGAGGACAGGGTTCGAAGAGCTTCCAGATAGCTGAACACATGGAGTTTCCTGGAGGGGGGTGCACCCTGGGAGGGCATGAGAGCTTCACACCCCTTCTACCGTATTTCACCCTGTATACCCCTTATCTGTATCCTTTGTAATATCCTTTATGATACACCAGTAAATGTGTTTCCCTGAGTTCTCGGAGCCACTCTAACAAATTAATTGACTTCAAGGAAAAGGTGGTGGGATCCTAGATTTATAGTCAGTCAGTCAAAAGCATCAGTAAAACAACCTGGGGCTTGCAATTGCCATCTGAAGGAGGGACAGACTTCGAGACTGTGCCCTCAACCTGAGGGATCTGATGCCACCTCTAGTAGATAGTGTTAGAAATGAATTGGAGGACACCCAGCTGGTGTTCCATGCGGAATTGATTGCTTGCTTGCTTTCTGCAGAGCAGAAAGCTCCACGCTTCTGGTCACAGAAGCCGTCTGTGTTGATTGTTATGGTATGAGAGCAGAGGAAAGACAGTTTGTGTTTTTCCACTCAGACCAATGTGTGAAGAAGCCCAAAGTCAAAATAAAAGAATTACACTTATATTTCTCCTAAGGGTTTTAAAGTTTTAGTTCTTTTTTTTTTTAATTTTTTTTAATTTCAGCTTATTATGGGGGTACAAAAGTTCTGCTTAGATATATTGCCCATGTCCCTCCCAATCCCCCGAGTCTGAGCCTCAAGCGTGTCCATTCCCCAGACAGTGCACATCGCACTCTTCCTGGAGGGGATGGGTGTAAAGTTTTAGTTCTTACATTTGGGTCTTTGATCCATTTTGAGTTAATCTTCATATGTGGTGTGAGGTAGAAATCTGACTTCATTCTTTTGTATGTGGGTATTCATTTGTCACAACATTATTGTTGAAAAGGCTATTTTTTCCCCAATGAATTTTCTTGATTCTTTGTCAAAAATCAATTGACTATAAATGTAAGGATTTCTTTCTTTTTTTTTTTTTTGGATTTATTTCTGTACTCTCAATTTTATCACACGAATCCATATGTCTATTCTTATGCAGGTAACATACAATCTTGATTACGGTAGCTTTGTAGTAAGTTTTGAAATCAAGAAGTGTGAGTTCTACAACTTTGCTCTTTTTTTCAAGATTGTTTTGGCTATTCTGGGTCCCTTGCATTTCTATATGAATTTTAAGATCACCTTGTCAATTTTGGCAAAAAAAGTAGCTGGGAGTTTGATAGGCATTGCATTGAATCTATAGAATATGGAAAATATTATCATCTTAATAATATTAAGTTTTTAGATCCATGAATATAGATGCAGTTCCATTTATTTAGGTCTTCTTACATTTTTCAGCAATGTTTTATATTTCCAGTGTATAAGTCTTGCACTTATTTTGTTATGTACCACATAAATATGTTCAATTATTATGTATTATGTATTAATTATAGAGCATAAATTTTCTCTTCTCCTTTGATGTCAGATTGCCCATTGTTTCAAGTATGCCTGCTTTTTTCAAGTTTTACCTCCTTAATCCCATTTTTAAATGCTTCTAATAAGCTGTAAAGTGGAAAGCCAGGTAACTGAGTGTGTTGTATTGCATATATAGAGAAAGTAGGTCCAGAGTAAGTACCTTGTAGGAAAAAATACTCAAGATTTATTAAATAGAATTATTTGCCCAGGTAAGATAATTTTTAAAACTAAATTTCATGTTTCTTGGCTGAAGTTCTTGTTACTTTACTAAATTTAAAAATAAATCTAAAAATAATAAGAATGGTTTCAGATGAGGAATATACCAGGTAACAAAAAGGTCCACTGAGATTTGTGAGTGAGGGACTGGGTGAAGTGGTGTGAGTTCAGGAGCGTTTAGGAAAAAGGGAAACATTAGAATTTATGCATTTGAGAAAATGAAATGATCTGCTTGGTTGCACTTGGGCATAGCTCACTCCCTAGACTTATAAACTTCCACCCAATTGAATGTGTTGTTGAACAGTCATTTCATTGCAGAATCCATGACATGTGTTCCATAACACGTAGGTGTCTACCTGACCTATTTAAAACATAATATGCTATCGGCCAGGATTGCTAATGCTAATTGCTGAATATCAACACTTAGGAGCTAGCTTCCACTGCCTGGGTGATTATCCCAGCAGTTCATAAGGGAAAGTATAAATGTTCAAGTCATTGTGCATGACTTTGAATTTGCTTACGGAAACTCCAGAAGGATATTTTGTTTTGTTTTGTTTTGAGACAGGATGTCATTTTTTCACCGAAGCTGGAGTGCAGTGGCTCACTGCAGCCTTGAACTCCTGGGCTCAAGCAATCCTCCTGCCAGAGCTTCATGAGTAGCTGGGACTAGAGGTGCACACCCAGC
>CM052436.1:10612981-10682505 GCA_028533085.1 Varecia variegata
TTTGACTTTGGGTTACTGCCACCTGGAAAAAGTGCTGTTCTAGCAGTTTGCAGCCAAACTGGAAGCACAGGATCTGTGGAGTCTCTTAGAAAAGTGTTCTCTTGGAATTCCTGCAGTCAGTGTGCACTGAAGCTGAGAGAAGGCATCTGGCTGGAACTGGTGTGTGTTTCCTTGCTGGTGGTGCCCTGCCATTCACTGGTTTAGTTGACTGGGAGCTGGAGCCAAGTACTTGCTGTTCCTTAGGTGTTCCTGTGGGACTCCTGAGGGGCCAGCATTGTCTGGAGGGCTCCAAGCCAGGGACTGTACCTAATCCCATGGAGATTTCTGATCTCTCAGGAATCTTGCTAGTAAATTTTCTTTAAGATATCTACGGCATCTCCTATGTTGGGAGAAAGAAGGCTGTTCCTAAAGGCATATTGGGAACGTGGTTTCTCTCGTTTTGTCAAAGTTTTTTTTTACTCTGATTCTGCTTCTCAGCCACAGAGATACAAACTCAAAGACAAATTATGTTTTTTTTCTTGATGAATTTAGTTTCATTAGCTCCTGTGTGCCACCTTCAGAGAAGTGGTTAAAGACATTGGATATTGACTGAAACTATAAGGAAGAGGACAAAAACCCCAAACGTATGGATGGGTGGAGAAACTAAGCAGGGGAGACACATGGAAATAAGAAGTAGGAAGGGAAATGGGGAGTGTTCCCTAAGGGAATTCAGGGAAATAAGCCTGGAGTTCTTTTCAAACGGTATTTTGTGTTGTCAGAATCACAGGGTGCTTGTGGGGAAAAAGAAAAAGGGAATCCATAAAAGATCTCTGGCCCCATCTCAGATTTTGCTAGAGCAAGATGTCGGGGGTGGAGTGAGGTGACTATGTGGGTGGAATTGTGTTCCCTCCAAATTCATATGTTGAAGCTCTCACTCCCAGTACATCAGAAGTGACTGTACTTGGAGACAGGACCTTCAAAAGGTGATTAAGTTAAAATGAGAACATTAGGGTGAGCCCTAATCCAATATAACTGGTGTCCTAAAGAGAGTCCATTAGGATACAGATGCATGAAAAGATCTCATGAAGACAGAGGAGGAAGACAACCATCCGCAAGCCAAGAAGAGAGGTCTCAGAAGGAACCAAACCTGCCTACGCCTGGATCTTGGATTCATAGTCTCCAGAACTGTAAGAAAATAAATTTCTGTTGTTTGAGACACCCTGTCTGTGGTACTTTGTTATGGCAGCCCCAGCACAGTAATGTAGGTGGAATATGCATTTTTAAGACATCCTGCAAGTGATTTCTGTGCACATTAAAATGAAAGAATTACTATTTTAGGGTTTGGAAAAAGGAATTTGAGTTGAGCCCCATTTGTTTTTAAATTTCCTTGACTAGCTAGTTGAAATGATCATCAAAGGTAATAAGAAGGTGAAGATGAGTGAGGAAGTTCAAGTCCACAGATTCGTGCTAAGTAAATGCACTCAGTGCACCATGCAGGGCTGGGACTCGGTGAGTTTTCTTGGTGTTCAGAACAAATAAGAAGCAGGAAGGAAGCAGACGCCAGGCCCTGGCAGAACACTGAGGGTACTTAGCTTCCTGGGACTGAGTGTTCCTGCCACCCTCTTAGACTCAACCAGATACAATTAATGTTGCCTTCCTTGTCTGCAAAAATAAACAAGCAATTGTGTCCTTAGAGAAAAATGTACTAGTTCACATCACATAGCACCAGGGCTTGGCCCAGGATGAGACAAGCAAAGTGCCTAGGGCACGAAATTTAAGAAGGCAAGGTCTTGGCAGGTTTGGAATCTGTACTTGCATGATCTGGAGAGTTAGGTGCCCAGGGTGCAGAATTTAAGGAGGCTCTTGCTCACTGTCAGGGTCCCACAAGGACAGGGGCAGAACTTACATGACCTTACCTCCTTAAATTTTGTGTCCTAGTCACCTGTTTGTTTCATCCTCGCCCAGGCCCTGGTGCTATGTGAACTAGTACATTTCCCTCTCAGGACACAACTGCTTGTTTATTTTTGCCGACAAGGAAGGCAATGTTAAATGCATCAGATTGAGGCTAGGAGGGTGGCAGGAACACTCAGTCCCTGGAAACTGAGTACCCTGAATGCTGTGCCAGGGCCTGGCATCTGTTTAATTTCTGTTTCTTATTTGTACTAATGGCAAAACAAAGCTTGCTTGTTGATGGCAGTGAGATGCTTTGTCCTAACAGCACACTTGCCATCTTGCCAGGTGCATTCAAGGGAGTACAAACAAAAGCTGGGGATTGTTTTTGTTGAGTTTCCTATTGGCAAGGGTTTGTCTCTCCTGCAGGTTGAGGTTTAGTCTGAGGATTATCTGGTCCACGGACCAACCCCAGGGCGTCTTTTAAGTTTAAGTCTCTCAACATCACAGCCAAGAGTATATGATCATAGAGCCTTAAGGAATCTTAAGGATCATCGGACTGAAACCTTCATTTTACAAATGAGAAAACCGAGAGCAGCAGAAAGGATTTGGCTAATCAAGATACCAGAGCAACAGAGTAAGAGGACTAGAAGAGGAAGAGGTAATAGTTAAGTCCAGGCATATAGGCCAGTGTCCCCCAGCATGATTCAGACCAGGCAGACAGCAAGGAGGTTTCTTAGGGATCTATTTGATTTCTTTGCTTGCTAAGGCCCATGCAGAGGGACATACTCAGTGCCTCCTTGTCAGGTGCCAGGTCCACAGATCTTCTTTTGGGAGGCACTTCTGAAATACAGTTGCACAAATTAGTGTGCTGCTTTCCCCCTGCAGCTGTTGCCAAACGGGTGATTTCTTCTCAAGGATAAGCAAACATTTCTTTCATTAAAAAGTTGTCTTTTACACAGTTTTGCCCTAAAGCAGGGGTTCAAGGAGACTCTGCATCTGTTGAAATTGTGGGTACAGTTTTGTGTGTTTACAGGTTGGGTTTCTTTATTTCTTCCTTCCCATTTCCTTTCTCTTCACGGGCACCTGGTGGGAGAGTGTTTTCACACGCTCAACTCTTCAAACTCATGCCATGGCAATTAACAGGAGCAAGATTGAGGTTTATTTGTCTGGTGGATGCTTCACTCTGAAGAAGGTGAGGGTCACCTCCATACCCTAGCACGGGGAGTCAAATTAGTACTCCTGGGCTTGGAATGTGTGTAAACAGTCGCCTGAGCCTCAGCTACCAAGGGCAGTGGGAGCCTGGTGCTGGGAGCCATGGGGGAAAAGAAGAGGAAAATTTGACCCAGAGAGAAGGACTTTTTGGTGCCCATCCAAGGTGGCTTCAGCTCTGACAGGTTGAAAAGCAACCAGTTGGAAGTGTAAGGAAAATCTTACACCATTTTCTAGAAGCTGAGCGTGTTTGTGACTAGCTTTGAGCAAGACTGAGTTGTTTCTCACCAGGAAAACAGTGTGTTATAGTGGTTTAGGAGTGTGGATACCCAAGCCAGACTGCTTAGGTTTGAATCCAGCTCTGCCACTCACTAGAGAGATAACTTTAGGCGACTTATCTACTATCTGTGTACTGTTGGTTTCTTATTTGGTAAAGGATAACAATTACAGTACCCAGATCTCATTTCGTTGTTCTGAGGCTTAAATTAGTCAAAACAGTGTCTGATAGACTAATGGCCAACAAACATATGAAAAAATGCTCGACATCGTTAATCATCAGGGAAATGCAAATCAAAACCACAATGAGATATCACTTAACTCCAGTGAGATGGCTTTTATCAAAAAGTCCCAAAACAATAAATGTTGGCACAGATGCAGAGATATAGGAACACTCATACACTGCTGGTGGGACTGCAAACTAGTACAACCTCTGTGGAAAGTAATATGGAGATACCACAAAGAGCCAAAAGTAGAGTTTGATCCAGCAATCCCACTACTGGGTATTTACCCAAAAGAAAAAAAGACATTCTGTGAAAAAGACATTTGCACTTGAATGTTTCTAGCAGCACAATTCACAGTTGCAAAGATGTGGAAACAACCGTAGTGCCCATCAGTACATGAGTGGATTAAAAAATGTGGTATATGTCTACCATGGAGTTCTACTTGGCCTTTAAAAACAATGGTGAAGCTACCTCTTGTCTTATCCTGGATGGAGCTGGAGCCCATCCTTCTAAGTGAAGTATCAGAAGAATGGAAAAACAAACACCACAGGTACTCACAACTAAATTGGTACTAATCGATCAAAACTTATGTGCACATATGGAAGTAACATTCATTGGGTGTTGGGCAGGTGGGAGGGGGTGAAGGGGATGGGTAAATTCACACCTAGCAGGTGCAGTGTGCACTGTCTGGGGGATGGGCACGCTTGTAGCTCTGACTCGGGTGGTGCAAAGGCAATTTATGTAACCAAAGCGTTTGTACGCCTGTAATATAAAAAAAATAAAAATTAAAAAAAATATTTCTATGCCAAAAGTAAAAAACAAAACAAAACAAAACAGTGCCTGTCACATTGTATGCTAAAAAATATTAGCTGTACAACTGCAAGGGACAATGAATGACATATATGCATTGGTCCTGGGAAGAGTGCTCATTAGCTCTAAGATAATACACAGTCTTGTCAAATACAATGACATCCTTAAGGTTTATACCATGAGTTTATCAGTTAGATATCATTTTGTGCTTCAATGAGGAAGCTTAGTTTGGTGTGCTTAAACATTCTTGTCCTGTGTAGCAAGAGTATTAGAGAAGAGACCTATTGCATTAATCAAGTACATTGCTTTGTTTTTATAACCTGGATTCTCCTAAAAGTGGAAGAAAGTTGGCCAATTTCAGCACTTATCTCTAAGACTGAGGAAGTGTTATTTCTCAATCAAGTTCTGGCAGCACTGCTGCAGCCACCTAATTCTCTGGGGTGATGGGTCGTCATCCTGCTTTTGGTCAGCATGGTGCCCTGTTGGCAGCTGTCACAAGAGCCGTCTTAATCCTTCCCAGAACTTCACTGTCCCACTTCTTTCCCCCACCCCCCAATCACCAACTGGGGATGCACTTAAGTTTTCCCTTTGGAAAACTTCAGAGGTCAGGAAATTTAACTTACTCTTTCCCCTCTTTTGTCCAGGTATGGGACCCAAGCTGCCAGGTTATAGAATGCTGGGGCATTTCAAGTCAGGCCACCTGCTCCTTAAATGTCAAAACCAGCAGCCGTGTTTGCAGTTCTATACAATGGATATTCTCTAGTAACACCAAAAGCAAATTTCAGGGCATTGTGTATCTGCTGACAGGTGAGAAGGTTAAAAGACTCGGAAGTATGAAAGTAAATATTTGGCTCTTTATGTAGAAATAACACAATAATCCTCTTTCCTTCCTGTTAGTGTTTTTAAACTAAATTGTTTTCTTAATGCTGATAAAATTAAATGCCATAATATTTATTTTGGTGTTTATTTTAATTTCGAGACAAAATAAATCTAGTATTTTGTATTTTTTTATATAATATTTCTATTAATTTTCCCCTGTTGCTTTAGGCAAGGAGAGAATCAAAAATTCACTGGAATTTGGGTAAATACATGTCATTTCCAACACTGCCTCTGATTTACTATACCATTTTGTAGTGAATGAGTTCTTACGCTATTTTGTGCATCATTATCTGGTCTAAGGAGAACATTCAAATTTTATTTAGTGATCTCTGTACATCATATGTGTGGTTGGAAGGGGAGAATACCTGGGGGCAGAAACGGGATATATGTCCAGTCTGCTTGATCTATTTGCATGGGTTTTTTTTTATACTTTCAGAAGTGAGTTTCAGTTTCCAACTGCACAAATTTTGGGGGCAAGCTCTTGGTGGGTAGGCTTTTAGAGTCTTTTCTAAGAGCTCTCATGTGAATAGAATTTAACCTAACACAGAGGGGAAAATGAGAATTTCAAATGGTTACAAAATGATGAATTGAAGGAAGTTGAAAGTACCCTCAATTTTCCACCTGAGAGCTCCCTGCGAGGCTACACCTGGCAAGTCCAACCAAGAAAGCTAATTTAGACACAGTCATGCAAGTGATGGCAACGCTTAATATGGGGAAGGATGTAACTACATGATTATTTTCATATCACCTGGCTCTCCTTAAACAGAGCGAAGAGTAAATTTTCACTATACTTGATTTAGAATCTTGTCCAGGACTTGCCCACAGGGTAAAGTGACCAACTATCCTTGTGTGCCTGCCACTGTTTTAGCTCTGAAAGGCACATGTTCTGGACAACCCCTCAGTCCTGAGTGAGAGGGGACAGTTTGTCACCCTATCAGAGGCCATTCAGCCTATTTTACCTCATTTCGTAGAAGTAAGTAGAGGGAAAGAGTAGCTAAAAGTTGTCTTTAGTTTTCCTTCTGTGTTCTTACCCTGGATTTTCTACTCTATGAGGAAATACCAGCGTGTGTGTGTGTGTGTGTGTGTGTGTGTGTGTGTGTGTGTGTAGTTTTACAAAATCTGTTTCAAACACTGTAGTTAGAAATGTGGAAGCTTGACTATGAATTATACCTGTTCCTATTGGTTCTCGTGCCATTGGGGCTGTCTTGTTAAATTTCACACCTGTCATTTGACTTAGAATTCTATTTTCCCACAATGCTGTTGACTTTTCACTTGCATGTTGGGCATTTGACTTTAGGTTGCTGACACCAGACTCCCTGGCAGAAGTAGTGACACTCACAAAGTGGTGAAATTTGCAACCTCCATCAGTGAGGAAACATTCCAGAAAATCTGCCCTACGAGGGCTTAAACAATGAGGAGGTTTACTTGCTCAGCTATGAAGAGTTCATGGGTAGGGCAGGCTTTAGGTCAGTTGACCCTGTGGTTCGTAATGTCACTGAACATACGGTTCTCTCTGCCTGTCCTCTACCTTTTGAAGAAGAGGCATCTGGTATGGTTTGAATGTGTCCCCCGAAGTTCATGTGTTGGAAACTAAATCCCCAGTGCAACAATGTGGATAGGTAGGGCCTTCAAGAGGTGATTAGGTCATGACAGCTGTTCCTTCATGAATCGATAATTGCTGTTTTCACAGGAATGGATTATTAATAGCTATTGCAGGAGTGAGTTTCTGATAAAAGCATGAGTTCGGCCCCCTTCCTTTCTCTCTTGTGCACACGTTCTCTCTTGCCCTTTCACCTTCTGCCACGAGATGAGGCAGCACAAAGACCCTCACCAGATGTGGCTTGGACTGCCCAGCATCCAGAGCTGTAAGAAATAAACCTCTGTTCATCACAAATTACTCAACCTCAGATATTCTGTTACAGCAGCCCCAAACGGACTAAGCCAGCATCCTTCTAAGCTTTATTCCTTCTCTTCTGAGGGCCATTGTGACTAAATGGTAAATTATTCATTTCTTGGGGGGACACAGAGAGAAATCTTCTGTTCAGTCAAGCAAGGTCAGTTTAGACCAGGCAGTCAGTCGTGAACTGAAAATAGTTGCTGGGAAACTCTGTGTGGTGCTTGATCTGAACTATTTCTTTGTCTGAAGGGACTGGATGGGCTTAAACCATTGTCTCCCAGGTTTGAGAGTATCAGATTCACCTGGAGCCTTATTGAGCCTGGACCCCACCTCCAGAGTCTCTGATTCAGAAAGGCTAGGGTGGGGCCAGGGAATAATTTGCATTTCTAACCACTTTTAGGTAATGCTAATAGTACTGGCCTAGGACCACAGTTTGAGAACAATTGCTTTAAAATACTTAGAATCCACCTCTGAAGCTGATTTCAATCACCTCCCCCAACAACTTTGTTGCCACAAAACACAAAGATTTGGAATGGACTTTGGAAAGCCACTGCACCTCCTCTACAATTTTTTCAGCCACTTTTCTTCTACCATCCCCTGATTCCCAGCAACATTTTAGTCCAAATCGTGGATTCACAGAGATCTCCTGTTGATAGTTTTTCATTGTGACATGTCAACAGAAAAGAACCTAAACTGTAAAATAATTTAAAGAGGTTTATTTTGAGCCGAATATGTGTGACTGTGGGCCAGAGAGCCTCACCCAAGAAGCCTCGAGCTAGTGGTCTCACTGTGGTTGGGTTACAGTTTGGTTTTATACATTTTAGGGAGACGGGAATTACACATAAATTCATAGAGCAGTACATAGGTGAACATTGGTCTGGCCTGAAAAGGCAGGACATCTTTAAGCAAGGACTTACAAGTTATAGGTGGGTTTAAAGATTCTTTGATTTGTAACTAGTTAAAGAAATGAAGCTTTGTATAAAGGCTTGGAGTATTTTAAGTTAAAATAAGTCTCAGTGTATGTTAATCGGAGACAAGCAACCAGACATATACTGGACATATACCAAGACTCAAGTGATCTGCTAAGTAAATGGATGACCTGCAGGTGTGGTTTAACCTTTGTCTTACATGGCCTTAGGCCTGTTAATGATTTTGTACTTTGTTATTACAAAAAGTAACTCCAAAAGGGAGGCAGGGCATGACAAGGCATGTCTGACCTCCCTTCCCATGGCCAGTAAATCAGCTTTAGGTTTTTTCTGAGGTCCCCTGGGCCAAAAGGGGGTCCATTCAGTCAGCTGGGTGACTTATGATTTTATTTTAGTTCACAGTTACCACCCGCTTACTACCTCAGCCTTCTCTGAAACTGCTCTATGCTGCCAAATGGTCCTCACTTCTTTCATTCCTGGCCTCTCTCCAATACACTATAAAATTTCTCTCCTTCTTTTGCAGATCTCAGCTATGTATTAGATTGTTATATGACTAAAAGATATGATTCTTTCTCTCAATATTTTATAGGATAAGAATGTTAACTCAAATGAGTCTCTACTTTTTGACATGTATAAGGGAGATATTTAGAACAAATATCCTTCCAGAGACTTTTGGCCATTCCTGGCCACTCCATTCTCTCTCCTTTCAATGGGGCAGAATAATGGTATCCCAAATATAGAAATCTCATGTTTTAGTCTGAAAATGTTAGTTCTTGACACGTTCATGGCCGATGAATGACCAGACGCACCAAAATAAGGCAAGCATGAAAATGAAGTTTATTAAGGAGAGGAGGATAGGATTATAGGGCAAGAGCAAGATATAGGTTTACAGAGCATGATACATAGGCCAGAAATGACATCCAGACCCACTGCTGCAGCAAAGGGAGAGCCAAAGGAAGGGCACACACACACACACACACAAAGTGCCTGGTTATGGTCTGTGTCTTGTTTTACAGTGCACGGATTGGAGCCTCCCTAGTGGCTCAGATGTCACCATGGAACCACTTTAATTGGACAGTTGGGAGCTGCATGACCTGAGTCTTACTGCGCATGCAGATCTCCCAGGAGCCGCTCTGAAAACCCATTTGGGGGGTGAATGACAGCAGCACCCACTTTCATCCCTAGGAGACCCGGAATCGTTCGCTATCTGCCTAACAGAAAGACTCTTGTTACAGCAATATTTTAGAATCTAAAACCAGAATTACTAGATTTAATCACTAGTCTTCTGGATTGTAGGTTAGAATAAAACCACCCAGAAGGCAAGCTGGGGAGTCCTGTGTACCTGCCCCATCTTCCAGACTGCTGAGACACTTCTCCTAAATTGTGATCTAGTACTATAATTCACTGGTTAGGCTCTTTATGACAAAGCAGTCCATTTTGAATATTTACTAAAACGTGTTATGTGCTCTAAATCTTGCTGATTCTCATCTTTATAGGAAATAGTTTAAACGATGACAAGTTCCAACAGCTTATATGCACAGAAGCCTTTCAAAACAGGCATTCTGAAGGACTATAGAAAACTTTTATATCCTTCTCATGCTTTCTAATGTAAAAGTCGTATGCTTTGCTACTCTAAATCTAGTTTGAAATGAAACAGTGTTGAGAATAGATGAAAATTTTGACAAATAGTAGAATTCTTTTTAATGGAAACCTTTTACAAGTGATTTTTTCCTTGTCTTCTAGAAAGAAACCATAGTACTTACAATGAGCCAATCAATACTGTATTTACTGAAATCTTAGTTTGTAGATCCCAAATGTATTAGGTGCTGTAGGGAGAATGAAAAGGGTACAATATACACTTTAAGCTCAGTTGTTCCTAACTAGAACATGAACTTACAATTTCCTAATTAAACACTCATTTTCTAGCTTTTGTAGGGATGAAAGATAGCCTGAAATTACAGTTCAATTTTCAATCATTTATTCAGCAATCACTTATTAAGAGGCTTTTATTGCTGGGCACTCCTAGGATTGAATGTTAAGCAGCATACTATAATAGGTTTTATTTTTTAATAAACATTTAAAATTTTGAGCCTTCCAGATTTATGTGTTAAGATATGTTCCAAATGGATTTTTACTCAAATTGACACTATTTTTTTTTTGAAGTAGTCCATCCTTTCTCCACTATTTGGACTAATCTTTTAATCATTTCCTAAACTATCATGTATCCTGTATAAACAAAAAAAATTTCAAACTCTGTAAAATAATTTAAAGAGGTTTATTCTGAGCTGAATTTATATGACCCATGGCCTGAAGCACATGTTTTCAAGAGAGTCTGAGAAAAAATGCTTGTGGTAGCCAGCCGGGTTGCAGTATGGTTTATACATTCATGGAGGGAGACAGGAATTACATGTAAAATCATAAGTCAATATGTGGAAGGCATACATTGGTTTGGCTCGAAAAGGCAGGACATCTCTAAAGGAGGGGGTGCTTACAAGTTATAGGTGGGTTTAAAGATTCTTTGATTTGTAATTGGTTAAAGAAATGAAGCTTTGTCTAAAGTCTTGGCATGTTTTAAGTTAGGATAAGAATGTCTGTCAATCAGAGATAAGCCACCCAACATTTATTTATTTTATTATTATTATTTTTTTAATTCAGCTTATTATGGGGGTACAAAAGTTCTGGTTAAATATATTGCCCATGCCCCTCCCATCCCCCCGAGTCTGAGCTTCAAGCGTGTCCATTCCCCAGACAGTGCACATCGCACTCATCATGTAGGTATACACCCATCCCCTCCCCCACCCCCATCCCCCCCAAGTCAGAACTTCAAGCGTGTCCATTCCCCAGACAGTGCGCATCGCACTCATCACCCAACATTTATTGAGGCTCAAGTGATCTGCTAAGTATATTGATGGCCTGCAGGTGTGTGTGGTTTAAGCTTTGTCTTGCATGGCTTTAGGCTTGTTAATGATTTAGTATCTTATTGTTACAAAGAATAACTCCAAAAGGGAGGGGGTATGACGAAGAGTGTCTGACCTCCCTTCTCCTCTTGGCCAGCAGCCCAAATTTAATGCTTTTCCAGGGTCCTCTTAGCCAAGAGGGGGTCCAGTCAGTCAACTGGGAGCTTAAGATTTTATGTTCACACTTGGCTTCTGTTTTCTGATTCTATTCTATCGTTTGACTTCATAGTTTTATGCCATGCTGCTTTCCTTACTCTTGTTTTTATTTAAGTTGCAATTTTTATTAGAATTGCATTAAATTTATAAATAAATTGGGAGAGAATATCTTGACCTTATTTGCTTATTTTTAAGGCACAGGTGTAAAGTGAATGTCCCTAAGTGCTATAAGTTATATATGCTTCTTACATGTCACATTAAATGTATTCATATGCTATTTGTGAATGTTTTTCTAATTGCTTATTTTTGGTTTATGAGAAAACATTTGCTTTTGGTGTTTTCATTTAAGCACAATCATCTTCCCTGAGTGTCATATTTCTAATTAATTTTTAATATAATCCCTGTGTTTTCCGGGTAAAGAATTATCTTTTCTGAAAATAATAATTTTGCCTCCAAGATAACAAAATTTTTGTCTTTTGGAATTTCCTTTCTATACCATTAAAACCACTCAACTAGGAACTAATTTTCCTAAAATTGCAAAAGACTATTCCTTTGGGGGAGGGGAGACCCGCTGCTTCCAAATCAGCCCAATCGTTGGGTTCAGTTTGTCACAGTGATGAACACTAAGGGCTCATATAAGCTTTCTGTATATACCACCCACTCCTCAGCTTTGATAGTTTCTCTGTTGCAGCCATTCCTTAAAGGCGAATGAATTCCAAGTAGATGAATTGCCTTTGCTTCCAGTTACCATTTTAACCTGCACTTGTTGCTCCTTGGAGTTAAGTCCCTTTTCCTGCCTCTGCTCCTTAGTGAGACTATCATCATGAGGAGTGAGGGTCAGAGAAAACAGCTGTCGTCTCCCATCCTTCCTTTACTGTGAGCAAGTCCTTTACTATCTCTTGTAGCAGTTAGTTTTCTGAGCTTTTATCGGTATGAAAACATCTTTATTTTATCTTCGTTTAAAACATTTTTTACTGGCTAAAGATTTATTTTAGCACTTTAAAGATATCATTCCATTATCTTCTATTTTCCTTTTTTTTTTTCCTGATGAGAAGTTAGTGATCATTCTTATTGTAGTTTCTGGGACTAGAATGAGGCTTTTCATCTGGGTGCTTTTAAGATTGCCTTTTTAGTTTTTGCTATTCAGCAGTTTGACTATAATGTGTCCAGTTTTTAATTTTATTTAACAAAATTATCTTTAAGGATTGTTGCATTCTTGGATCTGTGAGTTGACAACTTTCATAAATTTTAGAAAATTCTTGGTCACTATCTCTTTTAAAGTTTCTCTCATTTTCTCTCTGCTCTGTAACACCAATTACATATAAATTAGATAATCTCATACTTTCTCCTCTTGTCTATGATTTTCTGTTTGTTTTGATACTTTTTTTCTCTTGTGATTCAGTCTGCAAAAATTCTATTGACCTGTTTTTGAATTTACTGACCCATTCTTTTGCTCTGTCTAGTCTTCTGTAAAGTGCACCTAATAAATTTCCCCTGGGTCCTTTTTTAAACTGAAAGTCCTCTTTGTTCCTCCAAATTATTTAACATATTTAAAATTTAATATAAGTTAAGATGGTGTTTTAAAAGTTATTCCAACATCTGGGTCATCTTTGGGTCTCCATCTAGTCACTATTTTTGTCTTAATTATGGGTTATATTTTCTTACTTCTTTACCCATCTCATAATATTTAATTGTATACTAGACACTGTATATGCAAGGGCAGTAGAAACCGAATTAGATATTTGTGAGCCCAGAAAAGGCTTACCCTTCATATTTTAGGCAGCTAGGGTGAGGAATGGAAGCAGTCAATCAAATCGGGAGTTGGGGTCAGTAATGGATTTGTTGATTCTCCAGGTAGTTTCAATTGGCTTCCAGTTTAAATATCTTTAAGCAGGATTTTGATATCTATTAATAATTACCCAAGACTAAGGCTATCTCTTCCCATCTCCTCCTCTCCCTCTCCTCTTTCTCCTCTTTCCAGTTCTGTCCCTAGATTCCTGGTGCTGCCATCTACTCAACTAAAGTTACATGGGGAGAATTGGCAGGTGAGGAGGACTAGCTCATATCTGGGAGTCCTCTAGGTTAAAACCTGCCATGCCTGCCTCACATGTGGCCGTTGAAAATTTTCACAGCCCAGGGGCTCAGGCACTATCGAATGCTTCCCTGCGCCACACTCCGACAAGTTACCATTACATTATAGAAGGCCTGTTATGGCAGTCCTTTTACCCAGTATATAACGTCTGCCTTTCAACAAAAAAATTACAAGGCACACTAAAAGGCAAAAACCACAGTTTAAAGAGACAGAGCAAGCAGAGAAACAGTCAAAAAGACATGGCAGGGATGTTGAATTTTAAACAACTAAGATTAATATGCTGGGGCACTAATGAAAAAAATAGACAACATGGAAGAACAGATGGGTAATTCAAGCAGAGAGATGGAAATTCTGAGAAATCAGAAAGGAATGCTAGAGATAAAAAAGTATCAAGAATGAAGAATGCTTTTGATGGCTTCATAGTAAACTAGACACTGCTGAGAAAAGAATCTATGAGCTTGAGAATATATCAGTAGAAACCTCCAAAACTGAAAAGCAAACAGGAAAAGACTGAAAATAGGGAACAGCATATCTAAAAACCTTTGTCTAATCTTCACTGTGAGAACCTAGTAGAGCTCCTAGAGGTGAAACTCACAAAAGTATGGGGGTCCCTTATGCATGACCCTCCTCTGTACCTCCCCCCACAAAGTTTTTAACTCTCAGACTTATCCACACTGAGCCTCTAGCAATTCATCAACTAGAGTTTGGGTTTTTCTACTTGTCCAGAGCTTCTGCTCATGGGTTTCTGCTCCAGTAGGTTGTGAATCTCTGTTTCTACCTGTCTGTCCTTCGATTTTGGGGGCTTTGGTTTGCCCTGTGACCTCATATCTCCTGATGGACCTAAGAAGAGTTGTTAATTTTTCAGTTTCTTCAGGATTTTACTTGTTAAGATGGGTTGGTGCCTTCCTAGCTTCTTATGTGTTGGACTGGAAACTGAAACTGGCAATAGGTTTTTGAGAGAATACTGCAAGTGGCACGAGCTGATGTAGTCACAGAGGACTTCATGGCAGAGGTGAGGCTTGAACTGGACTCTGAAGAATAATTACGACTAATCAAATAGAGGGGGAAGAGAGAAATCTTTCACACTTGAGATCAACACGAAGGACAGATTGAAAGTGGGAAAGATGAAATATTTTGAAGAAAGTTGTGATTAGAGTAGAGGTTGCATCATGGGAAACAATGGCTAGGGAGAATGATTACAGATTATATGTGGCCTTGAAAATTAGACAGAGACATTTGGAATTGCTACAGAAGGTAACAGGAGACACTCTGGATTCTTAATATTTGCAGTGATGTGAGAAATGTGTTTTAGAAGAAATAATATGAAAGCATTATTGTTATTTTAAAAATATTCAGAATAGACTTATAATGGAGGTGGTGGTGAGAGGTCAGGGTGGGGGTAGGAAGATGGGTATAAGAAGGTAAGCACAGCACCTTTCTCCTAAAACAGTTTCCTTCCCAGTCAGCTAATTTATATCAAATGACAGCACTTTTCCATCTTCCAGTCAAGAAAATCTGGGATCATCTTTACTCCTCTTTTTAAAAATTGCATGAATCCAGAAGTCACCTACTGGTTTAATGTGGCTCTTTTGGCATGTGGGTCTGTTTCTGCTCTTTCTGTCCCTCCCCAGTGGCCTGGACCCTTCAAAACAGTTTAGCTGGGATGAAATATTGGTTGGGAAGGGAGGTAACAGACCTGCTTAGTGAGAGGTGGTGACTGGATGTCTAAATGGAAATGCCTTCTAGGTAGTTAAAAATACGAGGTGTAAGCATAAATGATATTTTAGAACTGGAAATGGAGATGTAGAAATCTTCCATGTAACTGGAGCTGTAGAAGTAGATTCATTTACTGAAGGAGTGTGTATAAAGGGGATATTTATCCTGACAACACCTATACGAAAGAATATGTGTAAAGAGTAAACAAAACCCTGGAAAATAGTGTGAAAGGAATATAGAATATGTACAGGAAAACAAAGAATATAGAGCAATAAGAAAATTTTAAAAAATAAGTAATATATAATGTAATGAAAATGAAAAGAAAATTCTCAAGTAAGAAATTAATCAATAGACTTGAATGCTTCAGAGAGTTAGAGTAAGAATTCAGAAAAGAATGTTAGATTTTAAAATAAATGAGTAATTGTTCTCCAGCAATGATGAACTAAAGTAATTGAGATTAAACCTCTCACTAAGAACAACTAAAAAATCTGGATAAATGCTTTAAAAAAAGTTTATCTGCTTAAAGTTATTAGAGCTGTAATCGGATTGACTCAATCAGAGAGGTAAGCCTGGCATTGAAGGCTTTTTTTTACAGAGGTATCTGCCAAATCTGGAAAAGAGAATTGAGAAGCTGAGATAACTGGACAGAAATTTTGGAAGTCTTCTGTGGCTTGTGAGAAAAAAACCTTAAGTCTAGGACCTACTGTTGGGACACAGTAAAACTTCTCATTTTAAGTTGAGAATCTAAAAGGTTGTATCATGGGTTTATCAGGGTAAATTAGAAGTAGACCAGTCCTTGCAAGGACTGACACCACATGTTGAATTATCTTAATTCCTGAAATTCAATTCAAGCAATTCTAGATTGTTAGTAACCTTGGATATAGGAAGATAACACAGGACTCATTATTTCTACAGTTTATGCAATTGTTTCTCCAATTTTCAAATTAACAATGTCTGACATTCAACAGAAAATAAGCAGGTGACAAGAAAACATAGATCAAAATCAAAAGAAATGACCAAAGAAAAAACCCACAGTGTCTGTAAATAATGATGTTATCAGATCTAAACTTTAAAATAACTATACTTAATATGTTTCAGGAAACATAACATTGAAAATTTTGGCAAAAAAAGTGTAAAAATGAGCCACATGGAAAGTCTACAACTGCAAAACACAAAGTGAAATATGAAGAGTTAAAATTAGGAAATAGAGCAGAGAATGTAAACAACGGTGAAAAAATGCTCCAGGGTTGCCTCCCTGGAAGAGAGATAGTAATGGGCCAGAAGCAATATATGATGAGATGGAATCTGAGAATTTTCTAAAGTTAGCAAAAAACATTGTCACATGTTCAATCATTTCTACAGATCCAGAGCATGAGAATCACAAACAAGCAACCCTAGGCTTGTGGTAAGAAAACATCTGAAAACCAAAAACAAAGAAAAAATAATGAAAGCATTCAGGGGAGAAACAGCCAAACTACTTCCAAAGGCATAAGTATTAGAGTGACAAGCTGACTGCAGAATAGAAACAATGAAAGCTAGCCAGTAATGAAATGTTATCTTCGGAGTGCTCATAGTGCTTATGGTAAATAACTACTTCTGCGAATTCTGTACCCAGTGAAAATCACTTCCAAAAATAGATAAACAGCATTTTTAGATAAGTAAAAACTGGAAGAATTCATCACCTGTAATCTACACCAACGACAGAAGAAACATTATTTAGGCTCAAAATTTGAGATACAGTAAGGAATAAAGAATAATAAAAATAAGAAACATGAACAGATTTAAATGAACAATGACTATGTAAAAAAATAATAGCAAAACCTTATGAGAAAATATGACAATACCATATAAGGGGAAGGGGAATGAATGAAATGAAAATGTTCTAATTCTTTGCATTGCTCTGGAAGAGAGAAAAAGTACCAGGGAACATTAGATTTTGATAACTCAAAGATGAATCATATAATCTTTATAGAAACCAATGGAGAATAGTAAGGCCAGGAATTACTACTAACCTAACAGTGAGAAAAAAAGTAGAAAGAATAATAAAAATACTTTGTCCAAAAGGAGAAAGGAGAGAAAAACAATGGAGAATAGGTGAGACAAATAGGAGGGACTGAGTATGACAATAAATGCAAATCCAAATATATCACTAATTATATTAGCTGTAAATGAACTAAATTCTCCAATTAGAACACAAAGTTTGTCAAAGGGGATAAAAGAATTAACAGTTTACAAGAGATGCATCAAAAACATAAGGTTAAAAGTAAAAGCAGATGAGAGAAGAAATAGCATGCAAACTCTAACCAAAAGGAAGCTTGTATGTATATTTATGTACCAGGCAACATATATTTTAGACCAAAAATAGAAATAAAATACAGATGGAGTGTTCAAAACAATAAAATATTCAATTCACGAAGAAGATAAAAATTCTATGTTTACTTATGCCTAATAAAAGATGTATATAAAGCAAAAATTGGCAGAAGTGAAAAAATTTCTAATCATAATGGAGAATTTTAAAATGCTTCTCTCAAAAGATGATTGGGCAAGCAGACAGAAAAATAGATTTGTTTTTCAAATAAAACATGAATAACTACTACCTAATAAGAAACACAGAAACTATACTCATCAACTATAAAATATACATTGTTTTCAAGTACACGTGGAATATTTACATAAATTGATCACATGCAAGGCCATAAAGCAAGTCCCCTCCAAATTTCTAAGGATTGAAATCATATGGAAGATTTTGCTGAGTGAAGAGGAATTCAACTGCAAATCAGTAAAAAAAGTTAACTAGAATAGAATCAACCTAGTGTTCAAAAACATATGAATGGATGAAGAAAATACAGTATATATACACAATGGAATATTATTAAACCTTAAAAAAGAAGGAAATTTTAGCATCTGCAGCAACATAAATGAGCTTAGAGGACATTATGATAAATGAAATAAGCCAGGCACGAAAGACAAATTCTGCATGACTTCATTTATATGTGAAATCTAAAAAAGTCGATCTCATAGAAGTAGAGAATAGAATGGTGGTTACCAAAGGCTGGAGGAAGGTAGTGGGGAACAAGGAGATATTAGTCAGAGGATATAATGTTTCAGTTAAAAGGAATTATTTTTTGAGATCTACTGCACAGCAGGGTAACTCTAGTTAGTAATAATTATGTAATGTATATTTCAAAACTGCTAAGAGAGCAGATTTTCAATGTTTGTATGACAAAAAAGTGAGATGATGTATATGTTAATTAGCTTGATTTAATCATTCCATATGTATGCATATATCAAAACATCACATTGTACCTCATAAGTATATACAAGTATTATTTGTCAATTAAAATAAGTTAACCAAAAAAATCTCCATTTTTGGAAATGGATATACTTCCAAATAACTGATGAGTCAGGAAAGATGTCATAAAGGAAAATAGAACATATTTTGAAATGAATGATAGTAAAAATACTGTATATCAAGCAGTGAGATGCAAAGACAGATGTATTAATATTTAAAGGATACTTTAGAGATTTAAATATACATATTAGATAAAACAAGTTTTCAAAATTCAATAATGTGTCAATGTGTCTATCTCAACTTTTGGAAAATATTTCTAAAACATATATCTGGCATAAGGTTTGTATCTAGAATATATAACAAATTTTAGAGCCCCATAATAAGAAAATCTCGTTTAAAAATGTACAAAAGATTTGGATAGATAGTTTACAAATGAAAATATCTGACTAGCTAATAATCATATGAAAAAATTGCTTAACATCATGAGTTATCAAAAAATGCAAAATGAAAGCCCAAATGAGTTTTATCACACACTATTAGAATGGCTGACATTAAAGAGACTGACCATACCAAGTGTTGGTGAGGATGTGGGACAATATTGCTAGTGGGAATGCAAAACTGGGAATAATATGGCGATATCTTAGAAAGGTAAAAACATACACCTAACATAGAACCCAGCAATCTCATTACTAGTTATTTATCCAAGAGAAATGAAACACGTGCATATAATATCTTATACAAGAATGGTCATGCCATTATTATTTATAGACGGCAAAAAATGGAAATAACCCAAGTGGCCATCAACCGGTAAATGAATAAAAAATTGTGGTATTTCTATACTGTGGAATACTATTCAGAAGTAAAAAGTAGCAAAGCATCAATGCATGCAAAGACATGGATGGATCTCAAAAATATTATGTTAAGTGAAAGAATTCAAACACAACAGACTACATAATCTATGATTTTATTCACTTTAAACTCTAGGAAAGACAAGACTATAGAGATTGAAGGAAGTTTAGTATTTGCCTGAAGCCCCTTGTCTGAGGAGGTGATTGACCGCAAAAGAGTAAGAGGAAACTTTTTAGGGTAATAGGTTTATTTTGTATTTTGACTGTGGTGGTGTTTCCATGACTGTAAGCAATTACCAGATTTCACAAAATGTATACTTAAAATGAATGAATTTCATTTTACATAAATCATAATTCAATAAAAAGTAAAACGATTGCAGAAATGCAAGGTTGATTACACATTTGAAAATAAATATAGCATAAAGAGACATTAAAGGGGAAAAATCATTTGGTATTCCCATAGATGTAGAAAAAGCAGGTAAAACTTAACATCCATTTATAATAGTACATTAAACACATAGCATAGGAAAAATGTAAGGGAATTTCATTAACCAGGTCAATATCTACAAGAAAACTTTAGCAAACATTATATTTAGTGGTGAAATTTTGAAAGATTAGTGTTTGAAACAAGGACACCTGCTATCGTCACTTCTAGTCATCATTTTATTGGAGTCTCCATCTGCAAAAAGGTAATAATAACAACAAAATTCTTTAGAATTAGAAACAAAGAATAAAGCTATCATAGCACAGATGATATGATTGTGTATGAAGAAAATGAAAAACAAATCCATAAAGAAATAAGAAGTAATAAGCAACATTAGCAAATTTGTTGAGTACTAGGATTATATATAATATAAAATCAAAAATATAACAGCTGTATGCTAGCAACAAATAGAAAATAAAATTTAAAAATGTTATGTACATTTTTTATATATTGAAATAAAATATAAAACACTTAAGAATAAATCTAGTGAAATATGTGTAAGATCTTTACATAGAAAACTATAAAATATTATTGAGAGAAATTTAAAAAGATAAATGGATGGCTATACTATGTTATGGATTTGATGTCTCAATATTGTAAAGATATTCATTTCCCCACAAAATGATATGTATAAAAATGCAAAGGGCCAAGCATAGCCAACACATTCTTAAAGTGAAAGAAGTTGAGAGGAATTAAACGATCAGATATCAAAACCTACTGTAAAGCTGTACTAATTCAGAGATGATATTGGCACAAAGAAAACTAGTCCAAGGGATAGAATAGATTTTCTAGGAACAGAACAATTTATTTCTATCAAAGACAGCACGGATTAGTAAAATGTGGTATCTGTATACCATGGAGTATTACTCAGCTATAAGAAATAACGGTGATACGACATCTCTTTGGTTCTCCTGGAGAGAGTTGGAACCCATTCTATTAAGCGAAGTATCCCAAGAATGGAAAAATAAGCACCACATGTACTCACCAGAAAATTGGTTTCCCTGATCAACACCTGGGTGCACATTTGGGAATGACACCAATTGGGTATCGGACAGAGGTGGGAGGAGGGGATGGGTGTATATCTACATGATGAGTGTGATGTGCACTGTTCGGGGAATGGACACCCTTGAGGCTCGGTCTCGGGGGGGTTGGGAGGGGCATGGGTGATATATTTAACCAGAACTGTTGTACTCCCATAATAAGCTATAATAAATAAATAAATAAATAAAAAGACAGCACTTCAGGACAGTGGCCAAAGAAGAATCTTTTCCCTAAGTGGTTCTGGGGCAAGTGGATATCCTCAGGGAGAAAAATTGTACATTCTCTCTACTTCACATAATACAGAAAAAAATAAATTCCAGGTAGATACTCTATCAAAATGTGAAACAAGTAGAAACATAAAATGTATAGAAGATGATAGAATATCTGTATCAACTCCATGTAAAGAAAGATTTCATAAACATGACCTGCATATGCACTAAACCTAAAGGAAATGTCAATAGATAGGACAACACCAGAATTAAGGTATTTCAATAAGAAAGTAAGAAGAAAAGTCACTGAACAGCAGAAGACATTTGCATGACAAATAACTAACAAAGCGCTAGTGTCTATATTGTATGAAAAAAACCAACACAAATCAATAAGGAAAATATAGCTTAATGTAAGAAAATAGGCAAGGGAACTGAATAGGCATTTCACAAAAAAGACTATATCCAAATGGCCATAAACATGGAAAAGTGCTTTACTAATCAGAAATCGCAAACTAAAGCCATTGTGAGGTATAATGTGTACCCCCAGATAGCAAAAGTTACAATGACTGACAATACTAAATGCAGAAGAGGATATGGGGCTACAGAAACCTTCTCATACTGATGGGGGAAGTCGGAATCAGCACAATTGCTAATTACCTGTTAGTGTTAATATTAATATATGTATATGCTTATGGTCTTGTGATTTTACTCACAATCACCCAACAGACTTGTGTGTACATGTGCACTAAGAGACTGTATAAGAATGTTCATAGCAACATTATTATAGTCAAATATTGGAAACAATCTAAATGTTCATCGATAGCAGTATAGATAAATTGTGCAATTTTCATACAATGCAGATACCATGTAACAATGCAAATGAATGAATTACTGCTGCATGCAAAGGCATGGATGAATCTCACCATCAGAATGTTGAAGGAATAAGCCAGACACAATTCCATAATAAGGCAGGTGCATGAGTCCATTCATAAACTGTAGAAAAACAGGGAAAACTAACTTCCACTGTTAGGCGTAAAGATAGAGACCTTTTGGGAGGAGGAAGGGCTTTGTGATCGGGAGAGGGCATGAGGGAATGGTTTTGAGATGCTGACAATATTCTATGTTTTGTCCTGAGAGGTAGTTAATTTTTTACAACTACGTTGTGCTAATTTATTGGTTTGTTTTTGTTTTATGCGATTTTCTGTTTATGTGTTACAATAAAATAAAATAAGGTAAAAATGTAAAGCAGGTAAAGGTAAAATGTAAAGGTAAAAATGTAAAGGTCATTGGTGACCTTCAAGAGATCAATTTCAGTAATGTTACTAAGAATAGAAGAGGTTAAAGGAGGGAAAGGCTGGGCAGGATGTAGAAATAACAATTCCAAATCACTTTCAGGGGTGTCTGGCAATGGGAGGAAAGGATGGAAAAAAATTCCTATTTTAGTAATTATGGTACATTTTAGCTATTAGTAAAATTTTCTTTATTCAAGAGTAGAAAGACATAAATTTGCCTTTTTATTTCCCAATACTTTTTCATAAAATTCTATTAATGAAGGTTCCTTATCTTTTATTTGAATGCCTACTAAAATCACACTAATGTTAGATTTCGGGAGACATAGACCCTTCTTTTATAAAGAGCTACTTCCATAATTTTGTTCACCCATATGACAACTAGGACTGAAAATTGAGGGAAGGCTGGGGATGTCTCAGCTGTATAAAAGAAAGATCCTTGCAGAGTCTTGAAAAGACTTTATGTTCCCTGCGTGGCATAGAATTCTTTGTGCATGAGGACTCTATGGCTTCTGAAAGTGCCTCAGCACAACCAGCTTCTGAAACAACCCAGGTACTGATTACAAGGGAAATTGGATAAAAGGTGCCTGCCAGGACTCTTGTCACACTGTACTGTGTGATCTGCTTCCATATTTTAGTCTCAAGAAAAAAAAAAAAAGGTAAAATAAGAGTTAACATCGGTAGAGCAGTAGTTTCTTAGAGAAAGAGTTCTATCTTGTCCTAGAGATAGAAACAAAGTGGATCATGAAACAGAAAAAAAACTTCACAGATATCCAGCCAGAAAAGAATTGAGTCAGGAATGGGGTATAATTCCACTGCTTTGATAGAATTGTTTTATTCAAAGTCCTTTTGGTTGGAAGTAACTATCATTACCAGGACTTCGATCAGAGTCAGGAAAAATCCAATCATAAATTGTTTCATTTAACTATTTCTAAGAGTTGTGACCCTACCAACCAGAATTTCATCAGATGAAATATACAAATCAGCTGATTAGTAATAGATTAAGGTTACAAAACATATATAGATGGTGCCAATGATCGAGAAAGGTTATTACTGAATTTATTACAAAAGCATTAATGTTAAGAATTTGATTTATTCCATCACTTCCTAGTGTGGAAACATTTATATCATCCCAGACAGTTTGGGGTTCCTATCTCAGCATATGAAAATGGAAAATATACTCCAAACTCTAACCCCGAAATTCACTTAACCCGAGATATTTGAACCATCTTCAGCTTTTCATCAAAAATGTGAATCTCACACAAATTCATGCAATAACTAAGAACACATAGCTAAACATTCTGCTTCCAAGTAGGGATAGAATTTTCCTTCAAAGCACCCAGTGCAGATCTAACCACGATAGTCCTCAATACACATATCTTAAATGAATGGGTGATATATTTGATGACTACTTTGAAGAAATATATCTTTAATTTTTCAATTTGTTTTTGCATATTAGTGTTTGGAATACTGATGACTTTTGCACTCTCAAAGCATTGTTTTTATGTTGTCATTTAAGAGAACTTCATTTTGCTGCTTACACTTAAGCTGTATATGTCTGCCTTGAGGCACAATAATGATTTTACTCCAATCTTTCCCCAGGACTTGCTGTCTTGTTAGAGAATAACCTTGCATTGCATCAGATTAAAACAAAGGTGGATTTGCCACACAGTCTCATCATATGTTGCTGGGATATGAACTAATTTTGTTTACCTATTAAGTAATTAAATTCATGTATTGCTAATCATAATTTTTCAGTGGCTCAATTTCAACTGTTTTGGAGCTAGTTGACTAGTTATTAATATTTTCACTTGAGTAGGTAGTTCAAGATTTTGGAGCTCTAAATCTTTGTTAGGTTTATTAAAGTAACCTGCCCAATCAGGATGGCCCTGGGTCAAATAGTAGACAAACTGACATTAAAGGTGTGTGGCAGATTGATTGATTACACTAATGGCTCCCATTCTACACCCCTCCCTGTTCCCACTCCCTTTGCCTTGTAATTAAATTCTTTGGGGTCCTTTGGGCTGAATGTTCTAACCTTGACTTGGGGCTGAGCATATGACTTACCTTGTATAGTGGCATGTCAGCAAGTGTGAGCCAAGCAGAGGTCTGAACAAGTGCTTGCATATTTTTGCTCAGACTCCTGCTGTTCGGTAATTTCCATGAGAACATGCCTGGTTGGCCTTTAAGATGAGGCATGTGGAGCAGAACTGAGTTTTTGTTTTCCTAGACACCCCAGCTGAGGCTGATTAGCCAACCCAGCCACCCCTAGACTTGAGAGTGAGCCCAGATAAGGTAAAAGAACTGCTCAGCTGTACCCAACCCATATCAACAGCCCACACACCCCACACATCACTGAGTGAATGAAATGCTTATGATTTTAAGCCACTGAGTTTTGGGGTGGTTTGTTACAGAGCATTATTGTAGATAACTGATAGAAGGTGGTATTGTCAACATTCAGTTTTATGATTAAATTGGTGATGTAATTCACAAACTCATTCATTTTTCTTCTCAAATTGTCAGAGCTGGCCAGAAGGGATTTTCAAGACGTTTGAAGGTTAATTGCTTGGAAGTATAGGAGTATAAGACAGAGGGGTTTAAGTTGTGACAAAGATTCTTTGCTGGACCCAACTTTAGTCGGGCTCCTAAACCTTCTCCTAGGCCCATCTGAGCACCTCCTTGTAAAATCCAGTTTCAGCAAAGAACTTTGCTAAGTCAGTTTAGCCAGGCACCCCCCCCTCACCCCCGCCCCGCCACGATCTGATAACTCTCCATATCTGATCAGGCTCCTCATCCTCCACCATCCCTTAGGTGATGTCTGATCACCTTGGCCTGTCTTCAGCAAGAATTTTGTTAGGTTGGTTTAGCCAGAATCCTCCTACCCCTGCCGTTTTCTCTTAGTAATTTCCCATCCACTAACCCTACTCCTGATCTATAGCTATAAATTCCTACTTGGCTGTGCTGTATTTAGAATTGAGCCTATTCTATCTCCTCCACTGCAAAATTCCTGTGCTTTAACAAGTGTCATTAAATAATTTTTTTCTTTTTCAATTGCCCCCTCTCTTCTGCAGCTGACAGTGGGCATAGAGTCACGCTGTAGCTTGGTGGCCGCAATTGCCTCTCTTTTGCCATAGACCAACTTGTCAGCCCAGGGGCATGCCGACGTTGTAAAGTGGTTGTTCTTTCTTGTGTTCATGTGCTCTATTCTTCATTGACTGGTCAGATATGTGGTCACTTAATGGGAAGAGAAAACCATCAGGGAATATTTCTCACCCTCAGGAAGTGCTTTGAATGTGTAGATCATATTTTCCTAGTTACTGAATAATGATTTCAACTTGTTTAGTAGATCATGGGGACCCTCAGACCTTACATATTTTAAGATTTCTGATTCTAAGAAAGATGTTTAATTCCATTTTGATATTTTTACAGTGTCATATGGAATACAGTGCCAATGCATTTCTCTAAGTGGATTCTTATCTAATAATAACACCAAACTTAAATTTTTTTTCTAGATGAAACTTTTTTCTAAAGTTCCATGTCCTCATATGAGTTAAAGTTATCAGGGAGAGAGGAAAAGCAAAAGCTTAAAATAACTCTGAGAAATGTTATTTGGGAGATTCTGCTCACAAATCATCTTATTTCACAAGATGCTGGAGAGCTTCATTGCTCCCTGCTGCAACTGGGCCATTTTGCAGTTTGAGGTTTTGAGGTGACTCACCTGCAAATTGAGTTAAAAGCAGACCGAATAAGATGGCTCACCAAAATGACAGATGTAATATTTGAGACTTGCCAAGAGTGAAATTCTTCAAGGCGTCTCTCTCCTTCTCTCTCACTACATCTTTTTTTTTTTTCCTTTCAGGACTGACCCACTTGGAAAATTTTGAAATTTCTAGCTAATTTCTTGGTTGACAAATATTAAGATTCTGACATCCAGGCTATAAAGACTGTGGTAATTTGTACAATATAACACCTCTACCTTGGATCTTCATAGGAATAATGGGAGAAACATAAAAATATCAAGCAGCAGACACTGTCACTGGAAGTTATTTAGAAAGTACTGTTAAAAAGCCGGGAACATTAATTACTTTCTTTTATATTCAGTGCAGCAAGGCAAGAAGGATTCAGGGGTGACTGATACTTTCAGAAAAGTTCCGCTGGCGACTAATTTGCGGGGATGAGCCCTGCCGGCAGTTGTGTTCCCTAGAGAAGATGAACGAAGCTCGGGACTCCTTGTTCCTGGAGTGGATCAGCAGCATGTGAAAGCGTTGTTAGGAGACTGCGGAGTTCACGCAGGATTCCCATCAAACAGAAAGCTGCCAGGGAGGCAAGATGTCTTCCAGACACCTTTGGTTTTTCCACGTTGTGTGCTAAGCAGCAGTCTGGGAAAGCAGATTGGGCAAAGATTTGCCATGAACCTGGCATTATGGATGTGCCGAAAGCTGATCTGCAGGAGAGTGGATCACCAGATGGAGCTCCTCCTCCACTTCTTCAGTCACATACACATGTAATTTAGAGCAACTAAGCTTTCTGCTTAACGTCTAAAAAGAAAATTTTAAGAAAAACATAAAAGTCCGTGGGAGGGATCTAAAGAACATAGCCATCCTCATCAGATACGGATGTAACCACAACAAAACGCTGCAGTATGGTGCTGAAGAAAATGTTCCCCTGCTTGAAAGGAGAAAGATGCGGATGTTTTAGTTCTAAATTATTTTTTATAAGAAAGAGAATAAATTTAACATAATCTTTGTGCAATGAATAAAGGTCCAGAAAGTATGGAGCAGAACCATGAGACATAAAGCAAGAAACAGATTAAAAAGGGAGCCAGCTGAGAGAGAGAGAGAGGGTGGGAGAGAGAGAGAGACTTCAAAGTGAGTTGGATGAGGTAGGAGAAGAACGGGGACTAAAATGTAATAGTTGATTCAAAATCTGCATGAGAAAGACTCAAATCTGCGGAAGGATTAAAACGGAAAAGCTTTTCTACGATATAATGAACCATAATGTGGATGACAACTTTGAGGAGCTTTTCCAGCATTTGGGTGAAGAGGACAATGAAATGAAACTGATGACAATGATCCGGTTCATAAATCCTGGTGATGTAACGGAAGGAGTGTAAGGAGTGCGGTGTTTTGAACAACCTCAGACTCAGAGTTTTCCCCTGAACATGAGCTTCAAGAAAAAAATGCATCAAGACTTTCAGAATTTTGAGGAAAAAAATATGTTTGCCTTTAAAATTTTATACCAAACTGGGTTTCCATTCACATGATAATACAACTGAAAGTACATTGTCAGATACTAATTGGCTCAAAAAGTATACCACTAATAATGTACTCTTGCTTTTTTTAATATATATTTTGTTCTTTTTCTTTATTTCAGTGTTGGTTACACCAGAATGTTTATTTTGTGAAAATTCATAGCAAAATGTACATAATATTTTCTGTATGTAGGTTATATGCCACTGAATACACTTTAGCTACAAGAAATTAGAAAGACTCCAAATTTAGAATGGGATTATTTTTAAGAGAAAATGATGAATGGGGAATATGGAATAGAAGTGTTATTAAATCTAAATGATTCTTGTGATTGTAGTTGTAAAATCAATTGACTAGGTCATAAGTCGTTACTGAAAGACGGTAAAAAAATTAAAAAAAAATAGAACGCTAACGAAAACATCAAGTGGGAGGTTGGGAGTATGTTGTAAAACTAGAAATGTCTTCAAGTTACATGGAGGAGAATAAATATATATTTTCTGACATTAAAATTTGTTTTAAATTACAGAGAGGTGTGAGATTATTTCATTGTGAGATACAGTGTTCCGTACAGAATCATGAACACGATGGATGTGGAAGGTTTGGAGCTTAATTATAAACGCCAGTGTAACTACCTCTAAGGTGAAGAAAGGTCCGATACCAGCCCCCGCCAGCAGGCTGATATGTTCCTCCCTAGTTATAAACCTAGTCCTTCTCCTTAGACATGAGCATCACCCTAACTTTCCTTGCCTTTAAATAAAATCGTTTTGCCACCTAAACAATGTGGTTTACTTTTGCCTGCTTTTAAACATTATATAAATAGGTTTAAACTCTGTATGTGTGTATTAATTTGTATGTTGCTTTCTTTTGCTCAACAATTTGGGTCATCCATGTTGTTGATGTGGCCTAGTTTGTTTGATTTATTACTTTATGCTGCGGTCCCCAACCTGCAGGCGTGGCCCAGTACCAATCCGTTGCCTGTTAGGAACCGGGCTACCCATCACGGCCTGAGCTCTGCCCCCGCCCGTCAGTGGAAAAATTGTCTTCCATGAAACTGGTCCCTGGTGCCAAAAAGGGGTGGAGAACTCTGCAGTTTATAGGATTTCATTGTCTAGTTATATAACTTACTTATCTTTTCTAATGTTGATGAACTTCTGGTTTATTTGCAGTTCTGGGCTTTTATGAGATGTATATCTTTATTTTTATTTATTTATTTATTTTGAGACAGAGTGTCACTCTGTTGCCCGGGCTAGAGTGCCATGGCATCAGCCTAGCTCACAGCAACCTCAGACTCCTGGGCTTAAGCAATCCTACTGCCTCAGCCTCCCGAGTAGCTGGGACTACAGGCATGCACCACCATGCCCAGCTAATTTTTTCTATATATATTTTTAGTTGTCCAGCTAATTTCTTTCTATTTTTAGTAGAGACGGGGGTCTTGCTCTTGCTCAGGCTGGTCTCGAACTCCTGACCTCGAGTGATCCACCCGCCTCGGCCTCCCACAGTGCTAGGATTACAGGCGTGAGCCACCGTGCCTGGCCTTATTTTTCTGTTAATCATTTTTACACCCTGTAAATTAGATATGAAACACAGACCAGGGATCAAAATATAGTTTTAATTACTGCTTTTAAACTTATAAATCTTTCCAAGAAAAACAAACAAATATTCTAGTAAGACTTGTTATAACATCATTTCTAACTTTCTAAGTTTTATAGATATAGTAGATGTTTTAGAATATATCCCATTTAAAGATGTTAATTAGCTAGATCCTTCCAAACCACCACATCCCAAAACAAAATCTGTTGACATTGTAGGGATCACAGTGTCCCTAGTCCTGCAAACTTTAGCCAAACTGTAGGGAGCAAAGGCCACTGTTCCCATAAAGATTTGCTGAAAATTCACTGACATGAAGCAGATTAATTAATAGGAGGAAAAATTACAAACTTATACATGGGAGCCTTCAGAATGGACACTCAAAAATATAGGGGAAATTGTCCATTTTTTTGCTTATGGTCAACAAAGTGTGGACAGCTGTGTAGAAGTATGATTGGACAAAAACTGTATGACCAAATGCTAACAGGCTGGGTGGGGGCACCGAGAAAACCCTCTCTATCTAGGTTCTGTTTGGCCTCTCTGAGCGTGCGTTCCTTCCTTCTGAGTGTGGGGCAGGGCCCTTTATGGAATGGGGGTTCCATATCATTATTTTATGGCCAGTTTTTACATGGACTAATTTTAGGTAAAAAGGGGTTCTGGCCTTTATGACCTGCCTTGGGGAAGGGGGATTCTGACTTTCATGAGTAGCTTCAGGGAACAACGGGACTGAGAGGCAGGAAGACCAGGGAAGGTCAGAGAACTTTTGCTTGTGAGGCCTTCATTTTAGGGTAGTTTTCTGAGCCCCAACAACATGATTATGAAAACCTTCAGCACCAATCCTTAGCATCTCAAACAAAGACACAAAATTGTAACACCTTTTTTTTTACATGAGGATCAAGATCAAGCTGTTTTAAAAACAACATAAATAGTCTCAAAACATTTTCCAACTTGGGTGTAAACTTGAGGACATGCATTATTTCCAAAGAGTAAGACTGTTTTCAGATTCTATTTGGATTTTAACAATCATTTTTTTTTTTTAACTTAAATTGCTATACAAAAATTAACAGTTAAGGATTTTTTCCTAGGCAAAACCTTTGTTATAGCAACATAACGTACACGTAACTGGTTAGCAAATCAAGGGTGGACAAGACCAAGGGAAAACTAAAGCTTTCAGTTTAAGTTCTTGTAACTACAATTTCTAGGACAGCTTTAAATCTCTAACAGTACTGTTCATATCAGATGATAGAAAGAGTGAATTAGAAACATGTTTTATGTGTACCTTTCTACAGACATTGAAACCGGTGGAAGAAACTGTATCTGCAGTAGGATTAAAAGACCAAAACCAAAATATCTTCATAAACCTTGGACCGTAAGTTTCTGTTTTTGTGCTCTATTTACTCGGTGTTTTATTTATTCTGATTTGCTGACACTTATTTTTTGTTTAGGCACGTCTACATTTTTACTTACTTAAGAACCTTAAACACATAGGTATTTTAGTTGATAACTCAGGAGATTTAGCTATTATCATTAGACCAACGATATTAAATTTACTTTACTTATCAAAAATCAAGGCCGGGCCACGGTGGCTCACGCCTGTAATCCTAGCACTCTCGGAGGCCGAGGCGGGCAGATTGCTTGAGCTGAGGAGTTCGAGACCAGCCTGAGCAAGAGCGAGACCCCGTCTCTACTAAAAATAGAAAGAAATTAGCTGGACAGCTAAAAATATATATAGAAAAAATTAGCCGGGCATGGTGGCACATGCCTGTAGTCCCAGCTACTCGGGAGGCTGAGACAGAGGGATTGCTTGAGCCCAGGAGTCTGAGGTTGCTGTGAGCTAGGCTGACGCCATGGAATTCTAGTTTGGGCAACAGAGTGAGACTCTGTCTCAAAAAAAAAAAAAAAAAAATCATACAAATATAGATCATTTTGTCTTTGGCTGGGTTTATAGTTTTATAACCTTTGGGTCAAACCCTGACACTTTAAGAACTTAAAAATGTCCAGTAAAACCCAGGCAAAAGATGTGTGGAGACAATTTGAAAACATTTTTATTCTTACTTTACCAATAATACTACTTTTTTTTTAATAACCCAGCTTATTTACCAAAGATTACTAAATTCATATGAACCATTTGCGTTTGCTTAATTAATTTATGAATGCTCCCTTATGTATAAGCCAGTCTGGTACCACGTAGGCACAAACATATAATACATGGACATACACAAAACATACCTAAACATATACACTTACACGCACACGAAGGTCCAATAGATTTTACCCTAGAATTCTAGCCATGAGATAGTAACACAACTCACTGGTTTGTAAAAGATAACTCAATCCAAATTTCTTCTGACAAAACTGGAACTTGTTCACATGGCTAAACTTTAGCTGCCCTGATAGGTAACCTAATTATGCCTGTGGATCAAAGTTTTGGGTAAAGCAGTTTTTAGGACAGTTTGATTTTTTAAAAAACCTCTTTTACTGATTTTTTTTTTCCTTGAGTTTAAAATGAGTTTTCAATGTTTATGTTTTAGCTAGAACTGGCTGCAAGATTTCTAGGTAGCCTTTAATTGGAGATACAATAAATATTTCTTTATCTCATAGAAAAAGTTAGGAGGTTTTAGATTAGCCAGAAAAGACAAGGGACAGCTTGAGAGACTGGACATTTTAACTCTATAGTGGCAGGTCGACCATTTGAGCTCTGAATTTTCCTTGATGTACTTTGGCCTTTAGTAAAAACTGTCGCACAAGAATTGGCCATAACCAGCTGGAGTCCTAGAAAACTGTCTTGCCTTTGAACCTTGCCATTTACACAAATACTTGCAAGTAGAGGCGCCATAAACCAACTGGGGTGCCCAAAGGAGGTCATTTTCCTTATCTTTCCTCGTTCTTAAAAGATTTGTTTCCCATTTTTCTTTAAAAGAAGCAACCAAACTGTAGTGTAGGGTTTAGTGTAGTGGATCAGAGCATGCTGACTGTGGGTGACAGCTCCACAGTGTGTCACCACTGAGTCATTCCCATCCTCTTACATGCCTCAGCTCCTCTCTTTGGGGGTCTAGTACCTCAGAGAGGGCTCAAAATGCTAAGTGATCAGCTCTTAATGCATTTCCTGGATGAGCCTTCTATTAATTAATTTTGTTGGGGGGTTCCCTATAGGGCCACTCTTGCTGTGGGGAATCACCCGAGGCAACAGCCACTCAGACCCCCATTCACCTAGGGGTGTCTTTCAGCTGGGAGGAGTAAAATGCCCTTTCTCTTCATGGCTGTGAAACTCAGTATCTCATTTACCTACAAATAAGACAGTTCAGTTTCTTCTTTTGCAAATGTGCAGAAAAGCCAATTGAGATGAATTTTGGGAGAAAGGGGCAATGGGAAAGACCCTTTAGAGTGCACCTCCAAATCAAAATTAGGATCCCAAACAACAAATTCCTAGGAAAAGAACCAACTCAGAATAAACCAGAACTAGCAACAAAAATGGGAGGTCCGGAGCGCAGGAGGATTTACCAGTTCCTCCCAAGGAGAAGCCAGGAGGTGTGTGAGTGGGGGAGTTGTGTGGCAAAAGAGCCATGCAGGTACCTGACGCTGAGTTTGGGATACTCCTTTGAAGGTCCCGAGTCTTCTCAGAGCCCCATGACTTGGGGCCAATCTTGTCAATGGAAAAGAAGCCCAACTCTGTCAAATAATTTAAAAGAGGTTTCTTCTGAGTCAAATTTGAGGTCCATGGCCCAGAGCCATGCCCAAGAAACCTTGAGGAAGTGGACTTGCAGTAGTTGGTACAGTTTGGTTTTATACATTTCAGGGAGACAGGGATTACACGTAAAGTCATAAATCAATACATGGAAATGGACCAAAAAGGTGTGACATTTCAAAGCGGGGGTGGGGGTGAGGGGGCTTACAAGTTATAGGTGGGTTTAAAGATTCTTGGTTTGTCATTGGTTAAAGAAATGAAGCTTTTTCTAAAGGCTGGAATGTTTTAAGTTAAGGAATTCTGTTAACCAGAGAAAAGCCACCAGACATGCACTCAAGCTAAGTGATTTGTTATGTAAATTGAGGATCTGCAGGTTCCTCTTGCATAGCCTTAGGCCTGTTATTGAGTTACAAAGGATATCTCCAAGAAGGGAGGGAGGCATCCCTTCTCATGGCCAGCAACTCAGTTTTAGGGTATCCCTCCAGTCAAGAAGGGGTCTATTCAGTCAACAGCTGGGGAAGCCTTAAGATTTTATTTTAGTGCACACACAAACACACACACCTCACTAGTGTAGAGCATCCCTACTGATACTGTCAGGTTTGAGTCTGAAATGTTGGTTCTTGACACCCTCATGGCCAAAGAATGACCAGACACACCAATGTAAGGCAAGCATGAAAATGGGGGTTTATTGAAGAGAGAAAGATAGGATTATAGGGCATGAGCAAGATATAGGTTTTACAGAGCGTGACACATACGCCACAGATGACGACTAGACCCATTGTCGCAGCAAAAGGAGAGCAAGAGGAAGGGGCCAAAAAAGGAATTGGTTATGGTCTGGGTCTTGTTTTCTAGTGCTCGGATTGGGACCTTCCTAGGGGCTCAGATATCACCATGGAACCACTTTGATTGGACACTTGGGGGTTGCATTACTATGTATGTGGGTTTTTCTAGGTCAATTTCCGGACTCTATGGTACCTATGCTGCTTGGCCCCTGGCTAGAGAGTCCTCTACATTCTTTTACAGCTGGTATGCTAAGTTCTGATTGGCAGATCTATAAGGTGTTCCCTTCTCCCCCAGGTACAGCAATAGCTCAGGGCAGGATTAGGGTGGACCAAGATGGGGGCCTGGGGCTCACTCTTGTCCTTCTTCGCAGGTGGAGCAACTGCACCAAGGAAACAGCACCCACTTTTGTCCCTAGGAGACCTGGAATCCCTTGCTATCTACCTAACATTATCAGGGGAAAGGAGAGAATGAATAAATATTAATATATAGCAACACCTTGAACAACTTCACACTGGGAAATAGATACCCCTGTCTTGAAATTTCTTTCATACCACTGCCCTTGGAGGAATTTTTTTCTGGCCCTCCCCAGTGAGATCATCTTAGACTTAAAACATGGGATTGGCTCATTTTTTTCTCCCCCACCTGTGCCCTCTGTTGTCTCTGTCTCCTATTTCTCGACACCTTCCTGTTTGCTCCCCAGCAATTCCTGTTGTGCTGGTGGCCCAGCAGACCAGCTGTCTCTTTGTCGCTTCTGCTGACAACGGTGATCTGAGAGTCTCATCTACCCCAAGAAACTTACCAAAGCAGTTTCCTAAATAAAACAGTTAGCAATGATTCTTTCATCAAGAAGAATCAGCTGCTGGCTATTAGGATGACAATGGTTCTACCACTAGATTAAGACAGAACACAAGTTTTCAAAAAATGTTTGCATTTGCCTTGGGCTGCTTTAGCTTGCCTCCCAATGAGCTCTATCAATATTTCCTAAGAGTATTTGTTTGCTCTCCACTGTCATTAGAATTACTTCAGACAAGTTTGGAAAGCCCAGTATTATGGGTCTTATGTATTTTACGTATTTATTATGGGTTTTAAGTATTATGCACCCCTTCAAGAATCCTCTTTCAGAACAGAACAAGAATCCTTTTTTAGGTCCTAAAGCTTAGGAGGACCACTTTACCCCTGTTACCATGGTGACCAGTGACAGCCTAATGGGCTGATTTTGGCCCTGGCTATAAAGGTTATCAAGAGATCAAATGCACTTTAATTATAGCTAGTACAGAATTCGAGGATTTGTGTTGGAATTGTGAACCCTATTTATCATGATCTAAAAGTGTAAAGCTGTAACTATTAACTATTACAATATATTTGGACTTTGTATTTCATTAATTGCATGCACTGAGAAGCTATTGTAGGGATGAAGGGAAACTTACCCTTTCCCCTGAAAGTTCACTGAAAGATCAAAAACTCACAATTAAGGCAGATTAATAAGAGAAAGGTTTGTTTAGCATGCACATGGGGAGAATCACGAAGTGTTTACCCAATGTTCCAATAAAGTTCAGATATTTTTATACCTTTCTTTTTGCAGGGGAGGGGCAATAGGAGTATAGATAATTCTGTTTAGGGGCAATAAACAGTTGCTATGGAGGAGGACTAGATGGAGGAACAGATTGACTTGTAAATTAACCTGAGAGACAGGTATTATGTTTCAAATGATTTCAGCAGTCATATTTTGGGGTGAAATTTCCTGTGCTCCTTCACAGGAATCTACCACAATTTTAAACAAATTGAAATTTTTACTTGGGAAAAATCAGAACCCTACAAAGTCTTATCTTAAATGAAAGCGAAAGGGGAGTAGAGAAGCATCATGGATTGAACATCTAAGTGTCCTGGGCCTTACTTTATGTAGGCCTCACACAAGCTCTACATCGTAGGTGCCAATATTATTTCCATTTACAGACAAGAAGAGGGGCTTAGGGGTCTTAATGCTTTTCCCAAGGTCACAGCTGGTTAAGTGGAAGTGCCTACTTTTCATCTATGATCTTCACAGTAAACTATGAGATAATTTATACAGCCAGTGGTTTTTGCTTGTTTCATCTAAATTACACAAATTACCTGGCTAACTGGGGTTTTTATAATGGAAATCTGGCAAGGTTGTTTTGAAGCTTGGAATTTTTAGGGTTTCTCCAGAAGTTCCTTGGTTACCCTGAGTCTATTGGCCATTCTTAGCTAATTTTTTTTTTTTTAAATCATTGTAGTAGTTGCTTTTTTTTTTAAAAAAAAAAAACAACATTTTTTTCTTGTTGCTAATTTCTAGTCCCACCATTTGTATTATAGCCAAGACATCAAATTCACCTTTGGATCACTGCAGTTGTAACACTCTCTTAATTGGAAGAGGGTGAATGTTAATCATTTAAATTATTATTATGATATTTTCAGTGCTAAGAGTGCCCAAGAGGCTTTTTAATATGGAAATCCACCAAATGATAATGGAAAAAATTTACTCCTTCCCTGTGTGGTTGTAATTTAAAGATGAAAATGAGTATAATGCAGCTAAGTGCAATTATTGGCTGGTGCCAAATATTGCAACTTTACAAGCTATGAGTACAGTAGTCCTCCCTTATCTGTAGTTTCACTTTCTGTGGTTTCAGGTACTCTTGGGAGAGTACAAGATATTTAAAGAGAGAGAGAGAGAGAGACAGAGAGAGAGAGAGAGAGACGAGCGACCACATTCACATAACTTTTATTATAGTATCATTATAATTGTTATTTTTTTATTAATTATTGTTGTCAATCTCTTACTGTGCCTAATTTATAAATTAAACTTTATCATAGTTTATCATGTGTGCATAAAAAAACATAGTGTATATAGGATTCAGTACTATCTGTGGTTTCAGACATCCACTGGGGGTCTTGGAATGTATCCCTTGTGAATAAGGGGTGACTACTATAATGTCTTTCCCCAGAGCCTCTTCCTAAGGTGCTTGTAGGACATTTAAGGTACAGCATAGATGTCTTACCAGCACTTTGTACAATTTAAAATTTAGCTTTTCAGCTTTAATGTCCTCTAGTGTAAGAACAAACTTAGTAGGGTTAGCCCTTAATTTACTTGCCCCTCAGTGCTCTAACTTTAGTAAGTGTTAGGTCAACACCAGATTTGGGTGGGTGGCTGGAGACAGGAAGATTTTTCATCTGTAATTCTCTTCGGCTGGATTCCAGCGAGTAATTTGAAAGCAGAAACTCTCTTATTGCCAAATCCCAGAGCCAAGTATTTATTTCATGTCTCCCTCCGTTTTGCCTTTCCCTGCATTTATTTGTGAATGACATTTCCAGGTCCTAGGAAAAAAAAAAAAAAAAAAGAACTTGAATCAGCAATCCCCTGCTTTAGCTTTGGAAATTCTCTAGACCATCATGCTGCTTTAAGATCTTTTGGAAGCTTAGAATATTCATCTCTTCTTAGTTTAAAATAATTGGGATGAAAACAGTAATGCTCAATGACAGTTTGCTTTCTTGTAGTGCCTTTTATGTATGAATCACAAAGCCTTTTTGCAAACTCTAACCCAGTTCTTGCAGCTCCGTGGTGAGGCAGATCCCATTATCCCTGTTTTACAGATGGTCATGAAACAGACCCACGGAGTAAGTTTCAATGCGCAGCCTAAGGTCAGGCAATGAGTCAGTGGGAAAGCTGCGGAGGGAACTCGTGGAACTTTTGACATGCCCCTTGAATTTGATGCCTTAAGAAGGATGAGGAATTCATAAATGAGGAAGATAAATGGAGAGCCATTTGAAGAGCTGTTTTGCAAGGGGCGATAGTTGTTCTGGTGAATTATTTAAATTGTGCCTTAGCTTAAATGAGTCTGAAATTGCAATATATTTTTTTTTCTTGGCAACTCACCATGGCAAATAATTTGGTAAATTGACCTTTGAATTTAGCATTTAAGTTTGTATATAAATGAGAGGTTGTTGGACTACTACTAGGGCAATTTTTGGTGGCTTCTAATATGTAATATAGATAACTAAAGCAGGAAATATATAAAATATCCAACAGTAGAAAACATGGTGGGAGATGCAAAAATTAATTTCAACTGACACAGTGTACTATTTAGATGTGCAGTAATGTGCAACTGAAAAACTGGAAGTCAGGTAGTCACTCCAACCTCTGCTATACTTAAACCATTCAACTTAAAAGAAAATTTTATTTTCTAAAAGTACCTGGAGAAGGAGGGCTGCATTAGATGATATGAGAAAATGGTCTATCAGTGAAATGTGTACCTTTAAAGGCAGCAAGGGAAATAGTTTGATCACTGAGGGAGATGGATCGGCTGCCCGGACTGAGCCTGGTGTCTGCATTTTGATGCAGGGAGGGGTCACCACAGGACCAAGGGCTTCTCCTCTAGTGGGCTACTGAGCCATTCAGTTGTGTCAGTTCACCCAGGATTAGCAGGCTCTGGAGGACTAAGTCAAGTTAGCCAAGTTTTAGAGAGACTGAAGTATGAACTAGAGTGCAAATGTAATTCACATTGAAATCAGATTGGCATACTTGTGCTGAGTGCTAAGGGTGTTTTATGTCTAGTAGGCAAGACCAATTGGAAAAGCAAAGTAATATCAGAATTCTATTAAATTTGAAGGGTCTAGTTCGAGGATTGGATGATCTGAATGACATGCTTTTTATGTTTGAAACAGGTATATTTGCCTATTGGAGAATAAGAACATCTGCTTGGCCAATTGGATGCCCTGCAGGCTTCTACCTTTCTGCAAAGATAACATTACCCTAGATGTGTTTCCATTAGTGGGACCACAGGTTTTCTAGTAACGATATGCCTTTGCCTGGATGTTGAGGTGTGGGCAACAACCTAGTCTGAAAACAACCCATTTAAGAATCGCTCTCTTTGAAAGTCGATTATTTCTGAAGGTGTCCACCACATTTCACTTATTGTATTGCTTTCATTTTATATTGATTCTTATTAAGTTCTATTACCATGCTTATCTTCTGAATTATAGCTCCAAATTCTGGGGTGGTGCTAAATTTGGGATAACCGTTATTCTTATATCTAATGCATAATTCTTCATACTGTAAATCAATCATTCCTTTAAGCTCTTCTTAGTTATTTTTTTAGTTTTTTCTCTTGTGTTCAATTTTTTTAAAACACATTAGATATTTTTGTAAGAACCAAAAGTTACCATGGAGCTCATAGTGGGTTTCTGGTTGCTTTGGTATCAGTAGGGGAAAAGGGATACTGTAGTTAAGGAATGAAGTGAAAGATGAAATTGGGTATCAGTCTCAGTTGATTTTTTTTTCCTGAAGGGTCATTTTATCAACCTTTAGTTCTTTTGTTATTTAGCCAAAATAATTTCTGGTTTCAGGTTCACTTCATAGTTCAATTTCAAAAATAACTGTAGTCAGAAAAGCAAAGACTGAGCAATGTTCTCTGATTAGTATAAGATAACTGGCCTTTTGTCTTGGGTTGTGATGTTTTATACCTGTGGCTAAGTAGTATGGAGGGAAAGACACATTATCTTAAAACACAAAAGATATTTGCATTCAGTTTGGCCTTCACCCTAACTAATAGAAGTTTAGCAACAGCAAGAGACATCTGAGAAGCCAACTCTTAGAATGTAAAATTGTTATAGACAATGGAAGGCAGCCTAGAAGTTGGGAACAATTCACTATTCTTGGCATTACTACTGGTATCTTATTCTTCCAATAGTAATTCCACCTTCAGGATTTTCAATCCACACCAAATTGCAAAACAATTTTATCCAAAATATAAGAGTGCATAGTCTTTAAAAAGCTGACCTATAAAGATTGGTGAAGTTCCTGTAGTTTCAGTTAACTCCTGGGAGTTTCCATGTGCCTCACTACTTCAACTGATGTGGGAGGCCATGAACCCACATGTTCTCCATAGACTCTGGAGCTTCAGGGGGTGTAACTGAGAAACCAAACCAGCAGAAAAAGTTGCTGTCTAGTGGCTGAAGCTCCTTGGGAGTACTGAGGGTTGTCTTCTGCAACGTGATCCCTCGCATCTAGAGTGTAGGCCTTCATGTAAGTGGCTGGTATCTGAAGTCAAAGAACTGTTGAGGCCATGCTGTTGGTACCCCTAATTTCTGTCAGACTCCCCTTCACAGTGTCCCTAGGTATGAGCTGCACGTTTCCAATAATGTGGGAGATGAAATTCAGATTTTCTGGGAGTCAATGAAGCCCCTCTTAGGGATTCCCAGTCCTGGTAACCTGGAAAGGAATCTAAACTTCACAGCCAAAACAATACTGTCAGCCCCATGTCCTCGTCCAGAACTTCGACACTCTGCCGTCAAGAAGTGGAGCCTCTTTCACTTCCCTTGGATCTGGATGGACCTTTGCGAGCCTTAGTACTGGTCTGTGGCGGAAGTGCTGTTGCAAGAATTCCTAGGTTAGAAAAAGTGATATAGTTTAGGACTGACTCTATCGGGATTCTCAGTCTTGGAACCCGCCATGATGTTGGAGAAGTCCTGGCCACGTGGAGAGGCCACGCCTAGGTATCCCTGGGGACAGCAAGCAGAACTGCCAGGCCTGTGTGGCAGGAAGCCTTGATGATCACAGCCTCCCCACACATGCTGGGGCAGAGACAAACTGCCCTGCTGTGCTTGTCCTAATTCCTGAGCCACAGAATCCGTGGGCATAATAAATGGCTATGTTATGCTACCAAATTTTGGGATAATTTGTTGCAAAGTAATTGGTAAGCAGAAGAGGGAGAAGGGTGCTTGCAGTGTTTGTGTGTGTGAGAGAGAGAGAGAAGGTCATTTTCTCTGAATTCAAGTGGGTTTGAAAAATATTAAAAATATTTACCAAGCCACTTAAAATATTTATTGCTTAAATATCTGTGAACCCATCTTATTAACTCATTTAAATATTTATAAAGCCTACTACTATGGTTTTTATCTTGACAATTTTTGCCATATTTTAACATCCACCTCACCATTATAAATATTACTTATTTTTAATTTTTATTTATACTATACTAACTTTTATTATATTTATTTATAGTAATTCACTTTTAAAAAACTTGCTTAAGCCTTATTTTCTGTAATAATATGCATGAAATTATGGCTTGGATAACCTGGCCCTATTTTATTAGCACATCTAAAAATAAATGCGTGACTACTAAAACTAAAAAGAGTATGCCCATTTACCACCTAAATTTTTTTCCCATTCCACAGTTGGTGCACATCTCACTTTAGAAAAAAGCATCATTTCATTCTGGAAAACAACAGTGACACCAAACTGACAATAATAAGGTCTTCCAACCCTTTAGTGCTGGGATGTCACTGTTAGGGACGGCCTATGTTAAGGAAACAGCACAGTGTGAGCCACATTACTTGAAATAAATTTTAACATCTGCCTGGAATCTAGCTGCACTTCAGGACTTTTGTAGTTTTTTTACGTGGTCATTTCAGAAATGGCTTTAAAAACCCAAGGATTGTTTGGTGCTCAGTTTGTGCACATGCTCTTCCCTAGGATTCCACGAACAGCGGCACATTCCTTTAGGGGCTCTGAGCGAGGGATTAGAAGGCTGGCTACTATCTCTCGTTCTTTCTAATGGAAAGTATTTGGAACCTGGTGTCTCAATCCAAGTTCTCCCAAAAGCGAAACTTGAGACAGTTCGTTTGGGAATTTTATTCCAGGAAATGCAGCACAACTCATCTTATCAACTCATTTGAAGCAGAGGAGTATGGAAAATCACCCCAAGAAAGTGTTCTCAAGTCAGCCACCATTGCAAGAAACACGTGCATGATTCGTGGGACTTTCTGAAATGAGTTTCAGTACTGTCTACCTGGAGGACAAAATGTGGGAGCATTGGTCCCTTGGTTTGCATTCCCTGTTGCCCACACATGGCCCCACTTCTGGGTGGTACATACAGGAGTGTGAAGCAAATTAGCATGGACTTCACTTGCCAGGGCATCAGAGAAGACCCAGCACAGGCACCAAGAAGCCCGTGCATGGCCCCAATGTGAAGGGAGCATGTTTTGGTTGTACCGCCATGAAATGGGCTTAAGCTTGTGCAAAGAGGCTGCAGTAAGAAATGGGATGACACAATTTGAAGTAATGCAGAAAAATGTCTGACGCACTTGGCAAAGATGCTCCCTCTTTGGGACTTGGTTTCTCATCAATTGAATGAGAGCTTTGTACAAGAGGAATTTAAAATCTAGCTCTAGTAGCAACCTGAGATACTGCTGGCCTAATGCTATATTCCTAATCCCCTGGACAGGCAGAGCAGACTAAGAAAGGTTGTGTGACAGAGGTATAAGCACAGGTCATCTAGGTGGTGCTAAGAGAAGACCTATCTATCTACTTTTCCAGTTTCGTACAGAGCTTCTAGTATTCTTACCTTACTGAATACCTAGTAGGCCCCGGATAATTCTGAATCAGGGAAGAATGACAGATTTTGAGTGACGTGACACCTTTTCTTTTAGGCCCGATATGCAGACATTATTCATATCTGGTCACAAGTGGGACTACCTCTTTTTACTTGGAAGGCCAGGGCTGCGGCACATGCCAGCTACACATGGGCTTTGCCACATGGGAGTTTGTTGTGACAAAAATACTTGGCATTCTACTCACCTTTCTTGACAGCACCCCGATTTTGATCCCCAATGAGGGCACACATGAAAAATTATGTGAATTTGAAAACAGGCATCAAGAGAGAGAATGGTTCAATTTAGAATTTTTCAACCTTGACACTATCTTCTGAGGGTTTATTTTTATACAAGTCATGTAGCTGGTGATTGCTATTTTTCAAGTTCTAAAAGTAGCAAGTATTTTGCTGGTCTTTGCTTGTTTCTTTCACCTTCTGCTTCCTGCTCTGGAGTTCCTTCCAGCCAAATGATTCAACCCTTCTTATGATTGATGCTTTTTGAAAAGAGTTTGGAAAATGAATCTCATTTCAGTTTTGTGGTGCAAATCACCTGGGCTTTCAGGGGTTTATAATGTCTTGGTTAATAAAGATTCTGAAGATTCAACCCAGGGGTCAGTGTGAAGCTGGACAAAAAAAAAAAGCAGAACAACTCAGCCAAAATGTATTTAATTTTTAAACAAGCATTATGTTCTGTACTTAAACTTTTAATTTCCTTTTTATATTTCTCAAGAGACAATGAATAGCTTCAATTTGAGAGGGTGATCATCCCGAAAAAGTGCAGAATGACAACATTTCATTTTATATTTATTAATTTTTCTGCAAGTTTGCTATTCCTCCATTTGATGAGGCTAAGTGGTTTTCTCTGAACTGGCGTTGGTCAACATTATTAGCAGCTTTGCAACGAAAAATATCCTTTCTGCATGTCAAACCTTCAGCTTCCCTCACATGTATAACTCATTTGACTCTTTAATGCTTGGCCTTGTAAGTGATTGCTGTGATTTAGTTTTGAGTGAAAGAATTGCTCATTTCCAGTCTGTGATAATTATTGTATAAGGCTTAGATTGTTCTATAGAAACGAGAGCAAATTATCCATCAGGGATGAAGATAATGGGTGGTAGTCCTTTGATCTCTCATCTGCTCTCATCACACTCCCCCTCGCTTCATGCTCTGCAGACACGAGAATGATCTTCATAAACCTTTTTGCTGAGTTGAAGTTTCATGTTGCTCATAACTACGAAGGGATAGCAATGGGCTGGATAAGTTTTTCTTACATTTTCTCTCATTCCAATGAAAGAATAATTTATTAATTTCATTTAACAACACTGTCAAGTGAGAATTGGGTAGAGTTTCATCAAGCTTCATGCGATTGTTGGTCCATGTTTCTGCGCTTTTGCAACTAACAGTGAATCCAAGTAAAGAGTTGAAATGCTTCCATCTGAAGATAGAATGTATGACAGTGTTAAGTAGCTTGCCTAACTCTGCACTGGGTAGTATATTTTCAGAGAATGGCAGAGATGTGAATTGATTTTTCTCAAACTATGAAATCATTTTAATATAAGATTTCAGAAATAGTCTGCTTGTAACCACAACATAAGCCAAACCAATAGTTTCTTTTAGTAATTCAATGCAAGGCATCTTCTATTTAACACCTGCACAATGGCCGGCTCTCTGGAAAATGGATAAGACTGAAAAATCAATTCAGGTATCTGCTGTTCTCTGAATATTAGTTGTATGCACAGCCATTATAAATAATTGTAATTTCGAATTGTAGCTTTAAGCTATTGATGGTTCTCTGCTCTTTTTTCTTTGTTTGTAGTGAACTTGCATCTTATTTGAATGAAGTAAAAATTGATAAATTGCATACAGAATAAACAAAACATATGAAGTGTAAGGACAGCAGTGCTTGCAACTTAATATTTTATTTATTTTCATTGTTAATCAATTGATGAACCTGGAAGAAAAATGAAGACTATGTTCCTCATAATGTTATCAATGAAGCATTAATTGATTGGATTCTTTGAAAAATAAATTCTTGTTTGCACTTGAATGAAGGCATCTCATCACATTTTAATAGCCCCAGTGTGAGTTGGTGGCTTACAGGCTTTGTTTTATTTGAATGTTAACTTAGTTGAACATAAACTATATGACCTCGGCAAGCCACTCAGTCCCTGAATTCCAGCTTCTTCATGTGACAGGTGACCTACTCCACAGAGCTGCTGTAAGGACTCAGTGAGATGGTGCCTGTGAAAGCTTTAACTCAATGCCTGGAAGAGAGTAGTCAAAGCCTGGAAGAGAATAGTGTGCTCAAAAAAGCATTCATTCCTTTCCTCCTGAAGCTGATGGAAGGTATTTTCTAGGATCCTTTTATTTGTAACTTTCAACTTTCAGTGGAAAAGGGGAATCAAGACAAAGTAATAACTTATAAAAATCTCTACCATTTCAGGAATGTGGCAAGGGGCCCTGAAAGATTCTCCTGTGTAACTCTACGATCAACTTCACACTTTGGGCATTCACATGCTTAAGTACCCTTCCTGTGAACCCACGGCTGGGAGAAGCCTGTAAACCACCCATTCATTTTAAAGCACGCAAGCCAGGCCCTGTGACCAGGGACTCTGGCCTTCAAACACCAACTGGGACATCCTCTGGGTGGGAAGAGCATAGCCACAACTTTTCAGAAAGTAGTCATCTCATTAATTTCACCCTATCCCTGAGAACACACTGTGAGTCACCGAGGGAGAGTTAGGACATTGAGGTCTGATCCCTGGGAACTGTGAGACAGCCCACAGCACAGCAGCCTCTTGTTTGGGCGTGTCATCAGCTTCCAACTAGATGAGTGACGCTTTTGTAAGGGGAATTCTGATGAGTTCTGACATAAAGCTGTTTGCTTTGTGGATATTTAAAATATAGCCTACCTGTAGCCCTCAAATATACATAAATGCCTTATTGTCCCCCTGAGATCCCCCATGTAAGCCAGTTTACAAAATGAGTCAGCTCCTAGGAGGTAGAAATACCACTGACCACTTAAAGTGATGCTGAAGTGACTTATTTTGCCAGAGTCGAAGCTATTGATTCACCCATACACAGGTGGTCAAAAGGAGCAGTCATTTTGGTGTTCGGAACGGATTATATAGCAGTGAGATAAAACAAAGGAGAATGATATCCTAGTTCCCCCAAGCATAAAAAGCATAATTAAATATTATAACACCCTCTTCACGCATCCATTCATTACCAAACATTGATTAAGTGCCTGCTTCCTCCCACCTTCCTCTCCCCTTATCCCTAATGGAGACAATGACCTTGAAGGCTCTTTAGTTTGCTCGTGATTGAAAATGCATCCTGTCTATAAGCATGTGTGAGAATAAATATCTTTTGAACATATTGAGCAAATTGGGAAAAAAGACACTGTACCCTTTCAAATTAACATTATATTGACTTAAAGAAATTAACTCAGCCTGTTCTACTGGCATATTAATGAGGCCCAGAAGTCACTATTATCCATTGCTATTAAATGAAAAATTTTAGGAATAAAGCTCGTCCGACTTATTTAGAAATTGGCTAAATAAATACAGTTGCACTTAATTAACTTCTAATTTGCTTCCTTGCTTGAACATACAGGGTGGGTCCCACTGCACTCTAACTAACCTTCCTGTGGGCATCTTGTTTCAATCGGTTGATTAATTTCGAGAGCCAGCTTGGATTCTTGGCGTCCCTTTTTCTGGCAGTTGTTGTCACTCGTCATCTTGAAGCATCTTCCCGTTAGCTATGGAAGAGTGACTAGTTAAGTTCTGTTTAAGATGCATTAAGTCCAATGACAAACCAAACAGGGTGTGGGCTTGTAATTAGCCCTGGTTGGGAGGGGAGAGTGTGTGATGGTAGGATGGTGGCATGTTTGGTGTTAGACCGACACTCATCGTGGGTAAGCAAGATGAAGGAGGGACGAAGTGTGGGCTGGTGTGACCAATGGCTTTGAAGCTGTCAAGCAACCTTCTTAATAGACTAAGTACAGTACCAAAGACTTATGATTTAGCTACCAAACTACTAAACTTTCTTTATGAGGGTGAAGGCTTCTCAGGAGACAATTAATCTGTAGATTCACAGGATGTTCTAAGGCAAGCTGGTCTGTGCCAAAGAAGCCAAGGAGATTGGGGAGAGAGCCCCACCCACCAGCAAGGATATATAAAAGCTCAGGAGCCTGAAGTGGCATCCACAATTCAGACGGTAACTTCAGCAAGGTACCTGCAGCCCTCTGTCCGACATCATGTCCTTCAACTGCTCCACAAGAAATTGCTCTTCCAGGCCAGTGGGTGGACGCTGCACTGTCCCAGTGGCTCCAGTTGCCACAGCTGCAACCACCGAAGCTGATTGCCTGAGTGGCATCTATTTGCCCAGTTCCTTCCAAACTGGCTCTTGGCTCCTGAACCACTGTCAGGAGTCTTGCGAGCCCACTGTTTGCCAGCCAACCTCTTACCAGCGAACCTCTTGCGTCTCCAGCCCATGCGAGGTGACTTGCTCTCGACAAACCACCTGTGTCTCCAATCCCTGTTCAACTACCTACAGCCGGCCGGTCAACTTTGTTACCAGTAGCTGTCGGCCCCTGGCAAACATCTCTACTGTGTGCCAACCAGTGGGAGGAGTCTCTACTGTGTGCCAACCAGTGGGAGGAGTCACTACTGTCTGCCAACCTGCCTGTGGGGTCTCCAGGACATACCAGCAGTCCTGTGTGTCCAGCTGCCGAAGAACCTGCTAAGTGTGTAGAAGCCTATGAGCGAATCAAGACTCCATGACCTGCCAGCTGTGCTTCCAGGGTCTTCCAGCATGCTGCCTGCCTCTGAAGAACTCTTCATCGCTGACCTCTATGCTGACTGTCTGACTGCTGGCTCCTAGCCATGCACACGCTGCCTTTGGCACTCTAAAGCTTTTCTGGCCGGCACCAAGCTTATTTTAAGGGTTGACCACTGGTGTTGTGTATGCCTCTGGATATTTCCAGAAGCTTTACTACCCATGGCCCAGTCTCTCATGCTTTTGACATGTTTTGACCTTGCTGCTGCTATATCTCCTGGCTTCTGCTTTTGTGTCTCTGAAAAAGAGACCTTGTCTAACTATGTATTTCTCAATAAACCTGCATTCGTTGGCATTGCAAGCAAATGTATGTCTCAACAGAGTTCTTTATTTGCAAGGGTTTTTGCTGTCTATGAATCATCCTTTGCTGAGCAGGGACTGATTTTCTTTTCTGAGCCTAGAATATGGGCTTAGTCATTATGCTGCGTGACCACGCGAGGGATTATCTTATGTTTTGCTTGTTCAGAGAGAGTCGTCAGCCTGTGGTGAAGTAAGGGCTGTGAGATTTCTTGGAGTGACTTTTCCTCTATATTTTTCCCAATTTTCAGGGGCTCATGGAATAACTTCCATGCAGGAACAAGAAAAGTTACCTGGGGAACCAGGTGTATCAGAGAGTTGTACAATGAATGGGACAGCAGGATCAGGTAGAGGTTCAGTGTTAAGCAGAGGACCACAGTGGAAACCTTTGCCAAAGATCCCTCCACATTCAGCTGGGATGAAGGGAGAAGGAGAAGGGAAGGGAAGTTGGTTTCTAGGCCCCAAGATTCATTGCATCAAAAGGGTGGTTCCAGCTTTATACTCCCCTCACTCACTGTAGCAGATTGGTAGACTTCTGCCATTGTGGATACCAACTGACTGGTAGACTCAGAGCTCTGAGTAAATTAAAACCTCATGTTTTAGTAAATCTGGGCAGGAGGGACTTAAAAAGAAACTTAAAAATATGTTGGTTTATTTTCATGCACAGAGCCTTATTTCATGCCTGCTCTTCCCTGGAACCCATGTACAAAATAAAACAAACCGTCTGGATGGGTGAGGGGTTGACGTGCTGACTCCTTTTGCCTTTTTTTAGTAAGTGAAGACTGGCTACCAATTGGTTTGCTTCTGCCCTTATCATCTGTTATGTCCAGAAAGACATCTCTATTTTCTTTTCAGAGGGGCTCAAGGAGAAACAGAAGCAGATGATTATTGCAGAAAATGGAGACATAGGAAGTGCATGTGCCATGAGCAATGGGTGCCTTTTCTCATAACAGGAGGTCCTGGTGCCTTGTGGAGAATCTGATCATTGGTCTCTGTTGTCCTTGCAAAATGGTTTTCTTATTTCCCTGATGGTTTTTCAGAGGCAAAATATATCAATGATTTCTGTATAAATGGAATACCTTTAATTTTTCCTATTGCTGACTCTACTCTTGGGATCCCTCAGTAGATTATGCTCATCTGTGTGGCTCCCAGGAAGATCTCGTCAAAGCAAGACATGCTTTTTCCTCTAGATTAGTTTCATGCTCTCTCTTTTTGAAAGAAATACACTGGCTTTCAGAAATGCTCTGGTTTATTTTCAAACACAGATCACTAGGGGAACTCTACATGGCCCTTTCAGAGCCGTTGTTTACATGACTGTCATTTATTAGTTATTTCAGTCACTTCACATATGATTTGAAAATTCAAGAGTTTTTCAGAGGTTGATGGACTTTTTTAAAAAATGTTTTTGTTTTTTACTCTTCAGCTTTCTAGGTTTTCATAAAAAACATAAGGACAAAGATTCCTTCGCTTTCCTTTGTTTAGATGACTAATCGGGTCTAATAGATAAAGTTTCTGTATTAATAATATATAATAACATAGACTTTATGGTTGGATATGAATAAACTTTTGCTTGGGCTATTTATTGTGATAGTGTGAACATTCAAGGATGTTGTAGCTATCCTGCCAAGCTATTTCATTTCCTTCATTTCTGTTTGGGGAATCATCTTTTTTGCTAGTAGAGCTATTCTATTTGTACTTGAACTTTTAAAGTTCTTCCCATTCTTTGCCTTATTACATAATAAATTATAAAGTTTCCAAGTTTTTCTTTGAGAACGGTGTTTTAAAAGATAAAGCAGTGACGATTTCTTTCTCTTCTTCATTTGGGGCCTAGAAATGCAATTTGTATCCAGTATCTCATAGCTGTAGGAAAGGAGTATAACTTTTTCTGGTTCTGCCACTTGGGTGCAGGTTCGTTAACATTTCTGAGTCTTACTCAGCTTATCTGTGTATGAACCAGAGATAATGATAGTATATCAGGCCTCTGTTTTCAGGAATAAATTGAGATGATACTTGTGAAGCCCAGGTAGCAGCTGCGCCATCCTGTCATTTACTATTGAAATGAAATTAACTCTACCTCATTTCCCTGTTTGGTGGAAGTCCTGGCTGCTCCAAATATCACTGGGGAATCTGACAGTAAAATGTTGGGGGAAAATGTCTAACTTTTTTCTTATCTTCTCTGTCTCTGAGCTTCTACTTTAGAAGAATTAGGTTCATTTTATGGATTTTCTTCCTATTTTATGGTCTGTTTCTATTCAGACAACAGTGATTCAAACATTTAACATGACTTCCTTTCCTTGATTTTCACTGAGATCTACTTATACAAGGCACTTGTGTGTCTAACATACTGTGTTGAAAGTTTGGGGACACAGAGAACATTTATACTCCAGTGATGAAAACAACTTAAATTTGATTTGAAATTTTTTATCATGGGAAAATACATATAACATAAAAGTTACCATTTTAAGTATTTTCTTTTCTTTCTTTCTTTCTTTTTTTTATGGAGACAGGATCTCACTCTTTTACCTGGGATAGAGTACAGTGGCATCATCGTAGCTCACTGCAACCTCAAACTCCTGGGCTCAAGTGATCCTCCTGCCTCAATCTCCCAAGTAGCTGGGACTACAGGCACATGCTACCACGCTCAGCTAATTTTTCTATTTTTTGTAGAGATAGGGTCTTCCTCTTGCTCAGGCTGGTTTTGAACTTCTGGTCTCAAGCACTTCTCCTGCCTCAGCCTCCCAAAGTCTTAGGATTACAGGCATGAGTTGCTGCATCCTGCCCATTTAAACTATTTTTAAGTGTACATACAATTCAGTGGCATTAAGTATATTTACGATATCATGCTGCTATCCATTTCCAGAACTTTTCATTATCCAAAACTGAAGTCTCTTGGCTGTTGTCTCCAAGGCATTATCTTCTTCAGCTCAAAACCAAATTTCTCCCTCCCTCGCTCCTTCCTTCCTTCTCTCCCTCTCTCCCCTAATTAGTACCTCTAATGTTTCAGCTTCTGTGCTAAGTGCTGGTTATGCAGTGGAAAACAAAGCCATTATTATGCCTGCTGTCACGAACCTCATCGGTGGGTTACATAGAGCAAATTCACTGGTTCTTCACCATTTGCTTCTATAAGTTCTCCTGAGGGCTTCACCTTTAATTCCAAATGCTTTACCTTTCCACTCCAATGCATATAAGTGTGTGCCAAGGTGCTACGTCATGCAAGTTCTCTGTAAATGGTGGATATTCTACTATTTTCCTTATATGATGCTTGCTTATAATAAAACTACAGTGAAAGCTGAAAGTGTACCCTACTTCTGGACTTTAATTCTGACAAACTGAAAAATGGTAAGACTCAAGAGGAAGTATTGAGATTTGATCTAATGGCAGGAATGAAGAATTGGCACATTGGGACATAGGCCGAGAGAGATGTCCTAGAATAACATTCAAAGAAATTTTGAAAACTGAAATTGACTACAATATAATCTATGAAATAGACATGAATTGTATTGCACACTTCATATTATAAAACATTTATGTTTGGGAACCAGTACCTATCAGCACAGGTAAAAAACTACTATAAGCAAAAACACAAGTGCTTTGTGTAAATTGTTCTGTGCCTTATTATAAGACTAGATGATAAAGGTGATGAGGATATGTAAGAATTATGTTAATGATAGTCCTGGCGTCTTAAGAAAGACAAATGATTACTCTTGATCAAGAACAGAATGTCAGGGCAGGATTTGTCTAGTGATGTGAAGATTTCATAGCTATATATTTACTACCAGAAAAAGTTTAATATTAAAATTTCTTCACTTAAAAAAAGATATTATAATTTAATTATAATTTTGGGTCTGAAACTCTAGCATTTAAACCACCTTTTCCCTCCATTAAACATATTTTTTTAAAAATGATAATGTAAGTATTTTTAGGAACACATCAGTTGCATAATGGCAGAGAAGACTGTTTCACTAAAATGAAATATTGTTTTGCTAAAACCTCTCAACATAATTTTTGCCTCTTGGTTAGTGGTGCCACCATCTTCCAAGTCCTCTAGAACCGAAATCCTGTTATCTGTTTTTCTCCTCTTTTCCCCTAAATTCACATATTTAATTAAACACCAAGAGCTATTCTTCCTTTTCTTTTTTTTTTAGCAACAATAACAATTCTTTTGATTATTTTCTTAGCATTTCCTCTATCCCTACCTACTGTGGGCAGCCGTTGCCTTATAGGGTGCTCTAATAAGCCTTATATGTAGGGTGCCATGTTGCTTTAAATAGTGCTCTAATAAGCCCCTAGCTGATCTCAGTGTCTCTGTCCTTCCTCATCCTCTCTGCTTAGCACTGTTAGATCTATCTGGTTTAGTTTGCTGGGACTTCCATTACAAAGTAGCACAAACTGGGTGACTTAACAGATTCAATAATCTGTGCATCTTTCCTTTTCCATGACAAGTAAAGAAATATGGAAATAAAACTCACTAGAAAGTGAAGCAACTTTATCCTAAAGATTACCCCATTGGCAAAAGTTACAATTATAAATCCTGAGATTAAGGGTTGCATTTATTTTCAAATTGATTTGATTAAAATGAGAAAAAAAAAACCTCAACCTCTTTGTTAGCTGTTGCCAAGATATTAATTCATTGACTCTTCCCTTATCTCTGCATATGATTCTGGAATGAGTTTGAAAAATGCTTCTTTTTAAAGAAAAGCCTTAAAATGGTCTGCCAAGTATATATATGTAAAATTCTTCTGGAAATCAGAAATTTTGGAAGAGGGACAGTATTGTTTTGGAAGAGTCACTGGACTTGGAGTCAGAGGATCTGGTATTGAATTAGGTTCTACGACATTGACAGTTAAGTTGTTTGATCTCGCAGTCTGTCCCCTCCTGTATAAAATGAGAATGGTAATGCCAATTTCAAGTATTAGCTAAGGTGAGGCACATTAATATAAAAGATATGTTGTGTAAAGTTCCAGTAATAGAAAGAACCTGTACTTTGGATTCTAGGCATTGCTACCACTTGTGTGCGACAGACAAGTACCATTAATTCTATTAATGTAGAATTAATGTCCCATTAATTCTATTCCTATGAATTGAATTCATAGGAACTAATCATAAATGTACATAATTAGTTATCTTGAGATATTTCATTGTATGCTTTTTATTATATTAAAAATTGGAAAAAAACATAAATGTTTTCCAGTAATTGAGTGGTTAAATCATGACCATTTCTATACAAATGCAGCTGGTAAAACCATACTAAGGATCTGGAAATGCTCTTGCTGTTAAGGGAAAATATGCAATAAATAAAACTGACTCTACCACATTGTTACAATTTTGTGAACCTACATATATATAAAGCTAATGCACCAAGTTGTTACAATAACAACAACAACAAAAAGATAAATAGTGCAGTCTCAGTGGCTTAACACAATGGAAATTTTCTGCTTGTGTCAAGTCTTGGATGGGTGTTCTGATTAGTGGATAGCTCTCATTCAAAAGGTGATTTGGGGACAGAGGCACTTTCTGTCTTGTGCCTCTTCTAGCTTCTACACACACTACCAAGGTGGCTGCAGAAGGGCAGAGGAAATACACATGGGAGGTTTTTGAGAGCCACCTTGCAAGTGGCCTCCCTGGCTTCTGCTCACATCTCACTGCAAGTTTCCAGTCACGTGGCCGTGCTTACGTGGAGGGAGTTTGGTTCATGTAGTTGAGATGTGGGCAAAAGAAGAAGAGGAAATAAGTTTGGCAAACAGCTAGCCTGTGTCTGCCATCCTTCCTAGTGTGGCTGTAAGGATGAAAGAGCAAGACATAAAAGTCTGCCTGTAGTACTCTATATTATAGGGTGCTCTATACAACACTCTAAAAATGTTGGGTGAATCTGAACTAGGTTTCTATTTCCATTTGCCCATCAAAGAAACCTTGCTTTAGGAAACAGAATATATAGGAAAGAATTCGTTTGGGAATGAATTCTAACGTATTCAGGAATTTCATACAATGTTTAAGGATCTATCTTTCTAGGAGTCATTATTTTTTAAATCCCAGGGAAAATAGTTCTAGACAATAATTGAGATGCAAATAATTAGCTCTCATTTAAAAGGAGCTAATTCTGGTAATGGCTATAATAATTGGGAATAATGTAGATATTTCTCACTTGAAATAAAATAGGAATTGACCAGGTAACAGCTCCATACATGAAACTAAGGCGTGCAATTATTATATTTCCTTCTAGTATACATAAATAACATAATATCATCTGACATTAGATAGGTATGTCCCCTATTTTCATTATGTAACAATATTTTTTGTAAGATATTTGTGCTGGAAGCTGCCTTAGAGTTAATTTACACAGTCCCGTCATTTAATGGATGAGGAAATAAAGAGGAACTGACTCTTTTGCCCAATAAAACATAGTCAGTGATGGAACTGCTACATGACTTCCAACTGAGAGTTTTTAATATAAATATGCAGGCAACACTATTCAGATGTTGTGGCTCCATATTCATTCTCATGTCTTGGTGAGTTATTATGTAAGCGGATCGGCCGTCGGTACCATGTGTGCTATATCTCCTGTTAGATTCTACTATTTGACAAGGGCCTGTGCACCTGTTTCATTTAGCAAAAAACTATTTTTTTGTATGTCTAAAATTCAAATGTAACTGGGAGTCTTATATTCGCATTTGCTAAATATGGCAGGGTATACTTAGGGAACCGCTTTTAGGACTTAGCAGGCTGTCTAATCGTGTGGGCCTGACCTACTCCTTCAGATGTCCGCCCTGTCCTGTTTGACATGACACCCGCAGTCCGCAGGGACACAAGGTGGGGCCGCAAGGCTCAGCCGGCAGGCAAATGAGCCCCTGAAAACTGGTAGGCTGCTCTAGTTGACGATCCTACTATTTTACCTCCTATCTCATAATCCAGGCTTGTTCTCTTGATCACCCCAGGACGTCTTCACAGGATCTTTCCATCCTTCTGCCGAGTCAGATTCTCACTAGTGCTGGCTTTGGTTTTACTGAATAATTTTTTTTTTTAGTATAGGCATATCCCATTTGGGACATACTTATACTAAAAAACTTTACTGTTTATCTGAACTTCAAATGTAACTGGGGCCCTGTATTTTGTCTATAAAATTCTGTCAACATATTGTTTGATGTGACATTAACAGTGGTAGAGACAAAAGAGTGTGGTAGGGCATATGTTTGAGCAATTCAGATCCAGTTAATTTAATAAGATTTGTTTGCTTAGTCCTCTCTGACTTTTAATATTGTTACTATGTGCTATGAATCTCTACTAGAGGGACATACTATTTTAGTGTGTGTGTGTGTGTGTGTGTGTGTGTGTATTTGCAATTGGTATGCACATACCATATGTGTGTATATCCATATATCTATACATATTAATATATATACATGTGTCTATATATACATATATACATATGTGTGTATATCTATATATATACACATATATATATATTTTAGAACTATGAAACCCTTTTATCTGGGAGCATCTAGTGAGACTATCATTCTGTGAAAGGCATTTTGGAAAAGCCTGGGGGAAGAGTGTGGGGCCAGGTGTCTCAAGAAAACCAACCTATAAGACGGATTCTACTCTTTTTCTAATGTGAGATAAGGGTGAGAAGACCAAGACAGTCACATAAATCTTAAGCATAAAAATGGAAATATCTATATGACTTGCACAAGAGCCAGTGCAGCATAATCTTGATGGATCATTAAATTATTTTATTATCTACATTCTGTAATACGAAGGGTCAGACAGGCTGGCTGATCAAATTCTTCTCTGATTCGAAGTGAAGTCTGCCAAACTCCAGTGTTCCATATGTGCTGTTAAATTAACATGTCGACGCTGTGTTTTATATGAGTGGCTCTCAATGAAATTCTTCGAGGCTGCCCACATCCATGTGTAATTGAAAATGCAAAATACATTTACGAGCAAATGCAGCTGACTGAGCTGTGTAATGTTCTGATGGGTAGTTTGGGCCTTTCAAACTGAGATGTGACATTCGAATGCCAAATAAACCAATTGCAAAACGCCAAAAACCTTTGGCATTTTAGACTAGTTTTCTGATTCTTTTTTTTTTCCCCCAGAGAACTTATTTCTGAGCAGAATCTATCAAGTGAGTGATTTTTCAGAGCTGCTGACTGGTCTCCTCAGGGTCATGGGGAAAATTGATGGTTTAGAATTATGATTAGATCCTCCTCCTACTCCTTTCCTTCTTTTATTTCTCATTCGATGGCTTTATTTTCTCATTTTATCCCCTAAATTTGCATATCTCCCTGAGAAGAAATGCATAAAGTGACCTCAGGACACATACTGAAAAGGAAGTTTCCAGTAACTCGGAGATGTAATTTACACGTTTAAAATCAGGGGACACTAGAATAACTTTACAGTTTAAACCAATTGTTCAGTTCATTATTCATTCATCCAACGAATATTTATTGAACATCTGATGGTAATTGGACAATGCCTGTCTTTCATGAAGTTTCTAATATAGTAGGGAAGCAGATATATAAATAACCAGTTAACATGAAATACGTCCTGTAAAAGAGAAGCAGATTTAAAATGCTGTGGATCTATAGAGCTAGTAGAGTCACTTCTGCTCTGGGGTGGAGACTTACGGGAGGGGTTTCCGAGGAAAATAATTTGACCTGGTCCTTAAAGAACAGATGAGATCATCAGGCGCAGTTAGGTGAAGGGAGAAATAGTGATGTTGGGTGGGCTAGGGTGAGGGGAGCAAAAGGAGGGTAGCTTCCCGTAGATCAAACAGGAAGCCCCAAACTGTGGAGGCACAAAAGCTCACACTGTGTTCAGAAAACAGTGAGGTCCAGTGTGAATCCAACATTGCTTACTGTACTCTGGGGTCAATGTGGCTCTAAAAATATTACTGTGGGGGAATGTTAAGGAAGGAAGACAAAGTATCAATCAAGAGTCTCTATGTTGGGTATTTTGAATGCCATGTGATGAGTTTAGTTGTTTTTTTTTTTTTTAATGTAAGTAATAAAGCATCCTGGGAAGGTTTTAAGAGTTCTCTTTACCTGATAATGAGAGACACCAGTGATGCTGGATACTGGAGGTGAGCTCCGAAAAAAATAGTCCTCAAAGATGGCTTTGAAATTGTTATTCTGGAAGACTGGGTGGATAGTGATGTCTGTCACCAAGAGGGGGAACACAGTCAGAGGGTAAATGAGGTGGGCGGCAGGTACTGATTTTTGTTTGGAGCTTACCTCATTTCATGCATCAGCAAACATCCAGGCGGATATGATCAAGTGGCAACTGGACCTTCAGGTGTGTCTGCTGTGCTCTTCCAACATGCATTTTCTGTGGGTAAAGAGATAGATTTGATTAAGTACACTGAAATTTATGTGGAGACTCTGTCATGACCACATTCTATATATTTCTATTGATCACTTGCTGTATCTAGAAAGAAATTTACGTGATTTTCCTTACAAATCACTGATGTGGTTTGGATACTGTGGGCAAAATGAAGTGTTAGGTTGACAGGCTTGGCAGTGACTCACACAAGGAACAAACTAATAAACCTGTTGTATAAAGAGTAGTCCCTTGAGAAATATCAAAGGTGCATGAGTCTAATAGCTTAGCACTACCCACTCTTTGAAAATATAGTATAAATTTCCTATAATTTGTTGGAAATGTTTTAATTCTTCTGCAAAATTAAGTAAATTTCTTATGAGTTAGGAAATGTTGCTGCTTAAGTTAGAGAAAGTGATTTTTGAATCCATTAGTATGCATGTTGAGAAGAAAGGTCCTTAGGCAGGAGCACAATTTTTTAATGAGGTAAAGGATATAGGTGTCCCCAAGCAGAAGGTGACATCAAACTCCAGGACTTTGTTCTTCCTTCATACCTTATCTTTTCCGGGAACTTGCTCTTGGGCCCTTAAGGGACCTGTAACTTGCATGGAACCATGGTTTTGCAGTTTTGCTGTACAAATCATGACATAGGGCATAGTGTCAGTGTCTTCCATTCTGATTCATCACTGGGATCCTTTTCCCTTAATGCAAACTTCTGAGGTCTGTTGTTTTGGCTCTGGAAGTTACAGACCAGTGACTATGCTATAGCTGTGTCTACTGGCTATGACACTTTGTTCTGAAATCAGCAGCTGTGGAAGAGTTTGCAAGTAGATCCTGAATCTTCAGTCTTCTTTGCCTATACCTTGAAGTCTATATTTCTGCAACATTGTTTCATGTATTTTTGTGCTTGAGTGCTAAGAATCCAGATGATACTCCCCAAGAACACAGTTTGCATAATACTGAAAGATAAAACTATTTTTCCAAATATATTTTTTATCAGAATTTTATTCTCTTCTCTTTTCATCTTTTTGCTTTTTTAGTTTCTGTGCATAATTTTATATTCCTTAATAAAATTAATGACTCCAGTTGGCACATATTGTCATTTATTTGAATTGTTTGATGTGATGCACCTAATGACTACCGCTTATACAAAGAAAAATGGCTATTCCACAGAGGGCTTGTTGACTAAACATGTTAGAACAGTATCATATGGAGCTCCAGTTCCACGGATTACCAAAAAGAAATAGTTACTTCCTTCTCTCTTTTCTAACCTCAAAAAAAAAAAAAAATTCCAGGTAAAATAAATTTGAAAAATGCTATGTGCATAAAAGTTAAGCTAGTTTTTTTCTTGTACGTTCTATCTCAGTCTTAACATGCTGATATACATTGTGAATCTCTAAGTGTGGAATGTAACTTGGAAAGTATCCTAAATGTTTTTTTTTCTTCTAGAATATCTTGAAGAACAAGAGTCCAGTTAAACACTGTTTCTAACGTAATGCACTAAGGTATACATACCCAATTAGACATGGATAATTTTTGTTAAATTGTAGCTTTGTATGTTAGCTATCTTTTTTTTTTTTTTTTTTTTTTTTTTTTAGCTTTCAAGGAGTATCCAATCTAAATGTTTTAAATAGTCATTGTATAAGAAAGTAGATTTTTCAAATTTCAGAGTTCAGTCTTAGTCTATCTGCTTCCTCACTTTGTCAGGCCAATAATTTCTTACAGTCTCTTTCAACGTGTGTAGTTAATGTCATCAAGGTGTTTTATCTGAGATTGTATAAGTACAATATGTTTAAATGATTGATCCAAATGTGTGTGTGTATCCTACTAATCTTAATTTTATAATCTTTTTGTTAGATTTCATATAGGCTAACTTTGCATCCTAATACAAAGTTGAGGTTAGCCATTGTTGCTACTTCTTTTGTGAAAAAAAGATATACCAAATTGCTTAGAAAATTATGCTAAAGGGATAAGCAGAAAGAAGCATAATATATTTCAGTATACATGAATGCAATTAACGTTAAATAAAATTCAAAGTAGAGAAGGATTTAGGGAAATATGACAACATTTTGGAAGTGCTCACTGTTTAAAATATGTTGACACTTTCTCATCAATACTTCTGTCATGTGCCCCTTATCTATCTGCATTGACATCACCTTTACGTAGGCCCTTAGTATTTCATACCTGACCATTATAAAAATGCTGGCTATGAGGGCTCCCTAATTATAACCTCTTATCCAAATTAATATTCTTATTGTGCCATTGTGATCTCATAATCAGACCTTTTGTCTCCTTATCATTTACTAAAATCATGAAGGTGCTTTGGACAGAACATTGGATTTGGGGTAAAAAATAATATACATATACATATAAACACACACACACACATATATATTTGAGAGCCACTCATGTGCTGTGCAATCTTGAGCAGGTTACTTAACAACTAGACGTGAATCTATTTCTACCTATAAAATATATGCAATAAAACTCTTGCTGCCTAATTCATAAGTTTGCTGTGGGATTTAAATGAAATAATATGTGAAGAGCCTTTGTAAACTCTGAAACAAAACATATATAGAAAGTACTATTATTGGTCAACAAAGTCTGTTTTTCTTAGGCTGGCCATCATTGCCCTCCTTGACCGAAATTACTTTTCCAGTCTATACTTGACCACTTGCTTGAGTGAACAGGACCAATTTATTCAAAATAGAAATTTATCTCTGAATGCCTTGGGTTTTCAAACTTAAATATCTTTTCTAGTTCCTTTTCCTGCTGAATTTCCTCCCATTCTTCAAAGAGGCATTGAGATGTTATATTTCCACGATGCCCTCGATGCCCTCAGTATTAGTTTCCTGGGGCTGCTGTAACAAATGCTTTAGACTGGATGCCTTAAGACAGCAGAAGTTTGTTCTCTCACAGTTGTGGGGACCAGAATTCTGAGATCAGAGCGCAGAAAGGGCCATGCTGCCTCAGAAGGGAAAATCCTTCTTTGTCTCTTTCAGCTTCTAGAGACTTTAGATGGGCTCTGGTTGCCTAGCCCCAATCTCTGTCCCTGTCTTCACGTGGCCTTGTCTGTGTCTCTGTGTCTTCTCTTTTTCTGTCTCTTATAAGGATACTTGTCATTGGATTTAGGGCTCATCCTAAATCCAGAATGATCTCATCTCAAAATCCTTAACTTAATTACATCTGCAAAGACCCTATTTCTAAATAAGGCCACATTCATGGGTGCAGGGGGCTAGGACTTCGATATATATTTTTGAGGTTGCTATTAACCCACTACAACTCTCTTGGTCATTCCAATCTGATTTATTTTATTTTATTTATTTATTTTTTTGAGACATGGTCTTTCTCTGTCTCCCAGGGTAGAGTGCAGTGGTGTCATCATAGCTCAATGCAACCTCAAATTCCTAGGCCTCCTGCCTCAGTCTTCCAAGTAGTTCGGACTACAGGCACCGTGCCACTGCGCCCAACTAATTTTTCTATTTTTTGTGGAGACAGGGTCTTGCTCTTGCTCAGGCTGGTCGTGAACTCCTGGGCCTAAAGCAATCTTCCTGCCTTGGTCTCCCAAAGTGCTAGGATCACAGGTGTGAGCCATGCCTAGCCCCCCAGTCCGATTTATTTCGAAAGCATTACATCTAAGGTTAAACTGCTTGTGCAATCTTGAAACAGCTGAAAGGAGAGCACTTAAAATGAACTAATTACATAGGCAAATTGCAAAGACCACCTATGAAAAGTAGCATTTGGTTCTTTTAATTTAATTGTTATTTCAACTATAACTACATCCCACATAAAGAAGTAGGACTATTTAACTTCCTGCCAAAAGAGTTGAATTATTTAACTGCTTTTTACAACTTTAGGAACTGGGGAGAAATTTTCTCATTTGAAAATGTAATTTGTGAAATAGAACTACATTTAACTGTAAAATAGAAACCATTTAAAATCATTATGGCTCAGCAACTTAATCATTAGAAAAAATAATACTGTTAACACTCACAAAATTATCTCTGGGCTCAGAACAGATGAGAAGCCCCAATTTGACACTGAATATCTATTGGGATAGCACAAAACTGCATTCGTTTAGCACACTAGTGATTCCTGAGATACGCATTGTGAGCTCAAACACATTGCAAAGGCAGTTAGAACCTCTTCCTTTTATTTGTCCTGGTCCCCCTGGTGGGTTTGTTCCTCTCGAATGGCATTAAGGGCACAGAATACAACTACAGCAACAAACCACCACATCATTCACAACTCAGGCCCATTTACAAACTCCAAGAGATTAAGTTCCCCTGTGTCCAGTCTGGGTTTTTTCCATTGGGTTGAACATGTGTTCAAGATTCTTTTGTTTATTTACTATCCCCAAATTCTAGATCTTGCTGATTCAGTATAATCTTATAAATTTACAGTCCAGATTCACGATCCTACTTACCTTTGCTAGTTACAAACTTGTCCCCCAATTTTTTTTTCAGTCTCTTTCCCAAGGTAAAGGTAGCGAGGCAACGTGCCTAAGAAACCACGTGGTTTTCTTACTGTCATGACTTTAATGTGGAATGTTGCCTTTACCCCATTTGGCCAGAGATGGGAGGTAAAGAATGGTTTCTAGCCATTAGTGATGATGGTCCTGATAACGATATTTCAGTGTTCTTAGTGAGGAGTGGAGGATTAGAGAAGAGAGGTCCATGAACGGGTGAAGGAGACATTGCCCAAGTGGATCTTTTCCTCCGTCAGCCACACTAAAGCCACGTCGAACTGGAGTAAAGTGTAGGGTTTTTATTCACATGCCTCAAGAATAAGACATTATGCTAGTTTGACTTCAGGTTTGTAATTTTTCAGCATTTATTTACATATATCATTGCATTTTAAGATGCAACAGGAGGGGAAAATAAAGTGCAGCGAAACTATGCAAGGTATTGGAGAAAGCTAGCTTCCAAAGGAGGACAGGAAAGAAACCATTATGGATCTTCTCCCTGGAGAGATGGAGGTTGGAAGGAGGTACCAACAAAGATGACACGCACTAAAGGAGTAAGAGCCAGAAAACAATCTCAATTTCTTCATGCAATTCTCAAATACTAAAGTTAAGACCAAGCCTTGGATATATTAAAATGAACATTTGAGTTAGAAAATCACTTTAAGACTTGCAAGAGGAAGTTTTTATTATAATAAGCCAGTTGTGGACTCTGTTGACACAAAGAGTGTAACTGAAAACGCTGAAGGTAAAAACAGTGTCTTTCACCTTCTGACGCAGAAGTCCTGGAGGAGGATGTGCGTGTTCCCTGTGATTGTTGGCGTTTCTATGAATGTTCTTACCAACAGCACCGCCAGTCTGGACAAAATGCCATCGCAGGCCCTACTGGTAAACTGCCTCTTTCTGCAGGTGTGTGATACTGTGTGCTCTGGAAGAGAAAAAGAAAAACAAAAAATTGCCTGCCGTCATATGTCATGAATTTAATTTTAAAAAAGAAAGAAATTTTATTTCTTTTTAAAAGCCCAGGTGCATGATGCAGACAGTTGTTTATTGTAGTGATTATTATGTGGAAGAGGAGGACATGCCCACGGGCAAAGTCACATCCTTTCTGGGCTTTACCTACATACTTTGTTACCATCTAAGAATGTATGAAAAAGGGAAAATAATTGCTAAATATTCCAAAGAGGCAACCCTAAGCAATGGCATGTGTCCTCTCTGCACAAATAAAATACCCACCAAGAAATGCAATTTTCAATGCCAGATCTATGTTGTAATCTTCTCAAGAGGAGTTAATCTTTACCCTTCCTAGAAAGTACCTTGCTCATTATAGCTTCTCAATAAATGTTTTTAATAACTAAATATGTAAAAGTGCAATGATAATGTCAGTTTTGTAATTTTTGATATACCATTTTGTTTTTACTTATTGCCTATGTTTTACTAGTGGGATATTTTATTTTCCTCACTGATTTTTTGTTACCTAAGGTATTTGAAAAGATATATCAAGTATATTAAGCCTTTGTCATACATGTTGCAAACCTTCACCCTACTTTGTGTTTGCCCTTTTAAATATAATTTTCTTTGATGTATAGAAATTAAAAATTTTTAGGTAGTCAAACACAATTTTGCTTTTGAGATTTTCCAACTCATTTTGTATTAAAAAAAAAACCTTTTTAGTTATTCTCCCTTATTTTCTTCTAATTTTTTTAAGGTCTGAAAATTTTAATTTATTTTCAAATTAATTTATAATTTAATATTGTTTGTAATATCAAATGGTGCCTTTTTCCTTCTTCAAAATGTTAACCAGTTATTCAGTAATACCCTCCCTTTCTTAACTGATTGATGATTCCACATTTGTCATATATTAAATTCATAAATATATGAGGCTTATAAAATTTAATAACGTAACAATCCTTTCTGTATCTTCTCTTGATCTTGAGCTAACATTAAAATAAGATAATCAGAATTTTAAAAATAATTAAAAATGTCAATCTAGTTAAAACATACAAGCTAAAAAATTAAATAATATTGGATGACTTTTAATATAAAGCAAAAGTCCTATTTTCTGCTCCTTTTCAGTCTTGTTCCTCCACAAGCAACCATGTTAAATTACTTTAGATTGTTTCTTTAGCAGCTACAGCTATGTCCTTAATATATAGTATGCTGTTTATTTTTAATTTTTCAAATGTAAGATTATCTATTGACTCTCTATGATGATAATGAAGACTTTGATCTCTTATCCAACCCCATTAATCTGTTTTTTCTATTTTGATGTTTAACTATTATTTGGCTAGTTAATAATCACTGTTTACAGTATAAAACCATGCAGATAGTTTGAAGAGCCAAGTAGTAAACTATGAGTATATTGCCCTTCTTAAATAACTTTCAATTTTTTCTAATATTTTTTTCTTATATTATTTGCCTATATTTAATTTTTTTAGTCTCTCTTTTTACTAGAAAACTCATTGAGTTGCTGTTTTATTTTTTTCCTTCTAGTGACCACCCCCTTTTCTGCTCTGATCAGACTAAACTTTTCTGCTTTTGGCTGCCACCCTAGAATTCCATTTCATTTCTCTTCTGTGTTGGATCTGTAATTTGATTGATCTCACATGCTATGAATATCATTTGAATGGTCCCTCCAAAACTCATATTGAAATTTAATTGCCATTGTAATGGGGCTTCCAATTGGCATGGGAAGTTGGGGACAGTCTTGTGGGACTGAGCCCTCAACCTGTGGGGTATGATGCTATCTCCAGGTAGATAGTGTCAGAATCTAATTGCAGGACACTCAGTTGATGTCTACTGCAGAATTGATTGCTTGCTTATTGGTGGGGAGAAATTCTCACATTTGGTCATAGACGTCTTCTGTGTTGATTGTTGTGGCATGAGACCAGAGGAAAAACAGTTTGTGTTTTTTCCACTCACAATAGCAATGTAGGCTTTTTCTAGAATGCACCTCAAAACTCTTCCAGCCTTTATCCATTACTCACTTCCAAAGCCACTTCCACGTTTTATGGGTACTTGTTAGAGCAGCATAAATTTCTGTATAGTTAGGGTTCTCCAGAGAGACAAACCAACAGGCTATGGATATATATAGATATACATATTAATATATAGATAGATAAATAGGTAGATATAGAGAAAGAGATTTATTATGAAGGATTGGCTCTGCAATTACAGAGGCTGAGAAGTCTCATGACTTTGTCTCTGCATGCTGGAGGCCCAGAAAAGCTGGTGATGTAATTCTAGGCCAAACCTGAAGGCCTGAGAACCCAAAGGGCACATGGTACAAGTCCCAGTCTGAGTCTGAAGGTCCAAGAACTGGGAGGGCCAATGGTATAAGTCACGGACTGAGTCAGAAGGCCGGAGAACCAGCAGCACTGATAACTGAAGGTAGGAGAAGACAGATGTCCCAGCTCAAGAAGAGAGCAAATTTGCCCTTTTTCTACCTTTTTCTTCTGTTCAAGTCCTCAGTGGATTAGATGATGTCCACCTCCAGGTGTAAGGATGACCATCTTTACTCAGCCTACTGATTCAATGTTAATCTCTTCTGGAAACACAGACACACCCAGAAATAATGTTTTATTAGCTATCTGGGCATCCCCTAGCTCAGGCAAGTTGACACATAAAATTAATCATCACAGATATTATTATAATTTTAGAAGTTCCAATTTATTCCCTGAGTTATCTTGCCTTTGTTTTCCCCCACTGCTATTGATTTATTTATCTTGTTCTCTTGTTTTCAGGTTGCAGTTTTTTCCTAAAGTGATTGTTGCAGCCAGTAGAATACTCACTGAGAACTCTATGCAGAAAGGCAAGACTTACTTACTTGTAGGATTTTTTTTTTTTGGTAATATGTGACACAGTAATCCTAATTGTTAGATGCAGAGATATTCTTACTAGGGTCATTCAATTTCTTTGGAAAATATCCTTCCATTATTTTGCTGGTGGTCAGCTACTTGACTACTGGACTGACTCTTCATGAAGTTTGGAATGGGTTCAATTGTCACATATTAAGTCCTTTAATTATTTTCTCTTGTTTTCAGTCACATTTCTCACACTTGCATCTTCCATTACATAAAATGTTTCCAATTACATACTCACCCTTCTAAATTTCAACAAGGTGGATTAGCATCCTCGTTGGTGATATGCTTCTCATGAACTTTAACATTCTTCCTCTCTTCCCCATCAACTACGCCATATTCTAGGAGTTTGTTGAAACATTTTGTCCTCTGATGGCCCCTAAGCACTTTTTCTTCATTATTTTAGATCCATTATTGCAATCCATTATTGTGGATCAATGTTGTTTTATTCTTTTACTACCATTTTAATGAATTGTCAGAAGGGGAAGGATATACATTAATATGTTACATCTAGTATCTAGATCTTCTGAGGACTGCATAGCAGACAACACTGTGTTGGGAACCACAGCAGACTTCTGGTAGTTTATCCATATCCAGTCCCTATTTTTTCCATAGCAATAGAGGTTTAGCTGGCACATGGCTGTCCAGCTGAAGAATGCATTTGCCAGTCTTCCTTGTTGCTAGATGTGGCCATGTAATTAAGTACTGACCAATGAGATGTGAGCAGAAGTGATATGTACTCTGGCTTTAATTCTGAAAACGGTTGGTTATGTATTCCTCTTGCAACTTTCTTGTCTGCTGAGATGTGGCAAAAGTTAGGAGCAGCTGATTAAGTCTCCCACATGGAATCTTATGTCTTGAGAATTGTAGAACTAAGTTCTACAAACCTTGCCTACCTCTGTTTGTTACAGGAGAGAAAAATGAACTTCTCCCTTTTGAAGTCACAGTTATTTAACCTCTGTTATAGAAAATGAAAAAATAACTTATATATGTATATGTATAACTCGTATATGTATAAAACTCACTAATACACTGTTTGGGCTAATAATACTGATAGTAGTGATGAGAGCTGGTGCTTATTTAAAATTTACCATGAGCTGGCACTGTTCTAAGAGTTTTTATGGATTAACAAATTTAATCCTCACAACAATCTTACCCTAGGAAATACCACTATTATATTATTGCTATGCTGCAAATAAAAATTGCAAAGAGGATAAGAGACTGGCTCAAACTCACATAGCATAGTAGTGAGAGAGTAAGGTTCAACCCAGTCTGTCTCCAGACCCCAAACTCTCTGTCACCATGATATATTGTTTATTTTTTGTGCAGTGCTTTGTGGTATCTGGCCTTTATAGACATAATATATATGCAATCAGGAGTCATTTTACCACATGTTGCAGCTAGATGTTAATTTTAAACCATTTGAGATAAGGAAGACTTAAGCACAGGGAGATATATGTCAAACATATTAAATAAATGCTAATAGAAGTTAATGAATAAGAATGCACTTGATCCACCAAAATTACTCCAGTGAGGAAGGAATTGCAATTTTGCACCTGTTGACTTTTTAAATCCAAATTTCATTGAAATATAACATGACAGCAAAAAAGTATACATAGTTATGGCAATGCAACCTATTTTCACAAAGTACACATACCCACATAACCAGTCCCCTATCAAGAAGTCAGAGCATCACCACCCCCCAAAGGCCCTCCACGCCTCTTCCAGTCATTCTAACATTGCCTTTTGAAGGGGTGTTCCTAATTTTTTCAGTAATTGCAATTCTAACACGCTGTGTATTCATATAAACCCTCCTTGTGTATGCATTTTCCTGTCTTTAAGCAGAAGAATCTTCCAAATAAACAGATGTGGGTGTTGAGAAAGAATGGCCCTAGGTGAAGCCATGTCTTCCTGTGCCTGTGAGAAGAGACATCTGGCTCTGGCAAACTCCTTGCTCAATAAATCTCATCTACAGCTCCTGGCACAATGCGCCAGCCCTCATCTTCTGGGAACTTCTATTCTTCCATTGCTCTCCATCTTGGGTTTTCTCTGTGGGGATGCTTACAGGCCTGGCCATTTCAACTCTGCAGGTTTTTGACTGTTCTTTAGGCTATAGTTTTAGGGTCGACAGCTTTAGCTCCAGTGGCTATCGCCTCGGTTCAGTGAATTATGGTTCCAGAAAAATAGAAACGATAGCAGTGCTAAATCAAGGGAATTTGGCTGCGGTTGGAGATGTAACAGTTACAAAAGGTTGAAGACTCAGCTGAACTGGAGTCCTCAGCATCTACCAAACCCCACACTTTGGATTCCAGGGCTTACAGATTTATACTATTGTTTTATGTTTTTCTAGCCCTTAATAATCATTTCTTAGTTAATGACAAATTGTCGTCTTGGTCTTTCCAACACAACAGTCACCATCTGTAGCTGTCAAAATTCCAGATTTTATTTACTGGAGACTGAGCTCTGTTGACGTTGACTAATGAGTTCATTTTTCTGGGAGGAAATTCTGAACGTACCACCTTCTTTATTTTTGCTCTACTTCTTAAGTAAGTATAAGGACTTCATTAAAACTCAATAAGATCACCATATATCTTTATTTATTTTAGTGGATTTGTTTAGCAGATTTTGTGATTTCCATGTAGGGTGAGTTTTGATTAACAGAGTCTAAAATATGTAATAGAGAGCCTCTGACTAACATTTTGGAGGAGGGCTTGCAAACTGTGACCGTGGTCACTTGGCCGTGGCTCTCTATGACATTTCAAAAATTTCAGTGAGTGTGTGTAAGTTTCAGGCTCTTGCCAGGTTCTGCCTAGACACTGCGTGGTGGAGCAGCACAATTCCTGATGCTGCCCCAACCTGTTATGGTAAGGAATGAAAGTAACGACGATACCCGCTGGAGGCCAGGAAAGATGAAAGGAGCCATCTCTCTTCTTCCCATGTGGGCCAGAGTACTAGTCAGACTTAAATTTCCTACCAGCATGCTGAGGTTGACACTCCCCAGCAAGGTACCTAAAATCAACCATGTTTCCCTTTTAATCAATAACTTACATGGCTTACATTTTAAGATCCACTGGGAAATTTGATATAAAAAGTTTATATTCTGTTTCTGTCCAAATCTTTTTTTCTTTTTCTTTGTTTTAGAGACAGGGTGGTACTCTGTCACCCAGGCTGGGGTACAGTGGCATGATCATAGCTCACTGCAGCTTCAAACTCCCAGGCTCATGTGATCCTGCTGCCTTAGCTTCCCAAGTAGCTGGGACTACAGGCATGCACCACCACACTCGGCTAATTTAAAAAATTGTTTTGTAAGATGGGGTCTGGCTATGTTGCCCAGGCTGGCCTTGAACTCCTGGTCTCAAGCAGTCCTCCCACCTTGGCATCCCAAAGTGCTAAGATTATAGGCATGAGCCACCACACTCGGCCCCTGTCAAAATCTTAACTTTAAATTTCATGGTCAATGGGTCAGAGTGTTAGAGGTCAGGAATCACTGAGCCTATTAGACAGTCTCTGTGCCACTGGGGATTTAAAATCCACTCACTTCAAATAAATGGTTTGGGAGCCAACATTGCATTCAGCGTTCAGTAGTACTATTATTACTATTTTTTCTGTATATTTAGGTCTGCAATCCCCACCCTTTTGTTTTACCACTTAATTGGATACAGCTAATTTGTTTAGAGTCAAACTTTCTTCATTCTTTTCACATTCTTCTTTTTTGGCCAAACCCCAACTGATAAAGTGTGAAGTGCTATCTGATTAGATTCCACACGTCTTTTCAGACTTTGCCTCTATGATTCTAAAACTCAAGTCCAGTGAAAAAAGCCTGCCAAGAAGCTCAATTCTATGCTTCAGTGCTGTGCACTACTGCAGTTTCCAGATGCTGCCATCGCTTACTGCATCACATGCCTTTTGTTTTCAAATCATATTTTAGAAGCTTTATTATACATGCGCACATTTTTGAAATTAATTGATTAAATCACATCATTTGAAAAATAGGCGGGGTTATAAATATTATATATGTGTATATATGTGTATGTATATTCATATATATGAATAAAAAAGAAATAAAGGGATTTAAAATAAGAGAAGTTAAGTTTTTGGCCCGGGGTTACCAACTGGCAGACAGGAAGCCCGATGTAGAGAATGCATGTGCTTTTTGACTTATACATTAGTTTTTCATTTTGATTTTTGGAGGCTATTAGATAGAGCATGCACTCTGTTTGCCACAATCCTGTCTTGACTGTCTTTTGTCTGCAATGATTCACAGATTTGTATTCTTGCATAACTCCTATAGACATTTGAGTTTACCATCACTGCTTTAGACTTTTTAATGCAATAATTAACCATTTTTAGTTATTGAAAATACTGAGGCCAGAATTTCAGAATTTAGTGTATTTTATTTCACTCTTATTTCTACTCTGTTGTGGTCCATTTATCTCCAGGTGAAAATAGGAACCAACTATTATTATTTTTTTAACTATTTTCCAACCTTTGCATTTTGAGATGATTTCTCAAGCTTATTTTTTATGTTATAAACTTATTATTATATTAATATTAACTATAATATTAATTCTGATCTTTACTTAGTATGATAAAGATCCATTTTTCTTTTTTTTTTTTTTTTTTAAAGTGGTGAAAACAGATTTTATTCGGTAACCTTTGACAATAGGGAAAAGAACTAAACTCCATTCAGACTTGTGCAGAGGTGACTGGGCCTTTTGAAACAATGGGGAAGTAGGTAGGGGAAACAGCAGGGAAGTGAAAAATTATGAATACTGAGAAGGGTGGGGAGAGTTGGTCCATGTGAAACCCATCTGGGTGCAATTGCTAACTGCCGGGTATCTAAGTTAGGCTCCTATACTACCAGAGACTGGGAGACAAGAGGCCTA
>CM052436.1:10683005-10720106 GCA_028533085.1 Varecia variegata
TATGGGGGTACAAAAGTTCTGCATAGATATATTGCCCATGTCCCTCCCAATCCCCCGAGTCCGAGCCTCAAGCGTGTCCATTCCCCAGACAGTGCACATCGCACTCCTCCTGTAGGTATACACCCATCCCCGCCCCCACCCCCGTCCCCCCCAAGTCAGAACTTCAAGCGTGCCCATTCCCCAGACAGTGCACATTGCAATGTAAGATTTTTAATTATGCCTGACCTCGGTATTTGATATTTCTTTATCAAAAGTAAAAAAAAATTTTTTTCTTTTCTTTCTTTTTTCTTACAAACTGACTTAGAGTTCACAAATTTTGGCTTTCTGGTTGAATAGATGTGATGGGGTTCATTTGTTAATATCTCCTTGAAACTCAAGCGTTTATGTGGAAAGGTGTTTTAGAAGTTTTATATTTCTTTGAAAGGAAATAAAAGGATGATTGCAGCATTTCTTAGAATAGTATTTTGAAAGTGAATAAATGAATTGAAGAGTATGTGTAAAATATAGAAAAAGTATAACCTATTATCTTGTTGTCAACTGCTTTTTTCTATTATGAGACAACATCCAGAAGAGTGTTTCTGACATATGGAAAAATGAAGTAAATCTTTGCCCCTTTATTAAAAGATTACAACATACCATGTCATGCAATTTTGCCTAAGTCCCTGTGGAACTTTTCACTAAGAGTAGTGAAAATTTTACCGTGTAAGACAGGTTTCTGAGATTCATGGGCTACGATAGAGCTGAGGGACTATTGATTAGATTAACTTTTCTGATATTTCTAATTCTCATTTAAGAGGTTTACTTAACTTCTTTGATTTTTAAACCTATTTTTCCCCCTTAAGCTGAAAATCTTAGTTTTTAATTTACATTATGTTATGATTACCTATTATAGTTTCAAAACAACAAAACAAATATCATTAAGAACAATAAGATTAATGAAGTTAGCAACACAATTTAAATTTTTTTATACTTTTCATCTTAGGATATTATACCTCTAGGGACACAGAACTAAAATTCTATGTTTCAGAGTCACTTGAAAGAATTCTCTGAGCTGTTGTGCCACCGATGGGACATTTAGCTTGATTTATTTCTTTCTCATTGTTTTCTGTTTCAGATGGCCTTTTTCTTTGGATTTAGTTTTTAAAATTTATTAAATAGTTACATGATTGTAAAGTCAAAACAATAAAGCAGGGTATATCCCCTCCATCCTGCTCTCTTGGTAACTATTTTATGAATTTTTGATTTACCTTTTACTGTTTCTTTTAAAAATTATAAGCAAATATGGATAAATATTTGTGTATCTCTCTTTCTTACTCAAAATGTACCATAATGCCAGTACTCTGCACTGTGCCTTTTGTGATTAGTAAATTCTGTATATAATTCCCCATAGGTACATACAGAGCTTCTTCCTTTCAGGTTAGAGTTGCCTACTCCCACACTGTCTGCACGTAGCATCGTTTATTCAACCAGTCTACTATTGATGGATACGTGGCTTGTTTCCAGATTTTTTACCTTTATGATTAATGATGCAATGAATAGCTTTGTGCATGTTATTTTTAATTTTTGTCATTGTATCTTTGGGATAGATACTTAGAAAGGAATCTCTGAGTCAAAAAGCAAATGAGTATGTTATTTTGCTAGACAGTGCCAAATTGTACCTCAGGTGGAAGAAGCCTCAATGTACAGTTTTTATACTGTCTTAAAACTTATCATTATAGTATGAGCATTTGGCAACGCCATCAAATATTCTTCATAAATATAATTTGTAGTAGCTGCATAGTACTTACAAGAACCATTATAAAAAGTTTCTGCCAGACATTAGTTATAGAAAAATGTCTACAAATGAATTTTTTCTGGAGGCAGCATAAAATTGTGAGAATTACCCTGGAAGGGGTATTGTATTAAAATGATGGACCGAGCACACGAGCTTGCCTCTCTAGCCCTCTCTACATCCCTAGAAGTGATAGAAAATATAATTTCCCTAAAAATCATGAATCCTAACAGTTCTGGAAAAATAAAAAGGTTGCCATCAGAAGAGAATAGAAATACGAAATTCCTTAAGGGCAGAAAACACACAGGATTGGGTACACCCAGGACTGCCGAGGCAGGTGGGGGCAATTTTGATAGTCCGGGGCAATGGTGCAGACAGTTATTTAGGGGCAGCTGGGTGAGTTGGCCTGGGTCCCTTTTTCGTGTGCCACATGGTGTGCAGAAGAATAATTTTTCTCAAGCTTGAATCAGAGAGTGTAGGGAGCAAAGAGCTATGTCCCTTGTTGGCTGGTGGCAGTGGTGATGGAGCAATGTGAATGGATTCAAGACAAATCTTGGAGCTGATTGGATTAGTGACAGATTGGATGTGTGTGTGTGTGTGTGTGTGTGTGTGTGTGTATTTGTGTGTACGCTATATTTGTTTTCTCATAAACTTAGTAGTTTAAAACAGCACCCATTTATTATCTCAGTTTCTGTGGGGTCAAGATTCTGGGCACAGCTTTATCCTCTGCTTCATGATTTTCTTTGAAAGCTACAACCAGTGTGTCTGCTGGGGTTGCAGCCTCATCTCAGCTTGAGTGGGGAAAGATTCACTTACAAGTCCACATGGTTGTTGGAGGGATTCAATTTCTTGTGGACTGTTGGGCTCAGGGACTCAGTGTTTTTTTATTGGCTGGACGCTGGCTCCAGTTCCTTGCCACACAGGTCTCTGCAGCATGGTCACTTGCTTTATCAAAACCAGCAAGGGGGAGAGTCTCTCAGCAAGACAGATGCTACCCTTATGGGATGGATCACAGAAGTGACATCTTGCCACCTGCACCATATTCTATTCATCAAAGCGAGTCACAGGTTCCACACACATTCACAGGAGGGTATTCCCCAAGGGTGTGGAACTAAGATGCAGGGATCACTGGGCACCTTCGAGTCTGTCCACAAAGGAGGTAAGGTGCAGGGAAGGAATCCTTTTTTTGCCCCCAATCAGTTGGCTGGATTCAAATCTGTAATGGATAAGAATTCAAGACAACTAGATTTTAGGCTCAAGTCAACACTGACAATGCAATATTGGATACATCATTTTCTTTTCTCAATCCCACTTTCTTCATGTATCAAATGAAGAGGGAGTTGGACTGGTGTTTACTCCTGCTCTAACATTCAAGATTGCTTATATTATTAAAAAAAAACAAATAATAGAAACTACCCCTGATGTGTGTACTCTTTCAGCTATATTTTCTCAAAGCTTTCTTCCCTTCCTTGATAAGCATCTGTAGAGGATTGCTTACATTTATTACTTCTTTCTTGCAGTACAGATTCTCCCTTCTTTATTTTTTTTCTTCAAAGAAACTGTTCTTTCCAGATTCAGTGAAGTAATCCCAATCCCACCCTCCCCAACTCTACTGTGGGATTAAGTACTGTTGCCTATTCTGCCTGAAAGTTTCCACCTTTCACAGCTTCTGTGAGCTCCGCTGTCTTGACTCTCCTGACTCTGTGACTCTGAGTCCTCCAACTTCTCCTGTCTCTAATCCATCTAAAAAGAGGCATCTCCAATGTTCTGTGCTCAGCCTTTTGCTTTATCGGGTGGGTCTAGCTACCAACATTGCTTGAGGTATTACCTCAAGGAAGTTGAAGCCCTGATTATTGTATTTGGTGTTTTTCCTTCTGGGCCATTTTTATTTCCAAATATTTACTTATAATCTTCTTGGCCCAAGTGACCCCTCCACTTAAAATTTTTCTCCTAACGTCTCTATTGCCAGAAGGTACTGGAAGAACCTTTTACTCAGGTACCAGGAATGATTCTCTGAGTTTCATTTTTTTTTCTTCATGGCTGCCTTCCTATTCATTGCTAAATATGTCCTTACATTCTTCTTCCAAACTTCACCCAATCTGTCTTTTTATTCCAATTTCTATTGCCACCAACTCAACTCAGATTCTCAATTATTCTTTGAATTGTTGATTTTAATAGAATACCGATAGATGGCCCTTTCTCCATCGCTTTCCCCTACAGTTTGTCATTCACACTAGGCTAGTTCTAATCACATCATTTCCTCAATTAAATCGTCCAGTAATTGCTCTTTATCTATGTCCTACACCTATTCTGCATGCCAGTCCATCCCTTCTTTAACTCTGGCACTCACTTGCCAGAAATTTCTCCTTAACTTTCTGACATATGCTCAGTCCTCAATCTAAATACGCCACTGGCCAACCTCCAAACAAACCCCGATAGTCCTGCTCTGCCTTTGTCTTTGCTGTTCCTTCTTCACAAATACCGTTTTTCCCACCACCTGTTGAAATTAATCATTCTTGCAACACCCTAACAACTAGCTCTCTCATTCATTCACTCACTCAAGAGATTAAGAGATATTTGTTGAGTTGCAACTATGTAGCAGTCAGGCACAACACAAGATGCTGGAGATATGATGGTGAACAAGACACACAGGGTGCCTACCTACAGGGCATTCCAGTGAGGAAGACGGACAGGGAAGAAGGAGACCTTCACTGTATTGTGCAAAGGGAGGTAGAGTAGTATATAGTGAATTTGGAAAGTTAGACAGGAACAAGACCACGGTCAGAAGTTTGAATTTTTGTTCTCCTAGAAACAATAGGAAGTCACTGAAGGCTTCTTAACTAGGGTAGAACACACTTTATTTTGAAAAGTTTGCCATAGCTGATATTTAGGAATAACCCTGTAGAGGGGAGTAAAAGTGGAGAAAGGGACACCAGTGAGGAGGCTATGGCAGGAGTCCAGGGTAGGGATGATGACGGTTTGACTAGGTGACAGTCGTGGGAGTGGAGAAATGTGATGGATTTGAGATATATTTTGGGGGCAGAGCTGACTGGACCTGGTGACAGATTGGATGAAGGAATTATGATGAAGAAAGGAATTAAGTTTTTATTCTGAGCAATTAGATGGCAGTGTTATTTGCTGTGATGGGAAAGGCTGAAGAAGAAATAGGTGTCTAGGGAAAAACTGGGAGCTTAAGTTTTGACATGTTAAAAATTGTACATGAATATGCATAGCAGCATTATTTATAACCAAAATTTGGAAACAGCCTAAATGTCTGTCAATTGATGACTAGATAAACAAATGTGGCATATTCATATCATGGAATGGTATCTGGAAATAAAAAACAGAATGAAATACTGATACCTGCTACAGCATGGATGAATATCGCGAATATTGGGTTAAGAGAAAAAAGCCAGACGTAAGAGGCCACATGCAATATGATTTCATTTATATGAAATGTCCAGAATAGGAAAACCCATAGAGAAAGAACTTAGTTTAGTGGTTGCAAATTGGGAGTGACTTTTAGTGATTATGAGGTTTCTTTTTGGGGTGATGAAAATGTTCTCAAATTGGATAATGGTGATGATTGCACACAATTCCACACATATACTAAAACACACTGAATTGTGCACTTTGGGGTGATTTTTTATATGTGAATTATTAATATATCTCAATAAAAATATTATTTAAAAAATGGTATAGCATGCTGTTTTGGTCTTGGTTTTCCAGAAAGCAGTTTCAGGTGAAGGACTCATGTATAACTTCTTTCTTAGGGATCAGGAGTGAGGGGCCGGGGAGGGACACAGGGAGGTGGAGAGCTCACATGAGGATGCCTCGTTGAGTTGACCACTGCCAAGTACAACTATGTGCTGGACTCCATGGGACCACTCCCCAAGAACATGTCTAATCCTCTCAGGACAGTTTCAGAAAAGTCCGTCCATGGAGAAAAGGAGAGAATAATCCACACATCCATTTTTCTTTGGCCAAAGGTCTGCCCCACAGGGCATGAACTTCCCCACACTTCTGGATTTTACGAGCATGGGCACCAAACAGGCTCCTCAGTGTCTTTTCTAGATATTAAAGGTGCAGTCCTTGGGTAGGAGGTGAAGGATGTGTGGTGAGGGACTGAGATAAGGCACCATCATTTTGTACCTGTTGAGGTGGGCTAGAACCTACACCAAGATGATTCCTACAGGGGCAGCTGCGTAAGAGGCAGGAGATGCTGAGAGGTTGTGAAATGACATATAATCCATGCCTGATAAAAGATGCCTATTAAGTATCCAAGTGAACATGTCAAGTAGACTCCTTCTTCTTTATTTTTTCCTTATAAATACTATTGTGTTGGTTCATTTTCTCTTTTCTCTAAAGAGAATATACACATTCAGATAAGTCAAATAAAATTTGACATTAGAACTAATCTGTTTTTCCCCCAAATCAAATGGCATCAAGGGGTTTTCTTTGTAAAACTTTTATAGCAACCTTTTCCTCAATTAGATTATATAGTGACTAGGAGGATATGGAGGAAAGAATAGAAAGAAAAAATTAAATTATCTACTAATACAAAAACTAAGTGCAAATAGTGAATGAATTGCACGAAGAACCTGTAGAAACATATATTTAAAATTGTTCAGTATCAGAATTATCAGAACTATTTCAAATTATATTGTATAAAGTCCTAAAAACTTTTTATTTCTGTTTTCATCCTATTATCTAATATTTTGAAATATGTGTTAAAATCTGTTAAAGTTATTTTGGTCCATGTAAAGAATATAAACTCTCTGTGGAAGTCATTGATGTTCTGTGACTTTTTGGGTTTTCTCCCTCCAGGTGCGTGGTGGGATTGCTCTTCACGACCCGTGAAATTAGATGCGCAGTGAAACTTGCCTTAGGAAATGAGAAGAGCGCAGAAGTGGTCCATGACATTTAGTGAGAGTCTTTGAGAGTGAACATGTGATTTGTCACATTCTCTTCCCCTGTCTGTGATATTTCAGATAATCAATGCCCTGTCAGTTTAAGTCTTTGAATGAGAATGATTGCATTCAAGACACCCCCAGTCCAAGAGGGATGTGGTGTGTAAACATGAAATAAATCTCTGATTTTGCAAAACACAAAGAGATTTGGGGTTGTCTGTCATAGCAGCAAAAGCTAGTCTTTCCTGACTGATATGTTTTTAAAGAAAATAATGCAGTGAACTGTACATCTGAGGCACTTTTTAAGCTGAAGAAGCCCTTTAAAGTATTAACGACCTATCAAAGGCAGTATAGTAAAATAGTTATAAACATGGATTTGGGGGTAGATGGTGTGGGTTTGAAGCTTGATTCTGCTGACTATTAACCATGTGATCTTGGAAAATTACTTAAACTCTCTGGGCTCAGTTTCCTTATAAAAAATCATAATACATCATAAGATCATTATAAAAATTAAATGAATTAACATTTGTCAAGTGCTTGGAATAGTACATAGCAGTCTTCTTACTATATATATGTAAAAATATATAATTAAATAGTATGTGTAAATTGTTTAGAACAGAGTCCTCCATGGATATTTTAAAAATAAACACAATTATTGAATAGCCATCAAATACTTGGGTGATAATTTTCTCCAGGAAAGTCTAATAGGAGATAGGAAAATTAAAAAAAAAAGCAAGGAGAAAATATAATTTTTTCTTCTGATCTTGGGTGACAAAACCCACAGGCCACTTGGGTGGGTTTTACCTCTGGGAATATGCCTGGACACAATGCTGTGACTTTCCCTTTCTAATCAGGTGTGTCCTAAGACAAGAAGCAGAGAGCCCGGGGAAATGGAAAAATGACAAACTAAGGCTTTTTCTTTAATTATCTCTATCATCCAGAGTAAAAGGAAGTAGGTCACCTGTGACTGAAGCTGAACACTCCTGCCAATCAGAGATAAGCAGCTCATGGCAATTGCACACAGCCAAGCAAAGACAATTTTCTTGAAATCTCATGAACTAATGGTCCTAGCATTTATCAGGATGATTTATTCATGAGAATCATCTGAGATACTCATTAAAAATATAGATTCCCAGAATCTCATGGTGGTGGTGGGAGAGGAGAGCTCCCGGAATTCTGACTTTCAAACAAGTTTTTCAGGAGATTCCTCTCCGGGCTTACATTTGAGGACCCCAAATCCAACTCTGTATGTAGTTCAGACTGAGTAACTGAGATACCACTGCCACCTGGTGGCAGCATATCCAAATTACAGGTTCCAATGTTGCTGAGTGGTAGAATCAGCAGAGTTCAATTTCTCAAGTAGCCAATCTATAGTCACATTTAATTCTTAGTCACCTCTGCCCTCTCCTACTCATAAACATATTTTTGAGTTTTACAGATTATGTGATGTGGCATTTACATCATTTTCACCCTTGAGGACACAGTATTTTACCATTTTAATTCATTCAAACTGAATTTGAAAATAGACCTTATTTTTTAATTCTCTCTAAATATAAACTCTCATGACATGTTAATTAATTTGTAGAATAAAAGAAACCATATACACTTATAAAATGTTCTGGAGGCAGCTCTTCTGCCAGAGAATCTGAGAGAGGCAGAATCTTAAAGAGAGAGATGTTCTGACGAGAATAATTAGTTTTGCCTATATTGTCCATTAAGGGGAGAATAAACAAAAGAAATTATATTCAGGAAGTTTTTTTCTTTCTACTTCCAAGTAATACCAAATATTATTCACATATAAAAAAGTTTACCTGTTAAACATTTGAATTGGCATAGACTTAGCTTTGCTGAGCTCAAATTCTTGCTGGTTTACCTTCATTATGAGAAATAGTCACATAGGGCAGAGTGGAAGCAGAAGGAAGTGCTGAATCCTTAAATATAACTGGTATTTCATGATGGATCATGGCATTCAGGTGTGTTTTACTAGGTCAGTAAGAACCAAACGCGGTATAACATGACTTTGAAATTGGGCGTCATTCCACTTAGCGCCAGTGTGGCAAACCCATAGCAAGACAATTTGGCAATGTTTAAGATGATTTACAATGAAAGATTGTATGTTCTCCATGAAAAGTAAAATATATGTTAACAAAGAGGATGCTCATAAATAAAATACATGAAAATTACTAGTAGGCTATCCCCAACCAACTTATTGTTTGATGCCCTTGCAGCCTGTGTAAAAAGATGGGTTTGGATGGATTTATGTAGTAATGCTTTTTAAAACTAAAAGGAATTATTGAGGTGAAATATATACAACATAAAATGAGCCATTTTAAAGTGAGCAATTCAGTGGTGTTTAGTACATTCAAAATGTTTTATAACCAACACTTCTATCGAGTTCCAAATGATTTTCTTCACCCCTAAAGGAAACTCTGTACCCATTAATTAGTTGGTATACCATTATTTATAAATGGCATATGGAGTGACTTTCAAGAGGCCATAGAATTGCAGTTTAATGTTTTAAATTGATGTCCAAAAGACCTCAATATATGGCTTTGTCTTGACATGAAATGTTCACATACTTGCCCAAGCTTTTTTTGTCTAGCTAGGTCAGTTGGGAGGAATTTATAATCAGAGGATTTAAAGAGTTTCAAATGATGCAATCAGAACAGTAGTTAAACGATGGGACACTGATGAAAAGAACTCAACTGCTTGTCATGTATGGTCGCTAGCTTTGAAGATAGGACCCAGAAAAGCCAACAAAAATGTGGGCAATGAGTCTGTGGGTTCCTTTATAAGCGTTTTATTAGAAAATAATGAGATTACTTATGCAAATCTGTGAGAAGATGTTTAGACAGGCGTGTTTTGCCCACCAGGTGGGGTATAAAAAGCCCTGCGCAGGAGGAGACCTTCATTCACACTCAGGTGCCTTGTTCTTCACAATCTATCCAAATCCTTCTCAACTCCTGCCACCATGACTCGTTACTTCTGCTGTGGAAGCTACTTCCCAGGCTATCCTTCCTATGGAACCAACTTCCACAGGACCTTCAGAGCCACCCCCCTGAACACTGTCGTGCCTCTGGGCTCTCCGCTGAACTATGGTTTTGGATGCAATGGCTATAGTTCCCTGGGCTACAGCTTTGGTGGTAGCAACTTCAACGACCTGAGCGGTTGCTATGGTGGCAGCTTTTACAGGCCGTGGGGCTCTGGTTCTGGCTTTGGCTACAGCACCTACTGATGGATCAATGGCTCCAGTGACTACAGGACTCCCAATCAGTTCTCTGTGCACAGAACAACCTGAAGAGCAATGGCTGTCTTCCTGCCTCCCAATGTGCTTGGGCGATATGTCTTCCATCTTCTCGCTGACGTCTTGCTGTGGTCCTTGTCTTCCGTGATGCTGGGCAAGTCACCCTGGACCGAAATGCTGAACTGATGATAGCCATCTACAGTCAAAGGAAGCAAGATACATGCTTTTTTCATCCCTGAATTTTAGCAGTGAAGCCAGTTGTTTGTCTCCCAATGTTGCTCTGCGCATGTATTATTAACTTCTACATCATCATCAATGTATTACGAATTGATTGGGCATGGGGAGGAAGGGGTTTTACTGGTAGTCTCCTAATAAATTTATTTCATTCAGCACAAATACTTTTGTTCTGGTTATTTATTTTACTGTGCTTTTATGCTGTTGAATTCATCAACCAGTTTCAACCTGTAATGGTTGACTTTAACCAAATTTTATTCCGATTTCAGCCTGTACAACCAGGATGGGGTAATGCCCAAACATTTGTGTTTTTATATTGATATTTAAGTTTAAAAAACTTTCTAGAAATGTCCCAAACTTAACCTGAATATACTGCAATTGTTAGTGTTTCTCTATGGCTGATTATAAACAGGAATATTTTTTAGCTGTGAAATGCTAAAAAAAAATCCTTCCTCCTTTCATTAGTGGCATAATTTAATTTTGGTTCATTTCTTCTTTCCTAGTGCTATAGAACTCTGCTCTAGTGAGATTTGAACCCCACAGATTATTGGAAGAATTGCAACTAGACTTACCTATGAAACTCTATCTTTAGGAATTCCTGAGATTTGGTCAATAAAGGGAAGCCATCTGCTAAAATCACATAGTATTTTTTCTCTTTTTTGATGGATGGGTTTTATTTTCCCCACCTTCTTCACCTCTGATTGCACATATAAGTAGTACTAAAAATGAAGCATTTATTCTTTGAAATGATAGTTGCCATCAAAAGCACTTGAAATGATATGTGGTCTGCACTTAGAAAACGGTCTTTGTCTTGCTTACTGAGAAATCTTTGCTTTATTGAAGCAAAGTGCTTTATGTTTGAATTAAAGCTCATTTATTCACATATCAAGTATTTATTGTATCTTTGCTACAGAGAAGGTGCTCAATTAATTGTTCATTGACTTGACTCGTTAAATCTCTGCTTTATGGGTGAAAAATATTGCATTGTCTGGTGTAAAGTTCATTCTTCATTCATCAAGTATTACTGGAATTTGGCTACTGTGTTAAGAATTTTTTGGCTGTAAACACACCTAAGCAGAGACTCTGGCCTGAAAAGCTAACTGTCTTCAAGAGGGGATTTATTCATTTTACAGAGACTTACCACATAACTACAAGACCAAACGTTGTCCTAAGATTTGGGGACACAAACCTTAGAGATAAATAAAACACAGTCTTATTCCTCAAGAGTTAAGTAAACTTTATTTAATATTTAAAAGATATTTAATAGTCTCCTACTGTATGCTAATTAATGTGCTATAAATGCTTATCCAAAGAGAGAGAGATATTCCTCACTCATTTCCTTCCGCGGACTCAAAATAGGAGCAAGCCCGTGATAAGACAACCCCCCCCCAACACACACACACAGTGTTTTAGGCTTGCATAGAAGGCAAGTTTGGATATACAAACATGACCATGAGAGGGAGAAAGAGTTACATATCAAGACAGATATGATTATGCAAAAGGGGAAAAGAATAGAGCTGTCTGAAGATGAAATGTGTTATCACTGGCAGCTCCAATACTTAGGTAGGATGACCTACTGGTGTGCAGATTCCAGGGGCGTCAAGTACTGAATGGGGGGATTTGAGATCTCGCCTAACCTTAAGAGTCTAGACTCTATCATCATGGCTGACATTTATCTTCTGTTTAAGGTCACAATTGTTTTGTATTTTGTTAATTAGACAATTTTTTAAATTTTTAAAATTTCAAACTTACAGAAAAGTTGCTGTAATATTACAAAGAGGTCCTGCATTCCCAGATTTATTAAATGTTTATATTTTATCCCATTTACCTTAGTATATATGCTACATGATGTATGTATACAGTGTGTGCACATTTATATTTATGTATGGATGTGTGTGTGTGTATATCCACCTAAGAATAAATTGCAGGTATCATGCCCTCTACCTTAAGAACAAAGGCAATAGAATTACCACAATTAGAAATTTAATATTGATATAATACTATTATCTAACCCACAATGTGTACTCAGATTTAGTCAATTCTCTCATTAATGTCCATTATAGTTATTCTTTTCCCCTAGTTCAGGATCTAATCCAGTATTATATGTCTCTTTAATTTCCTTTAATCTGGACCAATTCCTCAGCCTTTCTCTACCTTTTTTGACCTCAAGAAATTTGAAGAATGCACACTGATTATTGTGTCAAATGCCCTTTGATTTGGGTTTGTCTGGGTTTCCTCATGAGGAATGTGGAGGTATGTTCCTTTTATACCCAGTTTTTTGAGAGTTTTTATAATGAAGGGATGTTGAATTTTATCAAGTGATTTTTCGCCATCAATTGAAATGATCATATGGTTTTTATCCTTCATTCTATTGATATGATGTATCACACTGATTGATTTGCATATGTTATACCATCCTTGCATCCCTGGGATGAATCCCACTTGATTATGATGAATAATCTTTTTAATCTGTTGTTGAATTTGGTTTATATATTTTGTTGAGGATAGTTGCTTCTCCTCAGATATATTGGCCTAGAGTTTTCTGCTTTTGTTGTGTCTTTCCCTGGTTTTGGTATTGGTGATACAGGCCTCATAGAATGAATTTGGGAGTATTCCCTCCTCCTGGATTTTATGGAATAGTTTAAGTAGGATTGGTATCAGTTCTTCTTTGAATGTTTGGTAGAATTCAGCAGTGAAGTCATTGAGTCCTGGATTTTTCTCTGATGGGAGACTTTTTATTGCTGTATCTGTCTTGTTACTTCTTACTGATTTATTGAGGTTTTGGGTTTCTTCCTGGTTCAATCTTGGTAGGTTGTGTGTGTCTAGGAATTTATCCATTTCTTCTAGGTTTTCTAATTTATTGGAAATTATACAAACACATGGAAGTTGCTCATAGTAGTCTCTAATGATCCTTTGAATTTCTGCAGTGTTGACTGTAATGCCTCCTTTTTCATCTCTGATTTTATGTATTTGTGTTTTCTCTATTTTTTTTTTTTTTACTAATCATTAAGAAACACAGATTTTAATTAAATGTAATTTCCATACTTAACTAATTGAAATTCTTATGGTCCAATCTGAAACCTAGTTAAGTATTTCTCGGTTTTGGAAATAGTACTTTTTTTTTTTTAAGTTGGAATTTTTTTTTAAATTTATTATAGGTTATTATGGGGGTTGTTTTTTTTTCTTGATCTGGCTAAAGGTTTGTCTATTTCTTTATCTTTTCAAAAAACCAACTTTTCATTTTGTTGATCTTTTATATATTTTTGTTTCAATTTTATTTATTTCTGCTCTGATCTTTATTGTTTCTTTTTTTCTACTAATTTTAGGTTTGGTTTGCTTTTATTTTTGTAATTCTTTAAGAAGCATTGTTAGGCTGTTTATCTGAAGATTTTCTACTTTTTTGATGTAGCCACATATTGCTGTAAACTTTTCTCTTAGTACTGCTTTTGCTGTATTCCCTAGATTTTGATACGTTGTGCTTTCATTTTCATTTGTTTTGAGAAATTTCTTAATTTCCCTCTTGATATTTTCATTGGCCCACTGGTCATTCAGGAGCATATTGTTTAACTTCTATGTGTTTGTATAATTTCCAATGCTCTTTGTTTTATTGATTTCTAGTTTAATTCCATTGTGGTTAGAGAAAATACTTGACATGATTTCAATTTTTTTTATTTGTTAAGACTTGTTTTGTGGCCTAACTTATGGCCTATTTTTGAGAAGGATCCATAAGCTGAGGAGAAGAATATGTATTCTGCACCTTTGGGATGAAACATTCCATTAATATCTATTAGGTCCATTTGGTATGTAGTGCAGGTTAAGTCCAGTGTTTCTTTGTTTATTTTCTGTCTGTGTGATCTGTCCAATGCTGAAAGTGTGATGTTGAGATCTCCAAGGATTATTATATTGGGGTCTATCTCTTTGATTAGCTCTGATAATATTTGCTTTATATATCTTGGTGCTCTAGTACTGGGTGCATATATATTTAGAATTGTTATACCCTCTTGCTGAATTGACCCCTTTATCATTATATAATGATCTTCTTTGTCTCTTTTTACAGTTTTTTTCTTGAAATCTATTGTATCTGATAGCAGAATAGCTACTCCTGCTCTCTTTTGGTTTCTATTTGGATGGAATATCTTTTTCCATCCCTTTATTTGCAGTCTATGTGTGTCTTTATAGATGATGTAGGTTTATCATCTATACCCAACTACAAGACAACATGTAGTTGGGTCTTGTTTGTTTATCCATTCAGTCACTCTATGTCTTTTGATTGGAGAGTTTGGTCTATTTACATTCAATGTTATTATTGATAGGTAAGGACTTACGACTGCCATGTTATTTGATTTCTGGTTGTTATGTGGTCCTCTCTTCCTTCCTTCCTTCCTTCCTTCCTTCCTTCCTTCCTTCCTTCCTTCCTTCCTTCCTGTCTTCCTTTGTGAAAAAATGATTTTCTTTGGTAGTGTGGTTCAATTTCTTTCTTTTTATATTTTGTGTGTATATTGTAGGTCTTTTGATTTGAGGTTCCCATGAGTTTTGCAAAAAACCAATTGTTTTAAACAGATGACAACTTAACTCTGCTTATAAACAAACAAATGAACAAACAAAGAAAAATCTAAAAGAAACTCTACACTTTAACTCCCCCCTTCCTCGTCCCACTTTTAGACTCTTTTTTATTTCAATTTATATCTTCTTATACTATCTCTCAAAAAGCTGTTGTAGTATGATTATTTTTTCTAGGTTTGTCCTTTAGTTTTCCTACTAAAGATATAAGTGGTTTACACATCATAATTACACCATAATAGAGTATTCTGTATTTGTGTATTTACTGCCACCAATGAGTTTTATACCTTCAGATGATTTCTTATTATTCATTAACATCCTTTTCTGTCAGATTGAAGAACTCCTTCTAGCATTTCTTGTAGGACAGGCTTGGTGTTGATGAAATCCCACAGCTTTTGTCTGGGAAAGTCTTTATTTCTCCTTCATGTTTGGAGGACATTTTTGTAGGATATAATATTCTAAGGTTAAGGTTTTTTTTTTCCTTCAGCACTTTGACTATGTTGTACCAGTCTCTCCTGGCCAGAAAAGTTTCCACTGAGAAGTCTGCTACCAGATATATTGGAGCTCCTTTATATGTTCTTTCTTTCATTTTTCTTGCTTCTCTAGGACATTTTCTTTTCTGTGACCACTTGGAGCTTTATCATTAAAAGCTTTGAGGTATTCTTCCTTGGGTTAAATCTACATGTGTGTTCTATGACCTTGTTGTAACTGAATATTGATATTTTTCTCTAGGTTTGGAAAATTCTCTGTTATTATTTCTTTTAATAAACTTTCTACCCTAATGTCTCTCTTGACCTCTTCTTTAAGGCTAATAACCCTTAAATTTGCCCTTTTGAGGCTATTTTATAGATCTTCTAGGTGTGCCTCATTCTTTTTTACTCTTTGTTTTCTTCTGACTGTGTATTTTCAAAGAGCCTATCTTCGAGCTCACTAATTCTTTCTTTTGCTTGATCAGTTCTGCTATTGAGAGCCTCTGATATATTTTTCTTAAGTTTGTCAATTGAATTTTTCAGCTCCAGAATTTCTACTTGATTTTTTTTTTATTATTTCAATCTATTTGTTAAATTTCTCTGACAGGCTTCTGAATTTCTTCTTGCATTTTCTTGAAGTTAATTGAACTTCTTCAGAACAGCCATTTTGAATTTTTTGTCTGAAAGGTCACATATCTCCATCACTCCAGGATTGGTCACTGGTGCCTTATTTAGTTCGTTTGTTGAAGTCATGTTTTCCTGGATGTTCTCAATGCCTGTGGATGTTCACTGATGTCTGGGCATTAAAGAGTTAGGTATTTTTTCCTAATCTTCACAGTCTGGGCTGTTTGAACCCATCCTTCTTGAGAAAGCTTTCCACATATTTAAAAGGAATTGAGTGTTGTGATCTAAGGCTCTGGTCACTACTGTTGTATCAGCACTGGTGCTGCCCCAAGCTTAGGAATGCCATGACTCTTGCAGACTCCTGGTGGTACTGCCTTGGTGGACTTGGATAAGATATGGGAGAATTACTTGGATTACCAGGCAAAATCTTTCACTCTTTTTTTTCACTGTGCTGGGCTGCTAGAATTTGGGGAGGAGTGATGTGGGCACGCCCTCATGGCCACCACAGCTGGAACTGTACCAGATCACAATTGAAGCCAGCCCAGTCTCACCCAAAGCTTGCGGTGGCTGTTGCCTGGCTACCTCTGATGTTTATTCAAAGCCTAAGGACTCTTTAGTCAGCAAGCAGTGAATCCAGACAGGACCAGGTCTTTCTCTTCAGGGCAGTGGGTTTCCTTTTGGCCCAGGATTGGTCTAAAAATGCTGTCCAGGAACCAAGTCCTGAATCAGGGGCTTCAGGAGTCTGCTTGGTACTTTGTTTTACTGTGGCTGAGATGGTCTTATGCTGCAAAACAAAGTACTCTGAACTCTTCCCTTTCTTTTCCCCAAGTGGAAGAAGACCCTTCCTGAGCTGCACTGCCTGTAACTGGGGAGGGATGATACAGACATTGGCTTTGCTGCCACTGCTGGTGTCTCAGTGGGTCATGAGCACCCCAAGTCCACTGGTTCTGAGCCAGCACAGCTGCAGGAATTGCCCAAGGACTGCAGTCTTTGTGGCCTTACTGCCTTACAAATGTTTTCTGAATCCCAGGCCACCTTTTGTCAGCCAGTGGTTGGGCAAGCCAGAACTCAGGTTTCTACCACCAGGGCAGAGAATTTCTCTTTGGCTGGGCTGATCTAAGTGCTCCCTCCATAGGCACTGGCAGAATTCTTCCCTGTGCTATGTTTCCTTGTGACAAGGTGGCCCTGAATTCCAATGCAAAGTCCCACAATCACTTCCCTCTCTCTCTCCTGAACATATAGATTCCCTCTCTACCTGGTGTGCTGGTGTAGCACTGCTGGGTTATGGGGAAGGGGTGGTGTAGGCAGTGCAAGATCATCTTTTCTGCCCTCTTCAGTCTGTCTTTCCTTGATATAATGTTAAAACCAGGTGCTCTGCCCACTCCCTGCATAACAATTTTTAGAGATAGATTTCATTATCTACTATATTAATGAAGAAGAAGCCAAAATTTGAAAGTTAAATAATTTATTTGAGGCTGTATCATTCATTTGTAAAGAAAAACACCAAGACATAACCAAGGAGAGTCTGACTCCAAATCTATTCCTTCACTCAAAAATAAATGATGCAACACTTTTAAATTAGAGAGCTCTTCCCCAGAAATACCCCTACTTAATACCACTTCTTATTAATAAGCCACTAATAATTTGTACCTTGTATTCACATAGCGATTTACAGTTTATAAAATATGCCCATAGAATTTTTTTTAATTCTGATATCCATCTTGGGAGATTGATATCCTGAGGAAATTGATGGAGATTTTTGCCCAAGTGGGCAAATATTCAACAAGTGGGAAAGCTGATCCTCAAGCCAAGATGTCAAGGTGAGAACTTCGGATTCCTTCCATGCCATTGTTCTGCCACTCTAAACAGAGGCAGAACATTAATTATGTGTTTTCCAATTTGTACCTAACTTAAGTTATTAAGAGCATCTATAATTTTCACAATCTTGCTAAAAAAATTTTTTATTAATTATTAGGCTCCATTCTTTATCCTAGTGCTAAATCTTTAGATTTTCCCTTCTCACTGCCTCTAAGAAATAATGCCAGAACTTCATTCCTAATATTTCTGCCTCCATTCACACCCTTACCATTTCTTGCCTGCATTACTGAACTGGCTGCCTGTCTGCTCTTCTAGGCTATCTGGACTTCCAGGCCTAACTGGTCTCCAGTTTCTTCCATACAGCAGGCACAATAACTTCTCAAAGTGCAAGTCTAATCATGCAGCATTCTTTCTCGAAGTCTTTGGTGATTTTTTTTATTTCTTCCATCTTTCAGGAAAAATATCAAGTAAGGCTCACATTTCCACCAATTTTTCTAGCCTTACTCTTCTACCTCTCCTTAACATGCTTCCTCCCCCTGGCACCCCATGGGGCCTATCATAGTCCTTTGTTCCCTTCTGCATGCTTTTTTATCTAGTGAGCTCCTACAGATCCTTCAAAGGGTCTTTCTCCACCCCAGGAAGCTTTCTTTGTTGCAGTTTAAAAGCCCTACTTTATTTACTTTAATATCCTATTGTTCACACTGCGCTGTTGGAGCTCACCAAGACCACCAGGAATACACCAATAGTCAAAGTTGGATTTATTAACTTGTTGCAACAATAGAAACCACACAACATGATAAACTGCAAAATATCTCCATTAAGGATTGTTAGGAGGGGTTTGTTATAGGATTTGGGCTTGAATTAGGTGATTTTTGAGAGGATTAAAAGATACAGGAGTTTCTTTTAGATTGTATACTGTATTAGTGTCCTATTGCTGCTGTAACAAATAGCCACAAACTTAGTAGCTTAAAACAACACAAATTTATTCTCTTATAGTTCTGGAGGTCAGCAGTTCAAAATGGGTCTTACTGGGCTCAAATCCAGGTGTTGGTGGGACTGCACTTATTCTGGAGGCTCTAGAGAGGAGTCCTTGCATTTTCCAGCTTCCTGAGGCATGTGCTCCTTCCTCCACAAAGATAGCAGCATAGCTTCTTCAAATCTCTCTCCCTCATTCTGATACTGACTCTCCTGTCTTACTCTTTCACTTATAAGGACCCTCGTGATGATACTGGGCCCACCCAGATAATCCGGGATAATCTCCCTATCTTAATATCAGCTGATTAGCCACTTTAATTTACCCTTGCTGTGTAATATCCACAGGGTCCAGGATGGTGGCATCTTGGGGGACTGCTATTATCCCTACCATTCTAGCATCAGGCGTTTGAATAATTTTTATTTAGGAGATGGAACAAGGCTAAATTTGCAATTGATAAAGAAGAAGCAGTCACCGAAGGGGATGTGTAGTCATTGTTGTCATTTGCATATAGCGTTCTTTTTTTCCTCTCTTCTCAGACATGATTACAGAGTGGTCTTGTTTTTGTCTCACTCTATCATTGTCACAGACTGACCTCATCTGATTTGATGTTCTAAAATAGTGTATGGGGAACAGGGAATGCTCTGGTTCACCATTAGTGTTATCCGGTTGTTAATCTTTCTCAGCAGTGCCTTCATTAACCTACAGCTCCGATTCCCTCATCAGGCTACTATTCTGTAAGTTCCTTGAGGTCAAACACCATGTTTTATTCAATGTTATATTACCAGTGTTTTGGATCCCAGACACTTGATAAATATTTGTTGAATTAATACAATTGTTTTAAACCTTAGTGAAAAAGCCTAACCCCTTGTTACTCAAAATATGATGCAGATAAGAAACATTGGCAACACCTTGTGCTTATTCAGAATGCAGAATCTTGGGCCTCTCCTCTGCTAAATTAGACTCTGCACTTTAACAAGATTCTCAGGTGATTTGTGTGCACATAAAGTTTGACACTTGTCCGGTCCTGTTGATTCTTATCCCAAAGGAAGTAGAGAGGGAGATATATTTCACTGTTGGTTCCTAAAGTGTTGGTAAAATGGTATTAACATTTTTATCAAGAAAGGGAATTTTTATTTTTTAATCTTTTTTTATTATTTTTTCTATAGTTTTGTTCTATTTTTTATTGCTATTCACAGAAAAACCAGATTATACTTTTCATTTCCATTGAGGATAGAGGAAAAGCACTTAAAATGATAGCAGAAGAGCTTTCTATTAGATAAAGGGAAATATTTCTTGATTCTAAAGCCTGCTAGGCAGAGGCCTCTTTGGGTATTCTATAAAACTAAATACATTGAGTATTGTCTCTGAAAATATGCTGTTATTTCTCAGACACCAATTCCTTTTTAGTGAATTGCCTCCAAAGCTTGTGACATTATCTTTGACAATGGTATTTGCACTGTTGTGTCCTGTTTGTTTTCCTTCTCTTTCCAATCATCCTCCCCACTTAATAATCTACATTACAAGTGTGCCTTATTATGTCCATTTTTAAGCTTCTATGTCTAATGCACTGGGGTGCAACTTCAGAATTTTCAAGACTTTGCTTATGAATAACCTTAAATTTTAAGAAAGAAATCTTTGGAACACTGGTCATAGTTTCTAATTAAATTTAAATTTATTCTTATACTTAGTTTTGCTCAACAAAGACTTTGGATAAATAATAGTTTTAGTGGATGGAGCCTGCCATTCCATTTGCTGTTCGGCAGTTATAGGAAACATATTTTAAAGGTCATCACAAGGATGTGCCCTTAGGCTCTGCAAGGCCAGCCAATGAGTAAATAATTGAAGCATCACGACTCCATTCACCAGTGAGTCTGTCTTCACACTGAGGGTGTACAGCAGACCATAATTTCATGTCCTTTACCCTTTCCACTAACTCAGCTTTCAGGCTGAAGCTGTGCTTTAAATTTATACACATTTCCAGTTTCTGGCTCTAGTGCTGTTTCTGGGTCATAAGAAGAGGACATTAATTCTTCCATTTTGCACCCCGCAAATAAAGCATAGATGCTAAAAATGACCTTCCTATCCTATTGGTGGTGAAAAGCCTGAAGCAAAGACATGCCTTCCTTGGAATTGCCTTTGCATGTTGAGTATGAATCACACGTGAGGTGTTTCTGATCAGAGTCCATGAGCCTTTTATGCATCCAGGCATTGTTGTGGTATCACATTATTTCTTAAGAAAACCACATAGGTTCTACATCAAATAGTAAGCTTCTTTAACTAGGCACTTACTCTGATAATTATCCAAGTAGCCTCACAAATGTGGCTTAGCCCTAAAAGCGCTGTGGTAGCAAGGTATTGGAATTGTGTTCTAAATTAGCCCAAGACTTGGTCAGCAAGTTCTTGCCCTGTCACATGACACATTTTTGGTGTATTGCCTGGCAATCATATTTGACTTGCTGTGATCTTGACTTTAGAGGAGAATTTCCTGTCTTCAGCTCTATTGACATTTTGAAGTGGGCGATTCTTTGCTGTGGGGGGATGTTCTGTGCATTGCAGGATGTTTGGAAGCATCGCTGGCCTCTACCCCTTGGATGCTAAGTAGCCACGTTCCCCAACCCCAGTCGTGACAAAGAAAAATGTCTCCAGACGCTACCAAATGTCCTCTGGGGAGCAAAGTTTCCCATAATGATGCTACATGAACTCTGGTTATTAAACCTGGCTAAAGAGGGTCTCTTTCTTTCTTCTTCACCATTTTACATTCAAAAGGGGAGCAGGATGAACAACCAGCTTCCTCGCCTTTCGAGGTACTGGCCAAAGGACCCACTTCAGTTTCAACCCAACAAGGTCACTAGAGAGACTGGCATAGCTCACATACCTGGATACAGCTAGGAACACAGAAGAGGGACGGGGTATCGGTGTCAGCCATGTAGCAGGACCTACCACAGGCTCCAACGGCTGTCTCTGCAGAGAACCCAGAAGGCTTCACTGCCGAGGACCTCAACACCACTGCACACCCCCCACAGCTTTTGTTGCTGAAAACTCCACAGTGTTTGCCATTGTGGATCCCAGCAGCCTGCTTCACAGAGGACCCCAGCAGCTTTTACCCCTGAAGAAAACAACAGCCAGGACAGCTGCTCTGGACAACCTGCAGCCTTTGCCACCAAGAACCCCACATTTTTTTTTTTACCTTTGCAGACTCCAGATGCCTGAGACACTGCCTCTTTCCCAGCCCCCTCTCTGGAGCCACCTCAACAAGTGTCACTGTGTGCATTATGTGCACCTTAGTCCTGGGACCCAGTGCAGCCACTATGCCTGCACCTGCAAACATCCCACGATCCCACTGACAGCCCCGGCTGCCACCACCATGCATGCACCCAGAGCTGATACTGCAGCCGTGAGCATGTGCAAAGCTGATCTCAACCCCTGCTGCCAGGTCCCACTGCCAGGCCCCTGCAGTTATGCACTTGGATGCCACCAGCTCCAGCCCCACAGCTGTGTGAGCTCACACAGCCAGCCCAACCTCTTTCTCAGCTCTGACTACCACAGCTCTGACCCTGTAGCTGGCCAAGTGCACGTCACCAGCCTTCAGTCCTTTAGCCATGTGTGCACGTACTACCAGCACCCACCACTACACGTGTGCCCATAGCCAGCCCCAGCAACTGCCTCTGGTCCCCTAGCTACCATGTGAGTGCCTGCAGCAGCCCCTTGCCACTAGGCACGCATCAGCAGCCAGCCCCTACAGCCAAGTACATGCACACCCAGACACCACACTAGCCCCCATCCATTACCACCAGAGCTGGAGGGGCCACTGAGGACTCCAACAGCCCTTGCAACCACCACAGACCACTCCACACAACTCTTGCTGTCAAGGACCACAGAGTTGGTGTCACAAACCCTAGCTGCCTGAGCTGATGAGTCACTGCACCCTTGTCCAGATCCAGAGCCACCACACACCCCTGCACTTGGCTCTGGGTGCCACAGCACACTCCAGTGCACTCCCTTCTCACCCACAGATGAAGATCTATCCTTACCAAAGTCAGCCCATAAAGTCTACAAGAGGCAACTACTTCTTCAAATGTGCAGACACCCATGCAAGTCTACAATGATCATGAAGAATCAAGGAAATGCCATCACCAAAGGAACAGAATAACTTACCAGTAACTTACAAGAAGTTAAGGACACCACAAGAAACGCAAAGCTCAGGCCAATATCCTTGACGACCATAGATACAAAAGTCCTCAACAAAATGCTAGCAAACCACACATAACAGCACATGAAAAGGATCATGCACATGAAAATGATCATTCTCATGAGCAAGTAGAATTTATCCCTGATATGCAAGAATTGTCTAATATGCACAAATCAATAAATGTGATACACCACATTAACAGAATGAAGGATGAAAATTATTTGACCATCTCAATAAATATAGAAAAAAAGTTGACAATATTCAACAAACTTTTCATGATAAAGATTCTCAATATATTAGGTACAGAAGGAATGTACCTCAACAAATAAATAGTCTCAGGTGTTTTGCTCTACTCTGTTGCTGCAGCTGCTTAACTGAACTCTTGAGCTCTCCCAGGGCTATTCTCATTTGCCCATAGCTAATTATTATTTTTCTGTGGCAGGGTGAAGGCTGGAATTTCTTTCTCTGCCATCTTGCTGATGTCACACCTAATGAAATATTTTTAACCTGGTGTCTGTGTGTGTGTGTGTGTGTGTGTGTGTGTGTGTGTGTCTAACATAACAAGTTCTTCATTTTGCACATACTTTGGCTGTGGAAAGCAAACTGAAAGGAGAGAAATATCACTTGGTTAGTTTTGAGACCACTGTAGAAGTCTAGGTACATAAATTGGCAGCTTGCAGTGGGTAGTGTGGTAGGCTGAATGATGGACCCCCAAAAGCTGTCCGTGTCTGAATCCCTGAAACCTGTGAATGTTATCTTACATCGTACAAGGGACTTGGCAGATGTGATTAGGTTAAAGATCTCCACGTGGAGAGATTGTCCTGCTTTATTGGGGAGGGACTAGTGTAATCACTAGGGTCCTTAAAAGAGGGGGGCAGGGTGACTGGAGTTAGTAGTAGAAGATAAAGACAACAGAAGCAAGAGATTGGAGTGATGTAGGGACAGGGCCATAGGTCAAGGAATGCAGATGCCTTCTAGAAGCTAAAAAAGGCAAGAAAAGGAATTTTAATTTCAGCCCTCGCAGAAGGCACCAGCCCTGCAGACACCTTGATCCCAGACTTCTGACCCCCAGAACTGTAGGATAATAAATTTGTATTGTTTTAAGCCATCAAGTTTGTGGTTACTTGTAGCATTTGGAAACAATAAGAAACAAATAGAAGTGGTACAGTGGAGATTGATACAAATTAATGTATTCAAGAGACGTTTAGCAAGTAAAATTGGCATGATGACAGATCGGATTTGCAAATGCAGGGCTGCCCAGGGCAATCTGAGGTATCAGTTCTTCTTATTCAGATGATGTCATCCCAGGGCGTGGGCGTAACTTTGTTTCTTGTCAAACACCAGATGCAGTTTCTGAATACAAGGTCCCAGACAACAATAATTAAATTTTATATGCAAGTCAGTAAATTAACTGAAAGAAAGTCACATTTTGAGGGTCACAGTATCTGATTATCAGGCTATAGTAACTGAAAGGCAACAGTTAGGAGGATTTTAGATCAAGGGTCTAAGCGAGCATCTTTCTTGGGATAAATAAGTTTACGTTCTGGAAGCATGAGGGTGTTCTTTACATGTTTCCTGTAGCAATTATTAGATGTTGTCCTCTAGAAGATATTGTATTATCTCTAATTGTCCCAATTACCTTGCAGAGGTTCCTAATTGGAGGACCCTGGCACTGAATTACAGGTGTGCCAGTGTTTCTGATCCGGGCAGGATTTGGCAGGATCTTGGGTATGAGAGCTTCTGGGATGGCAAAGAGCCTCTGGGAGTCTGATCAAATCACTCCACTCTATCATAGAGATGCACAATTCATGGGGAAAAGATCGGAAAGCACTGCCTTTGGCATTCTTTCTCACGTCTTTCATGGATACCTTGCATCAGAATCCCCTGTGGTGATATTGGGTGATGATGTCGACAATTATCAACTCGCACTGTCTCCCTAACCATTCTGAAATTCACCCCCTTGCTAATGCTACCCCTTCAGTTTAGGCCCCCATCATCCCTTATCTACGGTAATGTGATGGTTTTTCTGGTAACACTGTTGATTATCAATCCAATAAACATTTCTCTCCCTGCTTTCTACACTGCCAGAGCCTGCTTCATACTATTCAGGCAGAAAATACCAGGTATACACTTTTCCAACTTCCCCTGTAGCTCAACCATGAGATGAGACTCAGCTCTGGACAATAGGACCTGAAGGAAATCTGTTGATGGGAAAATGTGAGACATTTTCTTTCCTGATAGAAAATGAAAAGGAACCGTGTGAGCAGAAGCTCTCCTTTTCCCTTCCTGGTTTTGGATGTTGACGTGTAAGAATGTGAAGCCTGTATCTGCAATCCTAACCACAAGAAGACTGAGAGAATCACAGTGAAGCCAGCCCCGAGCCCTGACGCTGAGAATTCCCCTGGACTTGCTTATGTTCTTATTTCCCATTATTTGTGAAAAAATAAACTCTTTCTGCTTAAGCAACTCTCAGCTGGGGTTTTTGTTACTTGCAGCCAAAAGCATTCCTAACAGAGCATTAAACCTGGTCATTTTCACTCTGGTGTTTCCCTATTCTAATTCATCCTCCACACTGTTGGATGGTTATCTTTCCAAAATGCAGAGTTGATCATGTCACCCCCTAGCTTAGTGTCTTATGTCCCCCCTTTGCCTTCATAGCACATGCAGTCTCAGATGACCTCTGACTCCCTTTCCAGCCCCATCTTCCAATAATTATTCTTTTATATTCAAGGCGATGGCCTCACTGAATTATTTGTGGTTCCTGGAAGATACTCGGCTATTTAACACCTTTGAGACTTTGCTTTAAACCATTTAAGCTTTCTGGAATATCCCCTAAATTCCAGTATCCCCCTAACCAATGTCCACCAGTGAAATATTCACTTTTAAGACCCAGCTCACTTATCTATTACTTTCATGATGAAGCTTTCCTGGCCACTACCCCCTACTTCAGGTAGAACTTTCCACTCTCTTCTTTACCCCTGAAGTCTACAAGGGGGTAGCAGGACTTCCAGGGTAGAACATATAACATGTATTTCATTTATTTATCATTTCTCATTTAATTATCATCTCTGGATCCCCAGGATCTAACAAAATGCCTGGAAAATAATAGATGCTCAGTAAATGTCTTTAATAATAGATATTTAAAAAGATGAACATAAGATAATTTTCTTTTCTTTTTTTTTTTTTTTTTTGAGACAGAGTCTCACTCTGTTGCCTGGGCTAGAGTGCTGTGGTGTCAGCCTAGCTCACAGCAACCTCAAACTCCTGGGCTTAAGCAATCCTCCTGCCTCAGCCTCCCAAGTAGCTGGGACTACAGGCATGCGCCACCATGCCCGGCTAATTTTTTCTATATATATTTTTAGTTGGCCAGATAATTTCTTTCTATTTTTTTTAGTAGAATGGGGTCTTGCTCTTGCTCAAGCTGGTCTCAAACTCCTGACCTTGAGTGATCCTCCTACTTCGGCCTCCCAGAGTGCTAGGATTAGAGGGGTGAGCCACCGTGCCCGGGCAAGATAATTTTTGTATTGCAGAATAATCACTGACATATATTCTAAAACTTATTTAAAACATTCCATTCTTATTTTTCTCTCATTGTTAACAAATTATAATATTTTGAAGCTGGAAACCTTATATTTGAAGCTGATAAGAAAGGAAATTTTTTATTGTGCCTGCCAGAATTGACTCTACTTCTGAAATTTGTACACAATACATTTCTTGCTCCTTCTTAGAAAATCCAAAAAACAAGATTTCTTTCCTACCTTTATTCATATCAAGCCTTATTTGAAATCAACCCACACTGAATCTATGAAAGGAGAAATAAAATTATATATTAAACAACATTTTAGGATTGTTGTTAAAAGAGAAAAAAGTCATGAACTTTATCCAAACCAATAAATATCTAGCAGTGATTATCCTAATACCATGTCATTTCACATGTGAGAATATATTGTTCTCTTTTTTAAACCTCCATATCACATGAGGCTATTTTGGGGGAAATTTGCAAAGGGAGATACTTTAACTGCAATTAGTTTAGAATGCTGCTGCTTTCCACCTGGGTTGCTTTACAATCCCGTTTTCCCTTTTGTTGGGTGGCTTTGGAGAGGACAGGGACATTTGTAGGATCTGGCTAAGGAGAATTTGAGTTGGAGACACATTTAATTAGGGTATGGAGGGATAGATTGATGTTTTGCAGCCACTTCTATACCTAATTAAGCTATTTCTAGCCACTGTCATGTGGGAATGGCTTCCAAGAATTCTTCTACCAACAGCTCAGCTAAATCCCCAGAGTGCGTGATGTGAAGGTGCAGGACCGGAGGCCACATCTTAGTGTGAATTTGTCCCATGGTCTGATGGCACCCAGCATAGGATGAATAGTGAAGGAGAAAACGGTGTGACATCATGGAACCAGAAGCTAGTCTATGGGAAAAAATAATATTATAGAAGTTTATCAGGCAGTTAAGTAATACAAATAATATTTTCCCCTGAATTTTGTAATATTTGTGATTTTTGTTAGTATTTTAATTTTTAGTGATTACTTTTAGCACCTTAACAAGTGTTTACTTTTTATACTTAATTTTATATTTGGTATGTTGTATTCTTTTCCACCAAGAGGATTCTTAACATTGTATGCACTTCAGGCTCTACAAAAAACTGAATCTTCCTTTGATCAGCTCATTACCACAATAAAGCTTTCGTAGGCTCAATGTAGAATTAAGGTTGCTATTAACTATGTTTTTATGTGACCTGATAAATAATGTCTCCCTAAAATTTTCTTTTGTTAGGATTTTTTGTAGAATTTCTAGAGAAAAATTCAGGCTCTTCCCTCTAAATGGGGCTTAAGTTTTTTAAAAAAGAGAACATATTTTAATTTTTATTCACCATTACTACTTAGATACAGAGGTAGGTATTGTGCTGTGTGTGGAAGGCAAAGCTAGCATTTGGATAGCAGATTGGGTAGGTGAATAGGGAAAAAACTCACTTACAGAGCATCATAATTGAAATTTGGCACTACTAATTACCTTTTTTTCTTTTCCATTATACGATGCTATTTTTTAAATTTAATTTTTCCTTTTTCCTAATATTACCAACTTTTCCATCATGGAACACAGCAATGTGATAATATTAATAGTAGAAATATAATGTAAATCATTCTATGATTTTTTTAGGGAAGGATCTCTTGTTGAAGATTTTGTATTTTGGGAATGAATCTAATTTTAATTCCCTGACTTTATTTAACTGTAAGTCACATGCAGTATTTGAATTTTAAATGCTGAATCACCAGAGGCAGCCACACAGCTACGCTCATGAAGCAGGGTGCTGGGGCAGCACTGCAGGTGTTTTCAAAAATGCTTCTGCCATAAGAAGCCTATTAGTGGTTAGAACACTGACGTAGTTTTGTATTTTTTCAAGTGTCTCACCTTGCTCTTGGATTCAACTTATGACCCCTGGCTGCTGACAGCAGGGGGCAAAGCTACCCCTGGGATCTAAAGTAAAATTTGGAGGACCAGTGTGTAATACATGTCTGTTTTGTGGTCTTCTAGAATGATTCCTTTTTATTTCTGTGCCTTTCTATTTCTGTGCCTTGTGTCCTCTTTTGCTGAATGTTCTGTAAGTTTTCTATGAAATGCCATTGTGGGGAACCTCAACACGGGCTTCTGAGAATAATTTACCAGGTCTTGCATGATCCAATATAGTTTTGATCAATCTCATCCCTCCTTTAATTTGTATTTGAGAACTAAATTTTTGTTTAAAGAGGAATGACTTTTCTTCCCTATCCTGGGGTGCATGATCTATCTTTCTAAGTGAAACAACATGGATTTTTTTTTTTTGTTTTTTATTTTTTGAGACAGAGTCTCGCTCTGTTACCCAGGCTAGAGTGAGTGCCGTGGCATCAGCCCAGCTCACAGCAACCTCAAACTCCTGGGCTTAAGCGATCCTACTGCCTCAGCCTCCCAAGTAGCTGGGACTACAGGCGTGTGCCACCATGCCCGGCTAATTTTTTCTATATATATATTTTTAGTTGGCCAGATAATTTCTTTCAATTTTTTTAGTAGAGATGGGGTCTCGCTCTTGCTCAGGCTGGTCTCGAACTCCTGACCTTGAGCGATCCACCCGCCTCGGCCTCCCAGAGTGCTAACATGGATTTAATATTGTCACCTATCCCTTCATAAGATCATCACACTTGTCAGATAATCTGGTTTTATTAGCTCCAATGGAAAAAAATATTCTGCATTTTAGCACAAAATTTCCCATTCATTTTTCCATTTAAAAATTGATTGATTTATGTATTTTGAGTAGAGATGGGTCTTGCTATGTTGCCCAGGCTGGTCTTGAACTTCTGGGCTCAAGCAATCCTCCCACCTCAGCCTCTGGAGTAGCTGGGACTTGCCTTACTCTTATTTTCAACAAGTAGTTTGAAAAAGTGTATCAGACCAGTGAATCATATTTGTCTAACAATTCAGTACTGGGATTAATCCATAAATTCCTTTAAAAAATTACAATATTAATTGAAGCAGGTCTAGAAATTCAATGTGAGATATAGTTTAGGTGGGCACTATAATTAAAACTAAATTTTTAACCAGTTTCTTAAACCATGTAGCTGTAGGCAAAAGGAAAAAATAGTGTTTCTCATAAGCCCTGTGGCATTTGTCTTGTATTCACCAAAAAATAAAATAAAATAAAATAAAATCTTTAAGCAAATGAATACTAAGAAAAACCTTAATTTTGAGATGAACTATCTATTTATTCTTTTATTTATTAATGTATTCAACACATATTTCCTTGAATTCCAACTATGTATTGCTGTGGAAATTCAGAGGGCAAGAGGACTGTGTACCAGCTAACAGTCAGAATCTTTCTTGGTCTTACAAAGCTTGCCTGCAGAGAGTTATATGTAGGGTCTATGAGACCAAATGCTTTGAAGTCACTGCAATAATTTTTTTAGGAAGGGACATAATTTGTTTGAAGGTATCTTTTCTTTGGTTCTATCACATGAGAGCTTTCTTAAGCAACTGTAAAGACCTCTTAAGCAAGAGCAAAGCAACTTAATGAGCTTTTTTGTAATGCAAATTGGTGTCCGGAATGAAAATGAGGGCATTAAGCTTTTCACCACACCCCAGAGCCAGGGTATATAAAGAGGGTTCTGAGACTAGGACTCCATCACACACTGAGGAAACACATTCCCCTGCTACCTCAGCTCTCTACTCCCAATACCATGTCCTTCTACAACTTCTCCGATGCTGTCTTCCCAGGCTGGTACTGGGGCAGCTTCGGCTACCCTCTGGGATACAGCGTGGGCTGTGGCTTCGGCAGCACCTACTCCCCCGTGGGCTACGGCTTGGGCTATGGCTACAATGGCTGCGGGGCCAACGGCTACAGAAGATACTGGCCATTTGCTCTCTACTGATGTGCTGAAATCCCTGAGGCATAGAATCTTCTCTCCCCTGAAGGCTGAGCAGCACATCTGCAGGTTCCTCCTGTGTCTACTCCCTTAGTCTTCATCTGCTCATCAAGCTCAGAGTCGTTGCGTTTCAGACCTAGCACCAGAGTCTCAAGGGGAAGAGAATGAAAAACCAGATGTTGCCGCAAGCTGCCTTTCCTGCATGATGTTTGTTGGGACATTTTCAGAAAATTGACACTCGACACGTATTACTTTTGAATTTTTCATGACGCTCGTGGCTCTTGTCATGATGTTGTGGATATGTCTGTCAAAATCTCAATAAACTTGTCTCAACTAGCAAACTAGTCTTATCTGAAAGTGGGGTTTTCTTTCTTGGTGTGCACATATTTTCTGTTGCATTGAGTGAGAAGCAAGTGGATTTATTTCTCTTGCATGGGCATTAGGAGCAGCGACAGAGCAAATAATTTTTGATCTTGAGTAATAAGCAGACAAGAGGGTGGTTTGCTGGAAATGAAAAAAACCTGACTATCTGAACCTTCTCTGAATTTTATGACACCCACCTCCAACCCAGTGGTGCACCATTCATTGTTTGGGGTCCCCGACTCATCTCTTGACTTCTGTCCCTCCCCAAGAAAACCCCACATAGAAGGGACTTTGTAAGTTATTTCCAGTTAGTGTAAATGAAACCCACTGTGTTCCTTCTCCTAGGGATTATAGAATAAAATACTGTGTCCCCTATTTAAGGATTCTGTAGCATTAAGAAATAGAGACACTATAGACATACTTTGGGAATCTGAGAGTCTTAGGTAAAGGGATAAATCCCCTAAATCAAACCACCTAAAGTTGATACATCTAAGGTATCTACTTTATAGCTTAGAAACACCAAGGTTAGACACAATGATGGAAACCGTGATCTGTGTGGAATTAATACACGATAGTGAGTTTCACTCTTAAAATATATGAACTATAAGGAATAAGTATTTCTGAAGATTTATCAGCCTTCCTTTGTGTTCCTTTAGAGAAGAGAGCAATATTCCTTTTATAAGTCAAATCAACAATGTCTCAATCCTTCTGTTGAAAACATTTCATGTATAGTACAAACGTTCTTGGTGACAGCAGGATTCAGTTTAACCTTGCTTTTTTATTGAATATCTGCAAGTGGTTGTATTGCACATGATTCCATTTGTAGCTAAACATATAAAGCCTCTTTGGAGAGATCATTTCAGAAGACAGTTATTTTCTCCACCATATTCCATCCAATGAATATCTTTTTTAAAAAAGTTCAGAAAATAATCTTGCTCAAAAATATTCAATTAATTGATTATTTTCCTTTTTTAACAATAGTAGACATTGTTACAGCCAATAAAATCTCCAGTTTGAAACTTTTTAGCAGCCACATGTTAACTTATGCTGAGAATTGTGAAGTAACTAAATATGCAGGCTAGAATAGACTAGGAAAAGGAAAGAGGGACTTCTCAGGAATAAGAGCATCAGACTGAAATTAGAAGTCCGTTCTGAAATGATGACTGACTTGTGTAAAAATTTGGGCTCGATGAGACTTCAGAGAGCATCTAATCCACTGTTCCCTAAACTGTGGTATGCAGAAGAATGACTTGGGCAGTTGACTTAAAATGTAAATTTTTGTATCTCACCCCAGGGATTCTGACTTGGTACATCTGGGGTGAGGTCCAGAAATCTAAATTTTTTAGAAGCACCCCAGGGCTTCCAGTGCACATAGTCCGAAACCCACACTTTAAGCAGCACTGTTTCAGGCCATTACACACACACGCACACACACACACAAACAGACACACATTTATTTATTCACTTAGAAAATCAGTCTTGACAAAGGAAAGTCATTTACTCAAAGATGCCTAGCTCATCTCAACAAGACAAGGACAGAGAAAGGAACATTCTTTATATCCTCCAAGATGTCAACAAGGCAAGGACAGAGAAAGGAGCATTCTTTATATCCTTCAAGATGTACAGGATGTCCACTAAAGTATTACATCTGTGCTTAGAGCTTTTCAACCTGAGTTAACATGTGGCTGCTAGAAAGCTTCAAACTGGAGACTTTATTAGCTGTAACAATGTCTTCTATTGTTAAAAAAGGAAAGAGTCTGTTGAGTAGATATCCAGTAGACTGGTGCTGAAGGTTCAGATACCAGGAACCTTAAAAGGAAAAGAGTATATGATTGGAGGATTTTATAAATTTACACTATCCTATGCAATAGGAAAGTGTTTTACATTACTGAATATCATCTGGTGATTTTTTTAAAAAAACAAATTCAATTCTGTCAACTGTGGATCTTTTTCAAACACCCAGATCCCATCCTTGGAAATTCTGATGGGAATGTGTTCTACGGGGGCAGTCTAGGAATTTATACTTAAAATAAATCTCTTTAAGTAATTTGCTTTTATGTCATCAACTTATAACTATTACAGGGTCATTTTATCATGGTTTTTCTTTTCTTTTTCAGCTTCCTCCATTTATTTTGAATTTAGAAACTAAGATGAGTCATCCATAGTTATATAGAATTCATAAAAATGAAAATAATATATAACATGTTACAGGTAAATTGAAGGAAAGAGTATGGTTAGGTACTTGTTTCTGATTGTAGAGCAGCTTTGGTATTAAGCTGAGCACTCCATATAGCAACTCAATACATATGACTAGATTATCAGATACGTTTCCTCAATAAACATGAAAAAGATGTTAAACATCTATTTGCTAACATCTTGCAGCAGTTTTCTTTAATTCATAGCCATTTGTGGATTGAAAGTTTAATGTCTGTGCATTTTATGACTTGGGTTCATCTTGCAAAGTCACACATAAAGTATTGTTTTGCTTTCCTACTTTATCATTAATTGTTTATTTCTCCTAATTACTTGTAAAACCAAGCTATGTATATTTAAGATTTCCCTGCTGAGTACAGCCTGTAGAACTGAGAAACATGACTTGAATATTAAAGACCATCTTACCAAGAAAAACCTTCTAGAGAGACTCCCGGTAAGTCCAGTAAGACTACCAAACTCTAATCATTAGGCTTCCCAATTCCTTAATTACTGAGAAGTAATCATTCACTAGTGGTAACTGAATATATGAATGGTAATTTATATTTACCCATTTGATTCACAGGGGAGGTTTAAAGTTCCACAGAATTTTTTATGGCTAACTTTGATAGAAAATCTGTTATATGATATCCTATTAAACATTCCCAAGTATTCTCTAAAGGCAATTTTGAAGGCATCTAACATCTGCCCTCTGTCACAAGGTTGGTAGAGAAACATTCTCCAAATGTCACTCCTTATGTGACCAGTGTATTTGATGACACTATCCAACAAAGGTGTTAGCTATGAAATTATGACAATCAGGAATTTAAAGATAGCAGAGCTGTAGTGAGTCTGAGAAATGTACTATATTTAGATTATTTTTGCATATAAGAAATGACCAAAAGATTTTCCCTCCCTCCCATTTTTTCTCGTCCTGCATTTTCTTCCCTCTGCTTCTATATCTTTGTCCTCAGTTTTCTTATTTAGAGGACCACAGGACTCTCTTCTATTCATAGATATTATAAAGTAGAGTCAGTTCCTAAGTGGATTTATGAGCATTTTCTCAGCAAGCAGACAGACCAAGAGAGGAGCCTTCTCAGCATGGAGAAATCTCACAGTCACAAGAGGTCATTCTTCCCAAAGATTCATAATGGCCCTGTTCTGCAGAACTCCCTACCCCTGCCAAAGCTTTCAGCCACAATGGATACCTAAAACAGATCACCAAATACTTTATACATCAGAGTTCTTCTTCACTTAATAAAGGTAAGAAAGAAACATAAACATAAAACACTGAAGAATAAATAGATGACATTGGTATTTGATAAATTTTGTAATTCTTTTCTCATCAAAAAAGGTTTTTTTCTTGCTCCTTTGCCAATAATGTCAGACACAAGAAGCAAAGTAGAAACTAGAAATGCTTCATACTTATATGGGTGTGATTTTTGGTTTCCCATAATTCTTCTTTAGCCAAAGGGTGGCCTTTCTCAGAGCCATTCAAAGTGTTACAGCCTTTGCTCAGTGGACACTTTCAACCCATGGCTTTCTGATACCATGTGTGCAAAAAAAAAATCGTACTTGAAAACCAACCAACTAACTAACTATCCAGTCTACCAACAAACCCTTGTGTACCCCTTTAGAACAGCCTAATTGCTTTTGAGCTCAATGTTTGGTAAGCACATGTTTTCATCCCATTGGTCTCTTATGACCCTGAAAATCTTCTAAAGTGAGCTTACTTGATATTTTAGGTGAGGCCATCATTTTGAGCATAGTCTAGTATGATTTTTCAGTGATTTCAAAGACAAAAATAATTAGGGAAGAGGCAAAAAGGATTAATATCTATTTCCGGGCTTGTAGGAGGTCATTATTCCTCTTCACAGCCCCATGAGGTTGGTGTTATTCCAGGTTTTATTGTCCTCATTTTATACTCAAGGAGGCTATAATTCAGAAAGCCCAAATGACATGTTCATGGTCTCAAAGCTGGAGAATGTCAGAGCAGGGTTTCTAATCTGGGTGTGTGTAAGGCTGCCGCCCTTCTGCCTGCCGCCCTGCTGCCCAGAGTCCCTTCCAGCTGCATCCTACAGAACAGAAAACTGTGTGCTCCATGGAGGAAACTTGTCTGTCTTGCTCACCACTGTGTCCAAAAAATAAAGCACAGTATTGAGCTCCTATTGGGCCTTCAATAAAAATATCATGAATGAAAAAAAATAGCATGCTATTATTCTTCAAATTAAAATCCCTAATCATGGTGTTGAGATCCATTGAAAATCATCTGTTCAGATGTGAAAATGGCACCTAGGAGAGAGTCCCAGAATGTGTAGACTGTGAGCCCAGAGATATCCTCCCGAGAAGCAGGGGTGGGTGGCAGATGACATTTGTTCAGGATCTACCGAGATGATGAAGCAATAATATCCATGCAGCAATTTCACTTCCCCTAGCTCTCATAGTGACGTTCATTCTGCTGTGTCTCTGAGAATTTTGGAGATATCAAATAGAGAGTATTTTTCAGTAAAATTCTTCATACATGTCAAAAATGACATTATGCCCTGCTGTAGAATGATGGGATGAGTAAGTTATCCAAAGTTGCACAATCCAGAGATAGGAAGCCAGCGAAGAAAGAAAGAGAAGGGAAAGAGACATGTTACAGGGCTCATTCCAGCTCTCTGTGCTTTCTTGTCAGCTTTCAAATTTTGCTTTTGTAGTTTCTAACATAAAGGGAAACTTTCCTTTGCCACTTGAGTACTCTGCCACACTCTCACCGGTCCTAACGTCAGAACTTGAAGTCTAATTCTTCTGTGTTATTTTATATATCTTCAAACTACTACTATAATCCCTGCTCCACTGCTTCCACTCAACTTTTTACAACTGTGGCATTCAGCCGCATATATTTCTGTCAATTGTTTGCTTGTTTGCTTTGCCTTAGCTTCTAATTTAAAAGGTTTGTTAGGTCTACAAACTCTTTAATATCTGTAGCTCAAATCCTGGTGTAGGGCTTTATGAAGCATGAGGATGTTCAGTAAATTCCTGTGGACAGAAAACATGGTTTGGTATGGCAATTGGCCTGTTCTTTCTGTTCTTGAGAAGTCTAATAATTGGAGGATTCAATCTGGAGTCTGTTTTAACTGAAGACTTTGAAGACACTGCAGTAACTTCTCATTACAGAAACAAAACCAATAAAGAAGAATCCTTCTTTGGCTTTGGCAGCCAATCAAGCTCAAACTTCTTTCAAGAATAATGAGGATCTCTTCTTTTTGTCAATGAGATCTAGGAAATTAATGGGAATATTAATTCCCTTGATCTAAAGAGTGAAGGAGGAACATTTCTTCATCAAAGCCTCTGTTGAGGTTGTATGAGTCACACAGGAAGAAGGATCCTATTATATGTGGTAGCCATTGACCTTACCGCCTGATCAAATCCTTATCCCCTGGATAATGCATAACTTTTTCCCTGAGAAATTCTACCCTTATGACCACTGGGAAAGTTATATTCCGGGGGCCACAGTGCTTCCTGTGGCCACAGCAATACCTTCTTACCTGCAGGCTGTAGCCTGGGTAATGGCTGCAGAAGTTACTGACCACTTAGCTATAAAAGATACTGGGCATCAGGAGTATATTGATTAATTTGTATATTTGAGACTTTGTCACTTCAGGGACATTTTGTTCGTTTGTTTTCAGTCTGATTCTTCTCTGGTTTGAGTCCCAAGATAGTGCTTTTGCCTACAGTGGATCAGGTTCACTTCAAGATATAGCACCTTTAGCCTGTAAGTCTCTGAACTTTTCCAGAAGTTCATCGTTTAGGCTTGTGATTCTTATTTGAAAGATGCTCTACTCTAACATATTTCTCAGTGTTTTTCATCTTGAGGACACATCTGTTTTTTCCTTAAAAACTTAACCTGAGTTGACACAGGACATGTGGTTTGAATATCTGTTTTTGGTTTAAGTATGTTTATGGTGGTCATATTTTTAGTTGCATCGTGCAATAAAAACAATGTTTTCAGTCCAGTAAAATGAAGACTGATTTGTAAATACTGTGAAGAGATGTTAAGCCCAATACTTGGGTTAACTGAAAGGGGAATTTGGTGATGTTCAGAGTAATTTAATTTACATATTAGTATCCAAAGCCTGCTGATAAAATCAAAACAATTTACTTTGGATCTTAAATAATAAATATAGAGTGTCTGTAATATATTGAAGTATACATTGCATACTCACTCAATTTGAAATTAAAATCGAATATATTAACATGTGTGAATATACACATTCATTTCTCTATCTGCTACTCTCTTTCTTTCTTTCTTTTTTTTTTTTTGAGACAGAGTCTCACTTTTGTTGCCCAGGCTACAGTGAGTGCTGTGGC
>CM052436.1:10720206-10798370 GCA_028533085.1 Varecia variegata
CCCCGGCTCTTTCATTTTGTCTCATCTCTAGAATCATGTTTTCAATGTGTGGTCCCTGGACCAGCATCAGCATCAACTAAGAATGTTTTAGAAAGGCAAATTCTCAAGCTCCCCCTATCCGCAACAAGACCTATGGAGTCAGTGATATGTGTTTTAACAAGCCTTCCATGAACTTCTGTGTGGGCTATGTCTGGAAAATACTGCTTATAATATTAAGTGAATTGGTTCATCAAATTAATATAGAATAGGACTTTTAAGAGTTAGATTTGGAATGAAAAAAAGGATAATTTAAACATGAATTTATACTTTATGATTTCCCTGAATTAGACAATGTAGTTACCTCTTCTTTACAACTTTGCAATTATGGTATGAAATGTGGTGTTACTATCAAAGGTTAGACAAACAATATGTAGATCTCAGGCTAGAATTCAAATCTTCTGATTTTACTATTGTGGTCTTTTCATTATATTACATATTAACCAAATACATTCTAATAAGTGATAAAGCCAGAAATATAAACAAGTCCATGCAAGGTTTGGATACATTTTTGAACGTTGTATACACTATATTGAAGAAAATAAAGCAATACATTAGCAAATTCTTAACTTTAAGGCCAACACGTTGTTCTTTCACCTAAAGTTAGCTACAGCCTCAATAGGATTCTTTTTATGATTTGAATCCCTATTCAACAGTGGATTTAAACACCTTCAATACATTGTTAAAACAGCATGGAGATTTCTCAAAGAACTAAAGGTAGATCTACCATTCCATTTATAATGCCACTACTGGGTATTTACCCAAAGGAAAATAAGTCAGTATATCAAAAAGACACCTGCAATATGTTTATTACAGCACAATTCACAATTGCAAAGATATGGAATAAACCTAAGTGTCCATTAACTGATGAGTGGATAAAGAAAATGTGGTGTGTGTTTATCTATATATCTGTATATATATCTATATCTCATTGACTACTACTCAGCCATAAAAAGAATAAAATAACATTTTTTGCAGCAACTTGGATGGAACTGGAGGCCATTATCCTAAGTCAAGTAATTCAGGAATGGAAAACCAAATGCCACATATTCTCACTTATAAGTACAAGCTAAACTGTGGGTACACATGGTCATACAGAGTGACAATAGAAGGGGGAGTGTGGGGGGAGGCGAGGGATGAAAAATTACCTATTGGGTACAATCTACACTATTCAGGTGACAGGTACACTAAAAGCTCAGACTTTACTACTAAGCAATATATCCATGTAACAAAACCCACTTGTACCTCCTAAATCTATTGAAATACACAAAAGAGAAAGTTGCATGTTTTCTTTTCATTAACCTTTCCAAAATATATACCAAGCTGCATGCCATCTTCTGCTATCCTTTTCTAAACAATGAGGTATTTTAAAGAATTAAGTGAACATTTGAAGAATTGTTTCTTTTTTAAAATCTTGACTTTGATGCTGTAATTCATTTTTTTTTCCTATCTCAGTCATCTCACTGGGCCATTTTCTGGTAATAGTGATCACTTCTTATGTAATAGTTAAATCAGTGAAAATCAGTTGGCTAAATGGTTTAAATGCATGCAAGATGTAGAGTATGTTCACAGATTCTTTCAGTTTCTGTGGAAAGGCTAATGCCACATTTCTGATATGTTTTGTTCTTTCTGAATGTGGGCTGTAGTTAGCAGAGATAGGACAGAAACTAGAAGAGTGAGAGATCCCTCTACAAAGTTATGTTTCTTGAGGGTAAATTGTTGAAGGAAACTACATCTATATTTTTCTCCCATGATTGATACTGTGAAACAGTCCATTCTTTTTGTTACTTATTTTCCCACACCTTAACATCAATACTACTTAACATCAATACTACTTAATAAACTTGGAGCATAAACATGGTTCATAATTCCATGGCAAAAGAGGAACAATGAAGAAATTGAACATTAATTAAAAAGTTAGTGAAAGTAGTGGACAATCTCAAAATTGATTAAATATTCATAAATATAAAATATATTTCCTTATAACTGATAAACATCAAATAATCTCTGAACACAGAGTAATTGCAGTTAAATTGTGGAATAGATTCTTAGTGAGAAATAAACACTTCTAGATCTCATGGGATATGATTAACAGAAGATTTGCATTAGTTTTGAAAGCATCTATAATGGGCTCAATCACGTATCAAAAGTTGGGAGAAGCATCTGCATATATTTAAACTTGTAGTTTACATAGTATTAATATTGTCTTTTGTGTGTCCAGAAAATGTCTGTAATTTCACAAACAATGTCAGGTAATGTAGTAAAGATATTTCTGGTTGTTTAGAAGCCTGATTTTTGTTGCTTAAATTAGGGATCTGCTTTTACCAAAGACTTTGATGACATTTCAGTAGCTTTGCATTGTAGGAACTAAACTCATTAAAGGGACACTGAGTAGTCAGTTAATCTCAAACAATTTTAAAGAGCAACCAAGGACCAAGAAGGCTATTTGTCCACGACACCCTCTAGTGGGAGTGTATGAAAGCCTTTGGACTAACGCAGCAGTTCGTTCTCAGTAGTCATTACTACTATACACTCAACTAACAAAATGTCCTTTAGCTTCTTCAACAAAGGCATCCACCCTGGACCTTGCTGGGGAAGTTGTGGCCATGGGACAGTGGGACAGTGTTGACTGTGAATAGTGGATATGGCAGCACCTACTCCCCAGCGGGCTATGGCTTTGGATATGGATATACCAGCTTCTGGCAACTTGACTACAGAAAATATTGGGCATTTGACCTCGATTAATTTCTGACCATGTGAACTATATCAAAATCTGTGTCCGCAGGAAATTTGAAGAGATGTTTTATTGACAGCTTTGTAGGTGATAAAATGTGGAATTCTGATTATCTCTGTATTGAACTATACAAAGTTTAGTGATCATGAACTTTGTAGCCTGAACTTTAATAGAAATCTTAGTTTTTCTTGATAGAATACTGTACCTAATTTTAAATTCTGCCAGTGTATTTGATTTTCCCCTAAAATCTAAGTGATTTTTTTATGACTTCCATCTTCTAATAAATAAGCTTAACTTAGCCCTATAAATGTGATTTTCACTTCTTTTCTTTTCTCTTGATTTATTCTTTATGGATGTGTTTTCCTATTGCATTTTGCAATAAGTTAAGATTTTACTGTGCTAAGTACTTCATCTATTAACAGGTTGTGGATTTAAAGGAGAAGTAAATAGGCCATGGTGAGTTTGCATGAAGTTCTTCTTTTATTCCTCTTATTCATATTATACTCTTGAGTAGAAAATCTTTGGTTTAAAATTAGCCCTAATTTCTTAAACTTCCAGTGTGTTATGTGCTTCAGTAAAGAGTTTTAGCTTTTGAAGAATACTTTGCAATTTCCTGTTGTCTTTATTATGTCTCACTGTTTATAATGCCAACTAGAAGATCAATGTATTTAACACAAAAACTATGGTAAATTTATAACCCTTTCGTATTGTCATTTATGACAAAATGAATGAACCCTTGGAACACATTAAGTGAAATAAGCCAGACACAGAAAGAAAAATATTGCATGGTCTCACTTACAGAGAAACAGAGAGCAGAGCGCTGGTTACCAGGGGCAAAGAAGAGGGAAAAATGGGGAGATATAGGTCAAAGAATACAAAGTTGCATTTATGAAGGATAGATAATTCTGAAGAACTAATGTACAACACGTGGACTATATTGTAGTTAATAATATTGTATTATATACTGAAGATGAAGATTTTTGCAGATGGAGTAGATTTCAGGTGCTTTACCACACACATACATGCACACACACAAAGACAACTATGGAAGAGGATGGATATATTAAGTGGTTTGACTGTAGTAACCATTTCACTATTCATACGTATATCAAAACATCTTGGTATACACCCTAAATATATATAATAAAAAATTTTAAAAATTTATTAGCCTTCTATGTCCATTATATTGTTTTCAGAGTATTTTTGTTTATATGGCTTATTCCTTGAGTTTTCTGTGTCGAGTTTAATGGTGAAACCATTGCTAACAAAAGGAGAAAGTCGTGAATTAAAATAAATCTCAATGATGCTAGGGTGGTGTTTGCCTCACACAGAAGGCTGAGAGAAGTTTATTCTCTTGAGTATTCCAAATTGACTCCATGAAGTAAGATCTAAAAAACATTTTAAATTCTTTTAAATAGAAAAGGTCACGAAAGTTGAATTTTGTTTCAGTGAGTCAAATTGCACATCCTGGTTTATTTCTGAATCACCAAACTTGACATCTTAAAAATGTACATGAAAGACAAATAGCAGAAGAATTCACTTCTTTAGGTGGTGGAACCCTGGCAGAACTATACTTTGCAGAATAATACTCATAATACTGAGTCTGTCTTGGTGTTCTTGTGGCCTTTCATTGAATTAGCTGTTCGTGTGAAGTAATCTTCTTTTCAAAAATTATTACCCTCATCCTTATTAAATATCGCTTTAAGAACATTGCCACAATTAACATGATAATGAGTTTCTAATGTCTGTTTCTTATGATCTCTTTCAATTTAAGTCTATGGGGCAATACCAAAGCAAAATCTAGTATAATGCATACACATATATAATACAGGTAGCAAAACAATGTAGTGTAGATCTAAAGCTCTCTGAAAAATGTAACTTTATACAAGGATATTATCTAGACCATCTAAATGAATGAGGAATTTTTATACCTTTAGGGAAATTCTCTATCAATCTAGATTAAAATTTTTTTGCATCAACCTACAATAAAATTGTATAGTTTAATGTGTTTTAAAATATGCATATATCTGTGTAACTACTATAACAGTAAGGATGTAGAATAATTCTATTACCCCAAAAAACTCTCTCATGCTATCCTTTTTTAGTCATACTTTCTCCCCTAACTCTTGGCAACCATTGATCTATTCTTCCTCATCATAGTTCTGTCTTTTTGACCAAGTGAAGTAGATAAAATTACATGATACAACTTTTTGAACAGACTTCTTTGGGTTTGTCCTATGAGGGGTCAGCAAAGCTTCTTGAATCTTTGTTAATGGGCTAAGAACAGAATTCCTTCAGGAATCTGGGGTAGGAATAAATTTCAGGATGACTGGCCCAGTCATTGAAAAAGAAGAAATGTGGGGGTAGACAATCTGGCAGCTTCTTAGAGTGTCTTATCAACCTTGACACATATATAAAATACATGAAATTTATCCATATTTTTCAATTCTAAGCATGCATAAGAATTCTAGCCATGCTTTTAAAGAATGCATGTTACAGGGCTCTGCCTCCATAGAGTTCTGCTTCTGTAGTGTTACAGTGCAGCCCGTTTACCTGCATTTGTAAGAGCACAAGACACTTCCAAAGTGGGTGGTGTCGAAATCACCTTTTGAGAGTCACTGATCTAGATAAAGAAATAGACGAGCTCATCACATTTTTCCAGTGTCGCTAAATCCAGAGGTATTCCCAAACCTTGAAGGTTAGGAATAGATTTTGAAGGCGACCTAAATGAGGTAATCAGCAAAAGTGAAAGTTGGCAGGAGAGGAGCGAGTGGGAGACAGAGCCAGGGGAAGAATGGAGAAATACTGGCTTGGGAAGATATTGCAGAAACCAAATCAGTTACACGCTAGGGATTAATCGCAACATAATGTATAATTTTTTTCAAACCTGATTCAAATGTGAGTTAACAGAAGTACGTACGATACGTGGATGGTAATAATTACTCTTTCCGCTATATGGCGCTATCCAAACACTTGTTAAAATACTGATTGCCTTTCATCATCTGAATTTTATTAAAAAATTAAGAGTCTAGAGAAAAGCACTAGAAATTATAAAAGAGGAAGGAATTTAGCTCCATAGGAAAAGATCACAGAAATTTGGATTGTGATTTACTTTTGTAGACAAAAATATTCAGCGTTTTTCAGCCTATAATTGCTCATTGCAAACAGTCTGGGAAATAAAGAAAGTTAGAAAAAAACATAAATATTGTCCATTATTTAGGATTCACTAGTATTTTTCTTTGCCGAAATGATAATTATAAACATATGAAAATATATAAAAATAATTTTAATATTCTTTGCAATGTGATTATTTTGAATACTCTCCTGTATAATTATACATTATTTTAAAAGATAATTTTAAAATGACTGCATTGTATTACTTGACACAGATACAGCATATTTTATGTATTTAATCTCAGTTTTTACATATTAAGGATTCTTTCAATCTCTTACCATTTAAAATAGTGTGTTAAAGAACATTACCAAATATCCACTATCCCCATCTTTGATTATTTCCTTGTCTTACATACCCATTAGAGCCAAGATGCTAAATCAAAGGTCAGGCAGAACACACGTTATCCTCCAATGCCAGGCCATTGCAATTAAAATAAACTCCTTATTCCTTAATGTCCTGTAGAACTGTGGAGATGTCTTTCCTCAGGCCTCCTCTTCAGTTACTCTGCTTTGAAGCATTTATTGCTAGTTAAAATTATATTTTATAATTGCTAGTTAACTTTAAAAATGGTTACAATACTAAATAGATGATTCAAAAGTAACTTGTACAGAAAAGAAGGTTACAAAAAATAGAGATTTTCTACCTTTGATTTCTACCCAGTGACAACCACCTTCAAGTACTTTAGACATTTTTTCAAGCTTAATAATTTCTCCAAAATAATTTTGCTTTGTATTTTTTTCCAAATTTTACACATACTTTATTGACTTTCTATTATAATATGAAATGATTTATTTCTCTCACTTAAAACACCTGCAGTTCCCCTGTCCCAACCTTCCCATATGGTTATATCATAGCAGTATTTATGCTAGTATGACAATTTAAACAATATCTACCTTAAATCCATGGTGCGTTGGAATTGCATTACTTTTCTAGGAATTAATGGCTAAATTTTCCATTAAGAAGCTCTCTCCAAACTCACTGACAGAATTGTAAAATTCCTTACTATAGGGTTGCACATATCAGAAAATCCATCAGTTCCATTTTCTCCCTAGAAGAATTCCTCTTGGAGCTCTTTGTCTTTCCGCTTTTCCACTCCCTAACCAGGACTGTTGCCCTCTAGGCCAGCTGCCTAGTTCAAATCCCCTCCATCTCCCTGTTTTTAATGGCATTTGTTGTTTGGATTCGCATTTGGATTTGCTGATTTCTGGTAAGCACATCCTGGGGTAAACTTTCTGAGATCCTGCATTTATAAAAACATTTTATTGTACCCGGACAGTTAGTTTATAGACTGACTGCTTTTCTAGGTAGAAATCATTTTCTTTCATTTTATTGAAAACCTTGCTCCATTTTCCCTTGGCTTTCATATTTGCTTTTTAGAACCTACTACCATTCTACGTTCCAGTCCTTCCTGTCTATACTTCCCATCCCATCCCTCAGTGGAAACTTTAGGATTCTCTTCGTATAGGTACTGCCTTGGAAATAATTTTTCAGATAAATTTTACCACTAGGTAGATCATCAAGGACAGATTCCTGTGATTTTTTTCTAGAATATCACATTTATGAATATATTTGTGTCCTCTTTTAAATACTGCATATTCTGATACTCAATCTATTTTTTTGAAAAAATTCTGTTTCTCTTAGAAGATTCTTGGTACCCCTCCTGACCCATATCACAGCTCAACTGAAGGAGAAAAACAAAAACAGTACAATTTCCAACAAGGTGAGAAGAGAAGGTAATAAAATGGTAGTGACCTTTCCTCTAAATTGACTGGCTGATGGAGCCAAACAAAGTTTTGTCAGTCAGTAAAATGGTGAGGCCAGCACTCAGGGCAACATGACATGTAGGTTAAACACGACTTCATGGGAAGTGAGCAGCAATGAATAGCTTTCACTACCTGGTGACAAGAGGCAGGACTGGGCAAGAGAGCAAAGAAGAAACAAATGATAGTGTTGAGGAAGATCATATTCTGACACTTGCCAAAATGTTGTTTCTTGTAATCCTACAAATCCTGTATTTAATGGCTCATCTAATCCTAACAAGCCTTCATGTAGTTCCAACCTTCATTTTGACCTCCACTACACTAATGCACCTGGGTTTCTACTATTATATGACTTTTATTAGTGACTATGATGCTAAAAATTACCATTGGCTGTAATTTTGCCTTGAACATAAAATGCCTCTCCTTTTTATTGAATTTATTTATATATTTACAATTCTTTCTATTTACTTTCTAAACTTTTATTTATGATAGCACAACAGTTTACCTTATGTTTTCACAGAAATTCTAGAATATTTCATTGGCAGTACCAGCACTTTAAGGGTTTTCTATAAATATATCAGCACTTTGTGTTATTAAAGCAAATAGAAAAGTAGAACTCTGGAGCTATGGTAGGAGTTTTGTAGGTTTCAAAGTCCAGACCAAAAACCTATAGAATAAATAGGTTTGTTTTGTTGCAAATTAAAGTGTAGAATAAGCTTCATTTTCAGATGTGCCTCTTGAGCAGGGCCTTTGTGTCTATAATTGAGCTTTTCTTCCATTCAGGGACTAGCAATTATTAAAGTTAATATGATCCCTACTGAACACAGGTGTTCATTAAAACATCTGCATACCTTGAAAAAGTAAGTGAAGCTTTTTGTTTTCTGAATGCTTTTTAAAGGGAAACATATCCCATGCTTTCAGGCCAATAGTGCTGGCTATAAGGGTGTAAGAGGACACCCTTAGTCTGATGTGATGTATTCCAACAATTGCTATGTTGGCTGGTACCACCCAGGATGTTCTGGACTTTGTGACTCTGAATATGGTGTCTTTTGAGACCAGGGTTACAGCTGTGGCTCTGGCTATGGGTATGGGTATGAATGCCGATGTTTTCAATGACTTGCATATATTGGTCATCTGGACTTGACCTCTTTTTAACTGAGAACTTCTACACCTTGATCACAATGACCTGTCATCTCTCCTATTTGCACAGCTCACATTTAGGCTCCAGTTCCTGTATTATTTTTTTCTTGTACTTGAGAATCCAAATGCAAGAGTAGAACTGACTTCATCCCAAAATGGATTGACTGAAATGAATTTTATTGGAGTTCCTCAGATACTCTCCATTTAAGGATCCATTTCTACTCTTAATATAATGCTATCCTTTGGTGACATACCTTATATTTCATTTTAGTTCCATCTGGGGGTCATTTTTCTATGCTTATTTTTTTAATAAGCACTGTTTTCCTGGCATAGCAATGACTGATTCTCCTTTCTGATTTTTTCAGGAGTCTATTTTGTTGTGTTGTTGTTATTGCTATGTATTTTTTCATTCTGCATTTAGTTTGGGTCCTGAGTTGATACTGAGTACTGGATCCCAGAATAGTTTATCTGCAGGGTTTGTTTACTTCTTTCCTGAGTTTTCTCACTGCTTGACTTACTCATGGTTCTGAATTTTCAGAGGTTCATACTTTGGCAGATTTTTTTTTTCTATTTTGAAAAGGTGCTCAGATGTATAAACATTTTGCTTTTTCTTTTATGATTGTGACTTTTCCAGGGTCCTATATTTGATCACAAAGTATTTTGACCTGCATGTTCTCCAAAATGTCCAAAGAGGAGCATCTCTGTGTCCTGAGATAATGCAACACCTCTCCTTTGGTTCCAGAGCTTAAATATTGCTAAGAAATTCTCTAGAAAGCTGAATACATTCATTGTATATACTAGAATATTCCTTATAGTCAATGAATATCAATGGTAAAAGATCAAAGTCCTTATTTATTAGCCTTCTCATTTTTCAACTTGTGTTGAGTAGCTGGAGGAATGTATGAATGGTGTATACTTATTCCTCCTAAAATGTAGCACCAAGTGGGCTATGGACAGCAGCCAGATAATTGATCATTGCAGATTATATTTTCTGACTTGGTTCTGAGTGTTTACAGATGACATAACTGATTAATGGAAGAACTGTGCACATTCAGAGGGTAGGATTATATCTATAATATAAAGACCTTTTAGTAAGTCCTGTTAAATTTTGGGGGGGGGTGGGAAAAATAGTATTTCTAAAATTTATGGTATTCATGTGATATTAATTAGTCTTCATAAGAAAAACCACAATATTCACAACAATCTTTATCATATTTAGTTTACCAAGATGTTGATATGGATTATGTTTAATTAATCAACAAATCAAATTTATTAGGTTTCTACTAACTACCAGTTACTTGTAGGTGCTGTGAGACAAATATAGACACACGACTTGGCATTTTTGTCCAGAAGCTGATGATCTAGTTGAGGGATAAAGACACATTAAAGATTTGATGAGAAATAAAAGATTGTACGTTACTAAGTACTATTTGTTTTATAATTTGGACAACAAGTACATTGGGAGTTACACCAATTGTATGTGTGTGGCTTATTTCAGGCCATATTGACACTCAGTTTTCTTAAAAAAATTTTTAGTATATCATCTCCTCTTCAGATTATTCCCTTGACTTCTTCTCCCTTCAGGGTCACGATCCTGAAACAGTCTTCCACTCTGTCACTTTCCTCCCTTTCCACTCCCTCTTCAATTTATAACAACTGCATCAACCTTCAACAACACTTTCCTGACAACTCATTTCTGTCAGCTCATCAATGAACTTCCAATTTATCAAATTCATTAGATAGTTTACAGATCTCATCCTACTTTTTTTGTCTAAGACATATGATAACAGATTTTGAAAGTTCTTCTTCCCTAGGGTTTCACGATCCTGGTGGTCTTCATTCCTTTTTCTCGCTTATTCTCTGTCTTGATAAACCTGGGCTAAGTCCATCTGACGTAGGCAACAGCCTCAAAACCCCAGTGGCTTCTCCCAACAAAAACTGATTCATGTTACACGTCCAGTGTGGGTTTTCAGAGGCTTGTTGCTCAAAAGTAACTTAAGAATACAGGCTGATGGAGACCCACTATCTTAGGACTGCATCACTGGCAAAGAGATCTACCTACCTTCTTTGGTGGTAGGGAAAGAGAGAGACTAGAGAATCACTAACTTTGTTTGTAAGACACACGTATCTCTTTCCTTAGTATTTTATTGGCCAAAACTTGTCAATGGCCCTATTCAAATATAAGGCATTTGTGTGCCCTGAATGAGAGAATATGATATTGGTGGACACTAATAATATCTACTCTATACCATGAAAGAATTTTAAAAAGTTACATGCCTCCTCCTATGTTTTTAAGGTAGTACCTAAAATATTGGATGGATATTCATATAGATATATATGAGTATAATTTATGGTATATTTTAAATATTGCTACTTTAAAATGAAATTGTTACAATACCTTTTCAATCTACTAATAGAATTAAAGCAAAATATCCATTTGCTATACACTATTATCCATTGAAAAATCCCTAGCCAAGATCTCCATATCAAAGAACTTTGTATCGTTTTGTTCCTCCTTGAACTTATCTTTCCATTGCCTTTTCCTGTAAAATATTTTACCAACGAAATATATTTTTGTGATAAGTATTTTATTAACTACTTTATGAATTCTAGAGGGACACAATTTTGTCCATAGCAGTTATCATTATAATTGTTGCTACATTTCACTGATTTTTAGATGCATATGTTTTCACATTTTAACATTTTTGAAATTGCACACATTTGGCAATTGGTGTGGGCCATTATATTATATATTTTTTCTTTTTTGTAAAAGTTTTATTGTGTATATTTAGCATATATCTACATATGGGATATATATATATATGTAAAAATACAGTAAAATGGTTACTATAGTGAAACAAATTCACATATATATCATCTCACATATTTACCCTTTTTGTTGTGACAAGAATAACTAATGAGTGGATACTCATTTAGCAGAAATCCCAAATATAGTACAATTTTATCAACTAGAGTCCTTGTCAGTGGTTACCATGGGGGCAATTGAGAGGAAATGGGGAAATGTGGCCAGAGGATATGAGACCCAACATACACCACTGCATTTTCTTAATGGTGAATAAAATAATGGGGTGCTAAACATATTAGGGAAGTTTAGATTTGATGAAATAAAATATTAGTACATAAGGATCAGAGTATCATAAATACTTCAAATTCAATAAGTAGTTACTAAAAATAAAAATATAGAAATGCATCTTTATAAATAATTAGAAATATATCCCAATGATGAGATAAAAAGAAAAAGATAGCTTTTTCTTCAAAATTATTATTTCCTGGATTCTCAAATAACTTTATTCTTTGCTACAAGAAGATAAATTTCAGCATTGATTCTAGTCTTATTTTTAGTTCTTTAGATAAAAAACACCAATAACCTTCTTGACATAGTTAAGTAGACAAAATGGAGGAAATTTTGTTACAGTAATTCCACTTGATTATTGACCTCCCCTGAGGTATAAGCCAAAAATAATTACCAAAAATGAAATTATTTTCAATGACATATTAATTGACAACTCAATTAAATTATTATTCAATTTTACTGGAAGTAAGGAATTGACAAAGTAATCCATTACTTATTTATTCAGTCCTTTTCTGTCTCAATTTCTGAGAATTATGCCTGCAATGGACTAAATGTCATGTTTTCATAGAATTTATTTATTTTTAAATTTTTAAATTAAAAAAAATTTTTTATTTATGTATTTTTTGCCCTATGCCTTGAGGAAAATGTCTCACAGAATTTATATGTTGAAATGTTAACTCCCATTGTCATGGTATCAGAGGTGGGGCCTTCAGGAGATGATTAGGTCATAAGGGGGTGGAGCCCTTATGAATGCGATTAGTGCCTTTATAAAAGGGACTGTAGAGAGCTCTTTCCCTCTTTCCACTAAGCGAGGAGACAGTGAGAAGACTGCAGTCCACAATTTAGAAGACGGCCCTCACCAGAACCTGACCATGTCAGCATCTTGATACCAGATTTCCAGTCTCCAGAACTGTGAGAAATAAGTTCCTATTGGTTGTCAGCCACCCAGTCTATAGAACTTTGTTATAGCAGCCCAAACTGACTAAGACAATGCCACAAAAACTTTGCTAAGACTCACCAAATGACTATTAAGTATTCCTATTCCCCTTTAACTCATACCCTGTTCAAGGAAACAGAATTAGACAAAATAGGCAATTCCCCCACTCCCCCTAAAAAGGTAACTATACATTTTAAGACTGTTTTCTGTCAAAAGTTTTGAACAAAGACATATTTGAACAAAATTTCAGTTCTCTAGGGCATCTCATAATGCCCCCTAAAAGTATTGGGTCATTAAATAGGAAATGTCCGATTTTGAATTAAAGTTTAGTTTATTATATCTCAAACAAGAAACAGTACAATTAATCAAAGTATGTGCCTAAAGTATTGACACAGTTTTGCCATCTTAACAGTAGCTTGCTTATGCCAGCAGCAAAGAAGCCTGGAGAGTGAGTGGCAATGAAATCTTGAAAGGTGTTTTCCACAGCTTGTTGAGAATTGAATATTTTTCCTTGCAAGAAGTGGTCCAAAGCCTGGAAGAAGTGGGAGTCTGTTGGTGCAAGGTCTGGTGAATACAGTGGATGACAGAGAGTTTCCAAGTTCAGCTTCTGTAGATTGAGCAGCATTGTCTTCTGTGACATGTGGTCTTGTAAGAGGACTGGCCTGTCTCTATTGACCAGTCTCGGCTGCTTAATCACGAGCATCCTCATCATTTTGTCCAGCTGGTTGCAGTACACATCTGCTGTAATCGATTGACCAGGTTTCAGGAAGTTGTATTGGATAATACCAGCACTAGACCATCAAACAGACCCATTTGCTTTTTTTTGATAAATATTCAGTTTTGGACTGTGTTTCGGCACTTCATCTTTATCCAACCATTGTGCCGAATATTTGTGGTTGTAAAAAAGATCCATTTTTCATCACATGTAACAATACAGTGTAAAAATGGTTCACCTTCGTGTTGTGGCAGCAAAGAAAGGCAAGCTTAGAAATGATTTCTCTTCTGACGCTTGTTTAATTCATGCGGTACCCATCTACCCAGTTTCTTTACCTTGCCCATTTGTTTCAAATGGTCCAATAATGTTGGAATAGTAATGTCAAACCTTGCTGTTAATTCATGTGTAGGCTGAGACAGATTGGCTTCCTCCACAGCTTTCAGCTCATCATTATCCACCTTGGTCTCAGGTCACCCACATGGCTCATTTTCAAGATTAAAATCACCAGAACAGAATTTCTCAAACGATCGATATACTGTGTGTTCATTAGCCACATCCTTTCCAAACACTTCATTGATATTTTGAGCTGTCTGCACTGCACTGGTTCCATGATGGAACTCATATTAAAAAATAACACAAATCTTTTACTTATCCACGGTTTCATAAAAGTTGGTCTAAAAAAAATTTGAAAGGTAATCATAATCACAACACATGCATTTGAAAGACTGAAGATGTACCTTCACAATAAAAAATAAAAACAAGAAGTGTCAAAGTGAAATGTCAGAGATATCAACTGTCAAAGTACGTAAGGAAATCGGACATTTCATACTTAATGACTTTTACTATGCCATATAGGCGGAACATATTATGAGAATTATCATAGGTTGGTAATTTTGTTTAATGGTGCACCATTGTTAAATTTATATTTGTGGACTTCACAGAAATAAAAGAGCTTATCTGTATTTTAGAGGGCAGAATTATCCTGGCTGAAAGATGCAGTATGTTCTAGATCCCCAGTCCCCAACCCCTGGGGCACGGCCTGGTACTGGTCCATGGCCTGTTAGGAACGGGGCCTCATATCACTGCCTGATCTCTGCCTCCTTCGCCCCCATCCATGAAACTTAGGGACTGGGGGGCTGCACAGGAGGAGGTGAGTGACGGGTGAGCCAGGGAAGCTTCATCTGTATTTATATTTACAGCCCCTCTGTTCCCCATTGCTGGAATCACCGCCTGAGCTCTGCCACACCCCCCAACCCCCTGTCCGTGGAAAAATTGTCTTCCATGAAACCAGTCCCTGGTGCCAAAAAGGTTGGGGACCGCTGTTCTAGATTATACCTTAGAAACATGTTGTCCTGCACTCTTACATAAGCAGATGCTCTATTTAAAGACAGAAATTAACACAAAAATGAAGGGAAAGTGTTGCGTAGGTATACACACAATAAATTTAACATTTACTTTGGCTTCACCTTCTGGAAGTCTGAATGGCCTAATGTCAACTCCAACCTTATTCTTGATATCTCTGAACTTTTCATTATTCCTGACTGATGGCTCCAGCAGCGTGACAATGTCAATTAATATAGACAAGGAATGTGGTTGAGATTTATAGTTATTATCCGAACATTCACTTTCAGATACACACAAACAGTCCAGAGGTAAGTTAGACTGTTCATGCTTTTAGATATTGAAATGCTTATCTGCTAATTGAAGTAACCATGATCATAAGAAAAATATGCCACAGTAATTAGTGATTGTGAAAGCTCTTGATTTTTGGATCAAAACAGGTAAGAACTGATGAGCATTTAAACACAGAGAGAACTACATTGATAATTAATCCAAATATTATGAGGGTTTATGTTATCTAGATCAATGTTTCTCAAACTTTAATGTGGATTCAAATCATGTTCAAATCAGGTTTTTGTTAAAAATCAGATTCACTGGGTTTGGGTTGGGGCCTGACATTCCTCTTTTCTGACAAAGTCTTAGGAGATTTCCCAAGGTATGACCCTAAAGTACAGATTTTCTTCTAGAAAATATTTAAATTTTAACGTTACTTAAAAAAAATTTTTTTTTACTGAATTACATTCTTCTGTTTGCCAAAGGACTAACAATACTATTAAATATGCTATTCCTCCATTGAATACATCAGACATTTGAACATGTAGAAAGAATAAAAAAAATCTTTTTTTGAGGTTAATAAAATGTTGTCTTAACGATAAAACCCACCATGATTCTACTTTACTTTTTTGCTGAGAGCTCTCTGGAACTCACATAATGAACAACTTTGTGAATCTGGTGGAAAAATATATTTGTAGAGGGAAACTCAGTAAAGAAAACTAATTGCAATGGCAAGTGACAATGGAACAAACATGATGAAGGCTATGAGTGATTTAGTAATTATGTGCATTATGATTTTTGTTCTCACCCTTCAGTTTTATGTTCAGGGCATAATTACAGCACATAGTAAAATAACAGAATTATTGTCCATAATCAGAGAAATAGTGAGCTAATTAAATCATTATTCTTTAGCCAAGGACAAACTAAATAATACAAAGAGAATTTTGGAACTTTTTTGTCATATGCTTATATAAGATGCTCAAAACAAGATGAGATAACACTTATCACATGTTAAATGGTGCTTGCAAAAACATTAATATTGCACTTGACAGATAATACCAATAGAGTAGGATATCCGATTGCTTGCAGATATTTAATCCACTTGCTGGAATTTGCTACCAAAGTAACCAAACTCGTGAATGTATTTCTTCCATCATATCTGCTTCCTGTCATTCTACTGTAGAGGAGATGCTGAGCTTGGTGTGCATGCAATGAAATATTAGCATAGAAAGTTCATGAACAATTTATCTTGAACGTCAATAATGTTGCTCCATTACTATGCAATGTTGAAAGATAAATTATTGCAAATAATTGAATGAAGCAACAAATACATGCAAATGTATTAATCATATCTTTTATTTTCTGTATTCTGATGCTTTCAAAATCTGGGCCTTGTTGACCTTAAAGGGACTACTCGGCCAGGATTAGCCAGTTTGTAGGGATAGTAAACAAATTACTGGTGAGTGTGTGCTTTTCCAATGCAAACCACCCAATTCCTATTCCACAGCCCCAGCCACCTCCCTCCCTGGGCTTTCAGACTCTGGGTCACTATCCATTTGCTCAAATAACCCCAGGTACAGGCACCAGACAGCCAGGTACAGCTCCTATGCTCCAAAACCCACTGAAATTATTCAATCTAGCCGATCCTATACCTGCTGCACGTGCCTCCCACAGAAACCACAATAAAGGCTGTTTTGCATATTTCTCCTTCTCCCTTTGCTTCTTGATCTACCCTAGTGCTTCTCTGTGTGGTCCCTGCCCCAGTGATGTGACGTGCAAAAATCTTAGGGATTAATTTAATATGAAAGTGAGGATGCAAATCCTAAATCTGTCTCTGAAAATATTCAGAAAACATCATCTTCACTTTCAGTTTGTGAGGTTACTTCAGTAAAAATGCATCAGTGACAATGACCACATCTTCAAGTCAGGAGTTGGAGAGGAAATGCGTTTTCTTTAGGTTCCGTTAGTAAGAAAAGCTTAATAACTTGGTATCAGTGCATAATCTTCAGTTCATCACTTTGTCAGAGCTAGCAGAACTGTAACTTGCTTCTCATTAACATGGATTGGCAGTGAGCATTCACTTAGTTTTGTAGATGTTCATTTTAGTGACTCCATAAGCAGTATTGCTTATATTTTTTTAGTAGATTTTACTATATTTCATTAGGTTAATTTAAATCTAATACAAATATGTTAAGGATGAATAAATGAGCTAAAAAGAGATAAACCAATGTTATTAAGAGGGAGATTTGTATCCATATAAAATATGGGTTGTCAGGACATCAGCAACATGGTAGAATAAGAGATTCTAATCTTCAAATCTCCAAATCTCCACAGAAACATCAGTTTTGGCAACCATCCATAGATGGGAATATATTGAAGAAAATCTTGAAGGAGGATAAAGTGTGACTCCTAATTATTAGAGAAAAACATTAGAGGTAGACAATGGCAGGACTCTGCTTAGTGCAGTGGTCCCCAACCTTTTTGGCACCAGGGACCGCTTTCACAGAAGACAATTTTTCCATAGACTGGGGTAGGGGTGGACAGAGGGATGGTTTGGGGTTTGGGGATGATTCAAGTGCATTACATTTATTGTGCACCTAATTTCTATTATTGTTACATTGTAATACATAATGAAATAATTACACAACTCACCACAGAACCTTCTAGCTTGTCATAGTACCCATGTCTGTGCTTTCCTTGTTATATGTTTATCCCACATATGATTCTTGAGAACAGGGACCATCAGGCATTCCCAGGACTTAACACGGGAAAGACATTCAATTAGTATTTATGGCACAAATGAATGCATACATTAGCTCATGGAATGCATCTGCTTATCATGCAGTCATAAAGAAGAACCAGAACAGAGGTTTTGAATATATAATTCAGCATGTTGTTTCTATGCTGTTAACTATTTGAAAGAAAATGGTCTTTTATGACTGGAGAAAGAGCTCTATATATAGAACAAGGAAATTTTAGCAGCAATTTGCCCCTCTATTTATGATGTCATCAACCATCTGCAAGTAGTTTAATGTTTTTAAGGCTTGGTTTCCTTTTCCATAAAATAGAATTCATATTTTTTATTGCTATACTAGATTATATACATGAAAACACTATATAAACTGTAAAACACTGTAAAATGTAAGATACTGTTATTATTTGTCTATCTGCAAAGACATATATTATGAACCTGCCTTTGCCCCAGGTGTTGAGGATTAAGATAAGGTGTGTTTGGGGAGGAGGGTGTGCTGTGTTCCAACATGCCACTTATAGGTGGTGCAGCATATGGCCATTGAGTTTCTATTATGGCAAATCTCCTTTCATTTCAAAAACTGTAATGCTCTACCTGGCTGCTATTACATTTTATATGTTGTCAGTAACAGCCTCCAGAGCAAAGTAACACAATGATGTCAGATGTAAATTAAAAGAAGGTAGTACTGGCTCTCAATTAAAGAGGTTGTGATGTTCGTGAGTTGGATGTTTGGGTTGGAACATGTTTTCCTCCCTTGTGGCTTACCCGTACGCATTGTGAGATTTTAAGCTGGCGTTAGCCATGGATTCCCTGTTGGAAATCAGAACACAAGCACTTCCTAGAGCTGGGATGTAATCAGGGAACTGGATTCTCTTTCATACTTGAAATACGTTAAGAATTGTCCTTAAATTTTCTCTTTATGTCTGGTCCGCCTACACCCAGAGTGGACATCTACCCTCAGCAATGACAGCTCCCATGATGACCCCTGCCCTTTTTAAGGCTTATTTCTCTCTCAAGTTCAGTTCAGCTAGGATTCTTTGCAGCTACTGCTTTGTTAGTCCCATGGAGAAGTATGATTTTCTTTTGTCCAAGTTTTTACGGTGGTTATGGAGGGAAGATCTTTCTTAATCTTCTGTATGTTACCTAGAAGTAGAAACTCTCTTTTTATACTTCTTTTTTCATATTCCACCTTCAAATCAATTTAGGAATTTTTCAAACTTTCTGATTTAATGATTGTGACTATTTTTATTTTGCTGTATTTCCTGGCATAATTGAATTCTCTGTTGGAAAGAATTGAGAATTTTGGAGGGTCTGGGATATAAACAGCATCTGGTCCAATCAGTGATGCTTGTCTGTGGCTCTCTCAGTAACGAGGAGGACATTGGGCATGAATTTTATTTGGGGGACTTCAGTGTAATATATTTCATGACTATGGCTTCGCTTCCAGTCTAGGTTAACCAGCTTTAATTTCTAAAGGGAAAAAATATAGATTAGGCATTTCAAATCCACCATGGCTTTTAGAAATAATTACTTAAATACATGTTTTACTGATGGCTTATTTCTGTTATAGTAAGAAAAAATTATGTGAATTTTAATAGAACTAAATAAACCTTTCCAAAAAAACCAACATGATTTATTAAAAATATTCTTTTATTATAATTCCCATATTTCAGATTCTATTAATAGAACATTAGGTAGCATATTAAGCCATTCTATAAGTGAGAAATTCTAGAAAGTGAATTTATTTTATTTCTCACTTTCCACAATGCCTTTAGAAGCCTAGGGAAAAGTATCTTTCAGTATTCTACTTTATTCTTTCAAAAATAATGTATAAAGCACTTACTTAAAGATTACCTTATTCATATGAACAGTAACTTGAACTGTTTCATCCCCAGAATTTTCTAAATGCACCCTATTTGTATTCCATGATTGTTAAACTAAAACTAATATTTAAATCCAACTGTTAACATTTCAATGGAATATTAGCATACATTTTTCCTCAGGTAATATGTAGCAAAGCTAATAACTATTTCCTTCTAAAAGTTTAATAATCCCGAAGGTTCCTATTAACGTTCTCTGTCCTCAATGCTATTTGTAATTAAATAATACTGTTTTCATTGTTTTTCTTTCCTCATATTTGTTTTACTTCTGAAGTAAAACATAGACCATAAGGGCATGTTGCTTTTCTCTCTCTCTTTCTCTGAATGTGTGATTGGTTTTAATATATGCAATAAGAACTACAACTTACATTTGATAATGTAATAATAATTGTCATTTCCAGACAATGTTCTCAGTGATTTATATATAGTAACTCATTTAATCCTTAACACTTACTTAGTATTAGTATCCCAATAGCAAATGAGGGAATTGAGGAACACAGAGGTAAAATTTGTACAAGTTTCACAAACAGTAAATGACAAAGCTAAGATTTGAACCTGGCAAGCCAGCCCTTGGGTCATTGATAGTATTATAGGACACTGATATAATTTATTATCCAAATTGGAATATACTTGGGAATAAAGTGTTGCAACATGCTTCTACCTATGACTACACTGTGATTATACTTCCTGTAAGTAAAACACTTTATTTATTTATTTAGACAGATTAGGGGGTACAAGTGTTTTCTGTTACCCAGACAAATTGTACAGTGGTGAAGTCAAGACTTTTAGTGAACATGTTACCCAGAGTGTACATTGCAGTCAATAGGTAATTTTTGATCACTCACCCCTCTCTGTCTCCCTCATTCTTGGTTTCCAGTGCCCATTATACTCCTTTGTATGACCATGTACACCATTTAGCTCCCACTTATAAGTGAGAACATGAGGTATTTGTTTTCCATTCATGAGAGGCTTCACTTAGCATAAGGGTCTCCAGATCCATTCAAGTTACTGCAAAAGACATCATTTCATTCCTTTTTATGGCCGAATAGTATTCCATGATACACACATGTGCACACACACACTCCACATTTTCTTTATCTACTCATCAGTTTATGAACACTTAGGTTGATTCCACATTTTTGCAATTGTGAATTGTGCTGGGATAAACATTTGGGTGCAGATGTCTTTTTGATATAATGACTTCTTTTCCTTTGTTTAGATATCCAGTAGTGGAATTTCTAAATTGAATGGTGAGTCTAACTTTGAGTTCTTTGAGGAATCGCCATGATGTTTTCCATAGAATAGAGGTTGTACTAATTTGCAGTCCCAACAGCACTGTATAAGTGTTCCTTTCTCTTTGCATCCACACCAGCATCTATTGGCTTTGGGCTTTTTAATAAAAGTCATTCTAACAGGGGTAAGGTGATATCTCATTGTGATTTTAATTTGCATTTTCCTAATGACTGGTGATGTTGAGCATTTTTTCATGTTTGCTGGCCATTTGTCTATCTTCTTTTGAAAAAAAAACTTTTCATGTTTTTTTTCCACTTTTTAATGGGGTTATTTTTGTTTTTCTTACTGATTTGTTTGAATCCCTTCTAGATTCTGGATATTAGTCCTTTGTCAGATGTATAGTTTGTGAGTATTTTCTCTCATTCTGTAGGTTGCCTATTTACTCTGTTATTTCCTTTCCTATGCAGAAACTTTTTAGTCTAATTAAGTCTCATTTATTTACTTTTGTTGGTGCTGTATTTTCTTTCAGGGTCTTCGTTACAAATTCTTTGCCTAGGCCAATGTCCAGCTGAGTTTTTCCTAGGTTTTCTTCTAGAAATTTTTATGGTTTCAGGTCTTATATTTAAGTCTTTAATCCATCTTGAGATAATTTTTGTATATGGTTAGAGATAGGGATCCAATTTCTTTCCTCTGCATGTGGTTATCCAATTTACCCAGTACCATTTATTGAACAGGGAGGGCATCCTTCCCTCAGTTTATGTTTTTGTCTGATTTGTTGAAGGTCAGTTGGTTGTAGGTATGTGGTTTTAATTTTGGATTCTCTATTCTGTTGCATTGATCTGTGTGTCTACTTTTACACCAGTACTATACTGTTTTGGTTGCTATAGCCTCATAGGATAATTTGAAGTTGGGTAATATGATGCCTCCAGATTTATTCTTTTTGTTTAGTATTGTTTTGGCTATCTGGGCTCTTTTTGATTCCGCATAGAATTTAGGATTGTTTTTTTCTAATTCTGTGAAAAATGACATTGGTATTTTCATGGGAATTGCATTGAATCTATAAATCGCTCTGGGAACCTCAAGAAAATACTAGCCAACTGAATCCAACACCGCGTCAAAAAGATTATTCACCCCAATAAAGTAGGTTTCATCCCAGAGGTGCAAGGTTCAACAAACACAAGTCAATAAATGTGATTAACCACATAAATATAATTAAAAACCAAAACCATATGATTATCTCAATATATGCAGAAAAAGCATTAAATAAAATCCAGCATCCCCTCATAATAAAAACCCTCAACCAACCAGGCATAGAAGGAATATATCTCAAAATAATAAAAGCCATATATGACAAACCCACAGCCAACATCATACTGAACAGGGTAAAGTTGAAAGCATTCTCTCTAAGAAATGGAACAAGACAAGGATGTACTGGAATTCCTAGCCAGAGCAATCAGTTAAGAGAAAGTAATAAAGGGGATTCAAATCAGAAAAGAGGAGGTCAAACCATCCCTGTTTGCCAATGATAGGATCTCATATCTAGAAAACCCTAAAGACTCCTCCCCAAAAGACTCCTAGAATTGATAAACAAATTCAGTAAAGTCTCAGCATACAAAATTAATGCACATAAATCAGTAACATTTCTATACACTAAGAGCAGTCAAGCTGACAATCAAATCAAGAACTCAATCCCATTTACAACAGCTACAAAATAAATAAATAAATAAATAAATAAATAAATAAAATATCTAGAAATATACTTAACCAAGGAGGTAAATGATCTCTACAAGGAGAACTACAAAAAACACTGATGAAAGAAATCATAGAAGACACAAAACAAATTAAAAAACATCCCATGCTCATGGGATTGGAAGAATAAATATTGTCAAACCAACACTTTGAAAATGCATGATATTTATAATCTACGTTATTTCTTCATTTAGGAATGATGCTTGGCTATGGAAAAAGAGCAACAGAATGAAGTATAGGTATTTGGAAAATACATTTAAAAGTGTGAAACATTTTTTATTAGTTTTGAATTATGAATGAATTTTAAAGAGAAATATATAAAAAAATCACATGAGTGATAGATATATTACCAGAATATTATTAACAGCCAACAAGTTAGGCAGGTGAGATATTACAAAGAGAAAAACTAATCTGCTTTTAGAGCTTAAGTTTTGGTACACGTGCTGATAACTTTGCTTATCAATTGACTCTACATATTTGATGGCAGGTGTGGCCTAATTACCAATTGTGTGTTGTTTTGAACACAGGTAGATATAGTCATAATTCTGCCTCTGTGGCTTTGTGTGTCAATGGGAATATCGCTTCAATGGGAAAGAAGCTGAGGTTATGGTCTTAGGTTAAATAACAGGAGAATAAAAGAGGCAAAAGGGTTTAGTAGCTCTCACATGAACATGTGCTCACCTCAGACCTTCACCTTAACAGTAGGTGTCATATACTGGTTATGCATGATAAAAGGTGAGGAGTATGTTCATAAAAAAAAAAAGTGCTTCTTATTTGAAACTGAAGATTTATTTGGGGACAACCCAACTTAGCAGATCACCTGAAAATTTCCTTAACTGCTGTGACAAAATCTTTCTTCAGAGGAAACCACCAGTTCTCACGGGAACTACAGATGTGGCCTTAACTATGGCTTTGAGATGGGTGGCAGGAGCCACCCAAGATGGGGCTGTAGTTAAGGCTCTGACGATGGCGGTGACCACAGGTCAAGCTATGGCTGTAGATGCAGCTCTGGCTATCGTTACTCTCTTTACTGATCATCTCCAAAAATGTTGGTCATCTTGCTGCTGATTTTTGACTTTCAGTTTTTTATGCCTTTTAGTATTATCCTGTGATAAATTTCAAGAAGCCTGTGTTGATTTTCCTTCCATTTCTTTTCATTGCTTGTGGACAGTGATTGACAACATGCCATTCCAGTTTATTCTTTGTTTCTGGGGCAGTTTCCAACATTTTGAACCAGTCATTATTTAAATATTTGCTCTTATATTACCCAGCTGTGGCATTGCAACCTTTCTCTATTTGTATATTGTGGTTTATATACTGTAGTTCCTAAATAAATGCATCTAAATTTACCTTACAGCATATTTTTTTTCTGTTTGTGTTCATCAAAATCTTTATGATTCACTTTACCATTTATAAACCAGGCCACATTTAAGAGTCATAATGGTCCAAAAGAAATGGCTTACTTAGTTAAACACAGAAGCAAACAGACTTTATTACTGTGTTTGTTAATGTCTATCACCTGACTCATAACTGTTTATTAACAAATTTGTTAGGCTGTGGGTATGTATTGTAGTGAGTTTCATAAAAAACAAAGTGTAGAGGACTCCTAGTAATTTAGAAGTCTATTTTTACCTTTTTCTTGTGGCTCATGTATAATGTTCACTTTTGGAATATAGCTTATACTTCCAGGAGTTTATATAGGAAATTCTTTGGCACATAAGGCCAGCTATTGGAAAACAATGAAAAATAAAATGGGAAATTCTTCATGTGAAAGAAGAAAATGACTTATCAAAAGTAAAATATAAGGGATTTTCTTAAGGTTTTCAAAAATATTAGCTTTCAATAAGCAATGAATTTCACAGCAAAAGTTTACTTGGTAACCAAAAGTTTGTATGTATGTATGATGCCAAACACTGGGGCTTTTTTTATTCCCCATTTTTACCATTTGGTTCTTTTCTTTCTTCCTTCCTTCCTTCCTTCCTTCCTTCCTTCCTTCCTTCCTTCCTTCCTTTCTTTCTTTCTTTCTTTTTTTTTAGACAGATTGTCACTCTGTTGCCCAGGCTAGAGTGCCATGGCATCAGTCTAGCTCACAGCAACCTCAAACTCCTGGGCTAAAGGGATTCTCCTGTCTCAGCCTCCAGAGTAGTTGGGACTACAGGCATGTGCCACCATTCCTGGCTAATTCTTTCTATTTTTAGTAGAGATGGAGTCTCACTCTTGCTCAGGCTGGTCTCGAACTCCTGACCTCAAGCGATCCTCCCTTGTTGGCCACCCGGAGTGTTAGGATTATAGGCATGAGCCCCCAGGGCTGGCCTTTGGTTCACTGTTTTGTTATCTCTTTAGATACAATCTCTGTTATAATTCAGGAGTACTTCTTATATACGTAATATATGTAAATTTGAGAAATAAAAGGCACAAGTCTAAATTTGTAGTCATCAAGATCCTGAAAGCCCTTTTTTTAACTGGAAACTCTTTAAGGTCAAAGATTTCATCTTTTCTTTCCTTTATTTCTTGTTCACCACTCTATCTCCAGTCCCAGGACATTGTCTAGCATACACTGAGTTTGTGTATATGGACTCAATACAGTTTTGTGGAACAAGTTTATTTATATATAATTTTTACCGTAATGATGCAAATTTGTATTGCTTTCAATTTTTAATAAAAAACACCTTTGCAAAAATACTCCATTTTATCTTTATAATAAGTTAATTAACTGGGCAAGATGGGACTTAACATTTCATTTTCAAAAAGAAAACTGCATCTTAGCGAGTTTATATCATATAAGGATGGCTGAAGTTTCAATACGGCTTTCCAATTTCTAACTCCATGTTTATTTCACCATATAATTAATTATTTAAAGCTATAGGCCATTGTTTTAGTATATTTTAAAAAATAGAAAAATAATTTTGTGTTTCCTCTGTGTTTTAATTTTAAGGAATTGTGTATTTTATCTTTAGTCCTCTGCACAAAATCCAATATTCATTGAATGAATATAAAAGGTGGAATAATTGAATGAATTAAAATTGTAAAATATAATAAGACATATTATACAATCCTTATAAAACATATTTACATATTTATAAGCTGAATATTTTGTGAATGCCAGTGCCAAGATATCCTTTCCATAGTTAAAAAAGAACATTCAATTCAACAAGTGGTGCAGGGAAACCTGAATATCTACATGCAAAATCATGAAGTTGGATCCCTTATTCTCATCATACACAAATGTTAACTTACAATACATCATCCTAAATATAAGAGCTAAAACTATAAAACTCTTAGAAGAAAATATATTTGTCAATCCTCCTGACCTTTAGGCAAAGACTTCTTAGTTATGATAATAAAAGCACAAGAGACAAAAGAAAAAATAGATAATTGGACATTATCAAATTAAAAACCTTTTATCTCCAATGGACATGGTCAAGAAAACCCACAGAATGGGAGAAACTGTTTGCAAATCATAGGATTATGAAGGACTTTGTCCAGAATATATAAGAAACTCTTACAACTCAATAATAAAAGACAAGTAACCCAATTCAAATACGGGTGTAGGATCTGAATAGACATTTCCCCAAAGAAGATACAGAAATGACCAATAAACACATGAAAATAAGCTCTACATCATCATCAAAGAAATGCAAATCAAAATCCCAATGAAATATTACTTCACACCTACAAAGATGACTGTAATTAAAAACTCAGATAATGTGCTCACTTTGGCAGCACATATACTAAAATTGGAATGATTCAGAGAAGACTAGCATGGTCCCTGCACAAGGATGACACGCAGGTTCGTGAAGCATTCCATATTTAAAAAAAAAACCTCAGGTAATAGCAAATGTTGGTGAGGATGTGGAGAAATTAGAACCCTCATACACTGCTGGTGGGAATGTAAAATGGTGCAGGTGTTTTAAAAAACAATCTGGCAATTTCTCAAAAGATTAAACACAAAGTTACCACATGACCCAGCAATTCAGCAACTATTTATATATCCAAGAGAATGAAAACATATGGTCTCAAAAGTTGTACATGAATGTACATAGCAACATTATTCCTATGAGCCAGAAAGTGGAAACAAATCAAGTGTCTGCCAGCTGATGAAAGCATAAATAAATATGATATAGCCATACAATTGAATATTAAAGCATTGTGTATGTACCTGAGCATTGAAATCCATAAAAAGACTCATGATAAACTAGACATTTAAACAAGCCACAAGAGGATCCATGATGATTCTCCACACTATTTAAGACACTTGGTGAACTAGTCCATTTTTCCCCACTTACCATAAGGTTATTATAGGATCACTGTTAGTATGACCACCTCCACTTTACAGGAGTTCATTTTTCCTGTGTCCAAATGTTGGTCTGATTCACATTATCCTCAGTCCTTGGCATGCTTTTCTTTTCTTTTGCTTATCTTAGGGTACTTCTTGGATCTCTGCAGTTTCCCACAGAAGCTCGTATTTCTCGTGCCGCTCCTGGGATGCATTCATCTGAGATACAAAGGCAAGCAGGAAAGACTACTAAATAATATGGCTTTCCCAAGATTGCAAGGAGGGGAGACCTTGTTACAGTAGTTATTACTGACTTTGTTACTGAGTTCCAAAGGAGTTCCCTGGAAAGAACACTAGACTCAACAGTTAAAACCCTGCACATTTGTAGGATATTTCTCTTCTATTTATTCATCTTCTGCATGCCTATATGTTTTAGTGTTTCTGGCTCCATAGACCAACCTTTATCTAGTGTGGACTGAATACCAAATGAAGTTTTCCCTCTCGGAAAAAAAAAAAGATATATGAGATTTAATGCTTTTAGATTCCCTCCTCAGCATTAAGCAGTTCTTAAATTGCCAATAAAATCAGGGAGTGCTTAATCAGATGTAATGGTCTGGTACTCAATTGATTGCATTAATCAATGGCCTGAGGGGTTCATCAGCAAAGGGGAGTGCTGTGGCTACTATATCACATCACATCTACTGACTGAATTATCTTTTGAATCATGGCAAACATTTGAAATTAGAAATTTTAGCAAATGTAGGAACTTGTGTGTAAGTACTAAACATTTAAATATTTGAAATAGCTGGATTACTGCCTAATATTTTTTCAGGTTTCCAATATGATCATGAGTATTTTCTTAGTTAAATTGATGAAAAACCCAGACTTTTCTATGAGTTGGATTACATGAGCTGCCAAAGAGAGGTATAGTTTTGTATTTATTTCAATTTATCTTATATTTAATTAAGAACTTATATTGTGATATTTATTACCTGAAGTAAGAGTTCAAACTTTTAAAACCTAGGTGGGGAGATAAAATATTGCTGATGACATAGGGAAGGAAATAAAAATATTATTGCTATTAAAATGAATTTATCTGCCAAAATTTATCAATTCATTTAAAGTAGAAATATTTCAGCCAGAGCAAGATGACATGAAGAGGCAAGAGATCAGAAATATTGTTACTTGCTTATTTCTCATTGAGTATAAAAGCACGAAATTCAATAGAAATGAAAAAGATTGCATATTATTATATTCTTAGCAAGTTTCTTAATGTGATCATTTATTATATTTTTCTATAACATGGAAAACATTTAATTTTCTACTTATATGTTTTTCTAAATTTTTGAACAATTTTAGTGTGCTGTTCGGTTCCTCTTATTATTGTTAAAGAGATTTGACTCTTCAAAAATGATTTTGTTTTCATTTTTGACAATGTTTGTGTTTCTTTCCAAAATAAATTTTTTTAAATATTAAGCAGTAATCCAAACCTATCTGTGTCTTTTCCTATTTTCTTGCACCCAGGAATTCTCTTTCTTTAACTTTTTAGTTTCTTTCTAAAACTATTCTTGGTGGATAGATATTGACTCAATAATAATATAGGAAGGGTATTTTACAAACTGATTTACTCTGCTTTCTGCGTATAATTTTTAAGTAAAAAAGCAATCAACTTGATTCTCTTTAAGATGAAAATTCAGAAAAAAACTAATTATATCCTACAAAATGTAGCTTTGCAATTTCTTTGTGTGTTTTCTAAATTCTGGCTTTTGCAAAAAGAAAAGTTTGGTTTAAATGAATTGTTTTAATTACCTGGTGAAAATATTAAAAATGTGATGTTTTAGATTTTTGTCATTTTTTTTGGCGCCATCCTATCATTTGAACAATTTCTATTTTGATCTGAAACCCCCTGGTCATGGTAATTAATCTAAATAAGAACCGATAGTCTCCTGACTTGAGTGTTATTGTTGAAACTGGAGATGGTCAGACCAGCTCTGAGCATACTATAATAACCTATATTAAGTGAAAAATTGGACTTGTTCACCACATATCATAAATAGTTTAGATAGAACAATCATGAATCCTTTAGCTGCCTGTTTTAGAGTCTGGTTATGTGAGTCTTTTCAGGGATTTCAATTCTCAGGTGCATATGCAATGCTTCCTATGACCTGTAGGGGCACAGTTGTACCTTCTTTGAGAAGGTTTTCTTTTTCTTTCAAAATCAAATGCAATATGTTGCTGTAGTTCTTGTCTCTTGAAAAGGTCAGCAAAATTGTGTAATTGGTACGAAATATATCCTGACTAGTAAAATTTTACATGGTTTGTCATTTTAGAATGTTGGGGGTTGCAAATGCAGTCTTAATAGTTGTTATGAAAGCAGCATGGCTTGCTTTTCTAATATCAGCATCAGCACGAGTCAGGCCAGCAGGCAGGCCTGTCCTCAGCCTTCTGCTCTGCACGAGTTAGGAGATCAGCCCAACACTGGCTTCCTCGGGATTCTCCTATAATTTCAAAGAAGTAATGATCAGTTATCATTGGAATGTATTTTCTCCCAGACATTTAACCATTACACTTTTGTGGTGATCTAGAACTTCTGAGAAAGAAATTATCTGATATAAAACTGGTATGGTCACTCCTAATAGGAACACTTAGGCAAGACTTCATTTAAACATTGCCATGGTTACCCCACTTGCTGTTTGTTGTACTAGGATGACAAAATATGTGATATAGCAACTACAAACTGTGTTTATAATAAGGGACTGTGGTGGTTGCAACATTAGCCAAAGGTGTGAAGTTATTAACTAGATCATTGCTTTTATGAGCTTCTCGTGGGTGAGTAATACCTAGCGGAGATGAGTATCACAGCTCTCATTACTCATTTTAATCACTGTTATTGCCAAATAATATAAACTGGGTCATTTTCTCACCATGTTTTGTGGGAATCTTTCCTTGATCTCAAAGCGCTTACATGTGGAAAGTAGACATCATCTTAACTATAAAGAAAAACAGATATTAAGTATTAAAATGACATCATCATTGCCAAGTTGCAAAGATCTGAAAATTTAACATCATTATCTGTTCCTCCATTTTCTTTACTACCAAAGCCAATCTCTTGCCAAATTCTGTTTGTGTTTCTTATAACTACTTTCTCTTCTTTGGGGTGCCATTTCAATTGCTTTAGGCCAGAAATTCCTGGCCTTTTATCTGGTGCAATAACCTCATAAAGATTCTCTATGAGTTCAGTCTTTTGTTTGTCAAATTTATCCTAGACATTACTGCAAGGATTAACTACTTGTATCCAACCTGATTCGATTCAATTCAATTTAGCAAATAATTAATGAAAGCCTACCAGTGCCAGTTATTGTCTATGGATGGACAAAAGGAGTATAAGATAAACAAGGAAAAAAAATCATTGCACTCAAAGTATACACAGACTTTATAAGAAAAGAAACAAAAAGCAATAAGATGAAGACTGTAGCAAAGTTATGCCCAGCATGTTATTTACTTGTTTTTAATTAAGGTTTGTCTCTGAATCTGTATTTTGCATATGATATTTAAAATGAATATTACAATAACAGATAAAAGTAATTGCTCTCTTAATTTGTGTGTTTACTTTACTTACCTGTAAAATCATTAACAGAAAATCCCTTCACTGTTGCCTTAAGAGGTCACATAATCATGGGGGTCCTATCCCATCACCTCTGCCATATTCTACTGGTTAGAAGGATGTTACAGTTCCTGCCATTTCTACTCAAGGTGAGGAGGTTACACAAAGGCATGAATACCACTGGGTGGAAATCCTGAGAGCCTTTTTAGAATTCTATTGACCATGGTATGCCATTTAATACATTATATGTGTTTAGAAAGAGCTTGTTGCTTGTTAAGGAATTAATTAGCCATCAGAATTAATTAAAAATATTGACATTATAAAATTGCTTGAGAGAGAAGAAATGTGATAAACAAATGCAGAACAATGCTTGACTTCAGGAAGAGTGGAGGGATGATGGCTGGCCAATTTTTAAAGGATAAAAATTATCAAAGTTTACTAATCATGACTTAATAATAAAGAATTTATACAAATGGCTGGGAACTTGAGGCTTTGTGTTTAGCGTGGGTATTATTGATCTTTGGTATTGCCTTTACCATAATAAAAAAAATACTGCTGGATTGATCCCCTTTTTCTCTGTATACTCTACTGTGATTTAGCAGTCATAAGAAAACAGCAGTGGTAATGATATTCTGTACCTTGGAGAAGATATACAATTTTGTGAGCTAGTCACAGTGATCTGCTTGGAAAACAAACCATAATTAGGTCCATAAAGATAAAGCAATAGAAAAGCAATATATAGGAAATAGAAGGGATGAAATAAGTATTAAATTATCAGATATGCTGGACATTAGCATTTGAAAATGGGAGCACGGATGCTTTCCCTTACTAGAAAAAAAAATGAAGCATGTTTTATAGAGTTTACAAGTTTAAAAATTGGAGCAGGAAACATTGTGGTGTATATTTGAAGAGTACCAGATAACCATATTTTATTCACTTTGTCCAATTCAAGAGACCATAATCAGAATGAATACATAGAAGATTCAATGGATCAGACTTCTCAATGTAAGAAACTCGTCTAATAATTATTTCTGTCTGAAAAGTAGATTGGCAGTATTTGGGGCTGCCCTGTCTGAAAAGTATTAAAGCTTGGTATGAGTCCCTAATTCATGGACATGTTGTGAATGCAATTCTGGTGTCCAGGGGAGGGGCAAAACTAACTCTACCCTCAAGTTTCTTCTTACTGTAATCTCTGGGATTCTATGGACAAAGAGTGGCTTTGAAATATAGAGGATTGAAGACAATGATGATGCTGATTATAGAAACAGAAAAAAAAACATGATTTCATATAAATTTCTGTAGTGGAAGGAGGAATCCAGTAGTATTAAGTGGTTTTAGAAACCTGATCACATTGTAGAGAGATATCTTTCAGCATTGAATAAATTAGAGTTCCAAAGTAAGAAGCAGATAAAATGTGTGAGAGTGTGTGTGTATGTTTTTGTGTATTGATGCTTTGAGGAAAGATAAAAATTCACCTTCTATGGGCCAATCTCTATTTTAGATTCTGAACTATCAACAGTCATTCATCAAAGATATATAAACTATGACATGATGAACTTTACTAGGGTCTGCAGACTTAATAGTATAAGGTAAAGTTCTAGACTCCAAGGAGTTTACACTCTGGTGTATGGGAGAGATAAAAAGGTAACACATTTCATTTTATATTAAAAATAAAACTTCCTAAATAGCACTTATATTGGCCAGGTGCTGTTATGAGTGATTTACAGATTAACTCAAATTCTCTTCACAACCCTAAGAGGTAGGCACTATCATTATATTCATTTTAAGATAGGGAAACTGAGGCACAGAAAAGCTAAGTAAAACATCCAAGACATTAGAACTAATTAGAGGCAGAATCAGAATTTGAAGCCAGAATCCATGTTTTTAAGTGCCACACCAAGATGCCTCTCTTGCAGTGGTGTGGCACAGCCAGCTTGCACTGGCTTGTGAGTGCAAATTGTGTATATTTCTTCTCAATTCCACAGTCAGTAACATCAGGTTGGTAGTTTGAAATTGGCTAAGATAGAAATATTTGTCAATTTTTTTTTCCAGTGAGACAGCTTACCAGCACCCTACTGGCAGCTTATGACACATATGAGGTAACTTCTCTAATAGTTATGCACAAGGTATTTTGGAAAAAATCAAAAGAGGTATCAAAATCAGAGATGATGGGCAGTGGGAAGTTCCAGGAGACTCAAGTTGATCCTCGAATGATGAATGGTAGGTAGAATGTCAGATGATTGGAGAAATGACCTTATAGAACAAAGAAGGGAGAAGGAATCACATAGGTGCCATCTTATCGACAGAGGTCTTTCCTTTGCCAGACGAGTCAGATTAGGAGAGGCAGTCCCAGGCTTCTCTTGCAAATGGTCACAGAATCTGGGTAGCTTGGAAGACCTGGCTAGAATATGTAAAATCAGCTCATCTGCAGCTGTCAGTGGGACCCGCCATGTCAGCTGGGAAGTGGGAACAAGAAAGACCATATTAGGTAACAGTGTTGCATCAAGATTCACAAAAGTGACTACTGAGAGGAACAGTATAGATAATATTTCCACCAGGGATACTATGTGCATTAGGAACTATTCATTGTTGAATGCTGAGAAACTCTGGGGTATTTTGGGATTTCTTTAACAGTTTGAACTATTTATCAATGGAATAGATTTTCTTGAGAATTAGTTATCTTTTTGTTACAAGCCTTCAGGAAGGGACTTTGCAGCCATCTTGTATAAAATGAGTCAGCAGCATGAGCTCTGGATCTTGACTTAGCATTGCTGGTGTTCATTGGTGAGTTGCCGTAAGGAAAAAAGCATACTTAGTATTATGTAATAATTCTCTTCATATATACTATACATAGTAATGTTTCTAGGTCAGAAGTATTTAACAGACAACACTTACTTGCACCAAAGTTAATGAACTCCAAACTATGCCATGATGCCAAGCCTAGTGACATACTGTTGAGCATTTATTTTTGGCAATAAATTATTGCACAAAATGCTCCAGGCAACATGTAGTAAAACTTACAAGAATTTGTTTATTATTTGAGTGTTTGGTCATGTGTGTTTTATTTGTTATCAAATATTAATTAAGATATATTTATAATAAGACAACTAAACTTTAATACAGATCAATTTAAGAATCTATTTAGGAAGATATTTGAGATTATATTGTAGTAAGACAAGTAGACTTGTAACTAGCAAATGTAGATTTTTGATCCATTATATTTTTGTGGGGCTTTATGTATTTTGAAGAAAATTGTGAGGTAAACAATGAAAATTTAATAAGGAGATAAAGGTTTATGTTGTGCAATGCTTCAGAGATGTTAAATAATGCTAAAGCCTATTCATTAACCAGCCAGGGGGGCCATCCTTGATGACTTATTGAGAATAGCATTAGAGGTGTGGCAGATGGAAGGAGAATTGCAATCAGTGGAGAAATTAATGGGTAAGAAGAAGGCAACACTGTGGGCACAGCCGATTCATTGAATAAGTTTGGTCTTTATCTTAGTCTATTTATGGTGCTATAAAGGAATACCTGAGGCTGGGAAATTTATAAAGAAAAGAGATTTAATTTGCTCACAACTCTGCAGGCTGTGCAAGAAGCTGGTGCCAGCATCTGCTTTTGGTGAGGGCTTCAGGGTGCTTCCAGTCATGGCAGAGGGCCAAACAGATCAGCGTATGCCGAGATCACATGGCAAGAGTGGAAGCAAGGAGTGAGGAGGTGCCAGGCTCTTTTCAATAGCCAGCTTTGGCAGGGACCAATAGAGAACTCACTCGTTACCAGGAGAATTGTACCTTGTACCAAGCCATTCACAAGGGATCCACAGCCATGATCCAAACACCACCAACACTGGGGATCAAATTTCAGTGTGAAATTTTCAAACAAACCAAACTACGGCAGTTGTGCTGGCAAGCAGGGAGGCGTGAGCTCTCGAAGGGGATGCAGTGTCAAGGACCACTTCCTAAAATATTAATGGGATCTTGAAGGTCTAAGAACGCATGTTCTTGCTGCTTACGTCCTCCCAACCCTTGGCTTTGTGTCCTGAGCCAGCTACATAATTTGCAGGGCCCAGTGAAAACTGAAAATATGGAAATCTTTATTTAAAAAGCAGAAAAAAATCTTTATCCTTCGTTCTGTGTTCTCTTGATGTGCATGGTGTTTTGTGTTTTCCACTTAATGTCATGTGCTCTTCGGCATGGGAGTACCTGCTGAGTGAGTCTAGATCTTCACAGGGCTCCACCTCAACTCTTCCAGGCCTGTACCTAGGCTCCTGTGGTGGGTAGAAGGTGGCAGCTGTCACTGGATGGGGGAGCAGGAAACCAAAGACCCATTCTGGGGAGGTGGACAGGTGGTAAGGGATGAGACTGCATGTGAACTGACACCTCATCCCCAGCACATGTCCCATTGTTTCAGCAGACTTCACTTACATATGACAAATTCAAAGATAAAGGTATTAAGAACATAAAGCTGGTGACTGCAGAGTATTAAACACCAAGCGAAGTGTCCCTTTCTGAGCACTGGGTCCTGTGCAACTGCACTGGTTGCACACCATACAGTTGGCCCTGATTGTGCCTTATATATGTGGCCTGCTCTCAATACATGAGGATACATTGAATTTATTTGTTTAGTGACTGTCTAGTAAAGAATCCAATTAAATTTGTGCAAGTAAATATCATGATTATGAACTCATCTGAGGAGAAGATAGGGAAGATTTGCTACGTGGAAGGATCCATGGAATTTTAAAGGATTGCATGTGTGTTGTAGATTTTGGGGGGAAGAGGAATGGGCACAGACAATAATCATGGGAGTCTAAATTGCAAGATGGCTTTTACTTTATGGCTTAATTTTATATGATCGTAATTAAAATTAGTATACTTTTATACAGACTTAGATCCATAATTAAAACACTGATTTAAGAAACATATTTATTCTCTCTTGGTCATATCTTTACCTAATTCTTCTTTCAGAAATAAGAATAGTAGGCAATTCTGACCACAAGGGATAAAACCTGGATCATTGTGACTGGATTGGCAAATGATAATGGTACTTTGCTCATTAAGGGAGACTAGGAACACCCAGAAGGCAGAGTTAAAAATTTGTGTTTGGTTTGTACAAACCCATAAGGGTCAAAATGAAGTGTAAGAAATGATGTTAGCAAAAAAAAAAAGAAAAAAAAACAAATCATGGATGTTCACAATTTATGAAATGCTAATATTAACATTTCAATGTTTTTAGCAAAAGTTGATTTATTGGATTCTGCCTTTCTTTTTGAGGTCAGACAAAAAGGATATGAAATTTGGAGTCTGATGACTAAGTTATACCTCTGTCATTATACACCTGTGTGATTCTGGTCATGTCACTGTATTTTTTTTTTTTTTAAATCTCAGTATTGTTTTACGTGAAGTGAGAATAATACTAGTATTGCCTAACAGGAATTAAAATCCCTATTAGGTAATACTATATTATTACATATATTTACATACACAGACACACACACACACACAAACAAACACAATTTAATGGCCACTGAATTTAATTGGAGGACTAAACAAATATTTTTGTCTATGTAGGGTCATGAGTCACATGAGAGATATGTTTTTCGTAGAATAGGGTGATGAGAAAGAAGTCAATTTTGTTCCAGGTTCATTATTAACTAGAGACAAACTCTGGGTGACAGGAAATTAGAAGGAAACTTCCTGACAAAATTGGAGTGCTTAGTAAAATGAGTTCCTTTGAAGCAAATTGCTGTGTGACTGAACAGGCCAACTCAGGGTGTCACACCCCTCACTGATCACGTGCGAAAGTGTGTGATTGTGGGGAACATTCAGACTTTCAGAAGCACTTCCTTGGAACTTATTCACACTCACCTCCTAACACCATGAGTTGCTACTACTATGGAGATACTACTAGATACAGCTCTGACTCTGGCTGCAGCGATGGGTCAAGCTATGGCTGTGGCTATGATTTTTAGTTCTGGCTACAGTTGCCATGGCTACCCTCCATTTTGCTACAGGAGATGCTATTCTTCTTGCTGTTAGAAAATCACTATCAGAGCATCATTTGCTGCTGAAGTAACAAGAGAAAATGTATCGCAAGGGAGTAGACATTGAAATCTGTTTAAATCACTTTTAACTGTTTTTGCCATAAATGAGCTTTGATGTTAATGGAAGAAAGAAGATTATATTTCAATTGTTTTCTGAAATTTAACTCTTACAACTCATGGTTTCTTTCAATGCTGTGGCCTTAGCCATGAGGATTTGTGTTCTACATTGGGGCAAATCAGTTTCCCAATAAAATGCATTTTTGAATCCATAAATTCTATGTCATCTATCTTATTTTACATCATCAATGACTATAAGTTTTGTGATTTCTCTGTTTTAATATTTTTGTGCATGTGTGGTTCCCTGTGACTTCGCCGTTTTTTAAAAAATATTTACCTCAAATATCTTTCTTCAATAATTTACTGTTTGATGATTATTCACATCTGAAATAACAGAAACACACCCTCATATATGCATATGCATAGAATTCATAATTGTGTTTATGGAAAGTGAAGCCGGGGATATCTTGTAGAATGGACTGGAAGAGGAAGAGACACGGACCTAGGAGAATTCAGGAAAGACGTGGTGTGGGCCCGAATTGAGTATTGACACCCATGAAGGAAAAGAAGTGATGGGCTCCTGACCCAGTCTGGAGGTTGAATCTTGAATCCTGGGCATGATGCCAGGGAAGATAGAAGAGATGCCCAAGTTTCCTTGGACATCTTAATGGAAATGCATCCTCATGATATCTTTTGAAGAAAGATAATAGGATATAATATTATACTTGTGAAGGAAGAAGTGGCGTGGGTAATCAAAGCACATTTAAAGGCTTATAATGGGGGCAGGAGGATTGGATTTGCTTCTTGTGTCCCAGAAATCACAACTAGAACCAATGGATAACAGTTACAGGCAGAATGACTTCTAAACGTAAAACATATTTCCAGTAGCTATAACCCTGAGAGCTGAATTGGCTATTCCAAGGGCATACAGGTGATGGAAGCTGCCCAAATCATAGGCTAGACAGACAAGATCACCATAGCGAGAACTCTGGGATAGGTGGTGGCCTAGTGTCCATCCTGGCCCTGAAATTCTGTGAACCGTACATCAAGACTAACTCAGAAGCGTTGAGCCTGACCAGCAGAGAAAATGATGTTGGTACTGACAGTGGCAGAAAAGTAAATGGGGATGGATACTCTCACTCTCTCTCTAATTTGCAATCTCCTGTGTGTGTGTAGCAGGAGCATGTGGATGAGGAAGGGAGTCAGCTTTTCACAATGCAACTTATCTTAGAAAAATAGGAAGGCTATTATGCTGGTGTGAAATCTCCATAATTCTCTTCAAATAAAATTAGGTCTTCTGGGTACTTAGTAGTGTAGAAAGAAGTTGCTATGCAATCTACAGGCTAAGGAAAAGCTTGTGATATGGTAGATGTTGTGGATAGTTTTCTTTCTTTCTCTTTCTCTCCTTTTCTCGTTCTTTTTCTTTCTTCCTTTCTTTCCCTACCTGTCTACCTACCTATCTACTTACCTATCATCTATCTATCAAAAATGGGCTCAGTCTTCAGTGAATCAATAATCTTATTATATTTATGTTATATAATAAGATTAAAAATAGAATGAGATAACTGTTTTTACAGGGATATATTATATGTAAGAGTTATAAAATAAATATGGATTATTGAGTGGGAAGATAGAGCTCCAAGAAGAGGGGCACTTGAGTCTTGAAGCATGAAGAGGAACTGGCCAGTCAGACAGGACAATGGGTCTAGTAGCCATCTTCTTATGGATTCGTGACCACTGCTGGGAGAAATGTAATCACCAACCACATCTGGAGATAAAATTTCCAGCTTTTCTCTGTTATACTGAGAGTATCCAGAGAACAGCACTACCCCTGGATGAACAGGACAGCCTGGCCAGGAGGAGCACATAATGGATGGTACTCAACAGCTGTGTGACTTTGGGCTAGTGACTTAACCACTCTGGGCCTCAGATTTTTCTTCCAAACACTAGTCTGACAAGTACCTACCTTATTTGTTTCACCAGATTGTGAGAATGAATTGAGATAGTGTATATAAAGATACTTTATGAACTACAGTATAGATGGAGTGGTTGGAGGAGATATTTTTCATTGTTTAATGAGAGTTTAGACCAGAAAACTTTTGAAATTGGAAGGTAGAAAAAAACATACTGTACTATAAGGGGGAAATTTATGTACATCTTCAACTATGGGAATCTCTAGATCATACTTCATGTGGCTATTGAAGATCTATTGTTTAATAAACCTCTGACCTTGATTCTTACTGTAATGAAGATATGAAAACAATCATCATTCTAAAAATGAAATCATTTTTCTACTGTGACTGATTTTTTGACCCTTTTGGAACTAAAAAACAATCATGTGAGTTTTTTCAATGATTTGTACCTAAACATGTCCTCAGGTGATATGCTTAAAAACACAACGTAAAGTTACTCTGTAATTGCTGAACTTGAAAATACGCATGATGCTGTTCCCAATGACGTATAGTCAACACTATATTTTTAGTACTAAATTCCTATACAGAATAGCTCAGTAAGGGTGTACAAAGGCTACTGGGAGGGTAATTTATCTTTAAAGGGGTTTTCCTGCTTCATCATAAAAAGTTTCTAATTAGAGCATATGTGTATGCCATAGAACAACCTCTTTTAAACTACAAAGTTATTAAGTTAAATTCTGACAAAATCAGCATTTCTCTACAAATAAATATGAATATTTGCAAAACTATTATTAGATGAGAATTTAAAACTATAGTGTGAGAAAAATGGAATCAAGGAAGTAACATTTACTGAGTATAGTTCCTGCCCCAAAGCAATGAATAGACATGAAAAATATAAAAATGATGATGTAAAAATGCTTAGATCCCACTTTAGAAGGAAGAAACTGGTATTCAGAGAATTTAAGCATATATCTAAATATCTTACAGTTTATAAGTGGCATATCAGCATTGGAACATGAGTTCAACTTAGTCATCTATTTTTTGTTAGAGAAATATTGAGTGCAAATCATATGCCAGGTATGTATTCAGAGTTGGTTGTTTGGTGATGCATAGAATAGAGATTGTTTCAGTAATCCAGGGATGCTGTGTCCTGGAAGGGGGTATTGGCAGTGGTATTGAAAAGCAAAGCATCAATTCCAGGGAATTTGTGAAGTAGAATTTGTATTTTTGAATTTCAAGGATGATAGAAAAGGAAAAAAATTGGAATGGGGATTTTTTTAATGCTTATCTTTAGGGATGAAACATAGCAGAGTAAACAGATAAGACCAGTGACCAATATCAGAAAAAAATAGGTAGGAAGATTTCTCAACTGAAGGAAGAATGCCTAATAATAAAGATTATTGGAAACTGAAATTGGCAGCTTTGAGAAAATCCCTGTTGAAGGGACTTAATAAAGTACTGGATCACCGCTCATTCCTTTATTGTCAAAATTCAAGTATTCGGTAGCAGAAATTATCTTCCTGAGTTTATATTCTCTTTCAACTTGGATTTCATGGCTGTTATAGTCAAAAAATAATTTAAAAGTTTGGAGTCTGCCTGATTCTGAAAATCATGATTTAAATAAAACCTAGACAAGTAGGATAAGTAAAAACAAATAAGAAACAAACATTAAAAAAGTCACTTTTTTGACTGCCTGTTTGGTGATAGAAAGGTTAGATGTTGGGTATAAAGTAAGAAGAAAGGGTTAGTTTGGATGAAATACCTGGAGATTTAGAAACCTATTTATAGATAGATGCATAGCTATAAATCAGTTTCTAGACCTCAGCACTGTTGACATTTTGGACCAGATGTCTCTTTGTTGCTGGGGGCTGTTCTGTGCCTTGTAGAATTAGCAGCATCCCTAGTTTCTACTACTGCATGCCAGTAACATCCTCCTTTCCCCCAAGTTGTGACAAGTGAAAGTGTGATTAGACAAGCCAAGTATGTCCAAGACAGCAAAAACACCTGCCATTAAGAATCACTGATATGAATGTGCCAAGAGCTCTATTGTTTCTATTTTACTTTAGTATGGAAAGAAGATGAGACCTAAAGTAGAGGCAGTAAAAAGGTAGGGTGCTTCTGAGAGGAAACAGATCTCCTTCTCTTGGGGAAGCCACTTTATTTGTGCAGAAGCTTGATCCTGAGAGAAGAACAATGTCATCTATCTTCGCAAGTTTCCAGTTCCCAAGACAACATCTTTCCTATGGCATAGGTTAAGTTAGTGTCTGTGGAATTCAACTGCGTTGTTCAAGGAATGCCCACCAAGCAAAGCAGCCAAAAAATGTATAGGCACATATTATAATCTTAAAACTATATCTGGAGATGAGAAAAATCTAATGTAGAAAAATCATGGATTCTTTGTAATGGAGTGAAAATTGAATGTATTTTAGTCAGAAGAGAAGAAGCAGGAAAATGGATTTGTGGTCCTGTTCTTTGGATTAAATGTGGTTTCAGAACTCTAGGAGTTGAATTTAGGAATACAGGGATATTGGAAACCTGGGAAATGGTATTGATTAGAGAAACCAGGACATGGGGGGACCTGACACTGTTTCTACATCCCTCTATATCTATGTTTCTTTAAGAATCAGTTTTAGAATTTATAAGTATTCTCTTAAATGAAAGTTTATAATGTTTAAGTGTAAGTTTTCCAATATGGTTATGTAAATGGAAGTGCAAAAGGAATCAGTAGAATAGGGATTTGCTCATTTAATTGATTTTTAGAGGACTTTATTGCACAAAGAATGTTATTGGTGGCTGTGTACTCCATGGAAGAGCCAGAGAGAGAGGGACAAGCCAGAGGAAGGCAAGCTGCTCAGTTCTGCTAATTTCTACATCTTTCCTAAAATATCAAGAACTTGGAGCACATGTCTATATGCCCACTTCCCTCTAATCTAACTAACCTGAATTATTGCAAGGAATGTCAGTCATGATAAAAGTCTGAGGAATTCTGATAAATGATGTTGAACTCTCATCTTTATCTGTATGATTTATGAGGATAAAATTTACAATCCTTTAATGATAGGAATGCAAAGTTGGAGTTCCTAGAAAAACATATTTTCTCCATGAATTCTTTGCTTTTTCAAGTCACTTTTAGTGTACTAGGAGGATATTCCATATCCTATAAGTAGAGAGCTAAGTTGCATTGCTCATGGAATTTTGCAATTGAAGTAACAGATGGTAATGTATATATGGTTATATACATACGAAACAGATATGTAACAGGTCCAAGCACTAATTATAGGTATCCTCTTGCACAATGAATGACCATGGTTCCATTGGGACTATAAAGGTAAAATTTTTTTAAAAATAGAGAAAATAGAGACAGAAGCTATACATATTGGACATTTTTGGAATGTTGTACAAATTTTAAGGTCAAAAACAAACAAACAAATAAACACAATTTCCTGAATCCTGACTATGTTTTAAGCTTCAGTAATAAAGAATTTTTGGTGTGGCATCAATATAACTTGCTACAGTCATGCCTCTCAGTAATGGCTTCCATTGGGTCAATTCTTTGACCTCCACTGACCTATAAATTTCTCTTATGTTTTCACTTACGTAAAATGTGGACCAAACCCTAGCTCTGCCTGGGATGTCTAATGTGGAAGGTGCAGTCTCTTTTCTCAAGAATATAATATTTTAATTAGTAAACAAGATAAAGTTACAACAACGCCTGACAAGTCTATTCCATTTGTCTGTGCATAGGAGCAAACAGGAGAGATCACCTAATCCAGACAGCAGCAGTGAAGAAAGGCATCCTGTAGGAAGTGATTTCAGCTCTGAGTTTTGATGTACAAATAGGAGATTTTTTTTAGCTGAGACTTGAGGGTGAAAAGAAAAAGTATTAATGGCAGAAGAAATGATACTCGTTTTCCTCTTTTCTTTTCTTGTTTTTTTTTGAGACAGAGTCTCGCTCTGTTGCCCAGGCTAGAGTGAGTGCCGTGGCATCAGCCTAGCTCACAGCAACCTCAAACTCCTGAGCTTAAGCGATCCTTCTGCCTCAGCCTCCCGAGTAGCTGGGGCTACAGGCATGTGCCACTATGCCCGGCTAATTTTTTTTTTCTCTCTCTCTCTCTATATATATTTTAGTTGGCCAGATAATTTCTTTCTCTTTTTAGTAGAGACAGGGTCTCACTCTTGCTCAGGCTGGTCTTGAACTCCTGACCTCGAGCGATCCACCCGCCTCGGCCTCCCAGAGTGCTAGGATTACAGGCGTGAGCCACCGCACCCGGCCCATTTTCCTCTTTTCTATGTTGAAAAGGTATGTGATAGGATTATTGGGAAGAAAGAGAGCACATTGTATTTCAGAATCACAATGACATTTTTTGGTAGAAGATGGAGAACTGGTGACAACGGGTAATTTTGAGAACTTTGAATGAATAGAATGAAATGTATATATATAAAGGGGATAACACTCATTTTTTGTGCTACGTTGTGCCATGAAAGTATTAGGAGCTGAAGCTGAAGGTGGTCTTTGACTGGCAGCGTCCTAAAATCATCCACTCTCCTTTAGTTTCTGAACTAAATGTGCAAGGAACAGCAGTGAAAGGAGAAAGAAAAAATGGTTTCTTAAATTCTAGGAATGTGCCCACAGCTCATCATGCAAAACTCTGATAAAATCTACATTGGAGAAAAGAACTTAATTTCTAGTCTAAGTGAGGTTTATTGCTTCCTCATCCAAATAAAGCTGGTTACATTTTAAAAGTCTCCTCAATGACAATTATGTACATAACTACAAAAAATGGGAGAGAAAAAAAGGGCTGCTCTACCTTTCCAGGTCCTGAGTTTGCCTAGTATATGGAAGGAAGGAGGAAATATAAGGAAAAGCACTTGCAGACAGCACACAGTCTGGCTTTGGATTACTAGACATGGATCTGTTTTCTGGGATATGAGGGAGGCTGGACAAGGGGAAGGTGTGGAAGTGCAGAGCGGGTGGGAGAAAGAAGCCTGGCTAGAAGTCTTGCTATGACTTAAGCAAGGAGACAGGAGTATTTCCTTCCCTATGGATAGAGGTAGACATTTTAGGAAAAAGGAGAAAGGAAAATGCAAAATTTTCTTAGATTTCCCCAAAACCTTGTTATATAAGATATATACTTTGTAATAGGAGGTTTTGAAAATGGGTGTCAGTCTTACTTCCAGGCACATGATTTCATTGAGACAATTCTTTGGCAGAGCACATTGAAATGATGCTCTTTCAATAAAACCAGAGTCTTCAAAATAATTGGCTCATGTTAAGCAACCTGTTATTGATTGTCAGCAGTGACTGGCACATGATAGTTGTTTAAATATTTGTTGGCTAAGTCAGGGGATGAATGGTATACTCTGGCAATTACTGACAGTATATAAAGGTCCCAGGGAAGAAGAAGGCATCTACACTTCAGAAACATCCTCTTGCAAACCACCTGAATACTCTCCTCTTGACAACATGTGTTGCAACTACTATGGCAACTCCTGTGGCTATGGCTGTGGCTATGGCGCTGGCTATGGCTGTGGCTATGGCTCTGGCTACGGCTGTGGCTACGGCTCTGGCTACGGCTCTGGCTACGGCTGTGGATATGGCTCTGGCTATGGCTGTGGATACGGCTCCCTTTACGGCTGTGGTTATGGAACCGGATATGGCTGTGGATACGGCTCTGGCTATGGCTGTGGGTACGGCTCCTCTTCTGGCTACTGTGGCTACCGGCCATTTTGCTTTAGAAGATGTTATTCTTGCTGCTAAAACATCACTCTTGGAGGACCATTTGCTTCTGAAACGATACTTCTAAAGATAATGCTGATTTAAAGATCCATACCCCAAGATTTCTATACCCAACAAGTTATGTGCTTGACAGAGTCTTGGAGCTCCAGTTATCCATACCTCAGAATGGAATCTTTGTGGTCCTAGGATCCATGGTATCATCTCACTGTCTTTCCAAACGTTAGCCTTGACTCCCTTACTCTCTGATTCTCTGTTATGACTGTGTTAATGACCGCAACATCTACAGTTAAGGCAGTTACTTATTTTCAGTAAAAATGGTTCTTTGTTTCTAACAAATATTTGTGTACTTGCTTGTGAATTACTCCATTTTTTAGGTGTTTGGCTTCTTCAGAAAATTGGGCCAATAATATGTTGGCGCAACATACCTTAGGTATTCTTGCTCTAATACAAGTATTCCTTTCTATGCTTGCATCATAAATAATGTCTTCTTTAATCCCTCTCACATCCCACATGTTCACACCCTCACATACTCAAGCACAAATCACAGAGTATTTCAGAACCGTGCTGTGGAGATGGCGCTGAGTGTCTGGAATGGAGCTGGAGGGGCAGAGAGAGGAGGAGCAACACCTGTTCAGGAGGTTATGACAAAAGCCCCAGGGAGAGAAGATATAGCCTGAGTGCTTAAGGAAGTGATGGAAGGGAAGAGATCACTTCAAGGGTTATTAAAAAATTAGAGTCACACTTAGATGTTAGGCATGAAGAAGAAAAAACTAAGGAATGGATAAGTTAGATGAAAAAATATACTATCACATCATCTGCATTTGAAGGAAGTGCAAATGTATTTGTTTGCCTATATGGAGGTTGAGGAAAGTGATTTAATGTTTTTGAATTAAGCACCATGCTAGACACCGAAGATACAGTAGAAAAATTATAGACAAGTTTCCTGCTCTCAGAGTGCTTACATTCTCATAGACGAAGATTAAAAAATGAGTAAAAACTAATTATAAATTCAGACATAATTGCTACAGAGGGAATGAAACAACTGAATGGGGAGGAGAGGAAGGATTGAAGTATTAGCGAGATAGCTCAGGGAGGTATTTTAAGTGTAGACATATCAGCTGATAATAAAAGTTGTCAGTATCAAACAAAAGACTAGGAAGGACTGTGCCAAGTGCAAAATGGGGAGAGAAGTTCATTAAGTTTTGGGTATGATCATTTGGTGCCACATTTTTCAGTTGGAAATGAGCAAGGTCCCTTATTTTAATGGAGTTCTCTTTGGATTGGGGTGGATATGAAAATGGGATAAAAAGCCTAGTCTAGCTGCCTGACTGATTTTCTAAAGTAGAGTATCTACTCCTTTTTGGGTTCTGACTTTAGTGTCTTTTCCTCATCAGAGTATCCAGAACTCTATCATTTAAATCCTACAACAGAAAAAGCCTTTCAGATTCAGTAGCACTTGTTTTTCAACCAGCAGTAATAAATTTGTCACTGTCTCATCCCCGGCACAGGGATCATTACAAAAGTTTGACTCTCTGAGGTCCCTGGAGCTAGCAGACCCTACAAAATGGCCAACTCTAAGGAAGATATTGTGCAATTAAAGTTAGCCCTGGAGTTAGGCTATGTCCAGGATAGAATTTGTCCATCTGACAGAGAAGCAGGGTTTCTTTCATGAGCAGGATGGTTTTCACATCTGCAACATTTGTAAGTCAGATCTGAGGACTGACTATACTCTGTGTGACTCTGAGGTTAGTATTACAAACAGTGGAGGGGAATTCTAATAATTACAGCTCTTTGAAATATTACTTTTTGTTTCATTATGTTTTTTGTCATTGAAGGCATTCTGAAACAAGGAAGGATATCATTTATTAAGCATGTATAAAATAATTTATACATCCCAGAAAAGTCCTTCACAAACTAACACTTCACATATCTTCAAAATCTGAAATCTTGCAACTCTCTTAGTCAAAGAAAATTTTGAGACTGTTAGCTTGTGTGAAATGAAAAAATGGTGATAATGTTAACAGAGACAGGGATGATAAAATTAGAAAAGGTTTATGCATGCATGTATGTATGTATGTATATGTGTGCGTGCATGAGCATGTGTAGCATGAGTCCAGTGGAGGTGGAAAAAATGAATATTTGCCTTAATATATTAATCATATTATGGAGGAAAGGGAATATCTTTAGGGAGCACTTTCTGTAGTCAGGAAATGATTTAAGATTCAAAGCTCCTTTAAAAAGAAACATAAAATTCTCTTCTTTGATGAGTTATTGCATATTGTATAGGTTATAAATTATAGAATCTGTTATTTGTTCTTTAAGTCTTTTAACAAACCTTAGATTCATGTTCCAATGATGTGCTGTGCTTGGTCTGGGGATAGAGAGATAAAAATGTAGTCCCTTCTTCTAAGAATTCAAAATCTTCATTTGGACACCAAATTGTAAATCATACATTCATATTAAAGCAGGTATGTTTGCAGATATGATGGGCTACCAAGAAGAACTCAAAGAGGAAACCTAAATCAGTCAGAATGTGGAAAGGAAGGCTAGACAAGGGTCAGAAATTGCTTCCAAAGGGGAATGATATATAAGCAGAGCCATAAATGATGCGACAGAATTGATCAGTTACATGAGAGGGAAAATAGAATTCATGGCAGAGAAATTTAGAGAAAGAAGCAAATAAGCTGGTATCTTATTGGCTAGAGTAGTAAGCTCTATTGGGAATTTTTTATATTATTATTTTTTATTGAGGTAATATATACATATATAACTTACCATTTTTACCATTTTTAAATGTACAATTCTGTGGTAATAAATACATTTATGTTCATTTTTTTCCCCTTCATTTTTCCCCTCTCCCCTCCTCTTCCTGGCCTCTGACAACCACTAATCTGCTCTCTATCTTCGTAAGAGCCACTTTTTTATCTCCCATGTTAGTGAAAATCTGCAATATTTGTCTTTATGTGCTTGGCTTATTTCACTTAATATAATGGCCTTCAATTCCATCTATGTTGCTGAAAATGACAGAATTTTAATCAGTGGCCACACCCATAGAGGCATTCTCAGGTCTCTTGAGGGAGCTGCATTGGTCCAATAAGGTAGCCACTAGCCAGATGTGGCTGTTGGGCACTTGAAATGTGGCTAGTCCAAAATGAAATGTGGGCCGGGCACGGTGGCTCACGCCTGTAATCCTAGCACTCTGGGAGGCCAAGACGGGTGGATCATTTGAGCTCAGGAGTTCAAGACCAGCCTGAGCAAGACTGAAACCCTGTCTCTACTAAAAATAGAAAGAAATTAGCTGGACAACTAAAAATAAATAGAAAAAATTAGCCAGGCGTGGTGGGGCATGCCTGTAGTCCCAGCTACTTGGGAGGCTGAGGCAGGAGGATCACTTGAGCCCAGGAGTTGGAGGTTGCTGTGAGCTAGGCTGACACCATGGCACTCTAGTCTGGGCGACAGAGTGAGACTCTGTCTAAAAAAAAAAAAACCCAGAAAAACAAAACAAAACAAAATGAAATGTGCTGTAAGCATAAAATACATATTATTTAAAGACTTACTATAATAAAGAGTCTTTTGAAGGCAGCAGATATTTAGATTGTGTTTTTTAATCAATTCCACTGATTTATATTAATATCTTTTAAGCAGAGCATTTTGATCATTTATATTCAAAGTTAATGTTGATATGTGAGATACTATTCCAGTCATGTTGATTGCTACCTAGTGGCTTTGTATTTTCAATTGTGTTACTATTTATAAGTCCTGTGAGTTTTTTTACTTTCGAGTGTTTTTATATTGGCAAGTATCAACCTTTTGTTTCAATATTTGGAACTTTAAGCATTTCTTGTAGAACCAATCTAGTGGTGACAAATTCCCTTAGTGTTTGCTTGTCTGGGAAAGACTTTATTTCTCCTTCATTTATGACACTTAGTTTTGCAGGATACAAAATTCTTGACTGCCAGTTATTCCATTTAAGAAGACCAGAAACTGGAGAACACTAATCCCTTCTGGTTTGTAAGGTTTCTGCTGAGAAGTCTACTGTTAGTCTGATGGATTTCTAAACAAACAAACAAACAAACAAACAAAAAACTGGAAGCATCACATTACCCAACTTCAAATTATACTACAAGGCTATAGTAACCCAAACAGCATGGGACTAGCATAAAAGTAGACACATAGATCAATGGAACAGAGCAGAGAACCCAGAAATAAAGCCATACATCTACAACCAACTGATCTTCAACAAAGCAGACAAAAACACACTGGAGAAAGGACATCCTATTCAATAAATAGTACTGAGAAAATTGGATAGTCATTTGCTGAAGAATGAAACTGGATCTCTCACCATATACAAAAACCAACTCAAGATAGATTAAAAACTTAAATGTAAGACCTGAAAAAATAAAAATTCTAGACAAAAACCTAGGAAAAACTTTTCTGGACATTGGTTTATGCAAAAAATTTATGACTAAGACCCCAAAATTGAATGCAACAATGACAAAAATAAACAAATGAAACATAATTAAACTAAAAATGTTCTTAAGAAAAAGAAGCTTTTTCACAGCAAAAAAAAAAAAAAATCAAAAGGATAAATAGACAACCTACAAAATAGGAGAAAATAATAGTAAACTATGCATCTGACAAAGGACTAATACATAGAATCTATAAGAAATGCAATCAACTCATCAAGAAAAGAAAAACAAACAACCACAATAAAAAGTGAGAAATGACAGGAACAGGCATTTTTTCAAAAGAGGATATGCAAATGGCCAAGAAACATTTGAAAAAATGCCTAACATCACTAATCATCAAAGAAATGCAAATTCAAACCACAATGAGACACCATCTTACTCTAATTAGAATGGGCCATTATTAAAAAGTAAAAAAAAAAAATAGATGTTGACACAGAAAGGGAATGCTTCTACATTGTTGTTGGAAATGTAAATTAGTATAACCTCTATGGAAATCAGTATGGAGATTTCTTAAAGAACTAAAAGTAGGTCTACCATACAATCTTGCAATCCTGCTACTGGGTATCTATCCAAAGGAAGAGAAGTCATTATATCAAAGAGATTTCTGCACTAGTAGGTTTATCACAGCATAATTCACAATTGTAAATGTATGCAATCAACCAATGAGTGTATAGTGAAAATGTGGTGTCTATATATATATATATATATATATATACACACACACATACACACACACACACAGCATGGAATACTACTTAGCCATAAAAAAGACTGAAATAATGTCCTTTGCAGCAACTTATATGGAAGTGGAGACTATTATCCTAAGTGAAGTAACTCAGGAACAAAATACCAAATATTGCATGTTTTCAGTTATAAGTGGGAGCTAAGCTATGGCTATGCATGGTCACAAAGAGTGTTATAATGAACACTGGAGACACAAAAGGGGGAGGGTGAGAAGGGTGAGGGATAAAAAATTACCTATTGGGTAATTGACACTATTAAAATATACACTATTGAGGTGACAGTTACACTATACACTATACAATACATACATGTAAAAAAACTCCACTTGTACCCCTCTAAATCTATTGAAATGAAAAAATAAAAAAGAATGAAAACTGTATCAAATAATTTTAAAATATTGATTATATATTAAGTGATAATATTTTGGAGACATTAAATTAAATAAGTTAATAAAGTATGGTATAAAATTAATTCACCTATTTCTTTTTATCTTTTCAGAATGTGTCCATTAGAAAATTTAAATTTATCTGTGCTTCATAATATATTTCTATTGCACAGTGTTGTTCTAGAGGGTCAGTAACAATAAAGTGGACAGGAAAGGACACTAGCTAGAAAAAGAAGTCCTGTTAGGATACAGCCAAGATCATAGGCTCTAACCATGTTATCAAGGTATAACAGTAGATAAGTTTGAGGTAGTAAGAACACAATTGCTAGTGCTGCAGACTTCAAGGGGATGCCCAGCAAAGACACTTCCCATCTGGGACAGTTTATTCAGTAAATGGGCATCTTAGTTCATTTTGTGCAACTATAACAGAATACCTGAGACTGGGTAATTTATAATGAACAAAAATTTATCAGCTCACAGTTCTGGAAGCTGGGAAGTCCAGTATCAAAGTGGTGAGGACCTTCCTGCTGCACCATAGCATGGCAGAAGGTATCACATGGTAGAAGGGCAAAGAGAGGGCAACAGTGAGAGCAAAAGACAGCAAACCCACTCCCGCAATAATGAACCCACCCATGTAATTATGGCGTTAGCCCATTTATGATGGTGGAACCTTCATATGACCTTCATATGAACCTTCATATGACCTAAATACCTCTTAAAGGTCCCACCTCCCAACACTATCACAATGGCAATTAAGTTTCAATGTGAATTTTGGAGGTGGCAAACATTTAAATCACAGAGTGTGATTGATCAATGTTCCATCTGTTTAGACACAAAAAGAGAGATACCTGATGCACACCATATGCATAAGAAATTCCAAATTGATTAATGTTCTAAACATGAAAGATAAATTAAATTATTAAAGTACTAGAACATGGTTTATATTTTTAGGAATTTTGTAAGCCACTTGTTAAACCACTGATAACTTGAAAACAGTTATGCTAGGAGTATTTACAACATGGAAATTGGCAAATCAGACAGTACTACCCCCATTGCCAGCAGAGATCATTAAACAACAGCACAGCACTGCCCACATTCCTCCTGTCATTGAAAAGAAATTATTTTTTTCAAAACCTTTACAACAGATATGTATTACTTATGACACTGTAAAAGAAAAAATGAGAGACATCCATAGAAATCAATGAAAAGATAATAGTATCAATATTGATTGTTCTGTTCAGAAATTTTTACACCCTCTTTTAAGTTGGTATCCAAGTTCTCCTGTACAAGAAACATTGTCTTTAATTGTTCTCTCCTCTACAAGACATCATTTCCTCAAGGTTACCTAAATGACCACCCCTCTAAAAACAAAATTGTATAGCAATTAAGAGCCTGGGTTCTAGGGTCACATTATTTGTGCTTTAGTATAGGCTCCATCAGTTATTAGATGTGCAACCACAAGGACATTACTCAACTCCTCTGAGTCTCAGAATACTCAAAGATAAAATGATAAAATAGTGCCAGTTCAAAATTGTTGAGAGTACCAGATTAAATAAAGTATGCAAAGCTCTATGACTGTGAAAACCCAGAAGATTTTTATTATTATATTTATTATTAGGTTGCTATTATGACATAGCTGATATTCTACATTGTTAACATGCAAAAATGATAATTTCATATGGCTTAATCTTATATGCTTATTGATGTTAACAATGTTTTGATAATCATAGAGTTTTAATAACAATCTCAATTTTTTCACATCAAGTTTATAGGCACATTCCTAAGTTAGATGTTTTGTACATCTGTTAGACATGTATTACATAGTTATGAGCTCTAATATGTGTTGTGATACCAAGTAAGTTGACATGTTTCTCACTGCATTTTTGGTAACAAATTAGTGGGCTTTAGTGGAGTAGCTTATTTTCTGATGATTTGGTCCTATTTTTTACTTTATCACCAAATTGTATGAATTACTTGAGAAGATTGCATTGGATTTGACAGAAGATATGGATTCTTCTTTGAAAAAAATTTTGAAGGGGAGAAGGAATGTGATAACAGTAAATAGTGGTTACAGTAAATCGAAGAGTGAATGGATGAGGAAATGCAAAGATTGCAAATACTCCAATCTTTTATGTATCATATGGTAAAAGGACAGGGGCTAGTCCAATGGAAATGGTTGTTTACTCTTTCTGAATAGTCTATATGCCCTAGAATAGAACTTGAATGACCTCAATCTTCAAAAATTCTTGTAAAATCAAATTGTACTGTCCAGTCACTATCTAGAGAAATGATCAACAGAACTATACAAGTAAATACTGTCATGCTAAAACTACTTTGAGAAGAAAGCAGGTGACATGTTAATGTGGAAAGGGCCATGGAGTTTGGAGAAATGAAGCCAATATTGAATACTGAATTTTAGTGGAAAGAGTTATATGACTGGGAGAATCATAATTAGAAGTCAAACCTAGAATCTAAGGTTTTTATTTTGACATGGAAGTTTCTGATCCATGGTGCTTTTTCCCTGTATTGACTAAAATTGAAGATGTCTAGAAAAGTTATCATCATTTCTACTCAAATGATGAAGCTTCTAAAATAAACTTGCAGAGTATTAAGAAGATTGTGATCTCACAGTAGATAGAGAATGCTGAAGTATGAGAAGAGTGGCTATCATATGTCTACATGGTGCAAAAGGAGAGCTATGAAGGAAGTGTGAGAGGTGGTTGAGTTGTCTGTTTGATGTTGTCTGCATGGTGTTTTAGCTAGGATGGCAGATCACAAAGGAAGAAAATCCAGATGGTAGACATCTAAGTTAGAAGTTGTAAAATACTGGCAATTTTAGTAAATGCAGTAAATATTTTACATTCAATAAACTGAAGAAAAAATAATTTATGGATCCTGCTTTAGCTTTAATGTTTTAATAGGTATTAAAGCAATTTTATTCTATCACTAAACAGCTGAAAGTCCTTGGGCAAGTAACTTTACCCCTGGTCTCTGTTTTGTCACCAATGATATATGTATAAAAACAAAAACTGTAGGTACCTGAAAAGGTGCTTAACATCACTAATGTTCATGGACATGCAAATCAAAATCACAATGAGATATCACCTCACACTTGTTATGATGGTTATTGTCAAAAAGACAAGAGATAACAAGTCTTGGTGAGGATGTGGAAAAAGGAACACTTGTGCACTGCTGGTGGGAATCTAACTTCATACAGCCATATGGAAAATAATTTCTTCAAAATTAAAATTAGAAACTTTACATGATTTAGCAATCCTAATTCTGGGTTTATATCTGAAGGAAACAAAATCAGTAGCTCAAACAGATATGTGCACTCCCATGTTCACTGCAGCACTGTTCTCAATAGCCAAGACATGGAAACAACCTAAGTGTCCATTGATGGATGAATGAACAAAGACATAGATATAAAATGAATATTATTCACCCATTAAATGAAAGAAATCCTGCCATTTGCAGCTGCATGGCTAACCCTGGAGAGTATTTTGATAAATGAAATAAGTCAGACAGAGAAAGGCAAATACTGTATGATCTTATATGTGGAATCTAAAGAATTCAAACTCATAGCAACAGAGAGTGGAATGGTGGTTGCCAGGGGCTGTAGGGTGGGAGACATGGGGAAATGTTGGTCAAAGCCTAAAAACCTTCAGTTGTAAGACGAATAAGTTCTGAAGACCTAATGTACAGTATGATAACTATAGTTAAAAATACTATATTGTTTACTTGAAATTTGCTAAGAGAGTAGATCTTAATTTTCACCACAAAACAAAACAAAAAAAAACAACAAAACATTCTAACTAGATGAAGTGATAGATGTATTAACTAACTTGATTGTGGGAATAATTTCAAACTATGTATGTATGTCAAATCATCATGTTGTATTTATATACCTTAAACTTATAACTTCAATCAATAAAACAGCAAAATATAATGAACACACAACTTCCTACTTTACATTGTTCTTGTAAGAATCAAAGTAACCAATGTGGTTAGATTTGATTATAGTCCACGTGACATACTTGTTCAATGTGTAGGTTACAGCTGTTTACTTACAATGCTCATGACTGGCTAGGGCCAAATCCTGGATGTAATTACCCAAATAACTTGTTGTTCTCAGAATGATGATGAGCTTTTTAAAAATGAAAATTGCTGTGGTAATGAGCCCATAGAGTCTGTGCTCCACCCATTTCTGGTGGTATATAAGGGTCTCAGGGCAGGAGAAGACATTCAGATTTCAGAATCCTCCACCTGCTTCTCTACTGAACTACTGAACACCCATCTCTAGACACCATGTGTTGCAACTACTACGGAAACTCATGTGGTAGCTGTGGCTATGGCTGTGGCTACGGCTCTGGCTATGGCTGTGGATATGGCTCTGGCTACGGCTGTGGGTATGGCTCTGGCTACGGCTGTGGATATGGCTCTCGCTACGGCTGTGGCTATGGCTCTGGCTATGGCTGTGGCTACGGCTCTGGCTATGGCTGTGGCTACGGCTCTGGCTACGGCTGTGGATATGGCTCTGGCTACGGCTGTGGATATGGCTCTCGCTACGGCTGCTGTGGATATGGCTCTGGCTATGGCTGTGGATATGGCTCTGGCTACGGCTATGGTTGCTATGGATACCAGCCATTTTGCTATAGAAGATGTTATTCTTGCTGCTAGAACATAACTGCAGTGCCCCTTTTCTTCTAAAATGACCACGTCAAGGCTCTTTCTGTTTCAACGTCTCACAATCCCATCAGATTCCACTGAATAGAGTACTCAGAGACTGCAAAAACTAGTTGTCTTTTTGGAAACCTGCTTGCTATTGTGGGGGCCTGAGTTACCCCACGGTGTTTCTGGAAGACAGAAGACCTCATTTTGCTCAAAGTCCAAGTGTAAACCCATGACCTCCTTCTTCTATGTTTCTATACTGTGACTGTTTCCAAATAAACATGTTTCATTGGTCCTAACAAGTTTTTGTAATTTTTTGTTTCAGACATGCTATTGACTTATTTTTTTGTCTTAATATTTCTATAACTTCCTCAGAAGTTGGGAGGAATAATACTCAGCTGCTTATTCCCATTGCATATGTCTGGCTTCCACTCTGATTTGTCACTGCCCATGACACCCTGGATGTTACATATCTTGACTCTCATCCCTGAGGAAATGGTTCCTTATTGGCTGAATCTTGTGTTTTAAATTCATTTTACTTAAGGGTTTACTCTTTATCTTATTTTAGTTTTTTAGAGACAGGGTCTCACTCTTTCACCTAGGCCAGAGTGCAGTGACACCATCATAGCTCACGGCAACCTGAATTCCTGGGCTCAAGCAATCCTCTTGCCTCAGCTTCCCAAGTAGCTGGGACTACAGGTGCAGGCCACCATGCTTGGCTAATTTTTCAATTTTTGCAGAGACAAGGTCTAGCTATGTTTCCCAGACTGGTCTTGAACTCATGGCCTCAAGCAATCTTTCTGCCTCAGCCTTTAAAAGTGCTGGGATTGCAGGCATGAGCCAGAACACTTGGCCAAGGGTTTGTTCTTAAGCATTTGTGTTTCACAACTTTGGGTCTATCCTTTTCTTTCTTTCCATATTAATCAGCATTCATACACTCATCTACATGCACACATATACACACAGAATGCCACAGAAAAGTCTGCTTTGAGGAAATGCCAATGGTGCAAAAAATGAGTTGGAAGGGAAGAGACAGAAGGCTCAAAAGTTAGGTATATAAATGACCTGAAGACTTGTTAGATGGGTCTGCATTTGGGTGTTGGCATAGATGATGAAAAAGAACAGGTGAACATCAGGGACTTGGTGAGGGTAGAACCTGTAAGATCTTAGACAGAACAGTAAAAGAGAAGAGAGAAAAATCTAGAGAAGAAAATATCTAAAAAGTGTATATTTCTTCGTAGCACTTAGCATTGTGGGGAATTTAGGGTGGGATGTACAGTTATATATCTTAAAGAATGGTGTTGCAAAATTAACAAGACTAGTATGACAGATGTGTCCTATATCTTTGTAGAGACACTAATTAGGTTGAAGTGAATGCATACTCATGACACATAAATTCCTCAACACAAGAACTCTTTTTAATATGTGACAGTATCTGAAATGAGAATGAATTCCTCATAAGGTGCTCTATTATTGGATGTTTTTAAACCCAGGTGGGATCACCCACTATAAGAGTTATTTTAGGTGGTAGTTAATTCCATTAGTGAGAGGAATGGAGTTACCCAATCTTACATACAAATTTTTGCCCCCTAAATCTAGGGCACTATAGATTAGAATTGAATTTGAACTTTGAAGCTTGATTGTAAAAATGGTGATGCTGATACCAGGAAAATACAGAACAGAACCTTTTATATTTCTATATCTGGAAGGAGAGGCCAGCAATAACATGTTTGTAGAAATCCAATCATCATTCAGGATATAGAAAGACTGTCAGACCTGGAGTCAAGATTTAACTACCCTGTGGTCAAATAAATTCAGTGTTCCTAGATTCCCTTGAATTTGGAAAGAAATTGCAATCTCAAGGAGAGGAAGAGCAAAGGGGGACAGAAAGATGGATAGATTGTCATTCTCGAAGACATAGAACCACTACTTATGAATTGGATAAATGAGTAGTCTCACTTAGCAAAGATTTATTGAGCTCCTAATAGAGCACACTTCATTATGTGCTATGAACAGAGAACTGAAATATTTCATCCCTGCTTTCTGAAAGTCTGGGAATGGCATGAACAACAATAGGTTACAAACATCAGAGTATTGCTATAAAACAGTTATACACAGAAGTGTTTGGGGAGTACAGAGAAGAACTCAGAAGAAGGACCGGGACTAAGATTAAGCAGAGAGAAGTGTCGGGAATCTTTCTGAAAAAAAAAGGGGCAAATTTCTAGCTGAAATATGAAGTATAACTAGGAGTTGTTCACTAATACAAGAAAAGAAATAGCCTTTCAGACAGGGTAAAATGAGGAAATGCATTTTTAAAATGTCTGTATACTGAAACCATATTGCCATAGCCATCATCTCCCCTGAAGAGAATGTCATCACTTATTGAGCCAAATGAATAAATTCACAGGTGTGCATAGGCAGAATTCTAAGACAGCCCCCAATAACCTACACGCTGTATGATTCCCTCCCCTTGAGTGTGGGGATGACCTGTAACTAGTCTCTCGCCTTGGAAAAGATGATGGGGTATCACTTTGGTGATGATGTTATGTTTGGGGTTGGCAAACAAAAATGCAGATGGAAAAATTTGAATTTCAGATAAAAAACACATGACTTTTTAGTATAAGTACATTTCATGCAATATTAGGGGCCATCCTTAACTAAACGTGGCAACTCTAAGTTATATGGCAAAGAGATTTTGCAGATGTCCTGGCTGACACCTTGATTGCAGTACTGTGAGACCTTGAACAGCGATCTCAGCTGGGCTGAGCTTAGACTTCTGATCCATGAATGAAGACTGAGACAATAAATAAGTGAGTGTTGTGTTAAGCCACTATTTTTGTGATAATTTGTTATGTAGTAATAGAAAAGTATTACAACAGACTTCCTCCTTTGTTTTCTAAGTTATCTGACAAGAAGTGTGGTCGCCTTGGATAACCAGGATTACATATCTGCACACCAGCAGAGATTAGGAAGCCAGTCATACCAATGGGTTTCGAGGATAGACCATTCTGCAGAGAAAATGAAAGGGTGAGAGTAATGATTAGCCCACTTGATGGGAGAGGATGGGGAACAAAATATTTAAGTAGATTTCATCTAGGACTCCAAGAGACATTGGGAATAATGAGAGATTCTAAGGCACATGGGGATTTTATAACAGAGTAATTACACAGTGAAATGGATCATCCTAAGAAATAATGAGATTCCAGTTACAGTGAGTGTTTGAGCACTCAATGATCAGAAAGGGAGATTTTATGTGGCATAACAAAGAAGAATGAATACTTGAGCTTGGTAATATATAAGCTGCATGACTTTAGTATTATTAATAATGTTTCTTAGCCTCTTTTTGTACCTCAATTTCTCTATCATAAGTTACCTACCTCTTTCATATTTTCACTGGGATAAAGTAGATAAAAATATCTGAAGGAATTTGTAATTTATAAAACATTCAACAGCTGTTTAATGAACTAAATGAACCCCTAGAGTTGATAAAAATCTATTGAGGAATGGCTCTAGGAGTGAATATATCATCAGAATACCATATCTATGGGTATTTGGATTGATAGGAACTCTATAATATGAAATATTGAGGAGTTTCTGTAGGGAAAAAATTACCTATAAAAAATAGTAATTAGCAAGCTAGTCAAATTAACTTGTCAAGCTCATTTTAATAGTTGCATTCTCAAACGTAAACTGCCTGACCCTCCAGAGAGCCTTGCTGTATAAAATGTATCTTAGGGATCATTTGTTCAGATGATTGGCTGCTAACAGATAGAAACTTCCCTTTCAGATTTGTAATTGGCTCAAGACAATGCCTGGGTGACAAAAAAACCAAACATTGTTCCCCAGTAAAACTGGAGAACCTATAATAATGTGTTCGTTTAAGGCAAATGCTATAGATATGAGAAGACAAGTTCTTCTCATTGTCAACTGAATGGGTGATTTGCACATACTAGGTATAAATATTTTTTTTGCATGAATCACAAAATTGCTGATATGTCCTGACTCTTCCTGTCAGAATGTAAAGGTTCCAGGGTAGAGGGTAACATTTAAATTTCAGAACAATCCTTCTGTACCTCAACTGAAACCTCACCTTCTGTCACCAAGTGTTGCAACAATTGTGGGAATTCCTATGGGGGCTCTGGATATGGCTGTGGCTATAGCTGTGACTACTGTTGCATATACGGCTGTGGACATGGGGCTGCCTACGGCTGTGGCTGCTGTACCTACTGACCATTTTGCTAGAGTAGATGTTTTCCCTTTGCTGCTAGGACGTCATCCTAGAATATGCTTCTAAGATAGTATTTTAAGATTAATACTTCCTCCCAAAGGATGCCCCATTTTATCATCTCTGCATCCATATAAGGATTGGATATCACCTTGGTGTACTTCAAAAAAACTTGTTAGTTACTGAGACTATATAAATGCTCACATTATGTTGCCTAAACAGAGAAGATTTGATTCTGATTATATGCAAAATGAAAATTATTGGTTCTCCTATTCTTTGGTTTTGTATGGGCCATAAGCATAAATACTCCATAGTTGGAAAAAATCTACCTTTTTAATAAATAAATTTTATTTGTTTTTGCTATTATTTGTGTTCTTTTTGTCAGAATGATCACTGACTTCAGTATTTGTGTTCTTCCTGGAAAGTTGGGCAAATTCTATGTTAGTGGAGTCTTAGGCTTATTTATTCCCTCAACCAATGAACAAAATTGTTCATTCTTTCCTCAATACTAGATGGTTTTATTTGGTGCAGGATTGTAGTAAATCTTGATATTAGGTAGTGTGAGGCTTTCAATCTTGACTTTTTTCCAAAATTATTTTGCCTGTGGGTACAGGAAGACAGGACAAATAAGTTTTGGTGTTCTATTACACAGTAGGGTGACTATAGCAAATAACAACGTATTGTTTATTTCAAGATGGCTAGAAGAGAAGATTTTGTATGTTGTCACCACAAAGAAATGATAATATTTAAAATGATGGATATAGTAATTACCTCAGTTTCATTATTATACTATGTATACATGCATGGAAACATCACATTCTACCCCATAATTATGTATAATTATTATATGTTAATTATAAATAAATAAATAAATAAAAATATATTGACTGATTCATCTATATATGCAAATTGGCTTGTTAATATATAAAAAATATATCCTGTTGAGATACTGATAGGGATTGAGTTGAATCTATAGATCAGTTTTGGGAGAATGGACCTCTTAATAATATTGAGTATAATCCATAATCATGGTATATTTCTACATGTATTTAGGTCTTCTTTGATTTTCTTTTTGGGCTCTAATGCAACATTGAAAAATATTGACTGTATTTGTACTCACAGAGGACATGGACATATTCTAGGGGAGACAGATAAAAGTTTAAACAACTAATCAGACATCTAAATAACTAAATAAAAATATTATCAACAATTTGTTATAATCATTAATAAAATAAATAGTGGTATGCTATAAAAAAATCAAAGGGCCCTATTTAAGATAGAAAGATCAGGTAAATGTCTTTGAAGAAGTTACAAGCTGGGATGTGAAAAATCTCAACCTGAGTAGGTGTCAGAATTGGGGAATGAATGATCCATGCAGAGGAAGGAACAAGTGCAAAGGTCTTGAGGTGACAGGTGTTTCCCATGCTTAGGGGACTGTAAAGAGAGCCACATGACTACAGCTTATTGTATAAACAGGGGAACAGAAAGAAGCAAGGGTGAAGAGGTAGGTGGGGGCCGGATCACACAGGGCCTTGTGCGATAAAAGAGTTGAGATTTGTTTGGCTTTTATTTTAAGATATTTATTGGTTTATCCAGCCATTTGTTGTTCTACTTGCAACTTTTAAACTTTTCTGCTTATTTGTCACATTTTATATAAGCACAAAAATACACATCTATACTATTTCCTTACCATTTACAAAGGTATCACATTTTATATCAACACTAACACACACATTCATACCATTTCTATACCATTCCCAAATGTGTGAGTGGATCGGACTGTGGAAGAAAGATGCCATGTTAAGAGGATGTGAGACTAGTTGAGAAGATACGTGCTATGATCTAGACTTGGAAATTTGCAAAGGACGCTCAGAGAAGGATGGAGAAAGGAAGAGGAAGCTACAAGAAAGAATACTTAGAAGCGTGTACCTCATAGCATTTTGTGTTGAGGAAAAGGAGAGGTACTAATTTTCCCCATATATTTAAAGCTTGTTATATGGAAGGTAGCTTAAAATTGGTTTCCTGGTTCCAGGAATAAGAATTAGAGCAACATATTTGAATTACAAGGAGGTAGACTTTTTTTTTTTTTTTTTTTTTTTTTTATTTTTACATTCTTTTTTTTTTTTTTTTTTTATTTTATTTTATTTTTTATTTTTTATTTTTTATTTCGGCTTATTATGGGGGTACAAAAGTTCTGCATAGATATATTGCCCATGTCCCTCCCAATCCCCCGAGTCCGAGCCTCAAGCGTGTCCATTCCCCAGACAGTGCACATCGCACTCCTCCTGTAGGTATACACCCATCCCCGCCCCCACCCCCATATGTGACAGTTTCCTAAACATAAGAGCCAAAGAATGGAATTTGGTGCAGGAGGGAGTTGTCTAGCTTTGGGCTACCTTACTATTTATTCTGGATTTTATGAGGAAATTAAATCATACAGGGGCCAGATAAATCTAACAGAACCTTAACACCTCTTTCAAATATGAGTTTTAAAGAATACTGATTTTATAATTTAAACAAAGACTATGAGGCTTAGAGTCACTGAAAAAAGTGGTAATGTTCTTAAAAGCAATAGGAAAGAGGAGAAAGAAATACTGTTTATAGGTTTGAAAGGTGGCCAGAGATGATGAGTGCATTGTGAATATCTTATCTTACAGGAGAGAAACAAGGTATGATAGTTGAGGAGAGGTAATAACAACCATATTAGCACAATAAGGCAAGTTTTTGAGATTTGCTCAAGTATCCGCAGAAGCTTAAACCAAAAAGAAGGCAGGAGATAAAAATATTTCATATTAACCAAAAGCTGCACTAGAGATTTTATGGGGGATATACCAGGTAGGACTCAGGAAAAGAAATGTGCATGCAAGGGTCTCGAGTTACAATAGGAAATCCTCATCAGTGATTGTGAGAGACTTAGGTTGTACAGAAACTGCTAACATCAATAGATTTTTACAATATAATGAGATTGTTTAAGACAGGAAGTTGAGAGTTCCCGCAAACTGAAAACATTCAAGGAGAAGTTACTGATCTATTTCTGGAGAAAATTATGGACAGCACGTGAGATCAAGAAAACTTGGAAATGTGGTTTTGATCAGGACCTGAACTCTTCTGAACCTTAGCCTCCTCCTTAGTTAAAATGACGTTCATAATTCATAATCTGGTAGTTTCACAGAATGATTTAAAGTCTCAAATACAGACATCTGAAGAGGAAATATTTCCAGTAGAAAAAGCATTTACTGCCTAGTTGTGTGTGGAGTTGGATAAAATCACATTTTGACTCAGATTAAATTAAGTAAAAAGAGGGGATATGCATATTTGCTGTCATGTGATTCTCATAGAACTTTTAGAATATGATCTCATGAACCAGTGGGGCCTTTTTATAGGGACACATTACTAATGTCCACGGAAATCTTCAAGTGCAGTATGGCCACACTTCCAAACACAGACTGACTGACTTTTACATAGCAATCCTATGACAGTCTGGGAATGCAGAAATTTACTTTCACCCTATTTAATACATAGGCACATTTCCAATTTAGGTGTTGGTCATTTTAATGAATTGTCATGGTTGCTGAGCTTCCAAATATGCTATGAAGGCAAGCCCTGTGATGTATTGCTTGATTTCATATTTTTACAAAAATATTACCATGAAAAATGCTTCAGGGGCAAGGTGAACTGAAGTAATTACATGGAAGTTCATTTTCTGAGGGTGTTTGGTCATTTTTGAAAAAATTTTAATGAAAAACATTAATTGATATATATGTATATTTATGATGTATATTTATCTTACACATACTTTAAAAATAGTAACATTAAAGCAAATCCTAAAATATTAGTATAATATATAGATCAATACAAGTACATAGAGAAATTTGAAAAACTGTTATTTGGGGATGCTTATATTTTGATAAAGGAAAGGGGGAAATAAATAAATATATTGTCTCTACTATATGTCAGGATATGTGCTACAAACTTTATATTTCCTATATATTTTCCATAGGCCTCTTGACAAAATTTTTAAATACATGTTATTATTTTTAATCCCATTTGGCAGTTGCAGAAACTGAGGTTCATACAGGTTGAGGACATTCTCAACGACCGTAAAATAAGTAAATGGCTCAGCCAGGAAATTAATCAATCTGTTTGCCAGAGAAAGTTATTTCTACTACAGAGCCTCTCGAACTTGGAAAAGAAACTGTACTGGTTATCAATTTATGGTCTCTTAGCATCAAATTCATCCTTCAATATATGTGCTTTGATGATAGATGGGATTCCTGTAAGCATTTCTCCTTTAATGTGGGTGCAACTTTCGCCTTTCTCAGGAGAGGATGCTGCAGGGACATTGCAGGAGGAAGCAGCTCACCTGCATTGTTTGTCTGCAGCACAGAAGGGAAGTAGAAGGTGTTGGCAGTGCGGGTGTGGGGACATCTGGTGACATTCCACTGCAGCCTTGGGTCCAAAATATCCTGGATCTTCAGTGACATTGAGCTTCAGCCCAGCAATAACCTTTATTTGGCCTCTTCTATATGAAAACTAGCACTGTGAAGACTTTTTGCACATGAGTCTCTGCAGGGCTCCTACCCACACAGACACCCAGATTCCTTTCCACAGGCTGCCCCCACTGGCCTCTCCTAGTCTTTCTATAGCCCAGGGCTTCCCAGACCCTCCAACGCCCACACCACCAGATGTGCATCACTTGTTCATCAACTGGGCTCCAGAAGGTGCCTTCTGTTTGCCCAGTGACTGCAGTGCAAGTTTTATTTATTAGCTTTATTGAAATATAATTAATATACAAGCACACACATTTAATGTATATAGTTTTATGAGTTCAGACATATGTATACCCTCATGAAACTATATACACAATCAAGGTAATAAACATATTCATCATCTGTAAAAGTTTCCTCTGCTCTATTTTTTTCCTCTAGTCGTAGGAACATTTAACATGATATCTACCCTCTTAACAAATGTTTTAAAGTGCACAATACAGTATTTTCAACTAGAGCAAAACAACTTTTCAATCCATACATTCGGTGAGTAGAATATTTACTTTCTTGAGTATTTTTCACAGCCTTAGAGTACCATGTAGTTTCTTCATATTGTATAGATGCTCTTTTATTATAGTTTATAATTTTTATATGAAACTTTCCCTGATTAACCAACTGTGTGATATTTTTGTCTCCTGATTGGACTCAGACTGACACAGATAGTTTTAGTCCTAGGAGCCATTTGTGTATATAAAGTAGTGAAGTCAGTGGTAGCAGGCAAGATTATCTAGTGTAAGAAGCAAAGATGGAGGGTAAAGTAGCCACAAGAATCCCAAAACTTAGGGCAAAATCGAAGAGGTGTCAATGAAGAGAGGTCATGGACCACAGACCCATTTATCATAGATGATGGGAGAAGATGATGTCAAGTCAAAGAGAGGATGAAGAAGAAATCCCATGGAAAGGTTAACTATTATTAATGTCATAGTGCAAGGTATTCAACAAAAGCAGTGTCAGTAAGTGTCTTTATTAAAATTTTGTTTTGGAAAAGACAGGTGAGACTAAAATCAAGAAAATACTGTGAATGATTAAATCAAGCTAATTAAGAAATCCATCACCTTATATACTTATGCTTTTATTGTGGTGAAAATATTTCAAATCTACCCTTTTAGAAATTTTTGAAATATACACCACATTATTATTTATTACAGTCACCATATGTGAAATAGATCACTAAAGCTGATTCCTCCTATCTTACTGAAATTGTCTGTCCTTTGATAAAGTTCTCCCCATTCCCCATCCACTTCACTTGTCTGGAAGTATTAATTATTGATTGATTACATTTTAGTGGGAAACAATGATATGAAGCACAAATGTGAGAGTAGTCTGAGTAAACCCACAAACAGATCTGTGTTTAAGAATTGGACTTACCAGTTGGACTTCATCAACAAAGATGTTATGAGCCAAGGAATTTCCCTCACCATAAATTGAAACTCTTGGACAAGATTGTTGTTTATATAATAAATGATCTATCTCTTCATATAATTGACCCATCAGAAGTTTAACAAAATTTTTTCCCTCAAAGAAGGAAAAAAATGTCATAACCTGCCTGGCAAAAACGGGGATGGACAAGTTTTTTTTAGAGAGAAGAAGAAGAGCATTTCAGGGAGTGGGTGTAACATGTTGAAAATACTTAATTCCTCATCCAAAATCCATGGAAAGTAATTCCATGGAGAGTCATTCTAATGGAAAAAACAAAGTATTAGGGAAGAAATAAAAGAAATTAAAATGATGATAATACTAAAAGTAGTGAGTAGACTTATAATTTAATAGATAATTGCCAAAATCATGAAAGAGCAGAATGATAAACGCATATCTATAGGTCAAACATATTTTGATGATGTGTTATGTTATGGTCATGAAATGAAATTATGGAAGCTAAAATTATAGTTGAATAAGCTGGGGTGCTTAGGAAATGTTATATTTATTTCCTCTGAAGGTTTGAACAACTTCCTGGGGAAGCAGTAAGTAAATTATGAATTCCTAACAAAGTGGTTGTATACAGAATGAGTTCCTTGTAGGCAAATGGTTGTCAGATGAGAGAACAGGGACCATGTGAGTATGACCCATCCATCCCTGAGAGTATATAAAGATGCTGGAAGAGTAGATGACACTTACACTTCAGAAATATTCTCCTACATCTCACCTGAAACCTCACTTCCTGACACCATGTGTTGCAACTACTATGGAAACTCCTGTGGGAGCTGTGGATATGGCTCTGGCTATGGCTGTGGCTATGACTGTGGCTATGGTTGTGGATATGGAAATGGCTGTGGATACGGAAGTGGCTGTGGATATGGTTGTGGATATGAAAATGGCTGTGGATACAGAAGTGGCTGTGGATATGGTTGTGGATATGAAAATGGCTGTGGATACGGAAGTGGCTGTGGATACAGGTCTGGCTGCGGATATGGCTGTGGATATGGAGGTACCCTTGGATATGGCTGTGGTTACGGCTCTGGATGGTGTGGCTGCCGACCACTTTGCTACAGAAGATGCTATTCCTCTTGCTGCTAATCATCACTGCAGATCATCCTTGCCTTTGAAATGACCACTCCATGATCAAGTACAATTGAAATTTCCTCTATTCATTATCTTCACACCAAAGTAAAGATTGACTGTTGTCTGATGGGTACCTGAATTAACATACAAAAAGCTGTGTGCAGTGGATAGAAACTGAGCAATTCCATCACATCACTGAAGACAGTAGATTTTATTCTGATTAATTTTCAAAAGTAAATTCCTACATCTTATACTCCATCTTTGTATTGTGACTATTTGCAGAAGTACAAGAAGATTATATAATTAGAGCATACTAAAATGGAATAAAAATGGCAGTTTCTTAATAAAAATCTTTATTTGCTAATAAGTTTGGGCTTTTTTATGTCAGAGTTACCATTAATTTCAGGATTTGTGGACTCTTGGAAAGCTGGGTGACCACAACTTAGCAGAAGACAATTTTTCTAATTGATTGAATTTAAATGCTGGCTCTTTTTATATATTTCTTAATTACTTGTATGTTAATTCTTTACACTTACATCTAAACATAACCACAAATATCACATTCAAAATTTTATATCATGTATGATAAAGGATTGATTATTAATAGATTAATGAGAAAGGGAAACTATGAGGTTAGTACGCTGGTCCAGAAGTGATTGGCTTGGCCCTGTGTTTAAGTCATGGTGATTAAGAAGCAACAATATTCATTTAATGTTAACATTTTTTAAAAAATATGTTAAACAAGAAAACTTGGAGAAAGCCGGTAAGTCTATTACAGCGTTAAAGGACATCAGAAAGAAGCAGTACCTTTTTCTCTTTCTGTGCATCACTGTTGCTTTATCCATTCATCCGTTGACGGACACTTAGGTTTATTCCATATCTTTGATGTTGTGAATAGGGCTGCAATGAACATGCAAGTGCCGTTCACTCTTATGGTTTCACAGCGGTTGCTCTGTAAGACTGACATTCTGCTCAAGTTCCTGGCAGGAAAAGTAAGAAGGACAAATGATTAAGAGCATTAGGTCTTTTAAGAACTTTTGTCCTTTTCTACAGGAAGGGAAACCCTTCCTACAAGACTTCTGACTGTTCCTGTTTGGACATTTGTGTTATGTGGCTACTCTTAGCTGAAGGTGGGTAAAAAAAACATGGATGTGGCTAAGGGTTGTGCAAATCTATCAACAGTGTGTGCCCAAACTCCATAGTTCTTTGGGCATCGAGGGGAAAGGACAAGAGGCTGCCAAAGCAAAAACTTAGGTAAATGGATATATCTTTACAGCAATTCTAGTTTGGGCAGGGGCACAGTCACTGTCTTCATGAAATTTTTTCTTCAAGAGTAAAGGTTTGAGCTTAATATACTCATTTGTATCATTTATCATTTATCTACACATGGCTCTTCTCTGTGTTTTTTTTTTTTAATTTCAAAAAATTTAGACGGTACAAGTGTTTTTTTTTTTTTTTTTACATGGATGAATTGTATCATGTTGAAGTCTGGGCTTTCAGTGTACTCATCCCCAGAACAGTGTCCATTGTATCTGATAGGTAGATTTTTTTTTTATCCCTCACTCTCCTCTCAGTCTCCCACCTTTAGTTTCCAATGTCCATTGCACCCCATGTCTATTCAACATAGTACTGGAAGCCCTAGCCAGAGCAATCAGGCAAGAGAAGGAAATTAAGGGCGTTCAAATCAAAAAAGAGGAGGTCAAACTATCTTTGATTTTTTAGAATTTTGTACTTGTCTTTCATTTCCATTCTTACACCTATTTTTCATTTACATTTATCTTGTAATTTATGTCATTTTATATGAAAATATTCCATTACATTTTGTCAAAGTCCCAGGAAAGTTGGTTATTCAATTACTTATTTTTTAAATCTACAAAAATGGTATTATTACATATATTTTTAAAACTTTTTTCCCGTCAGCACAAGTTGTGTTGAAAGATCTGTTTTTGCTACAAAGTGTACATTCAGACTACTATTTCTAATTGTTGCATGGTACTCCACATGGTTCATACACAATATTTTGCTCATTCACTATATCAATGACACACACATGACCACACTCAGCTCTTCTGCAGCACAATGTTGCTGTAATTAACACTTGTCTCCTATGGGCTTCTGTGAGAATCAACTCAAAATCTGAATTTCTGAGACAGATGGAGTATGTGTGTTTTATTTTACTATTAGTAAGTATTGCCAAGTTAGTTGTCACAAGATAAAAAAATTTTTCTAATGGCTAGAGCAGCATGAAAATGTAATAGGCTGTCTTGTAGGCATTTCTGTTTTGAAGTTGTTAAAAAATTAGTATCTCCACTTACTGGAGAAGTCTGAGTAAATCTGTACATTTAGAACATGGGCTTAATTAATTGATGTATATCATTCACTTCTGCTTTGTAATTTAGTGATTCTGCAATAAAGAATAATTAAAGGTGAGGTTTGTGCAACCTCAATAAGGATAATATAGCCTGGAAAGTCAGAAAGAAATGATACTCAATTCTGTAGTAGTGTTAGGACAGAGAGTAGTAGGTTCAAAGTGAGCTTTGAGGCATCCTTCCTGCTGTTAGAGTTAGTATTTCTGAATTTCTGTGAATCTGTGCAGAAGATAAGCCTTTGATCAGGAAAAAGAGAGACCAGTTTAGTAAAGCCTTTGTAGAAGAACTTATAAGTGTGGTCAGGTATTAATTAATGCAACAATGAATATGGTCTATTTCAGTTCTTGAAGAGATATAAGGAACGATCCACTGTGGGATGCTGAAAGATTATGAGATATGGTATGATAATAGTTCAGTCTGCCTTGGAAAACAAACATCTCATTCTGGTAATTATTGAAGAACAGGTGAGGTGATGATCATTTCCTAGGAGTATGTGCTGAATGGTATAGTGCTTTGCTACTTATTGGTTTTGTTACTTTGGTCTAGCAATGCAATTGCTCCTCAAAACTCAGTTTTCTTACACATAACATGTGGATAAAATACCTTTCCAATATTGCTGGGAGATCCACATTCGATAATATTTTCAAAGGCAATTTGTATAATATAAATTTTTGTAAAAAGCCCTCCTTATAATGAATTTATTTGCTTATGGAAGCCTGCAAAGGGAAAGCAGTAATCAAAGCTTTAAGAGATTAGTTAATATATTTATGCACATGTGACTCTCTAGGACATATTCCATGTAATTAGTGATAGATGTTTTATAATTAACATTTATATTTACTTAAATCTCCAGATGTAATATTTTAAATTCTGAACATAAGCAAAATAGTTATTCTCTCAGACATAATTACTTTTCTCATGTTGCTAATTTTTTTGATGATATCAAAATTTTAAATAAGGATCTCAATTGTTTTCCATTTAAAACCATAGAACGTTTTCAAGTCAAATGTTTTACAGGTAGAAGATAAATACTTCCCATAATTATGGAATTAAATATATGTTATGGTTCCAAGTTCAATCAATTGACATAGTATCTGCAATAATTTATTGTACAAAATGCTTTAATCACATTGCAGTTAGTTTAATATTAAGATAATTAATTTTCTCAGGATTTGTATTTGCTTTCTTCATTAAATTTCAATTATTATAATAGGAATTGAACAAATAAATGGGTTATGTATTATCACATGCAGTTTTAGTTGAGGCTCAATTAGCTTAAGAATATTTCTTAAGTTTGTACAGTTTATAAATGGTGGAGCCTGGATTCAGACCCAAGTCTATCTGATTTCAAAAGATTTTCCACTTGATAAAGATTTGTGAATTAGTCTAGGAATGAGTAATGTAACTCAGTTTTTAAAGAGTCAAAGACTAGTGGCCATTAGAAACTTGATTACCAATGAGCTTTAGAAAGTAACATGAGGTCCCTAATGAGAAGCTGGGATCACACTTCAGTCACTATATTTTTGTAGGAGAAGTAACCATACTTAAGGGGACTACAAAGATTTTTTATTAACAAAAAATTCTATGAAAAACCATAATAGATTTAGGTTTAATTTTGAATTAAAATTTTCTAGGAAGACACTGAGTCCTGAAAATAAAACAACCAATTTAAGAAAACTTATTTTTGCAATCTTGGGATGAGGCAAGAGAGCTGAATTCTCTTTGGGAAATAATTGTAACTAAAGAGAAAGAAGGGCTCCAAAAAGAAGAGCATTCCTTAAATATTGGCAACTTTCTAATTGTGGCAAATGCTGACAAGTGAGGCTATGAAAATAAGTCAGAAAATTACTACTTGGGATATTTTGAAGACAGGAGAATCAGCACCAGTAATTAGAAAGCTAAATTTACTCTAAGATCAAGAGACATAAAACGCAACAGGGATTTAACTCAATGTGTTATAATTAGACATCAAAACACTGTTACAAATTTTATCATGAAAATTTGTCACTGAGGCCATGTTTAAAGATGAGTATATTTCTGCTGTGAAAATGCATATATTTTCTAAGATCAATGTTGTGTGGAAAGCAAAATTCAGATATCTTTGATCAAAGTGAAAATCTTTGTAAAAGCACTAGCTGTTTTCTGGAAATTTATCTGTCCCACACTTTCTCAAAATCTGAATGATTGTAAGTGACATAGTTCAGATATTGATTGGCTCTGACCATGTACTTAGATCAGAAAATGTCTTTGATAGAATGAAATAATTCTTACTTAAAATATTTGAAATAAAATAAGAATAGAAGAAAGCTAAACATAATACAGCAATTTATTTAAATATAATAAAGAAATTTAACAACAAAAAAACCAAAAGCCAAATATTTTATCTACTTCAGCCAAATAATAAAATAGTTTCAGTTAAGATTAAGAAGCTGACAGGGTTAGCAGCTATCATCATCATCAAGTGTACAGAGAAAAGAAAAGAAAATAACAAGCCAAAATATTGGGGAAAAGAAATAATCTCTTTGATGATTATGTCCTTGTGTGCAAAGAAAACTCAAGATACTAAAGTGAAAAAGGGCAAAAATTAATCAGAAAATTTGTAAGATATATGGACACACAAAAAAGTGTTCAAAAGGATTTTCTGCTTACCTAGATTTAAAAATGAAAATGATTTTTATAATGTGATATAATTATAACATTCTCCAAGAAAATTAAAGATGCAAAGGCCTATTTGAAGAACACTATAATAGAATATCTTATTAAAGAAAAAAAAGATGTGAAGAAGTGGAAATGCAGATTTTATCTTGAACGGGAAGATCTATCATAAAATGTAAATCTACCAAATTAATATGTAAATTAAGACATCTACTGGATTCTTTATTCAATAAAATCATTCTAAATGTACATAAAATGCATTCTCAGGACTCACCAAGAAATAATGAAAAATAAGGATATAGTTTGGTTTAAGAATAGAAAAATAGAAGAAAGAAATATAATCAAGAATTTTGACATACATTTGATAACTTTGAGACTATATGACAAAATTTATAGTACAATATGGTAAAAATTAAATAATTATTTAATAAATAGTGATGATACAACCAGCTGTCCATCTAGAAAACAATAAAAGTGGGCCTTCAATCACACTACCTGAAAAATATTCCAGAAAGATTAGAGACTTAAACATAAAAATTAAAGCAGAAAAAAATAAAAACAAAAGTCTCCTGCAAAAAAGAAAATCCAAGGGAGTACATATACACACACAACACATACATACATATACACACACAGTGGAGATCTTTCCCAAGAAGAGAAACATAGAACCTACGAATGAGAAAAATAGATGAAGATAGCAGAAGTGTTAATGTGTTAATATACCAAAAGCCATACAACTCAATAGAAAAATATGCAGATGATTACAAGTAGAAATTCTATGTAAGAGAAATACAAATGTCCAAACATATTAACAGGTATTCAAATTCAATCATGGCTAGGGAAATTCAAAATAAAAAAATATTACACTGTTGTTTTTATCAGATGGGTAACAACGTGTTTATGGCTGTTGCTGGCAGAGAGGTGTGGAAACCAGCACACTCATGTGGGTGCAGGTGAGAGTGGTTCTTCTGGCTCCTGTTAAGTCTGTAGGGAAAGGAGTCTTCTCTGCTGTCCCTACAGGACTAGCTGCTCTGGCTATAGGCCATCCAGTGACCAAATGTGCCATTTATTTTTCTCCTAGATTGTAAATTTCAACACATCCCATATCTTTGACATCATCTTCTATTACGTATTTTCCTTCACTAGCCTTGTATATAAATAATTTTCCTCTCAATACGAGTTTAATGTTAAGTACCTGCATATCAATACAGAGATTTCAGTTTTTATAATTTAAGCTTTATTTTTGGAAGACATGATAAAAATTCATACATTCAGAATAAACACCTGTATTTGCTGATTCTGCCTTACTGTGATCACGAGCATATTCTGAGAATAGGAGCTTAGCATAAGATTTCTAATAAAGTTTCTTTTGTGATAGGAAGTTTGTTTATTTGTATGTACCAGAACATTTACTGGTTGTAATCTTTAGGTTATCTTCTGTAAACTAAGCAACTATAGTACTGCTTATTTGGTTCTAAGTAAAATTAAACATCTATTCTCAAACGTTTCAAAGTTTTTGTTTAATTCTTGACACTTAAAAGTGGGCATGCACATGCCTATACTCAGGTTTTGCAAAAAGAGTTACAGTGGGTCTTTCTGCTTGTGCTTTGATTTTTATAATGGCAGCTTTTGTGACAGGAAATAGTAGCTCATAGATACCTTTGCTATGGTGATGGAGAAAGTTTGCAGTGGCAATAACATGATTTGAAATATTTGCCATCAGAAGCCTAGCAAATTGCCTCAATCAAATATTTATAAATTTGTGGTCTTTTACAAGCTTCCTGGGTTTCAACATTAATTTAAAAATTCTACTTAGTACAACTAGAGTAATTAATACAAATTTTACATACGGCAACTAGCCTTTCCCACAAATATAAGGTTACCTGTATTTTCCCCCACAAAAAAATGTTTTTAAAATGTATTTGGCTTAGTTGAAAATATCTCAAAGCACTGAAGGAAAGGAAAATGAAAAAATTTGGTATAAAATGGTGGTGAAATTGCATTTCAATCCAAATATGAAGGTAGAATGCATTTGAACATTTCCTAGGTAAACAAAAGGGACTTAATGAAAGAGAGTGACTTTGAATGAACTTTCTCAAAAAGAATAAAAAAAAAAACCCTGCACAAAAACCATGGGACTGTTGTAAATATTTTGCAACAACAAAAAAGATTAATGTGGTATTAAAAGTATACACAAAACAATATTTCTGAGGAAGATTTACACTAGGAAACAGGAGAAAAATTTAGAATATGCTGCTTAACACTCTGAAATACTAAGATCAACTCAATGAAAGATTAAATAAGTCATTATATTGAGATAGGAAAAAATATTGGCAGAATTAGGAAAGACAGTAAGAGAAGAAATAATATCAATAAAGATTTTTGAAAGGGGTAACAAGAAGTGAAAAAGTAAAGAACATAACTAACGTGGATAAAAAATGCATCAGTAGTAGAGGTCAAACATGAAAAGTACCATATAGAATCCAAAAAATAGCCATGGAGAGCACAGTGATCAGAAATGATGGCATCCAATCAGGTGTTGTCCAGAAGATGATGGATCTCCAAGGTAAGGCTAAATGGCATTCTTCAAGAAAATTAAAAATTAAAAACATTAAATGGTACAGTAGATTTCATTAAGTTGAAGAAATCAAATCTATTGATACAAGAGCTACAGATGTTCACAAAAATAAATGAAAAGCAACAGCAACAAAACATAACTTGCTGGAATGATTGACCTTCAAGGATAAACCAAGACTTCTACATGGAACTGGGCAAAAGAAATGCCACCTAAAGGGAAAAATAACAATTCTGTTCTTCAATTTCTCTTCCAGAGCTGGGATACAAGAACAATGATCACAATATTTTAAGAACTAGGTTGTTACATCAAGAATTTTAACCCTCCCTCAGTATTGTCCATGGATTAAGATACTATTAAATTATTTTCAAACTTACATTCAGGAGGCAGATTATTAATGTATCTTTGAAAATGGACAAACAAAATAAAAAAATCAATGAAAACCCCAAGACTACTTGGAGATGTGTGCTAGTCGCTTGAAGATTGAATAAGAACCAATAACTTATAAATACGGGAGTTTTTGTTTCAAAGGATAATGATGAGCATTAAAACCATTTAAACATAAAATTAAGTGTAGATATTTAACATATGCCTAACACCTAAAGAAATATATTAAGTACTAAGAGTAAAAATAATTTGAAAACAAGGGAAATGTTCACAGAATATAACAATAAAAACAAGAACAATTTAAAAAGATGGGATATAAAAGAAACATAGACTAAAAAGAAAAATAGCAAAAATAAAAACACCAAAGAGAATGTAAAACAATACATAATTAGGTAACAGAAGTAAGATTAAAGTGTACATGATAAATTTAGCTGTTAAAAACATAAACTGAGTAAAGACAAAAGTCAACTACAACTATATGATTTCTATGAGATACACATGTAAAAATAAATCAGAAGTTAAAAATCAAAGGAAAGGCAAAGATTGGTCATCAAATGGAGACAAATATAAAAATGTCTGTGATATTAATATTAAAATTTCAGTGTAACATGTTAGTTACAAAGGAGGCTTATATTTTATTGAAAGGAATCTCAAGAGAAACCTTTATAGGTTTATCAAAACCTATAAAGTAAAAAAAAAAATAAAATATTGTATCTAGAGAAGTTGACAGAAAATCAGTACTAGTGTGAAACTAATTTTCTCTCTTAATTCTTGAAAGATCATCTTGACCACAGATAAATGATTGGAAGATTAAAACAATTTCAAGGATATGTTAGAAACTATCTGCTATATAAAATTACCTTTCTAAATACCTATAAAGTTTTTTTAAAAAATTTGAATAAGTTCCAAAAGGTAGAATTAGTGTAAGTTACAGATAGTGACAACACGATTATAAAGCTAGAAATAAATAACAGAAGTAAAATCATATTAAAGAAGGTTAAAATAAATAAATTTGTACTCAAAGAAGAAAATAATGTTAAATCATAATAAAATTTAATGAATGAGAAGATTGAATATAAAAATCTTTGGTTTTTGCAAACGCTATACTTAGAGGTAAGTTGTAGAATTAATCGCCTTTATTATATTTTAAAAGTTATATTCTTATTTTATAAGAATGAAAATGGGCAAAAAAGCCATTGAATTTTTTAAAAATTATATAAAGAACAAAACGAACATAAGAAAAGCAGGTGAATAATAATTTAAGCAGAAATTAATGAATAGAAGACAAATGTGGTACGAAGTTTTATATCTAAGAGCTCTTTGTACCGTAATGATGAACATCTAAGAAGTTTATCAAAGAATCAAAAAAGAGGCAAGCACACAAATCAGCAGTAAGAGGACAAAGCCAGCTGACAAAGGAGTGAAAACTTTTCATTGATTTATGCTAGAATTTTTAAAATCTGAAATAAGAACGTATTTTTTTTCCAGGAAGATCTTAAATACCGAACGCTGCTAAAATAGACAGGGAATATGTGCAGTTTAATATCTACAAAATTCTTGAGGAAATTGTTCAATATCTACCCCTAAAAACTATCCAGGTAGCTTCAAAGGCATTCATTTCAGCCTTCAAGGAAGAGGCAATTCCAAAGAGTTTGAATAATCTATGGATCATAGAAAAAGGCAAGAAAGCTTCAAAACTTGTTAAATTGAGCACAAAATAATATTTCACTTTGGCTATTGAGGCAAAAATATAAAATGTTAATAAAATAGTTATATTTTAAGTATGGTTACAATTATATTTCAAAAGCCCCTTTTCTAAATAGTGTTCACTCTAGAAATGCTGTGATTAGAGGAGATGAAAATTACTAATTGATGTTCCAAAGACATTTAATAAAAGTCAACATCGATTCATAATAAAAAAGTTATTAGAAAAATTGGTAAGAAACATTTATCTTTTGCAAAACAAATTCTAGCATCAAATTTATTGTTGAAAACCTAAAAAGTTCCCACAAGTGAGTAAGAAGAAAATAGTGTCCACTATCACCATCTTTTTATTCCTAAGGTAATAAAATAAAATGATGCATGAAACTAATATAATTTACAGATGAGTTGGCTGTAGGCTCAGAAAACCTAAGAGAGCCACTAAGAATAAATTAAAACGAAATAATGAATTCCTCAAGGGAGTCAGTTATAAATAAATAAATGCCATAAAATCTGGTAGAAAGCAGACTAGAAACAGAGTGAAGTAAGGAGAGAGGAGGATTCACTCATTTTTCTCTGTAGCAGTGACTCTCAAACTTTAGCATGCATAAGAATGATCTGCAGAGCTTTCTAAAACACAGATTGCTGATGATTCCGTAGATCTGGGTATGACTTGATAGTTTGCATTTCTAACAAGTTCCCAGGTGATCCCAATGCTGCTGGTCCCTGGCCTATATCTGGATATCACTTTGCTATGTGAAACTGAAAACTTATCCAGTTATATTGCACAAGAAAACCAACCCTTGCCAAACCTTCAACATCCTTCACTTCTACTATCCCAGTGTACATTCCAAACCCCCGAAGCCTACTCCCTCATTGGGATGTTATAATACAGTATTCATCAGCCTCCCAACTCTGCTAGGACAAGTTCATCTGTTTCTTTCAACATTTAGAGGTAGTTAGAGAGCAGGGGTAAAAATCTACCAATAATCTTAAGTCATTATCATTGCCATTCCTAAAAGTTAAAAGGAGGAGGAGGAGGAGACTAAGGAGGAGGAGGAGAGAAAACACTTGAGGGACGCTCAAAGGAAAGCCTCAAATACAGGAAAGCCATGGTTGGAGAAAGTTTTTATCTCTAAGCTTCTCAGAATTGCAGGATCCAGTCCCTGTGCCTTTCAATTCCCCTGAATTTACTGATTGTTTTTCCCATATACTACAATATCACTTTCATCTGATGACTAGGTTTGCGAGACCTGCAGAGGAAATTTCTTTCATTTAGAGTGGTACTTCTCAAATCTGAATGCATACCACATTTACCTGGAGACCTGTCATTAATGTCAACGCCTGGGCCCCATCCCTGAGATTTTGGTTTCATTAGTCTCAGGTGGAGCTATTGGCATTTTACAAAAGTTTCCTGAGGAAATTTAATGCACCTTCATGATTGAGAAGATGTTCCCTGTCACCTCAAAGTCTGTTAAGAAAAACTGTGCCCCCACCCAGAGGATAGAGAACTTTCCCAACATAGTCAAACCATCTTTCTTTACTGCCACCTGGAAATATGTACTTTCCATTTGATTGAGATGAAAGCTCAAAAGTACCTCTGCAGTTAAATTTGTGTGGCACGTCCAAATGACCTTATAATAATCACTGAGGATGCAGGCAGCTCACCATTTGTGATGGCTGATTTTAAGTGTTTACCTGGCTGGGCTGTGGAGCCCATATGTTTGGCCAAACACCAGTCTAGATGTTGCTGTGATGGAATTTTTTTAAAAAATGAGATTAACATTTAAATCAGCAGACTTGAGTAAAACAGACTACCTTCCATAATATGGGTGAATTTCATCCAGTCGGTTGAAGGCCTTAAGAGAAGAGTGAACTCCACCAGAGGGAGAGAGAAATCTGCCTTCAACCTGTCTTCAGACTCAAGCTGCAAAATCATCTCTTCCCTGAGGCTCCAGTCTGCTCAGCTGATTTGGTTTCGCCAGCCCCCACAGTCATGTGAGCCAATTCCTAAAAATCTCTCTCTCTCTATATATATACTTATACACACACACATATACACACACACATATATATGTATCCTGTATGGGCATATAGACATATATACATCCTATTGGTTCTTTTTCTCTAGAGAACCCTAATATATCATTCAACTAGGCAGAAGTGAGAATAACTGCTAAATCTATGGGATTCATGACTTCCCTTTGGGCAATTTTGGCCCATGAACAGGCTACAGATCAATATTGAGTTCCCTGAATTACTCTTTTTTTTTGTTTATTTATTATAGCTTATTATGGGGGTACAACAGTTCCGGTTAAGTATATTGCCCATGCCCCTCCCAACCCCCCGAGTCTGAGCCTCAAGGGTGTCCATTCCCCCGACAGTGCACATCGCACTCATCATGTAGGTATACACCCGTCCCCTCCCCCACCCCCAACACCCCGAGTCAGATCTTCAAGCATGTCCATTCCCCTGACAGTGCGCTTCGCTC
>CM052436.1:10798470-10811365 GCA_028533085.1 Varecia variegata
GGGTTGTTTCCACCTCTTAGCAATTGTGAATTGTGCTGCTATAAACATTCGGGTGCAAGTATCTTTATTATAGAATGACTTTTGTTCTTCTGGATAGATGCCCAGTAATGGGATTGCTGGATCGAATGGAAGGTCTACTGAATTACTCTTAAACCTTCTGAGCACATGAGCCTCTCTAGGGTCCTCAGCTTCAGAGTCTGCAAACTCTGTTTCCGATTTCACCCCTATTCAGACCCCTAAGAGGCTGTTGTCCATAAAGATTGGAGGATGGGTAACTTGAATCCAATATTTTGGTCCTAAGATCTTTCCAAATATTTAGAAGTATGTGGCAGCTAGATTGAGCTTTCAACAATAACCTCTGTACTTTAGATTTCAATTTCAGAACCGCACAATAAGCCAATTTGGGGTGGGGGCACAAGGCAAAAGTTAAAAGAAACATGGAATATTAACCTTCACAGCAGAACCTTTTAGATTCATTTAGAAGAATGATTGCTCAAATAGTCTGTGTTTCCATTATCATCTCGGCTTTGTGAATCACAGGAAGTACATTGCTAATCACCATTTGTCTTGTTTTAAACAGGTCAGAATGTCCTCAAAAATAAAAGCGTGGTAAGCCAGTAAACATTTGTATTGGCTAGTGCTATTTTATCTAGAGACCTTGTTATGAGGACAAGATGACTGATCTACAGCAGTTGTTCTCAGCAATAGCGCTTATCAGATTCATGCAGAGGGCTTGAAAAACACACATTATCAGGTTCAGCTACTAGAGTTTCTGATTTAGTAGGTTTTGGGTGGAGTCTGAAAATCTGCATTTGTAACAGGTTCCCAGGATGGACTACACTTTCAGAAACTCTGGCTCTTAAAAAAATGCAATCAAATGAATAGCAAATATCATTTCCATGTGCATTCAGTAAGTGATCAACAAGGGTTCATTGAGTGCTTAATATGTGCTTGATCAGCACTGTGATAGGTGCTGTGAATACAGGGGAGAATTACTACAGTAGTTCTTTACTACTATTTGTAGTAAAGAACAAACCTTGAGATATAACAGCTTCTGAGACACAGATGAAAAGGTAGATAGGAGTTCACAGGAAAGAGAGATAATGAGGAGTCTGTTAACTACAGAAGCTTCTGTTGAAGGGGAGACTTGAACTGGGCTGGGAAGAACTGGATCAACAGATTAGAAAGGAAGAAATTCGAGGTAAAAGAATGACATGGGGACAGAGGCAGAGGTGAGAAGGGGCATTCAACCAACTGTCTGGAGAAAATGGCCTCTTGCATATGAATGAATTTAATAAATAAGGTCATGATTACCATGACTCAAACTGGTAAACAAGTTTAGAATGGTTGAGGAAGAGGTATATTATAAAAGATCTGTGACCCAGACAGAGGATTTAGAATTAGCACAGTAGGAAATTCAGGAGGTTAAGCAGAAGAAATCCATGGTAAGAATAATATGTAGGATATATAATTTAGTCACGATGTGCAGAATAGATTGGAATGGGGAGATGAAAGACGCACTGAATGCCTGGAGCCAAAGGCTTATTGGGGGATCCAAGAGTAAGAATATTAGGGCCAGAGTTAGTCTTATTGCAATAAGACAGTAAAGAAACAGATGTGCAAACATTTCCTATGGAAAATGATTGGTTTTAGTGATGTAGGTAAATGAATAAAACTGGTACTTTTGAACTTGGGTAATCATCAGGAAAGATAGTGCTGTTAATAGGTAGAAATATTTTTAGAAGTTAATTTTGCCAGAAAGATATATTTGGTTTTAGAAATACAGATTTGAAGTTATAACACATTCAAGAAGAGAATTGTCTAGCTGAGATTTGTAGATTTAAGAAGGAGAATAAATAGTACATGACATATCAATTTGAAAGTAATTGATATTAATTTGTTATTTAAAGCTGTCACCATGAAAGAGAATATTTACTCACACATATTTATTCCTTAGGTTTTAATGTAGCACCTTGTATAGGGCAGGCACAGCAGTAGGAGTACAAACTGGAATTTAATGAGGGAATTTAGTGGAGGAAGGGAGAAAGTCAAGGAATTGAGTCTTGGAAGGGTGAGAGTTTAGATAAAGGCAGAGGAATGAATGAAGAACACATGCGAGAAATAAAGGAGTAAAAGGAAGATGAAGATGGTATTGAAAAGGCTTTGAAGAAGAGGAGGTGATAAATTGTTACAGCAGCAATTAAGGGAAACAACAATGGAGAAAGGTCACTGGGGTTGGCAAAAGAAAACATTTAAAATCTCTTAGGAGTAGGCAGGAGAAGAGAGCAGAAGTGAAGAAATTTGTGAAGAAAGCCAGAGAAAAATAAAGACAGAAACAAGTCGGAATGCCACTCTGGTGGAGAGCTAATGATTAGAAGAAAGAAAAGCAAAAGCCCCTCATCTTCTAAGATTGAAGGGAACACCCAATGGAAATATGATGTATTTTCAACACAATCATCTTTTTTCATAATTAACATACTTTTTACATAAATCTATCAGCACTAAATATTTCTTGCACATAATGTAATCTATTATTCTAAATTATATGTGCATTTGAATGCACACATGAAATGAACATTGACTTTGAACTAAAGGCTTTTCCATTGATAGTATGATAGTATTGAATTCTTACATGGATATTTTATAGAATGAGATAAATTAAATCTAATAAATGTGAATTACAAAGTATCTAGTAGGACAATAAGTTGCTTATTTTTTACTTTCTATTTTTAAAATTTTGCAGACAAGTAAAGGTTAACATTCATACTTCCTTTCCCCTGAGGTAGAGAACTCTTCATGAAGGGTGGAGAACATAGGAGTTAAGCACTTTTTTTGAGGTGGAAATGAAGATTTTCAGATGTGATGATGTTCCAGGTATAGAAAAAAACATTGATTCGAGAAAGAAAAATTGCTTAAAAATTGCTTACCAATTGTATATTTGGTAAGAAGTAGGAAACAGCTGGAGATAGAATATAAAACTTAATTTTATCATCATATACTTTGGAAATTTATTGGTGTCTTTATGGAGAGGGCTGTTGTGGTCAAAGCCATTAGTGTATATCTTACACATGAAGGCTGGAATATGAAAGTTCTGAATTTTATTTCGAGTGGCACGGGGTCGTCAGTGATGATTAACATGAGGCCGCGGGTGCAAAGATGGAAGGGAGAATATGGGAAAGATGAGCACATTTGCAGCAAACTTTGCATTTCACTGAATATAGTGAATTTTCATTAATGAAAATTTTAAAATAATTACACAATATATTATATCATCACTGATTGGGAAATTGAAGCAGAAACAAGTTTCCAGAAGACTAAAAAGAATTCTTATATGGTTAGAAAATACTTTCCAGAGCAACTCAGCATGTTTGGGGTGGGGGGAAAAATAGCGACCACAATTCCTTATATAGTCACAGGAAAGTCCTAAATCTGAAAAGGAACAGATACTTACATGTATGAAATGATAGAACAAAATAATTCCACAAAAAAATTACATACTGCTGTCCTAGTGCCCCTGCACAAGGCGAGATAGTTTCAGGGGTATAGAATGCACAGAGCAAAAGCAAACACAAAATAAAAGTAAAAATAAGGTTCTCACTTTTATCGAGCTTATATATATTAAAATCAGTACATGAGACGCTTATACAAGCAGACACAAACACACAGCATATCATAAAACAGATTATTTGCAGTAAAAGATGGTTCAAATAAAGTACCACATTTTAGGAGCTCTCTTCAGATTGTTTAACAAAAACTCAATCCTCACTGAGCATCTTAAACAAGGGTTTTCAATTCTCACGGTCAAGCAATACCATACTTAGGTTGAGTTGAGACTAATTTAGTGGAAAATTAATTCAGCTCAATCAAACATTTATTGTGAAAATATACAGTTTAATCCACAAAAAAGCTGCCTACCAAATGGTTATTTTAAATAATGACCTGTTTGACTTAATATGACCTATTCTCTTAAACTGTGCAAAAATGCCAGTTTTCTTTATGATTTGGAAGCTTGTACACTGATACGATTTCCATATTCTAATGTACACCTTAAAGTAATACCTTTCAAAAAAACTTAAAAAGTTACTTCTCAATTTATTTATTTTTCTTTTTTATTTCAGCATATTATGGGGTTACAAATGTTTAGGTTACGTATATTGCCCTTGCCCCACCCCAGTCAGAACTTCAAGCGTGTCCATCCCCCAGACGGTGAACACTGTTATTTTAACACACAAATATGTTAGTTTATTGAACAATGTCAGACTGATTATTTTCATACAGCGGTTCTCCTGAGGACAATTAAAACGCTCCCATGACATGCCAGTTTGCACTCCTGCTACAGTGCCTGGCATATAGGTGCAAGGAAAACTTAAAGAATAAATGTAAGTTGTGAATACCCTGAAAGGGATTTTATTTTATAGTGTTTAATAGCGTATTTTTCATCTTGGAAACTCTAATTCTTGGAACATATTTCCATCCCTCCCAGTCCCAGTGTTCCTGGAAACATAAATGGAAAATAAAATGCCATAAATTCAAAGCAACCAGGATTAATACTCAAGGAAAGATCTGTGCTCCAGAGAGTAATTTAGAAAATAATGGTTTCAAAGAAATGGGACATGACTAAGTGCACTGGATGAAGGGTAGTATCTCAAAATATTGATCTGATTATGCCACTCATTTGCTCAAAACCTTCTCTTGTTCTCCATTGCTTTTAGAAATGAATTCCATACTTTTTACCTTAATATTCAAAGCCCTTTATTATTTGGGCCGAGTTTATCATACTCTTTTTCTATGTTTTGTTCCCAAGAAAAAAAGAAAAAGAAAAAAGAAAAATACAGGCCCTCACAGAGCCTATGTTCTAGTAAGAAGAATAAAAAATAAATAAGTAAAATGCAAGTATATTATATGGTGACAAATACTATGGAGAAAAATTAAATAGAGAAGACAGACATGTGAGGTTCTAGTTATAAATAGTATTATTCAGGGAAGGCCGTAGTGACATTTGAACAAGCCCTGATGGCAGGGAGGAAATGAGTCCCATGGATATAAGAGGTGTAAATTGCAGGTAGAAGCACAGCAGGGATAAGCACCCTGAGTGGACCTGTTCCTGGGGTGCTTTGAGGTCTGTCCCATATGATTTCTCTTTCATTTTTCTTCACTCTGGTGTCACTTTATATCTTCATTAACTCACCCCAGGAACCTGCAATTTGCTTGTTTACATGTTTTTCTTCTTTACTAAGCTGGGAATTCCTTGAAGATCTGTTCTGAGTCTTATTAATCTTTTTATGTTCAGCAGTGCCTACTGTCATGTTCTGTTTTTAAGGAAGCTTTCAGTAAATTCTAATTGAATTGAATACATATTTTTTTTTCAGCATCTTATGGGGGTACAAATGTTTAGGTTACATATATTGCCTTTGCCCCACCAGGGTCAGAGGTTCAAGCCCGTCCATCCCCCAGACGGTGCTCACCGCACACATTGAATATACCCATGCCCTCCTCCCCACTCCCACCTGCCCGGCACCCAATGAATGTTATACTATATGTGCACATAAGTGTTGATCAGTTAATACTAATTTGATGGTGAGTACATGTGGTGCTTGTTTTTCCATTCTTGTGATACTTCACCTAGTAGAATGGGCTCCAGCTCTATCCAGGATAATACAAGAGGTGCTAGATCACCATTGTTTTTTGTGGTTGAGTAGAACTCCACAGTATACATATACCACATTTTCTTAATACACTCATGTGTTGACGGGCACTTGGGTTCTTTCCACATCTTTGCAACTGTGAATCGTGCTGCTATAAACATTCTAGTGCAGATGTCTTTTTTATAGAATGTCTTTTGTTCCTTTGGGTAGATGCCCAGTAATGGGATTGCTGGATCAAATCGTAGTTCTACTTGTAGCTCTTTGAGGTATTTCCATATTACTTTCCATAGAGATTGTACTAGTTTGGAAGCCCACCAGCAGAGTTTGAGTGATCCTATCTCTCCGCATCCATGCCAACATTTATTGTTTTGGGACTTTTTGATAAAGGCCATTCTCACTGGAGTTAAGTGATGTCTCTTTGTGGTTTTGATTTGCATTTCCCTTATGATTAGAGATGTTGAGCATTTCTTCATATATTTGTTGGCCATTAGTTTGTCTTCTTTTGAAAAGTTTTTTTTTCATGTCCTTTGCCCACTTTTGGATAGGGTTTTTTAATTTTTTCTTGCTGATTTTCCTGATCTCCTCCTAAATAGAGTTGCAGATTTGATGATATTAATAATACTGGTGGCACCTGACAAGGTGGGGATCTCTAAGCCCCTATCTTTCTTTAGGAGCCTGAGATGAGAGTCCTGCTGATGATGGGAGGGTCTCAATGTTGGGCTGGTGATACAGGGCTTTTGTTGTTTGGAGGCCATCTGGACCATGAGGTCCAATGTACAGTTGCTATGATCATTAATATTCATTCTAGGAAATGAGCTTCACAAAGTGTTCATTGAGGGTGATGCCAGCCCTAGCAGTCATCACTTTTAACATCACAGTAGAAACCTGGTCTTTTATGCAGCCCAGCATGATCTTCAGAGAATCTTTGAATGTTTGCTTCATCACCTTTTTGATGTCATCATATTTGGTCATTCTATTGGATTAAATAGGGTCCCCCCAAATTCATGTCCACTCAGAACCTCAGAATGTGACCTCATTGGAAATGAGGTCTTTGCAGATATAATCTAGTTATAATGAGGTGACACTGGCTTAGGGACCATCCTAATAAGATGGGCCCAAATTTTATATGAGGACTGATGTTCTTACATAAAAGAAGAGGGAAATTTGGACGTAGACTTGCACAGAGGGAGAACACACATGAAGAATGCCCATGTGAAGATGGAGGGATGAAAAGATGAATCTACAAGCCAAGGAGTGCCAAGGGTTGCCAGCCATCTCCAGCAGCTAGGAGAGAGGCCTGGAGTGTATTCACTCTCTGAGCTCCCAAGAAACAACTAACCTTTGACATCTTGATTTAGAACTTCTGGTCTCCTGATGGAAGGATAAATCTCTATTTTCTTAAATCAGCTAGTTTATGGTAATTTGTCATGGTAGCTCTGGGAATGTAATACAGTAGCCTTCTCTAGATGTCAGGTCAGAGCTAGCATGGACAGGTTGGGTGTGAGGTCATGCCAGTGAACTTCCCAGTCAGCTTGGGGGTGGCTGTGCCGGTAGATGCAGGTGCAATGGTATGGACAGTGCCATGGTCATTGGGACATTGCCAAAGGACAATATTTGGTCTTTTGAGTGGCAGTGATACCATGGACTGTGATCATTAGACCCTTGTTAGTTTCTGTGTAATACCAAAGTGGTCCTGGATAACCTTGGCTACTTAAGTCAAGCACTTGGTGCAGTACAAGGCATTGATGACAATCTCGAAGAAGTTATCCCTTTTCATTATTTAGTCCCATCCTCAAAACAAAGTCATGGGCAGAAGAGAAAGAGAGAATGACCTTTAGGCTTAAAAGTTTTAAATTGAGATGCAGCATTTTCTAAGATGGTTAAGACAAGAAAAATTTGGAAGGTGTTGGATATATCTATTATCTTGATTGTGGTAATGGTACTAAATGTGTTGGCATATGTCCAAATTCATCAAATTGCACGCATTAAATATGTGTGGTTCTTTGTATATGAATTATACCCCAACAAAACTGTTAACAATTTTTTAAAAAAGATATAGTGGACTCCTCAACTTTGGCAGTATCAGCATTACCCCATTTGATGTTGGTGGTATTTTGGTCCTAGAAGAAGGAGATGGGATTTCAATTCACTGTAAGTTTCTTTTTCTGAACCTTAATGGTGCCATTGAACTTGCCACAAGTTGAACCATACTTGACATGTTGGGGTCAATGAATAGATTATTTATGGCCACCACAGCCACTTTGCTAGAGTTGAAAACAGCCCTGGTCACTAGGTACCCAGTATGATCAAATATTGTTTACTTCAATTTTCACATTATGTCTCAAAGATACAGCTGGCATTGGACAAAAAGGTATGACTTCTGTTGAATATGGGGACTTAATTTAGCTTTCATTAGTTTATTTCATTAGTTTGTTCCCATGAGCTATTAAAATGGAAAAGGTATGAGTTTAAAGGTAAGAGATAAGAGAGAGGTTTTTTATTTTTTTTCAAAGATAATATATACCAAGCAAGAAAGTGTTTGGACACCTGTAGAGTGCAACACAAGTGTACTCTATAGGTGGTAAGATAAATATTTTAATAAGATGTCAATTGAAATTACATATAGAATTTGGCAATTGCTCTGATGCATAGTTATAGTAAAATTTATATAAAATGCAATGGATTTCCTAAATTTTCTCAGTTTAATATTGAGTGAAATACTCATCCTGTAGAAATAATAATAGGTATAGTGGCTAATGTAATTGTACCTGGCAGATTTGAAGTTGGAGAATTAAGAGTGAAGTGTAACTGGCTTGTGATAAGCATTTTGATAACATTGCCCTAAGTTTAAGTTCTATGGGAAGAACAAACATATTTCGATGAGGTTTCATTAAAAAACATAAAGACTGTGTTGTCTGGAAATCTTATGAATTGTGTTTCAGAGAATATTTGAGGGATGGAGCCATGATTTTGGCCACAGATAAGGAAGTGTTTTCTTAGTGTTTTCATGAAATTGAAAAAGGTCTGCTTAGAGAACATGAAGTTCAAGGCCATGATATTTCATATGGGGAAATTGAGGTTTAGAGAAAAGAAATTATTTAATCATTAAAAATGCTGGAGTTATACTCATGAGTCCATGAATCCCAGGCCAGAACACTTGAGTCTTAGGTGTTGAAGCTGTGATAATTACTTGAACAATTTGATTATAAGTAATATGATTATAACTTGAATTAGTAGTTCATGGGCATTGAAATTAAGGTAAGGATTCATTAAGTATTACAAATGAAGAAGCCACTGCTGGTAAATCTGTGAATCATTTCATTCAGTTCAAATAGCTCTGATATTGACATTATTTATGAAGATATTAAAAATTATCAAAATCAGCCAATTTCTATGGGACCATTTTAGAACAAGCAGGTACACAATCAGATGTGACATACTTACTTTCTTAGGCCATACTTTCCCTGTTTGATGGATTTGGAAATGGACTGTTTACCTAATGTGTGTTTGCATAAACTAATAAAATTATAGTCAGTAATTATAAAGTTTAAATAATTACTTAAAAAATATAGTCAGTAATTATAAAGTTTAAATCCTATCCTATAGGATTTATGGGAAAGGAAAAGTTGAATGACTAGTTATAAAATTGGCCCTCATCTGATGAGAAAAGAATGCATTTTCAGAACACCTTTTCTCATTTGTGTTTTTGTTTAATTACTAAATAAATGGTGAAAGAAATTGCCTCTTGCTATATCAAGAATCTAATTTTTCACAATGTTTAAACACATATAAGTAGACTCTTGTAATGAATACTACAGATAGAGGAGAGCTATTGGGCCTATGAAAACAATACTTTCTAAGATCACTAATTAGGCAAAATACTTTTGCAGCAGTAGATAATGTCTTTTACGTGAAGCCCTCTGAGGTTAGAATAGCATAGGAAAATCAGCTATGTTTATATGAGCAGTGTAAGGGGTGAGACTGCTGGAACATGTGGTTGGTCCTATCCACTGTTGATCATACAGGTTAGGGGCATCTCCTGCCCCCACCACTGCCTGGCACTTCATGTTGCAGCCCCCTTGGAATCTCTCGTGGGATCTGTGGATATGGCTCTGGCTGTGGCAATACCTTTGGCTGCTGGAGCTTCTGTCCATCTTTCATAGATTGCTATTCCTGTCACTGCTGGCAAGTTAAATGCTTTTTGTGCTTCCAAATAAACTGCTAGACTTATAGTCCATGTCCCCCCTGCCAAAGTCATATGTTAAAGCTCTAACCCGTAATGTAATATCAATAGTATCTGGAGGTGGGGCCTTTGGGAGATAATTAGGGTTAGATGAGGTCATGAGGATGGGACCCGTATGATGTCATTAGTGGTCTAAGAAGAGGAGGAAAAGATCTTTCTCTTTCTTTCTCTCTTCTCTTTCTCCTCCTATTACCCCTGTGAGCACTGAGGAAAGGCCATCTGAGGACCTGGTGAGAAGGCGGCCATCTACAGGCCAGGAAAAGAGCCCTCACCAGAACCCGACCATTCTGGCATAATCTCCAGAATTGTGAGAAAATATATTTCCATTTTTTAAAGGCACTCCATCTGTGGAATTTTGCTGTGATGGTCCAAGCTGACTACGATAGTTGATTTCTATAGCACTTCATGCCATTGTTTCTAGACTTAATTCAGCAAAATTATTTGCTGATTTAGTTATCACGGCAAACTTATTTGAGGAATGCATGCAAGATTGTACATGGATCATGTTACTATGGTAATATAACAAGTGTAACCAGATGCCAGAAACTATGATTTTAAAATTTTTTAAATTTATACAACAACATTGCTTGATCATTCAGATAATGCCTGTGAGATACATATATTTTAAAATTTTGAATAAAATAATTGACTGATTTTTTTAGTAAATGTAATTCAGTTAACTCAACCATCTGTTTTCTTATTATTTGCATAGGACATTGTGTTGGAAAGAATTCCCATAGGTTGGTTCTTCAGTAAATGACATTAAATACAATGTTTTAAACATATAAGCTTTGATCAATTAGTTTCAATACCTCAAACAGTGTTTGCTATGGATCCAGAAGAATAAAGCAAAACATCCTTGCTTTAAATGTTTTGAATATTAAATGAAATCACATATATGTACTGTCTGGGATAAAGGGTGACAGGAAGTGTGTGCTTAACAAGTGTTAGTTATCCTCCTTAGGCTCTTCTCATAATTTGTGCTGTGTGATCATCCTGGAACCCCGGTGTCTCATAGTGAAGGAGGAGGTTTAAATATTAAAGATGAAAAAGAAAAGTTACCCAACTTGTAGTTAAGATAACTCCTCCATTTCCTTCCTCTTGTCCCTTCCACAATTGGTTATCACAGACTGAATGGAAAATGAGCTGTTAGGATGATGGTGTACTTCACGTGCACACACACATGTGTGGGAACTAGATTTAGATCAGATTTGGTGACTAACGATTTTGAGGGCAAAAGTTAAAATTAGTAAAGATGACAATTAGTCCTGAGGGAGATCCGATGGTCCCACATGACAGTGGCAGTACTACATTGTAGTACTACATTGTTAAGTGGAGATATTTGTGAGTCATGATGATGGGGATAACACAGTAGAATTTCACTTATAGAATAGAAATCAATTTAGGTTTTTGAGATGGGGCATATATTATTAATTGGAACCATATGAAATGACTTATACCTGAACATTTTTTGAATGATAAAAAGAGCAATCTCTTATGGTTCAGCCAAATAGTTCTGGGATTAAGAGAGCAAGTTGTGGCTCTCATAGCTGCTAATGATGCCACTTAAAATCTTGCAACCTTTCCAGATCTAAGTTTGCTGCTCTGTAATACAGGGGGTTGTGATATTTATCCTAGTTCCTAGATAAAAAGAATGAAGGTGAAAGTGATCAGCAAACTGAATACCTATATCAAGTCAAATTAAGCTGCTGTAAAACATCCTCAATGCCATTGGATAAAATATAGTTCTGCCACAACTGTGTGAGCTTGCATGTCATTATGGGCACTTGCCATCAGTATTTTAAAGAAGTCCATTCAAATTGTGTTGAGGGTGATTCTTTTGAGGCTCTTAAAAATTTGTGAGGAGGACTAACTAAATGCATGAATGCAAACGTCTCTTGATGACATGTATCTCAACATACATAAATAACTGCTATCTAGCAGAAGCTGTGGAAACATTTGAACCCAGGCCAAATTTGTAATGGGTGATGAAGCCAAAAAAGGACTATACAGTCATAATTCTCTAGCTTTTCATGGAATTTTTTATAGGGCATAACCAAATTGCAATATAAATATTTAATCCCTTTCCTATGACTGCTTATTTCAATTTTGGAATTTTACAGATGGAGGAAAATAAGTTTTCCAATTATACTGTTTACTTTTATGAAATATATTTTTCATGTAAGTTTATTTTCATTGAATTTTATTATTATTTTTTCATATGTGAATCAGATAAGCATTGCATGTTTTATGTGACCATAGTCCCTAGATTAATGCCTACCACATTTTGCCAAGTATATTCTCAATGTAGTTCTAATTAGCTTTGAACCATACATCATTTTTCCAACAACAACAACAACAACAAAACTAGAAGAATTCCCATAGGTTTGAAGTTTCACTAGAAGACATATTATATTTCCACTATTTTGTTAGTACAATGATTCAATTGCACTGAGGAGGTAGAAGGAGAATAAAAATTTACTGAAGAGAATTTTGTGAGGAGGTTGTACTCACATAACAAGGTGATATTATGATTTACATATATCCAAAGTTTTCAGAACTTTTCCTAATATTCTAGACACTCCCAAAGTCTCTGTGAGAAAACCCTGAATTACTATGAATGGACTTTTACCATGGTATCATGGAGCATGTGTTGAACAGAAATGTGTTTCCATTTCCATTAAATTCAAACTCTGTGTTCAAGTTCTCTTTAGTCATATGATCACCAGCTTGACTCTACAACCTAAAAGCAATGATTTCACATTTACAATTCACATACTAACTTACCTAAGAGTATTCCTTTCACTATTTTTTTTTTTTTTTTGAGACAGAGTCTCACTCTGTTGCCCGGGCTAGAGTGAGTGCCGTGGCGTCAGCCTAGCTCACAGCAACCTCAAACTCCTGGGCTCAAGCGATCCTTCTGCCTCAGCCTCCCGAGTAGCTGGGACTACAGGCATGCGCCACCATGCCCGGCTAATTTTTCTCTTTATATTTTTAGCTGTCCATA
>CM052436.1:10811865-10843178 GCA_028533085.1 Varecia variegata
GAATTCAAAAACTACCAGGGATTTAATTATGACCAATATATTATTTTAAGCTACAGCAGACAGGTGAGATGGCAAATGATATGGACATACTATATATAGATATGAAATTATACAATTGATTAAAAAAACATGAGGAAATGTTGCATATCACATATTTCATATCAGTTTGGAACCTGTTACTTTGTGCGTGGAGGGAATATGAGTCATTCTACTTCACAAAGAGTATGAAAATATGGGATAGAAACAAATAAGAAACCTTGAGAGGCTGTGAAAGGACAGTGCTTGGCCAGCTTGAGGTAGAAATCAATGTGGAGGAGGAATTTGGGGAATTAGTCAAGATGTGTTTACAGAAGAAAGGACAGAGATAAACAAGTAAGTGCAGGGGTGCTTGTCCAGAAAGGTGATGCTAAATCAATGAAGATGTCTGAACAGCTCAGTGATGTAAAAGTATATGGACAGAAGAGGACTCTTTGCACGTAATAAGCATGTACAAAAATGGATGACTGCTTGTGTGGATAAAACCTGACTAAGGTTAAACTTAGAATTAAACTACATATGTCTCTTCAGGTTTGGATTTAGAAAACGTTTTGACTGTCTAGCACATGTTGAAAATAATGAGATTTTGTGATTATTATCTATGGATTTTCAAAAATAAAATTTTTAACTTAGAGGATTGACTCATCAATAGTTTCCAGCCTGAAGTTCCTCATCTATGAGGTTCTATTAAGTTAAAAATGGGGTCTGTGAATTATTTTTTAACATTTATAGAAACCTTTGGGAAAGCAGATATATTCCTGAGTGATTATGTGGAAAAGGCACTTAAAATATTTCTTTGATTTTGACTAGAATTAAATCAATTTATTGCACAAATACTTTATTTTATGCTGTGTAAAGCTGTGACTGGCCCCAATATGTCTTTGATTAATAAAGAATGAGAAGAAGAAATAAGTATTACTTAACAAATTCAGTGCTCCTAGCGAGTTTCTCTGCTGTTGTCAATAGCAGCAGTTTATCACTCTACAGTGTTAAAATCCATAAGCCTTTGAAGACAACTTTTGTTGATCCTCCAGTGCTGGGCCCACTCTCTCTGGGAATCGTCGATCCATGGAAGCAGTGCCCTAGAAAAGGACTCTGTGCTTTTACTCTTATTTGTCATGAAAACCAGCTAGATTTTTACTATTGGTAAAATACATGCTGTGACTTCAACTATAAGCAAGGAACTCATTTTTCTGAAATGCAGTTTAGACTCAATTTAAGATTTGCATATTTGCATCTAACATACTATTTCCAGGGTAAGAGATAACGACAACCTGTCTCCACCATTCCTAATGGCCATGTATCTGTGATTCACGTATTAATAAAGCCTGTGACAGCAGGAGGGACAGTATGGGGAGTCTTTACGTATCATGTGTTCTATTGTGTTGCCTGTATAGACCTGTGGACTCAATATCCCTTAAAATGTGTGACCAGTAGATACTTCAAACTGGGCATAGCCATGATTCAAGCAAGGCCCACAAAGCTGACAGTCAGCTTTTAGCCAGATGGCAGAAAGGAGAACCAGTGCTACCCTTTCAGGGACAAAGGCCTCTTTTTTATCCCAGCAGCATTTTTCTTTTCTTTTCTTTTCTTTTTTTTTTTTTTTTTTGAGACAGAGTCTCACTCTGTTGCCTGGGCTAGAGTGAGTGCCGTGGCATCAGCCTAGGTCACAGCAACCTCAAACTCCTGGGCTCAAGCAATCCTACTGCCTCAGCCTCCCAAGTAGCTGGGACTACAGGCATGCGCCACCATGCCTGGCTAATTTTTCTATATATGCATTTTTAGCTGTCCATATAATTTCTTTCTATTTTTAGTAGAGACGGGGTCTCGCTCTTGCTCAGGCTGGTCTCGAACTCCTGAGCTCAAACAATCCGCCCGCCTCGGCATCCCAGAGTGCTAGGATTACAGGCGTGAGCCACCACGCCCGGCCAGCATTTTTCTTAATTATTTTTATTTTTATTGTGGTTAAGAACACTTAATATGAGAAGTGCCCTCAACATATTTTTAAGTATACAATATAGTATTGTTAACTGTAGAGATAATGTTGTACAATAGATCTCTAGCACTTACTCATCTAGCATAACTAAAATTTTATATCTGTTCAATGGCAGCTTTCCATTTTCCCCTGTCCCCAGCCCTTAGCAACCACCATTCCACCCTGTTTCTTTCTATGAGTTTGACTGCTTTGGATGCCTCCTGTAAGTGGATTCATGCAGTTCTTTTGTGCCCGGCTTACTTCAGTTAGCACAATGTCCTCCATGTAAATCCATGTTGTCACAAATGGCAGAGTTCCTTTTATTTTTTAGGGCTGAATAGTATTCCATTGTAAATACATGCACCACATTTTCTTCACTCATTTACTTATGGACATTTAGATTGTTTCCTCTCTTGGATATTTTGAATAGGTGCTGCAATGAATGTGAGAATGCAGATAAATGTCTTTGAGATCCTGATTTTAATTCTTTCGGATATAGTCCTAGAAGTGAGATTGCTGGATCATGTGGTAGTTCTATTTTTAACAGTTTTGAAGAGCCTCCACATTGTTTTCCACAGTGGCAGCAGCATTTTACATTCCCACCAACAGTAAACAAGGGTGCTAAACAGGCAAAACTTTAGAAGCTAGGTGGTAAAATAAAACCAGAAATTAGACTTTCAAGAGTTTTTTTGGGGGGGTGTTAAGTGGGCTGCTGTAATTACCAAGCAGAGCCTTGCAGAGATGAGGTCTCCCATAATCTCTCTCCAGCACTTCTTTCTTCCATGTGATGCCACAGTCACCCATGATTTGGAAGCCTTGCTACTTCTGTGACTGAGTTAGCATAGAGCTTCTGCTGACATTACTCAAACTCTCCACCAAATATTCTATTCAAAATTCTGAGATAGGGAACTATAACATTTGTGTATAGAATACTATATTATAATTAAAAACCGTAGTAAGGAAGTGGAACAGTCTCATCTTAATGTGATACAGTAGATTACGATAAACTTAAAAGAGAGGAAAAGGAGATAGAAACAGCAAGAAATTTTTAAGTGATTAAGAGGGAAGACTGTCTCAGAGATGAGGCTGTAGTCACAAAGTCTATGGCGACTGATAAAGAAGGATGGAAAATTATGGTAGATAATGACACCAAGCAATAGTTTTAAGTATCAAAGTTGAGCCTCTGTAAAATGTTAAAAAACCTTCATCATTTAAGATGTCTGTTGCAGACAAGCAAACTATATAAACAGCTCACAATGAAGATTATATTCATTTTGAAGAGTTTTAAATCATAATATAAATCCTACAGCACAATCAACTTACCATTTCTGAAAAAATGGTTTGTGCTAATTTTCCTTTGTTTTAAAATCATAGGATCACATGGAGATAGAGGGGCTAACATGTTATTTTCATATGTATTTGACAGGATATACATAGACTGGTAATGTAATGAACACCTTATATTTTAAAAGCTCACATAATTTCAGTTTGCACTTGTCATTTGCTTTAAAATAGATATTTTGAAAGCATGGCATGACACCATTACATACTGAAGTGTTTTATTTGGACCAGAATATAAAACAGTAATCTAAATGTGGCCCTTATGAATTAGTTAATATTACTCCCCAGCATGATGCTTTGTAAAATGGTTTGTAAATACCTCACGATAGCTTCAGAACACAAACAGGTGTCATAAGCCTGTGGTTCCAGGCTAAGAGGTGGCCTGATTGTGGTTGTCCCATTACAAACACTGTAAGAAGATGCCAAGGAGTCACTCATGAGATCATTTCCTTTTAATGTATTTCTCAGAATGAAATGTAAAAAATACACTGTCAATGGAATAGGAGCAAAACTCTATAAAATAATTTAAAGAGGTTTATTCTGAGCCAAGTTTGAAAACCATGGCCTGGACCCACGCCCAAGAAGATTTTTGAGCAAGTGGACTCACTGTGTTTGGGTTACAGTTTGGTTTTATATATTCATGGAGAAATGAATTACACATAAAGGCATAAATCAACACATGGAAGGCATACATTGGTTTGGCCCGAAAAGGTGGGACATCTCAAAGGAGGCGGGGAGGTGCTTATAGGTTATAGGTGGGTTTAAGGACATTGATTTGTAATTGGTTAAATGAAGCTTTCTCTAAATTAGGTTAAGATAAAGAAGTCTGTTAATCAGAGACAAGCCACTTGCCATATACCCAGACTCAAGTGATTTGTTATGTAAATCGAGGACTGTAGGTATGGTTTAAGCTATGAGTTACAAAGGATGTCTCCAAGAAGGGAGGGGGGCATGATGAGCCATGTCTGACCTCCCTTCTAGTGGCCAGAAACTCAGCTTTAGGGTATTTCTGGTGTCCCCTTGGCCAAGAGGGGTCTATTCAGTCAGCTGGGGATAATAAAATAAATAATATTTTATTTTAGTCCACAGTACAAAAGTGGTTTTTATTGTTACTAGCTATAAATATAGAAACTGCACAGTTTAATTCTGTTTCTACAAGCATGTGACAGTGACACTCAATGTGGCTTATGTACAGTCATGTGTGCATAACAATGTTTTGGTTAATGATGGATCATATGTACAACAGTGGTCCCCTAAGATTATAGTACTGTACTTATACCACACCTTTTTTATGTTTAGATATATTTAGATACAAAAATGCTTCCAGTGTTACAATGTGTTACAATTGCTTCCAGTATTCAGTGCAGTAACATGTTGTGCCAGTTTGTAGCCTAGGAGCAAAAGGCCACATGGTCTAGGTAGGTAGTAGGCTATGTTAGATCTGGAGCTGAGAAGGAGACATACAAAGCCTCAGGTGTAGCAAAATGCTGTTTATTTGAACACCTGGGTGCAGCTGGGTGGAGGCTGAAAAGAGCATTCACGGGAGGAAGGAGAGCCTTGGGTTTTATAGAGGGTATTTCTGGGGGGAGTAGAGCAACTGCGCCAGAACAGCCACTGTAATAAATTCTTTTCAAATAACTAGTTCCTGGGACCCCTGATAAGCATCGTCCTTGTCAGGAGGGATAAGGAATGCAAGTTCGCCTCTTGCATTCCATTCCTTTATCTCCCTAGGGGTCTGGCAAAGGCTAAGTGCCTAATAGGCTATTCCATTTAGGTTTGTGTAAGTAGACTCTATGATGCTCTCACAACAATGAAATTGCCTAACAATGAATGCATTCCTCAGAATATATCCCCATTGTTAGGCAACACATGAATGTAAATGGAAAGTATGGCCATATATACCAATGATATATCAAGTCTTTATTCATTCATATATGACGTTGCCAAATTTAGCAAATACAAATACAGGATACTCAGTTAAATTTCAATTTTAGTTAAATGGAGAATAATATTTTAATATGTAAAAATATGTCCCAAATACTGCACGGGGCATACTCATATTAAATAAGTTATTCACTGATCTGAAATTCAAATTGGGAGTGTTCTGTATTTTATCTGGTTATCCTAAAATACCAAGGGGTTTCTCTGAAACTCAAGCCCTTACTTACATGCCTATTCCAGATTAGGTTTAAGGGATAGTTTTCTGTCCAGACAGTTGTTTGTAGCAGTCAAAGAGAAAATTTTCTCTACACATGGTTATAGTTGCAAAGAGAAGTTGAATAAATAGACTAGGAAAAGGAAGAAATTTTTACTTTCTCATGACTGGATATTTTTTTAAATTTTTTCAGTGTGAATTCACCCTTTTTGAGAAATTGAGTCCCAAGTCACCAATTCCATATTTAAATTGTTTACAAAGGAATATTCCTTCTGGTCAAAAGCTTTCAGGGCTCTCTGTTGACTTTCCCTCCTTCTGCCACCCATCTGGTTAGTGGAGATTGCTTGAATCGACACCTGATAACTTTTATAAGAAACACAAGGCAGATTGCTCTTCTAGGAAGGGTGATTGTTTTATTTCTATCAAGTAGTTGAACTATTCAAGGAAATGGTGGCCTTGAAAACATATATGAAAGGGAAAACTGCAATATCTATTGAATATAAAGTTGTATTGTTTTGCGGAGAGGTATAGAGGTTAGGGTTCCAGGATTACATTTTGGTATGACATGGAGGATAAGAGCAAAGGACAAACCTCAGGAACCACTTGTGAAAAAATCACCCACTGGGTTTCTGAAGAAATAACATTTACTTTACTTGGGAGGCAGGAGTAGGTAGGTATGAGTTTATATATTCTAGTTGAGAGAGATGTTAAGGACAATTTATGAATCAAAGAATCTGAACATTATAAATGATATAAAGGTCTTTTTATGGAGAGATGGAAGTGAAATGAAAGCCATACTAAGGAATGGTAAATATTGTAAGGGACTTGAGCTTCCACAGAGTTTTGATATCTGTAAGAAGTCCTGGAACCCATCCCCCCATGGATACGGAGGGAGAACTATCTTGAAAATGTGCTGGAGACGAAGAATGCTGATTTGAAGAAGAGGAAGAGAGATGGTAGGGAGCATGAGTGTATGAGGACTTCATGTGGAAGATGGACGATCTGGCACTGATTATTTTTGAAATAAATTGGCTTTGAATCAAGTGAGCATAGAAAATGAATAATAAAGAGGCAAAGAGCCAACTATATTGGTTTAGGAGATATATCAATACATTTAACACAGCTCAAACTTTAGTACAAGATATAATTATAGATTAGTGAAGAGAAAGGCAAGATATTATTTAGCATCATGATATTCGTGGAGTATATATTTGGAGCTCACTGGGATGTGTATAGAGTGTACAAATTACTTTTTACAGTTTATGATGAATTTGGAAGAATTAAACTAAGGTCTATAAAATGAGGGGGCTTCTTGTGACATAAAACAACAACAAGCTTTTATACATATAAGTTTTTGTGGGAATTAGAAGGCAAAGTATGGGTGATATACACTCTGCAGACCTCTGATTATATAGAAAGGTCCCAAAGTCGTATGTAATTATCAAAGCTCAGAAATGTTTTTTTTTTTTATTACCTGGCTGAATTCTCATCACCTGACTTCATGTATTTTAATTACTACAAAAATGTATGTGAAAGTTGCGGGTATTGCTCTTGCTGTCATTGTGGGGTATGGCTGCATATACAGCTCCCATTGTGCTTATAATGAGTATTATGATCATTATGACTAACAACTATTTTGTTATGGAAGATTCTATGATTTTTACTTCTAGAGCATCACCATTAAGCATTGTCTCTTATTTAACTTCTCAAAGATCCATTTTGCTGTAATTACTCTTAATCCCAACAGCCCTCCACTCAAGAAAAGATGACTTGTTGCCTGTGAAAACTTCATTTGTCTTCAAAATTCCTGTTAGTCATGGGCATGATGTGTTATCACCTGGAGATTGAAAATATGACTGATTATTATGAAATTTTGAAAAATTTTGAATTCCGTGTGTGTGTGTGTGTGTGTGTGTGTGTGTTTGTGTGTCTGTGTGATCACCCATTTGGGGCTCTTTTACCCTCCCGGAGAGCCAACTGTTTAGATTAGCTGAGCCTTAGCTTCTTAATCATTGGCTCTTAGCCTTCAGCAATTCTTTTTTTAAAAATTCCTTTTATTCTTCGTAATGACTTGTTATTTAATTGTCAGTATCCACAGCATATTTAATACTGAGTAAATATTTACCAATTGACGGAACATGTCAGGTTTTAGTTGGAAATGTCGGTTCTTAGCATGCTGGTGGCTGAGGAATGACCAGATGCACCAAAGTAAGGCAAACACAAAAATGAGTTTTATTTTATTTTATTTTTTTTTTTGAGACAGAGTCTCACTCTGTTGCCCGGGCTAGAGTGAGTGCCGTGGCGGCAGCCTAGCTCACAGCAACCTCAAACTCCTGGGCTTAAGCGATCCTACTGCCTCAGCCTCCCGAGTAGCTGGGACTACAGGCATGCACCACCATGCCCGGCTAATTTTTCTATATATATTTTTTTTAGCTGTCCATATAATTTCTTTCTATTTTTACTAGAGATGGGGTCTCGCTTTTGCTCAGGCTGGTCTCGAACTCCTGAGCTCAAACAATCCGCCCGCCTCGGCCTCCCAGAGTGCTAGGATTACAGGCGTGAGCCACCGCGCCCGGCGAAAATGAGTTTTATTGAGGAGAGAAAGATAGGATTATAGAGCAAGAGCAAGATACAGGTTTACACAGTGTGATACATACACCGCAGATGAAGATTGGATCCACTGTCACAAAGGGAGAGCAAAAGGAAGGGGCAAAAAAAAAAAAAAAAAAAAAAGGGGTTGATTATGGTCTGTGTCTTTTTTTATAGTGCCTGGATTGGGACCTCCCTGTGGCTCAGATGTCACCATGGAACCGCTTTGATTGGACGGTTGGGAGTTACATGACCTGAGTTTTACTATGCATGCAGATTGTTCTAGGTCAATTTCTGGACTTTATGGTACCTATGGTGCTTGGCCCATGGGCTAGGGAGTCCTCTGCCTTCTTTTGCACCTGTGCTAAGTTATGATTGGCAGATCATAGGGTATTTCCTCCCCCCACCCCAGGTATGGCAGTAGCTCGGTGAAGGATTAAGGTGGGGCAGGACCAAGTTGGGGGCCTGGGGCTCCGCCCTTGTTCTCTTCCCAGGTTGGGCAATTGCACCAAGGCAAGGCACCCACTTTTGTCCCTAGGAGACCTGGAATCCCTTGCTAACTGCCTAACAAACACACTTCTAAATTCACACAATAAATCAAGGAAATGGAATGATCTCATCTTCAGTGTGGAACAGTAGATTATGATTGACTAAAACAAAGAGAGAAGAAGCTAGAAGCACTGAGAACACTTTAAGTGATAAGAGGGAAGACTGCCTCAGAAATGAAGTTGTAGCCACAAGATCTACGGTGACTGATCATGAAGAATAAAAAAATCCTGGTAGATAATGACACTAAGCAACAGTTTTAAGTATAAAAATTGAGCCTTTGTAAAACATTAAACTCCTTCATCATTCAAGATGTTTGTTGCAGACAAGCAGACTATATAAACAGCACACAATGAAGATTATATTTATTTTGGAGAGTTTTTAATTATAAGGAAAGTAAACCTTCAACAAAGTTAACCTGGCACATTTAATGACATGTAAATTGCTAATATGTTACTTACACAAGGACTAGGCAGAATTTTAAAGTGGTTCTCAGAAATGTAATTAGCCAGGCAAGCTCAAGTTTTTGTTTTCTCATCTTACATTTTTTTTATTAAAAGTCCTTAAATATATCATCAACAATGTTGGCATAACTGAATATCAAAATGAAAAATTAAATGTGAACATTGACTGATACCTCACACCATATAAAAATTAATTTAAATTCAATTGCAGACTTAAATGTAAAAGTTAAACCATAAAGTTTCTAGAATAAAACACATTGACCTAGGTACCACACTATATATAAAAGTTAACTCAAGTTAGATTACAGATTTAAATGTGAAAGCTAAAATCACAAAATTCCTAGAAGAAATACTTTTATTTGAAGCAGAAAAAGATTTCTTATAAAGCAAAAAGCAAGAGCTACATGCACAAAAATTTGATGAGCTGGGCTTAAAAGTTAAACAATTATTTGTCTTCAATAAGCACTATTAAAAATGAAAAGAATGCCACATATAGGGAGAAATATATTTTCCCATACATCGGACAAGGGACATATTTTAGACAAGTCAATAGTTGAGATAACAATTAAAAATGGGTGAAAGACTGGACAATTTTAAAAGTGATATACTAAAAATGGCATCTGAAAATATTCTCAACATCATTTGTCATTAGAGATTTACAAATTAAAACCACAAATTGTTACTACCACATCTTACTAGAATGGTTCAAATTATCAAGACTAACAATAGCAACTGGTGGAGAATATATAAGAGCAATGGATCACATGCACTTCTGGTGGGGTGTAAACAAACCGCTGAGAAAAAACTTTATGGCTCTTACTATGTTAAACATAGCTTATGATTTAGTTATTTTGCTCTTAAGCTTTTATCTAAACAATGTTTAAAAATAGGTTTAAAAGTCTTGCATATTTTAGCTTTCAACTAGGAAAAATGAAGAACACAAAAAAGGAAACTACCAAAATCAATGACCATCAACAGGAAAAGGAATGCATTGTGGTTTATTGATACAATGGATTTAGCAGTAGAAAAGACTCTCAAAAAATATGCAGGGAATGGATGAAGCCAAACACAAACACACATATACTGTAAAATTCTGTTTATATGAAGTTCAAGACAGGCAAAACCAATCTATCAGACTAGATAACAAAAAAAAAAATGGTTAATTCTGTGAGAGAAATGGAATTTTCTGGAAAGAGACATGAGAGAACTTTCTAGGGTTATGAAAATATTTTATATTTTGATAGGTGTTATATGTTTGATTGGATTTTTATGTTGTCAAAACGTCAAAATTTATATGTAAGATATAGACATTTTAATGTATGTAATTGTGTCTCAATAAAAATATATGAAAGACTTAAAAAAAACCCAAGTATCTAAAATTAATATCTGCATTGGTATAGGAGTAATTTCCCACCTGCAATACTTAGGTACTTTCTCATGCAACTAGGCTCCTGTTCTAAGAAGGGCACCTAATGGGGCATCAAGTTTTTTGGGCCTTGATCATTTGAGGCTGTGACAGAGGCCCTGAGGCTGGAAGAGAAATGAAACAGAGAGATGAACGATAAAAATTTCCCACCAAAGACATACACACCCTGAAGGAAATAAAAGCCAATAATTCTATATTAAGAGATAAGAGTTAATAAATATTCATGTGAAAGTCAGTGAGATTCCTAACATTTTCAGTCTTAGATACAAAGAACTGGGGAGCTAATTAGAAATCAGGAAAAATATTGCATCCTTTGTTTTGTATTTTGGCATAATGGGATAAAGGTTGCTCTTGAGGAGGTAAGAAAAAAACGTTATGTAACTATTTCACCTGAATCAGCCTTTTCTCAAATGTTCTCTCTCACTATTTTCAGACTTCTGGTCAATGTCACCTCCTTAGGAGCCGTTGTTAAAGATCCTTCTTCAAATGCAACCTACTTTTTCACACCACTCCCTTATTCATCACTTTCTTCCTCCTCCGTCTCTCTTTTTCTCCCAAAATCAAAAAGTCAGAATCCGTTGTTCTTTTTCTTCAATTATACTTGTTATACAATTATAAAACTCTTTAATAAAGCCTCAATTATTCAATTTTCTAACATTTATACAGGATATATTAAAGCTGGGCAGAAACAGGAAAAGTCAGGGTACAAGTATTGGATTCATTAAACTTTATTTTTACTGACATTTCTTAAGCTAATGTCAGTTTTTAACAAAATTCTTACCAAAACCATTCAGGATCTGCTCAGAACTCTAAGACTTCAAATGAGCTTCTCTAGTCATTAAAACTGAAAAGTATGTTATCATTTTTTGAATCACTATTAATCATTTTGACCATTTTTAATAATCCTCAGAAAAATATATGTATTTATTCTAAATCCCTGGCCAATGTGAGTACTTAGAGCATCTATAGTTGTTTGCTTTTATGCTGTAAGAGAAAAGGGAGATAAGTCATCTGTCAACTGAAGCCATGTCTAAAGGCTCTTTGGAAGAGTTAAGTAGAGCACCTAGAGTGGGCAAGGGACCTCATGGTGCAGGGGACACTTAGAAGATACTGGCCCCATCCCTGTGTTGGTAGAGAAACTGCCTCGTGAGACTGCTATGTATGATAAGCTGAGACTAGGAGTATTTGTGTGGGTTGTTAAACAGCTCTCTATGGGAATGGGTAGTTGGAGTGCTTATCTTTGTTAAAGGGCACAAACTTTGGGGCCACACAGACTGGCATTAGGTCCCAACATTCTCACTTACTAGCTGTGCATGTGTCTTAATGGGTGCAATGCGCATTATTCAGGTAATGGATACCCTAACTCCCTAACGTCACCACTGCACAATCTATGCATGTAATAACATTATGCCTGCACCCCATGAATTTATAAAAATAAACAAAGCAAAAGATAACCTTCTTAATCTCCATAAACCTGTTTCCTCTTCCATTAAAAAAAAGTTATAAACACTGACCTATGAGGACTATTTCCATAGTTAACGAGATATTATACTTCACTTGCGGCATAATGCCCAGTTCATGGTAGATATGGAATAAAGAAAAGTATTTTGTTTTTGTTGGCAAAATGACTCTGTTTGTATGTTGTTTTGCAACAGATTTAATGTAATCCTTAATCTTTGGTAACTTTTGAGAGGTAGTAACCTCTAAATTATCTGATTTTATTATTCTGTCTATTTTTTTTGTCTCATACATTTGTTGGAATTCATGGAATGCAGGAGAATCGCTATGGCAACCTGAAGTCTGAGCATTTCCTTATCCTTAGTTCTATATGTCCAGACACTTGGAAGCATGTATGAAATTTTAAATTTAAATACTTAGAAATTATTGGAGTTATTTTGGTTTCTCATTTATAAAACAATACATATAGAAATAATATGCATATTCATTTTATTTAAGAGAAAAAAAGATAGCATCATCTTACATCACATACATGCTTTATCTTCTTACCTCAGTTATCATGTAGTCCTGTAACCTCTCCTGAATTCCATCTGAGAACTTTATAATTGAAAAAGTAATAACTTTAGAATCTCAATTATGAAGCAGGGTGTGACCTCCTGAAGAGTGTTGTTATTTTGCTTATATGATTGTTTTTCTCATAATTACTGTATTTTTTTTTGGCATTTTGCCATAGTTTTTAAAAATCTAACATAATGGTGAAGTGCCTCTGAGAAAATGGATTCTATAAAAATGAAACATTTCATTACCATTTGAGATTATTTACCAATGCAAGATCAGAAATATGGTCCTTTGAAACTCTAATCCATGACAATTCATTTTTACCCTCAACAAAGAAAAAGTAGGCAAGGTTATTGCACTCCATTATAGATGAAATCAACTTAAGGCCATCTTATCACATGTGATCTTTTATATGATATTCATGCTCACTAGCACCTACAAAGATATAAAATAAAATTTTGACTTATAGGACTATCATCTATAAATTAGAATGTCAAATCTTCCTTTGAAAACTAACAATACCAATGATAAAAACTTGAATTTTAAATAGAAAATGTAATATTAACAGCTTATAAATAGTAAAAAATTTTCCAGTTGCTCTGTTATCCATACTATAGCTTATATAGCAATAAAACACTGCAATAAAAAATATCTAGTTTTGTTGCTTTTGAATCATACAGATTTCTCAGGGAGGAAGAAGTATTTTTAATGGGAGTAGAAGTAAATATCAGATAAAGTAAGGGACTACTTATTTGAAACACCCCACTCCCACCATTGTCTATCAAAGTACTAGGCAGAGTTTTTCCAATTATATACCAAGAATATAAATAAAACAGAATGATACAAAACAACAATGGCTTAGATCATCCTATGTAAACATAAATTACATAGTTATTCATACATTAAATATTACAATCAACTGTGACCTCTTGGTCATGAATGTTCTTTTAATAAGATAAAAGGAAAAATATTACTATAGCTGACGAAGGATAATGGTAAACAGGATCAGAAATTTCTGTTCATCATTATTTTCATTTTCCTTTTCTTCACTGAGTTTTAATTTCAAAGAACAGAGGTGACTATCTCTCTTTTTCTAAAACAGGCTTCCTAGTTAGATGCTTCATCCAAGAAAACATCACATAGGCCACACAGATGTATATATACCTCAGTGGGACCCTCCTTTCTTCTTTTCCCTCTATGTGAGTGAGCCTCGACTTCCTGCACTTCAGGTGTCCTTGGGACCCAGGCCACCCTCTCAGCACAGATGGCCTGTTCCTTACTCTCCGACACCAGGGCTGTACGGCCCCCTCTTCAGCTAGAGGGCAGTAAAAAGCCACTCCAGGGTACAGATCGAAGACTTGTCTCAAAACAGAACCAGGCCTTGGCTTTTAAGTATATTTACTAAATGTGAATGAAAATCAAACAGTGAAAACTAAACAGATAACTTCAATTAACTTTATATTCTTTTTGCGGCCAGACTGACTTAGTAAGGCCATTTCCTCCCCCCAGAGGATTTGTTACTTGAGGTACGACCACATGGATGTGTTAATTCCATCATTATTATGTTTTCATAAGATTTAAGGCCCTCCAAGGCAGAAATGATCTAACAAGCTGACTTATAAGAACTTGGCAGAAAAGTAATTTAAAAGAGATGTGACAGTAGTCTTCCAAATCTCAAAGATGTTAACAGAAATAAAATAAATTTCTCAGAAGAAACTTTGAGATGGCCTTAAAAGTCATTCCCTCAAAGCCTTTCTTTATACAAGTAAATGTAGATAGGACCACTGGAATGTTCTGCCCAAAGATGAACAGTTGGTTAATGGTAGAGAGGTTAGGAAAGGCTACAAACATATACTAAATAGTTACACTAAATACTAGGGAAACAAACACGTGTAAGACATGGTACTTGTCATCCAGGAAAGCACAGTGCAGCGGAGAATTGGGAACCTGAACCTGCAACTCTGATGTCATGGGGGCAATGCTAAAATAGCAGATAATCCTCATGATTTACACATTTCCAGAAGACCTCACAGAAGACTGTAATTGTAATAAACCATTTATTTGCCTGAAAAATCTCTGCTTTCTACCTAAACAATGCTTCAGGGCTGATTGAGGAGGATGTAAGTATATGGGTCCTGACCACCTCTAGCTTTCATTATTCCTAGTATGGATCTTTAAATAATTCTAGCGAGTCACATCATGAGTAAAATATATACATTTTTAAAAATTTTTAATTTTTATGGCTGTATAATAGTTGTACATATTTATGGGGTACATGTGATATTTTGATATGAGCATACTGTGTGTAATGATCAAATCAGGGTAATTGGGATATCTTTCACCTCAAACATTTGCCATTTCTTTGTGTGAGGAATATTCTAATTTCACTCTTCTAGTTGTTTTGAAATATAAAATAAATTATTGTTAACTATAGTAACCCTATTTTGCTATGGAACTCTAGGTCTTTCTTACTCCTTCTATCTAATTATATTCTTGTGCCCTTTAACCAACCCCTCTTTATTCCTCCCTCCACACATCCCTTCCTTCTGGTAAGCATGATTCCATTTTCTGTCTCCATGAGATCAATTTTTTTAGCTCCCACAGATGGGTGAGAACATGCAAAATTTGTCTTTCTGTGCCTGGCTTATTTCACTTAACATAATGTTCTCCAGTTCCATCCATGTTGTACCAAATGATAGGATTTCATTCTTTTTTATGGCTGAAAATATTCCATTGTATATATTTACTACCTTTTCTTTATCCATTCATCCATTGATGGACACTCAGGTTAATTTCAACTCTTGGCTATTGTGAATAGTGCTGCAATAAACATGGAAGTGCAGACATTCTTCATTGATGTACTGCTATTCTCTTTGATATACTGATTTCTTTTCCTTTGGATATATACCTATCAGTGGGATTGCTGGGTCATATGGTAGTTCTATTTCTAGGTTTTGAGAAACCTTCATACTGTTCTCCATACTGGCCGTACTAATTTACATCCCCACCAACAGCATATGAGTGTTTCCTTTCTCTGCATCCTCACCAGCATCTGTTACTTTTTGTCTTTTATATAAAAGCAATTTTAACTGGGGTGAGGTGATATATCATTGTAGTTTTAATTTGTATGTGTCTGATGATTAGTGATGAGAATTTTTTCATATACCTGTGGCTGTTTGTATGTGTTGTTTTGAGAAACATTTATTTTTGCTATCTAGTTCTTTGAGTTCCTTATGTATTCTTGTTATTAATCCCTTGTCGATTGAATAGTTTGGAAATATTTTCTCCCATTCTGTGTGTTGTCTCTTCATTTTGTTAGTTGTTTCCTTTGCTGTGCAGAAACTTTTTAATTTGATATTTGTCCATTTTTGCTTTGGTTGCCTGTGCTACTCAAGAAATCTTTGCTGGCCAGGTGCAGTAGCTCACGTCTGTAATCCTAGCACTTTTGGAGGCTGAGGAAGGAGGATCACTTGAGGCCAGGAATTCAAGACCAGCCTAAGCAACATAGTGAGACCCCATCTCTATAAAAAAAATTAAAAAAAAATATTAACCAGGCATGACGGCCCACACCTATAGTCCCAGCTACTTGGGAGGCTGAGGCAAGAGAATTACTTGAGCCCAGGAGTTCGAAGTTGCAGTGAACTATAATGGTGCCACTGCAGTTCAGCCTGAGCAACAGAGCAACACCTTGTCTCTAAATAAATAAATAAAGATTACAAGAGAGGCCAGGTGTGGTGGCTCACATTGTAATTCCAGAACTTTGGGAGTCTGAGGTGAGAGGATAGCTTGAGGCCAGAAATTTGAGACCAGCCTGGGCAACATAGTGAGACCCCATCTCTACAAAAAATTTAAAAACTAGGCTGGGCATAGTGGCTCCCACCTGTAATCCTAGCACTTAGGGAGATCCACAAAATACTCAGAATAGCCAAAGCAATCCTGAGGAAAAAGAACAAATGATACTGAAAGCATTACATTACCTGACTTCAAATTGTATTACAAAGCTACAGTAACCAAAACAGCATGGCACTGGCATAAAATCAGATGCACAGACCAATAGAACAGAATATAGAAGTCGGAAATAAATCCACACATTTACAATCAACTAATTTTTGACAAAAGCAACAAGAACATACATTGGAGAAAGGGAAGACTCTTCAATATATACTTTGATTTATTTTCTAGGAGTAATCATAGATTGATTATTGGTCTCCATAGTTTCCCCTATTGTATCTTGTTATGCACACAAAATAACATATATGTAAAGGTTGGCTAGGGCCATGAACTCAAGAGGCTCCTGTGAGAATCTAGCCAAAAGAATAAAATATAAACTTCTCATTGAAATTTTGCCTTGTATAGTTTAATAGGTATGAATTAAGTTTTTAAACAACTAAGGTGTACAAGAAATGTAACTTTAATATTTATCTTATATCAAGTAAAGCTGAAACCAAATTGCCACTTACTAATCTAATGAGAAATTCCATCCATAAATTTATTAGCATATATATCTCATCAGATGTAGCTCTCATACTCCCAGGGTAACATCAGAATCTGTATATTTTTGTAGGTGGAGATCATGAAAGACATCTTTATCATATAAGCCTGTGATGGGGCTTTGAAATTCATTGGCTAAATTCTCTAGGGCAATTATGGAGTGCAGATATCTTTGCTGAAGTTAGGAGTTTCACATAATTCTGCTGTCTTCTCCGAGACCTTGCCAACTTCCTCGGTGTTATCCTGGAGTGGTACCCAGCTTCCTGCTGCCCCGGGGACTCACAGAACTCACACCTCTTCCTTTTCAAGGGCATTAGGCAAAACTGCTCCCTTTCTTTCTCTTTTACTCTTTTCTCTCCTACTCTGCTTCCCTCAACAATATTTAAACCCATTACTTTCTCCTTTATTTTAAAGACACTTAGATTTTAACAAATAAACATGATCCATCTAAAATTTCTCCTATGTAATGATCTGTTTTTAATGAGGGAAAGATACAGTATAGAAAGAATAAACCGGTTTCCTATAACTTTTCCTGCCCTGTGCCCTTCCTCTGTCACTGCACAGTGCTCTCCCTGTCTGAGATGTTGTGGGACATTCAGGTGAAGCAGCATTTCTCCTATTGAGTAAAGGTGGTGAGAGTCAAAGATCTGGGCTGTCTGGCTGGAAAGAATCTTTTCACTGAGTAAATCCTGTTTAATTAGAAAATCTACACACTTCCCCAGGGAGGCTGTTCCAGATGGCTCCACATGTGCTAGATGCTGCACTTGACCTGCACGTCTCAGCCTCTCGGTCCGTCTTCCCCTGTCTGCCCTCTCAACACCTGGTGGGCCACACCTGAGCCATGTCACCAGCCCATTCTGTCAAGTATTTTTCTAATAAAGTAAATGGAGAAATCACACATCCGAATGGCAACATTATCTTTTACAGATGTTTATCCCCCTCTTCACCTGAAGAAATCTCCCTCCTCAATCAGGACCTAATTCTTTTCCCTATTTTTATCTTTCTGCATCCACAGTATCCTATCCACAGACCTATTATATTAAATAACCTCCTTCTATTCTTTCCTTCTCTTCTCTTTTCTTCTCTCCTTCTTCCCCCCTCCTCCCCTCCCCTCCCCTTCCCTTCCCTTCCCTTCCTTTTTCTTGTATGTGATGCTTGCTTCTCTTACAACACTATAGCACTCCTCATAGACACAGGGTTAACAGCATGGCAATATATGGTTTATGTTTATTAAATGGATCACTGAATGAGTCTGTGAATGAATGGATGAATGGGCATAATAAACAATCGTGGCTTTATTGCTCAACTAAGCTCTCCTTGGCTGAGATATTCATTGCAATAAAAACTTTTTACTTCTCTAATGTGAGAAAGCAATTGCTCAATATAACAGCACTACTTATATATTTATCCATATGGAAGTAGCTTTCATTTATCTACTTGAAGCCCAAGATTCAGAAAGTAAAAGATTCAGAACTTGTCTGGATCAAGATTGCTTTTCTCATCTTTGTCATTTGTTCCCTCAGCTCAGTAGGATTGGGAGACTATATCTAGACAAAAACATCTATACCATCTGTATAAAAACTCAAATTCTTTAGATAGAATATTTATAAAGGTGTCTAAGAAGAGCAGAATGAGAGAGCAACGAGTCCCAATGAACTCATATGGAAATAGGATTCATTAAAGATTGAGAGAAAGGAGTAAGTCAGTTTTAGAAGACAGTGACGGTATGTAAGAATGGCATCCACAAGGCAAAGGGATCAGTAGAAGTTTCAAAATTCGTGGAAAGAAATACATCAATGAGCATTAAAACTAAATTACCTCATTTTCTTTATGAAATTAACATACAACAAAATAACTAAAATTCCTAACAAAGATCTAAGGGTTTTTAAAGTTTGGATGATTAGGAGAATTTAGTTCACGCAAAACATCTCTTGTAACATTCACTTTTGCATTCCCAGTTGTAGTGAAGCATCACTTCAGTAAAAGCACGAAACTATCATAATTAACTCCCTTCATGCACAGTTAAGGAGATGGACTCTCTAGCAGATGAAAGGAGGGTTGCTGTATGCTTCATTATCATTATTTTCAGAAAATATTAATTAAGCCACCTCCTGTGCTGATGCTGGTGGAGCTTAGTGGTCCACAGTAGAAATGGAACAGATGTCGTCCTTGACCTTATAAATCGCAGGAACAAAACATATGGCATTGTTTCATATATTCCCCAGAATAAGAAGCAACTAAATATAACATGATACTTACAAATCTATAATTATTCAGCATAAGAATATCTGTTCATCACCAGTTATTTACTATAAAAGCAATGTAATGATATATTTTCTTATATGTATTATTGGCTGGTGCTTTTACTTCTGTAGGATATATTGTCAGCTTTCTCTCCAACAGTTTTGTGGTATTTCAAACTCCCACCAGCAATATATTAAAGTGATGATTCTGGAAAACCCTCTTACACATTAGATATTATTGACGTGTTTTAAGTTTTACAAACATAATTGGTCAACAGAAGAGTGGTGGCAAATGCTATGGTACATCAGTATTTTTCAATATTATATAGCCATAGAAAATAATGAGTTATAATTCTTTTTATTGATATGCGAAAGATGTCCATGTCATGTAAAACAAAAGATTGTCAACTGAAAAGCAGTAACCCAATAGTGGTGGGTCTATAACCTTTATGAATCTTGAACCCACAGGTTCCAATGTCTAGAATAACATTCCAAGTTTCATAGTTAGAACAGCCAAAGCAAAGCAAAAATAACAAAATACAAGCTTTAGTTATGTTTCTTCCCCAAATACTAAAGGGAATTGAATTTATAGAGCCCACAGCAAGCATCCCCAATAAAGTGGACGTTGTCATTATCTAAATTTGCTAATCATGTTCACCACTTCTACACTGCTTCTGATCTCTCCTCACGTTAGCTCTTGCCGAAATGGAGTGACTATTTCTTTCTGTAAGTCCTTTTTTTCCACTTACGGTCTTACTATTCCAGTCAATCTTTTCTCAAGCTCTGACTCAGCTTCACAGACTTCCCCCTGAGGGTGGTTAATTAAAGAGAAACTGATCAAGACAACTTTTTATATTGAAAAAACAATTTATATTTCTATAATTTTTGAGACCCTTACATAATACCATTCTTGTTATTTGAGTAAATAATTTTTTTAAAAATGTAGTGTATGTCAGTGTGAGTTTGTATAAACAGAAATGATGGGGAAGTGAACCCTAAAGTGTCGGCATTGATTAGTGGGGGTAGGAGAGAGTAATGGGGCAAATTACCTTAATACTAATTGTAATGGTATTTGACTGTTTATAATGCATTACTTTTGTAATTAAAGTACAAGAAAAATATGTATATGGAAATGGAAGCATTAATCTGTTGGCTTGTTTGTGTGTTTTAAGCCTCAGATACGTAGGATTAAGTTAGTGGCTGGTTATAAAAATATTCCCCTTAACATATCTTCTCCTGTTTTATTTTATCATAAGGGACTGTCCCTAATCCCTGTCTTACTACCGTCCTTGTTTTCCTACATTTATTATAAGCATTGAATAATTGAATCCTTCAAAATTATATGTTGAGTTTTTGGGGTTATGTGTATAGCCTTCATTTAAAGAAGATAAAAACTGGAATATTTTTTCCCATCATTCTTAGATGGTCATGTCACTTGATGGTGAGATATTCTGAGAGATGCATTGCTAGATGATTTCATTGTAGTGTGAATATCACAGAATGGAATTACACAAACCTAGATGGTATAGCCTACTACATGCCTAGGCTGTGTGGTGGTACAGCCTATTGCTCTTAGGCTACAAACCTGTATAATATGTTACTGTGCTGAATACTGTAGGCAATTGTAACACAACCATTATTTGTGTATTTAAACATATCTAAACATAGAAAGGTACAGTAAAAATATGGTATCATAATCTTATGGGACCACTATCATATATGCAGTCTCTCACTGACCAAAATGTTATGCAACACATGACTGTATTTTATGTAACATTGTGTTTTTAGGAGCCATTTATGTTGCTGCATGCAAGGGTGATAGTCAAAATACTTAATATTTTTAATACAGCATGATTCTGTTTAGTCAAACAGGCATTGGCCTGAACAACTGCTATGATCGTACCTATGCAAATCAGCTGAATAGTAGTTGGGATACATGTACACCTACTGAATTGCTTCTAGCCCCTGCGTTGGATACCACTGTATGCATCATAGACAGGGCTGCTTGTACTGTCTCCTACTTTCCACTTCCACAAACAATACAGCAGTGAATTTTCCCATGAATGTCTTATGGAACTATGTGATAAATCCTTTGGGTTATGTTCCCTAGTGTAGGGTAGGTGCATGGTGGGTTACATGAATTTTAACTGTGGCAAGGACTACCAAATTTTCCCCTGGAGGTGTTGTAGTTAGTCATACTCTCAACAACAGTGTATGAGCTCCCTCATCTTTCCAAACATCCCTAGTAGTTACCTCATTGCCTACTTTTCACTAAATTTATGGGTGAAAAGAGGCGTTTTTTTGGTTTACTTTTATATATTGTCAAATTTGAGTTCATTTGGTAATTTGCTAATAAGTTGTTTAGTATTTTAAACATATCTTGATGAGAAAGATTGATCTGTAATTTTCCTTTTTGTTAAGACTTTATTTGGTGTTGAAATCAAGGTTATTATGACCATTCCATTTCTGTTCTCTTTTTCTATGATCTGGTTAGGCTTAAATTAGTTTGGCATTATTTTTCCTTATGTGATTAAGAATACAGCCCATGGAAGCCATTTAGGTCTGGATATTCTTTATGGGAAGGTTTTAAATTAAAGATTCGTATTTTTTTTTTTTTAGAGACAGGGTCACAGTCTGTCACCCAGGCTGGAGTACAGTGATGGGATCACAGCTCACTGCAGCGTCGAACTCCTGGGCTCAAGGAATTCTCCTGCCTCGGCCTCCTGAGTACTAGGACTATAGGCACATCCCACCAAACTCATCTGATTTTTAAAGTTTTTACAGGAGTAGGAGTGGGCTAGAAAAAGCCTAGACTCTGGTGAGGGCTTAGACCACAAGAAGACTAGGAAATGTTTGGAACTCCCTAGAGACTAGTTAAGTGATTGTGACCAGAATGCTGATAGAAATATGGATAGCAAAGGCCATTCTGACAAGGCTTCAGATGGAACTGAGAAACGAGGTACAGGAAACTGGAGAAAAGGCTACCTTTGTTGTGATCTGGCATAGAACTTGGCTGAACCGTGTCAATGCCCCAAGTCTTTGTAGAAGGTTGAACTTGAGAGTGACCAACTACAGTATCTGGCAGAAGAAATCTCTAGCAAAATATAGAAGGATCTGCATGGTTACTTTTGGCAGCTTATGCTGATATTTGGGAGTAAAGGAACAATTTAAAGGCAAATTTTATAATTAAAAGGAAAACAGAACAGAAAGATTTAGAAAGCTCTCAGCCTGACCATGTAAAGACTAAAAAAGTATGTTCAGGAGAGGAAACAAAGGTGTAGCCTGGTGACAATTGGCTACAGAGATTAGCATGGAAAAAAGGGAGCCAAGTGCTATTCCTCAAGACAATGAGAAGGAAGAAAAATCCCAAAGGCACTTCAGAAATTTTTGAGGCCCCCTTCCATCGCATGCCCTAAGGCCCAGAAGAGCATAATGGTTTCAGGAAACAGCACTCTCCATGCCTCTCATTGCCTAAGGAGACTGCCTCAGCTGTGGTTCAACTGGCCCCAGGTACTGCAGCTCTAGAAGGTATAAGTGATAAATTTTGGTTGCATCCACCTGTTACTAATTCTGCAGGCTTGCAGAAGGCAAGAGCTGTGGAGGCTTAGCAGCCTCCCCAGATTTCAGAGGATGTGTCACAGGGGCAGAGCCATGGCAGCGAGCCCCTACTAGAACAAGGCTGAACAGAAATGTGGGGCTGGAGCTGCCACAGAGAGTCTCCACCAGGGCAACGCCTAGTCGAGCTGTGGGAGCAGAACTGCCCCTGGGAGTCACCAGCAGCATGCGATGCCCACCTGGGAAAGCTTCTGGAACTGGACTCTAACCTGTAAGAGTAGCCACATGGGCTGTGCCCAGCAAATCCTAAGAGCAGGACTGCCTGAGGCTTCGGACGTCCAGCCTCCACTTCAGCGTGTCCACAAAGAGTCTAAAGAGATTATTCTCCAGCCTTAGGATTTACTGTATGCCCTGCGGAGTTTCAGACTTGCCTGGGCCTGTTACTCCTTTGATTTTCTATTCCTCCCTTTTGGAATGGGAATGTCTGTCTTATGCCTGTAAAAACCACTATTGTATCTTGGAGGTAGCTAACTTGTTTTGATTTCACAGGCTCACAGATGAGACTCCGGACTTTGGACGTTTGAGTCACTGCTGGAATGAATTAAGACTTTGGGGCTATGGGGTTGGGATAAATGTATTTGTATTAGACAAGGGCATGAGTTTTGGGGAGTCAGGGATGGAATGCTATGATTTGAATGTTTATCACCTTCAAAACTCATGTTGAAATATAATCCCTAATGTGACTGTATTGAGAGGTGGGGCCTTTAAGTAGTGGTTGGTTCATGAGGGCTCTGCCCTCCTGAAGGGTTTAATCCATTCATAGATTCTTGGATTAATGGGTCATCATGAGAGAGTGACTGGTGGCTTTACAAGACAAGGAAGAGAGACCTGCACTAGCATGTTTGGCCCATTTGCCATGTGATTCCCTGCACTGCACTGGACTCTGCAGAGAGTCTCCACCAGCAAGAGCACCAGATGTGTCCTCAACCTTGAACTTCTAAGCCTCCGTAACTGAAAGAAATAAATTTCTTTTGTTTATAAATTACTCAGTTTGAGGTATTCTCTTATAAGCAACAGAAAACAGACTAAGACATTTACACTTGATTTCAAAAATAAATTTCAATTCTCTGATAGAATGCTTACTCTTTTTATATTTTTTGAGCCCACTAGTCATAATTATGTTACATACCACAACTGATGTTTACAGTATCTGGGTTACCTGTGGGTCTTGCTCTATTGTCTGCTATTTTCTCTTAGTCTTGTTTCTTGCATTCATTGTAATTCTTCTTGAATACTGGACGCTGTTTATGAAAAAATACTGTTGAAGCTCTGCATAATGTTTCTTCCTACTGATATGATTAGTTCTACCTTCTGGCAGACAGCTTGCATGAAGGCATATTCTCTCATTTCAATCAGGGAATAAACTGACTAACCTGGGTTTTATACTTGTAAAGCTTTGTCTACCTCTGATTAACCACTTGTCCTAAGGCATAGATTTCTAGAGGTCTCAGATGAGAGCTCTGGCTTTTTAATAAGACTTCCATTTTGGCAGATTCTGAAATGCATTTTTTTCCCATTGAGTACCTTGAGACAACTTAAAGTTCCTCTCAGCTTGTCAGTCTTTTTTTTACCTTATCTTTTTAACTTCTTGTCCTTGACAGTCAAAGAAATTTTGAAAAAAAAATTAATAAATACAAAGGACATAAAGGGAAGATTTGTATTACCAGATAGTAACATATTTAATAAATATATATTAATTAGAATTATATTTTGGAGCATGAATTGATAAGTAAATGAAGGGAATAACATAGAGCATGCAGAAATTGGCCTACAGAAAAATATTTAGAATGTAATAAATTTAGTGATCTCAATTCAATGGAAACATTGGAAACAAAATTAATCCATATACTCCCAGGTAGATTAAAGTAGTAAAAATAAAATTTGTCAACTATAAAATATTTTTAAAAATATGGAAGTTGTGGGAGGAAAGAGTGGGAATTGACTGTTTAATGGGTATGGGATTTTTGTGTGAGTTGATGAAAATATTTTGGAACCTGATGGAAGCATTGATTGCATAACATTGTCCATGCACTAAATGGTACTTAATTATATACTTTAAAAATGGTTAGTTTTATATTATGTGAATTTTATCTTAATTAAAAAAAAAGAAAATATAGAGGAATATATTATGAACTTAGAGGTCAATCAAAGATCATCTTAGAAAGTGAAAAATAAAATAATTTGGCTAAAAATATAATAAATAAAATTAAAATAAATGCAGAAACTTGGAGAAAATGTTTACACTGAATTTAATATACAAAGAATTTTTATGCTGAAGTGTAGAAAATGACCCTTCAAGAAGTGAGGCTGTTAGGGGAAAACTGAGACTGTAAGTAGAAACCACAACTTGTAAACATATCCTGAGTCACACCATGACCAGACTGAGTCATAAGTATATCAGAGACTAAGTTCAAAGTGTTTTAACACCAATTTGATCAATTCTAAGGTAAGCCCATAGACAAGTTTGTTTAAAAGTGACAGAGATTATATCTTCTAAAAAAAAGCTGCTTAATATTCCAGCAACATCCTAATTTTCAAATTCAGACCAATTCTTACTAACACCACCTGATGATTAATGTCAGTCCCGAAAACTTTCTAAATATGCTTGCCTAACCCTTGCTGTCTTAGTCCGTTTTAGCTGCTATAACAAAATATTATAGACTGGGTAGATTATAAACAGACATTTGTTTCTTACAGTTCTAAGAGCTGAGAAGTCCAAGATTAAGGAGCCAGCAGATTTGGTGTCTAGTTAAGGCTTCCTGATTCATAGATGGCAAGTTCTTATTGTGTTGTCACATGGCAGAAGGGGCTAGGGAGGTCTCTGGGGTCTCCTTTATAAGGGTACTAATCCCATTTATGAGGGCTTCACTCTTACTCAATCACTTTCCAAAGGCCCCTATCTCCTAATACCAACATATTGGGGTTTAGCATTTCAACATATAAATTTTTGGGGGGAATACAAACATTCAGTCCATAGCATTTTCCCTTCCTCCATCTTTTTTTTTTTTTTTTGCTTTATTTATTTATTTATTTATTTTTTATTATTTATTTTTTTGAGACAGAGTCTCACTTTGTTGCCCAGGCTAGAGTGAGTGCCATGGCTTCAGCCTAGCTCACAGCAACCTCAAACTCCTGGGCTTAAGCGATCCTACTGCCTCAGCCTCCCGAGTAGCTGGGACTACAGGCATGCGCCACCATGCCCGGCTAATGTTTTCTATATGTATTTTTAGTTGGCCAGATCATTTCTTTCTATTTTTTTTAGTAGAGATGGGGTCTCGCTCTTGCTCAGGCTGGCCTCAAACTCCTGACCTCGAGCGATCCACCCGTCTCGGCCTCCCAGAGTGCTAGGATTACAGGCGTGAGCCACCGTGCCCGGCCTTCTTCCATCTTTTTGAGGTGCTCCAGACCACCTCCCCACCCTACACACTATGTTCTCTCTTGATGCAGCAAGTTAATAGATCTAACTTTGTTTTATTATAGGTCATCTTTGGGCACTGGGATTTATTAATCAAGAATATATAAATGATATCTATAGTCATAAAGATAATAAGAAAAGACAATCCAATAAAGAATGAGCAAAGGATATGAATAGCAATTTAATGAAGGGTAATGAAAATACCCAGAAAAATTAAAAAGATGCTCAAATTCACTAATAATGGGAAAAATGCAAATTAAAACATTAATTAACCATTTTCACCAATCAAATTTATCAAAATTAAAATTTTCTCACATATCAAGCAAAAATGTAGGTGTTCAAACATGGTGATGAGAGTATAATTAGAGATTCAGAGAACATTAGTTTAGTGTCTGTTTTTTTAAATGCCCATTCCCTATGACCCCAACAATCTAATTATACATATATATTGTATAGAACACTAAAAGCTACACTATGAGACCTGTATAGAGTTGTACATTTAAGTAGCACAATGTAATAGTGTTTGTAATAGTGAAAAATTATGAATAAGGTGCATGTTAACAATATGAGGTTAGACAAACTATGATATATTCATGTTATGTAATTCTATGCAGTTCTTTGTTGTTTTTGTTTTTTAATGAAAGGTATAGCTATAAAGATTTCTAAAGGTATTTTTAAGAGAGAAACCTAGTTAAGGAATTTTACAGAATATATCATTTGGGGTTAAAATATGCCACTTCCTAATGTATTTTTAAAGCTATTTATGTATATGCTAAATGCATAAAAAAGAGAAATAAGTTTTACAACTGGTAAATTAGTTTACTTTTCAGAGAAGGAAGGGACATTGATTAGTTAGTCATTGTCAAAGCAGTCTTTGTTTTTTTCTGTAATGATTTATTTGTTTTAAATTATATGCTCATGCATTACTTAGGAAGTAAAAAATAATAATGAAGTTTTATTGTAAAAATTAAAATGACAAGGGAGAAAGTAAAAGGAAAATAGAAGGCAATGAGAAAATTGTTCTCAAGATGGAAAACATTTGGACATAGTAAATGCAGAAAATGCTGAGATGAAGAATCCATGGTGAATGGAAGGGAGAGGGAAGGGAGCTAGAAATTGTTTTCCATCTCTCTGGCAGGTATCTTTAATTATTCTTGTGTCTTATATAGGCCATTATCCTGCTGCTTCATTTTTATTCAGATTTCAAAAAAAAAGTGAGGCTCAAAGTAATTTTACAAAAATGATGACAATAGTTAAAATGGTGGAACTTCCAAAGAAGGGATACATTCTATTCCTGTATACTGGTATAGGAATTTAGAGACATAATACATTCATTACAATAATGAAAATGTTTTGTCTCATTTTCAAGTTTGTGGTTCAAGATTCCTTCCCTCTATGTATATATTCAATCTCTGTGCTCCAATGGGAGTACTTTTTATTTCAAGGCACTGATTATCCATTGTCATTGGTATAAATACATTCTCCAATAGTCTCAAGCAGTTTTGCAATAATGGACGAGCATTGTTTATAGCTAAAAACTACTCTTTCTCCCCATAAACAACATTGGGAAAATACGATGTGTATGCCACTTTGTGTAATTGCACAAATTGTCCTAGGCTCTTTCTTGAGTGAGATGCAATTGTAAATAGATTTTCAAATTTAATTATGGCCACAACATCAGCTACAGTTCAGTTTTCTCCCTATTTGTCCTTATATACTTTAGATAGAAGTAAGTTTCTGTGCCTTTCCTTTGAGATATTATTTATAAATATTATTAAGTAACTTCTTGTTAGCAGAGAATGTCCTATTAGTGTCCTGTGGCCAACATACTGAATATGAATTATGTCCTTGATCAGGAAGAGCTTAAACGTGAAAACTGATGGCTTGGTACTGTGCATAACATTATGAAATTAAACAAATTTCCTGTGCTATATTTATACTTTAAAAGTATAAAGACACACATTTACCCATATGGAAACATGATGGGTTTGCCAGAGAGAGCAGAGCAGGTCTTCCTCCACATACCTTTTTTTCAATTTTAGGTAATTGGCATGAACAAAGGTTCCTTCTGTTTCCTCCTTATTTCCTTTCTATTTTGTTTAGAAGATAAAATATGGCCTTGCTCCTCATTGCCACTTAGTGATATTCTGATTAAGAGTGTGAGATTTACATGACTTTAAAAGGAAGAAGCAACTGGTTTCCAGTGAAGTCAAAAAGGAACGGTGTTAAAACAATCCATAACACATAAATCGTGTAAGTTTGGAAATTCAGAGTGTCTATTTGATTTCCAAATTAATAGATGTTAAAAAATGAGAAGATAAACCACAGACTGGGAGAAAATATTTACCAAACTGGTATCTGATAAAGGACTCTTAAAACTCAACGGCAAGAAATGAACGACTTGATTAAAAAGTACACAAAAGGCCTGAACAGACACTTTATCAAAGAACACATACAGATGGCAAGTAAGCATATGAAAAGATGCTCAACATGTTTTATTAGAGGACTGTAAATTAAAACAGTAATGAGCTACTATACAAACCTACTAGAATGGCCAAAATTCAAAGTGCTGACAATGCCAAATGCTGACAAACATATGGAGCAACTGGAACTCTCATTTATTGCAGGTGAGAAGGTCAAAGGGTGCAATCACTTCAAAAGTTAACTTCAAAGTGGTTTCTTATAAAACTAAACATACTCTCACTATGTGATCCAGAAATCACATCCCTTGTCATTTACCCAGAGGAGTTGAAAATTTATGCCCACACAAAAACTTGCATACCAATATTTATAGCAGCTTTATTCATAACTGTCAAAACTTGGAAGCAACCAAGATGTCTTTAGTAGGTATACTGATAAATAGACTGTAGTACATTTAGACAATGAGGTATTATTTAGCACCAAAAAGGAATGAGCTATGAAGCTATGAAATGACATGGAGAAAACTTAAATGCATATTGCTAAGTGAAAGCAGCCAGTCCGAAAAGACTATATACCATATGATTCCAACTATATGACAATCTATTAATAGAACAAACAAAACTGTGGAGAAAGTAAAAAGATCAGTGGTTGCCAGGACTTGGGGGAAGGGAGAAATGAACAGGTGAAGCACAGAGGATTTTTAGGGCAGTGAAATTATTTTGTATGATGGTTAGTGGTTAATATATGTTATCATATATTTGTGAAAACTCATGGAATGTACAACACCAAGGGTGAACTCTAATGTAACTAAAAAAACTGAAAAATAAAGCTACCATATGATCCAGCAATCATACTTCTGGGTATATATTTCAAAGAATTGAAATCAGAATCTTAAAGAGATATCTACATTCCTATATTTATTGCAGCATTGTTCAAAATAGCCAAGATATGGAAACTATCTAAATATCCATTGGCAGATCAATGAATAAAGAAAATGTGGTATATACATACAATGAAATATTATTCAGCCTTAAAAAAGAAAAAAATTCTGCCATATACAACATGGATGAACCTGGAAGACATTATACTAAGTGAAATAAGCCAATCACAGAAGGGCAAATATTGCATGATTCTACTTATATGAGCTATCTAAAATAGTCAAACTCATTGAAGCAGAGAGTAGAATGGCAATTGCCAGGGGGTGGGGAGAGGAGGATATGGGGAGTTGCTATATAATGGGCATAACATTTCAGTTATGCAAAAAGAATACGTTCTAGAGATCTGCTGTACACATAGTGCCTATAGTTAATAATACTGTGTTGTGCACTTAAAAATTCATTGAGAGGGTGGATCTCATGTTGTGTTCTTACCACAATTAAAAATTGTGGTCTTCTGGGAAAATGAACCCCTGCAACCAAAATTAGTTTCTAAAAAATTTAGGACATGAGTTATTTCTAGAGAAAGAGGTGACCAAGGTTTTTAGTTATGGAAAAAATCTCCAAATACACATTAACTGAAAGATCAGGTATATAATTAGAGAACAAGAGCATACTCAGATTGCCTGTGAGTGTCATGAATACAGTTAAGTGAAAACAAGGACACTAAGCACATAAAATCCGCTGCTCATTAAATGTCCAAAACTGATGTGTGGAAATACCTAATTTCATAGAAAATTAAAATAAAACATTTGAACAATTACAAAATAATCCCATCAGGTAAGAGGGAAAGATAATGAATGCTTTTGTATAAATTATTGTGCAGACTTAGAAGAGCAAATGGATTCCTATGGAGATGGTGACATGTGACTTAAAAGCTATCATTGATTCTCCAAATCCTATTACCACATATGGCACCTATTGTATGAGCACCTTTAGGAGCTGGGATGGTGTCTATGTCTGTAGCTGTGGAGGTGAAGCTTCAGGAGACCATCACTATGGCTGTAGCTCTGGCCATGGCTGGTTGCTAGTATGGATTTGACTACAGCTATGGCTGTGGTTGCTATTTTGTAGAAAACAATAATGCTCTTATTATAACTGATTTACTTCCTGAATACACAGTGTGGAAAGCTTCCTAATAACTAAAAAATTTGAAGACTCTATCATGGTTAATAGAAACAGAGTAAATGATTATTTTCTGAATATTTCCAGTTTTGCACATTGTGCTATTATTGCATTTTTAGAACTCTTCCCTGCCACTCTGTTTTTATTTTAAATTGGACAATGTAGAAATGTTTCTTTCATAATTAAACTTAGTTTTATATAATCTTTTAAAAGTATTTGCTTCTTTTGTGCACAAAAACAATTCCCTTGTTTAGGGCATAATATATTACCTTCTGTTAGGGTTTTTATTATGATATTTCTGGTTGAGAACAGAAAAATATATATTGCTATAGTCAATACTTTAAGTCTTTCTTTTTTGTTGTTGTTTTTTGTTTTGTTTATTTATTTCAGCTTATCATGGGGGTACAAAAGTTCAGGTTATATAGATTGCCCATGTCCCGCCCATCCCTAAGTCTTTCTTTTTTTTTTTTTTTTTTTTGAGACAGAGTCTCACTCTGTTGCCCGGGCTAGAGTGAGTGCC
>CM052436.1:10843678-10867116 GCA_028533085.1 Varecia variegata
CAGGCATGCGCCACCATGCCCGGCTAATTTTTTTTTCTATATATATTTTAGTTGGCCAGCTAATTTCTTTCTATTTTTTAGTAGAGACGGGGTCTCGCTCATTGCTCAGGCTGGTCTCGAACTCCTGACCTTGAGCGATCCACCCGCCTCGGCCTCCCAGAGTGCTAGGATTACAGGCGTGAGCCACCGCGCCCGGCCCCTAAGTCTTTCTTTTCAGCCAAAAGGTTTGCAAAACTTTATTAAAAGTGTACTTGCCATTTTTCATCATTTTTTTTCAATTTCAAATAAACTACTCATAAGTTCCCTTGACAGTAAAAAAGGAATTTGCCTCAGCCTGTAAAGATATCTTTTTCATATAATTTACCATAAAGTGAGAAGTTTGGGTATACTTTGAGATCCTCTATCTACTCCATGCATTTTGATGCTGATATAATTACCTGTGAAGACCTGATGTTGCAATTGGATGACAAGCAAGATTGGGCACTTTTGGGAGTTGATTCAGAATAAAAGACTGTGTCCCTGTGGGTATTTTCAGCAGAAACAGCTATGCTCAATTTAAAGAGAATTTTTTTTCTCCAGATGTATTTATAAATAGTTTTGGTGTTCTTGAATGACTTATCTGGCAGAAATTTCATATATGATTTTGCCCATAGTTCCACTGTAACAGACTCTAGCAGCAGTTTATAAATATGGGCTGAAACTTTTGGGGGTTCCCAAGACCCTTTTAGGAGGCTCATTCATAGGTCAAATTATTTTTATAATAATATTAGGACATGATTTGCCTTATTTATTCTCATTCTATTATGAGTATGTGGATTAGTTTTCCAGAGGGTATATGAAATATGATGATATCATTCTGAAGGCTAATGTGTTTTCTAGAATTTCCTGAGGCAGTCAGTTTGGGGTATAAATTTGTATATTTTCAAAAACTAGCTTAGTTTATTTTCCTTACTTCTGTGCTTTTACCCAGTGATGTTTATAGTTTCTGCTTACCGTTATCTCAATAGAAGCAGAAAAATTTTATAAAATTTAGCAATTTTTTATGCTGGTAGAGAAGGAAACTCTATTATCTTCCTAGAATTGCTGCAATAACACAATTGCACAAACCTGGTGGTCTAAAACAACAGAAATTTATTCTCTCACAGTTCTGAAGACCAGAAGAATGAAAGCAAGGTGTCTGCAGCGCCATGCTCTCTCTGGAAGCTCTAGTGGAGACTCTTTTCTTGCCTCTTCCAGGGCCTCCTGTGTCCCTTGGTTTATGGAAGCATTACTCCAATCTCTGCTTCTGTTTTTATTTTATTATTATTATTGTTATTTTTGAGACAGAGTCTTACTCTGTTGCCCTGAGTAGAGGTCCATGGTGTCAGCCTAGCTCACAGCAACCTCAAACTCCTGGACTCAAGTGATCCTCTTGCCTCAGCCTCCGGAATAGCTGGGACTACAGGTGCATGCCACGAAGACTGGCTAAGTTTTCTATTTTTGGTAGAGACGAGGTCTCACTCTTGCTCAGGCTGGTCTCGAACTCCTGATCTCAAGTGATTCTCCCACCTCGGCCTTCCAGAGTGCTAGGATTGCAGGCGTGAGCCACTGCGCCCAGCCTCTGCTTCTGTTTTCAGATGGCTTTCTTCCTTGAGTCTCTGTCTCCCCACCTTTCTATCTCTTATAAAAATGTCCATCATTGGATTTGGAAACTATGTGAACCCAGGCTAATCTTATCTCAAGATCCTTCCTTTAATTACATCTGAGGTTTCAAATGAATACACTAGGGGGGCACAATTGAGCCCACTACATTGTCTTAACTTGACAAAGTGTAGCTGTTAAAAATCTATATAAAGCTTTATTTTTAATGGAGTTAAGGCTTTCCAGAGAAACAGAGCCAATAGAGCAATAGGATATATGGATAGAGACATATATTTAGGGAGATTTATTTTAAGCAATTGGGTCACACGATTCTTGAGACTGGCACGTCCAAAATTTGTAGGGCTAAACAGTAGGCTAGAAATCCTGCAGGCAGAATTGCTTCCTCTTTAGGGGACCTCTGTCTTTTTTTTTAAGGCCTTCAACTGATTGGCTGAGACCTGCCTAAGTTATGGAGGGTAATCTTCTTTACTCAAAGTCTACCGATTTAAATGTTAATCACATCTAATAATACCTTCACAGCAACATATAGACTGATGTTTGACCAAGCAACTGAGCACTACAGCCTAGCCAAGGTGACAAAAAAAATTAACCAACACATGGGGCAAAACGAGAAACTTTTGCTTTAAATTCAGGGGAAAAAAATATACTTAATCACTACTTCTATTCAGTATTAGCCCATACATTCTAACCAGAACAATTCCCAACAATAAATAAATAAGAAGTATTATCCAAGGATTAGAAAAGGAGAAACAAAACTCATAAATTGTAGTTTATATGATTGTAAAAACACAAATAAATCTATAAACTAATTTTAAGAATTAATGAGAGTTAGGTAAGATGGCTGGATATAAATTCAATTTACAAAAAGCTATTACATGTCTACAGACCAATCATAGAAGACAAAAATTAAAAAAAAGACTATTTACAATAGCAACAAAAATATGACAATTTGAAATAAATCTAAGTAATGAAGTATGCAACATTTGGAGGAACATTTTATTGAGTGGCATTAATAACAAAAATATCTAGTGCTGACTGAATACTTCCTTTGTTATAGAAATTGTTCTAAATGCTTTATATAGAATGTCAGTTCATACTCACTGCAATCTAAGCAGCAACTCACCTTAGATATGAGAAAATTGAGTCACCGAGAGTTTAAATAACTTGTTGAAGGGCTCATGTCTAATAAGTGGTAGCAATGGAACTTGAGTCTAGACACCCTCACTCCATAATTTATGTTAATACTTTATTAATACTTATTTGTATTCACTTTTAACAAATAGGAAAACTCGATAATTTAAAAATGGCAACATCTCCAAGTTGATCTGTATATTTAATGTACTTCTAGTCAAATATTTCAAAATCTCTTACAGAACTTGAAAAGCTTATTTTAGTGTATTTTGAGTTGCAAAAATACAATTATATGCAAGATGCTCCTAAAGAAAATGAATAAGATAGAGGCTGTTGGCATGATATATACCAAGATTGTATAAAGCTATAGTAGTCACATTCTCACACTCGTACTTTGAGAAGAATGATAGACAAATGACTTGTGTAATAGAAAAGAGAGGTCAAAGATAGGACCAACTTACATTGATGCCTGAAATGTAACAAAGTGACACTGAAAATCACTGTGGAGAGGATGTTTACTCAGTAAATGATTCTGGAGTAATTTATTTTTCATATAAAAATAAAAATGGGAAGCTTTCCTCATACTAAATACCAGTAGTTTTCAACATAGAGTAATTTTTTTAAACCAGGGGACATTTTTCAATGTCTGGGGACATTTTTGGTTGTCACAGTTGGGGGTGGATTACTATTGATATTGAGTGGGTAGAGGCTAGAGGTACTGAATAATATCCTACCATGCTCAGGACAACCTCCACCAATTAGAATTATCCAACCCAAAATATTAATAGTGCCAAGGCTGAGAAATATGCTATACACTAAAAGCAAGTCCAATAGGAGTTAATGTTAAAGTCCTAAACTTAAAGCTTTCAGAAGACAATACAGGAGGATATCTTTATGAACTTGAATTGGAAAGAATTTTTTTTAATCACAAAGGGCAGTAGAACACAAAATAAATTATTAATACATTTGACTTTATTAAAATTGAAAAATATTTCTCATCAATTATACTGTAAGAAAGTGAAAAAACATAAAAAGAAATACCTGTGAATTGGGAGAAATTACTGGTGTCATATATAAATGACTTAGCGAAGGTAATCAGGAAAAAATATTCTCTCTCTCTCTATTATATATATATATATATATATATATATATACACACACACACCCCATGTACATAAGTGAATGTGTATATAATATTTGTATATTATTATATGTATCTATGATATACAGAAAGACATGAAAGAATAAGCAAAATATAGGAGGAGACATTTTACAGAGGAGAAAACATGCAAGACAAAGATTTGCAAAGGCACTCAAACTCATGAATAAACAGAAAAATTAAGATCACAATGATATATATTTAAAATTAAAAAACTACAAAATTTGAAGTGTTATTGAGAAAGTAAAACAATGAAAACTTTTATTAATATACCATGCAGGAGGGAGTATATATTGATACTAATGCATTGAATAACAATTCATCATTATTTCATAAAATTATATCTAAACATACTTTATGAGACCCTTCAATTCCCCTCCTGGGTGTAAACCCAGGTGCAGGTGGAGACATAGGGAAGACCATTCACAGTATTGTTGTTTAACACAGTAAAAGAACTCATCTCTTGTGGACACAGGAGTATTGGATAAAGTCAGATCACATAGGCTAATTCAATGGTATGGTTAACATTGTAACTCATAGTGTGAGTGGTGTTTTTTTTTTTTTTTTTTTGTCTGTGGTGTTGGATATATGCAGAAGAATTTGGGGACTGTGAAACATCCTAGTTCCACTTGGAGGTGCAATAAATATTCATTCATGTTAGAGCCTTGATTATCCTTCTAAATGTTTACAATTAGATGATGCCAAGCCTACTTCTAGATTTCCCTCAGCAAAATGGAGACCCCAGAAATTCATTCCCTCAGTTATAACTGAATTCTGTCCTCCTCCCCCAACCCCCAGGTTATATATTGAAGCCCTAACACCCAATGTGACTATATTTGGAGATAGGACCTTTAATGAGGCTATTAAGGTTAAATGAGGTCATAAGGGTAGGGTCCTAATCCAATAATAGGAAGAGACACTAGGGATATGAGTACATAGACAGCCATGTCAGGACACCACAGAGAAGTGGCCCTCTGTAAGCCAAGAAGAGAGACCTCACCAGAAACCACCCTGGCATCTTGATCTTGAACATCCAGTTCCCAGAACTGTGGAAAATAAATTTCTGTTGTTTAAGCCACCCAGTATGTGGTATTTTGATATGGCAGTTCGAGCAGACTAATACATTATTTCTACCTACAGTGAAATACTGCTCCTAGCATTGTTCGTATTTTATCTGGTCCAGATTATTTTATGCATTTTCCCCCACAGAATACTGATATTTTTAAAGCTGCTAGAGATCCTTTATGGAAAAGACAGGATTAAACCGTTCATAAAGAGTTTTCAACTTAAGTTTTAAGATAGGAAATTACTATGGTGAAAAATAGTCATTGCTCTGCCAGAAGATAGTAGTGTGTGCAGGGTTCCCCATTCTGCCTTTGTACCTGTCTCCATACATTTTTGTGTATGTCAGAAAGTAATTAGAATTTTTTTTTTTTTTAGTCTGTGGAGTTATCCCAAAATATCCTCATCACACTTTATGCTGCCAGAGATAAATATAATTTTGTTCTCATTGTTCCATTCACTATGGATTGGCCGTCTTCGCCAGGACAAGGAGGTGCACATGACAATGCCTTTGCGAGTGAATCTCTCATCAGTCTTCAGATTCACACAGCTGTGTTTGTAGAGCAAAGCATGTAGTCTGATGATACTCGAGCTTGTAGAAAATAAATCAAACATCTGGACAATCATGTGAGAAACGTATGCACTTTAAGTAGAAAAGAGCCACTTAGCTCTTATTCTTTAGAACTACCTAAAAAGGCCAATTATGAACTCCACAGCAAATGAGATATTATCTTGCTCAGGCAGAAGGGTTTAGTGGAATAGTTGCTGATCTATGACTCAGAAGAGTCTCTTAAACCCATTGCAGCCAGTTTTTCGCCCCTGTGTCCTGCCAAAACTGATTCTGTGTCTGTCATCTAGGATACCTTCTTGCTAAATCCAAAGATCAGTTCTCTATCCTCAACTTACTTACCTGTCACCAACATTGACTAGTTCATTACTAAGTCCTCAGTGAACATCTTTCTTCTCTTGGCTTCCAAACCTCCATACTCTCTTGTCTTCCCTTATTTTCCTGGCCAATATTTCTCAGTCTCCTTTTCGTACCTCTACTTTGCTCTGACATTTTATTTTAATGCCTCTCTCTCAGTCCTCGGACCTCTTGGTTTCTACATTTCCACCTGCTTCTCTGTGGTCATGAGAGCTAATCTGGATGACTTATAAAATTTAGATGACTTATGAATATATATTCCTAGCTTATATCATTTTCCTGATTCATAAAGCCAACCGCCTCTTTGAAATCCATACATGACTTAAAATCAACACAAGTTCATTGTGTCTAAAACTGAACTCTTAATTTCCTTCCCCCCAACACCTGTCCTACCTGATATCTTCCCTATCTCAGTTCATGGCAACTCCATTCTTCCAGTTGTGAGGGAGCAAAACCTCACAGTTGTCCTTGATGCCTCTCTTTCACCCTCCATAGCTAAATCATTGAGAAACAATCCTGGCTCTAACTTCGGAATGTATCTACAGTTCTCACCTCACTGGTGTGAGCTTCCAACGTTGCTCACCTAGATGACTGTGCAAGTGCTTCAAAGAGGCTCCCTGAGTCTCCTTTTGGCCCTCATAGTCCATTTTTAACACAGCAGCCAAAGTGAATTTTTAAAAGACTTCAATTCATGCATCTGCTCAAAACCCTAATGTCTACCTGTTTTACTCCAAGTAAAAGTGAATGTTCTCATAATGGCCTATAAAGCCCCATTTGACCCTATGTCTGCCCCTACATATCTGGCTCTTCCTTTGCTTGCTAGATTCTCTCATTGCTTTTCCCATCACTTTCTCCACTCCAGCCAAGCTGACCTCTTTGCTGTTTTAAGGCTGCTCCTTAAAGGCAGGACTCCAGCTGCTCCCGCTTGCCGCTTGGAAGCTTTTCCTGCAGATATCAGTCTGGTCTACTCCTTTTCTACTTCCTTTTACTCAGTGAAGCTTACCCAAAGAAGTACTTTAAACAGCAATTTATCCCTCCTCTATCCCCCAACTCCTAGAACCATTGGTCCCTTTACTATGTTCTACTTTTTCTTTTCCCCATATCCCTTATCACCATCTAGCCTGCTATATTATTTATTTATCACTTGGTGAATTGTCTGTTTCCATTGCTCTTGGGAGGCTGAATAATGACCCCCAAAGACACCAAGTCTTAATTCCCTGAACCTGTAAATATTATCTTATCTGGAAAAAGGATCTTTGCCGATGTGATTTAGTCAAGGATCTTGAGAAGGGAGATTATCTAGATTATCTGCATGGGCTCTAAATGCAACCACAAGTGTCCTTGTCAGAGATAATCAGATAGGAATTGACAAAAGAAGGGGAGATAATGTGAACACAGAGGCAGAGATTGGAGTAATGTGGGCGTGAGCCAAGGGATGTCTGTAGACCCCAGAAACTGGAAGAGGCAAGGAACAGATTCTTCCCTTGAGCCTCTGGATGGAATGAAGCCTCACAGACCCCTTGATTTGGGTACAAGACTACTGATTTCAGATTTCTGGCCTCCAGAACTATGAGAGAATAAATTTGTGTTCTTTTAAAGCCACCAAGATGGTAGTAATTTGTTATAGCACCCATAGAAAAATAATATAATTGCTATAGTATAAACTCCGTGAGGGTACGGATCTTTGTATGTTTGAGTCACTGACATATCTGAAAAGCCTACAACAATGCCTGGAGCATAGTAGATGTCTAGCAAATATTTACTGAATAAAGAAATAATGTATATTTTCTTCTTTATATACTAACAGCAACCTTGTCTACTTTACAGGGATGTTTTAATACAATATGAATCTGTGTTATTAGTATTCATATAATGTTTTTGACACTGTCTATTCACTAGCAGATTTCAACAAAAATGTTTCTAATTATGCTCAAAGACGTTCTTGTTAATTTTCAAGGTTGTGATATTTGTCACCACTGTATATTTTGTCTATAAGGTTAAAAATCCATTATTTTTTCTTCTATGAAATTAGAGTACAGTATTCATGAGATGAATGATATGTTTTGATTATGATCCTATGGGCTGAATGGCCAGGAAACCCATAGGAGTTCATTACAAAATAAATACTAGCTATATTTTAAAGATATGACAACCAATTTTGAGCAAGCATGAAAAAAAAAAAACTATTATGTACAACCAAAGACTTTTCCTACTAATTTTCAACCATTACTAATCATTACTTTGGATAGCCCTGCACTACTTTCGTCTAGAATTGAACATACCTTTCTTAGTATCAGAGCCAGCATTTGTCTGCAGCTTGGAGACCTCTGTGAGCTTTGTGCATAAAGTCTTCTCAGGAAGCTTCAAAGCTGCCTTTTATCTTTTCTTTAGTGAGAAACTTCTTTCTGCTTACTACAAAGGGAAAGTTCCATTTGCCCTTTCAAGTTTTCTGCTTATACCTCTATTTCCTCTTGTGGACTCCTACTTCTAGTGCCTAAGCAAAATCAAAAATAAAGTTTTCAACAAAGTGGTTTGGCATATCCCACGATTATTGTTTCCCAACAATGGTTTTGCTGGAAGGCTCAATCCTCTCATATGTGAGTTCATTCTCAAGTAGGTCTTCCATTTGCACTGAGCACACTTTCCCCTAGCAATTCTGTACTCTGGGATTTAAACACTAAGCTAATTCTGTTACAGACTTATTGAGATGTATAGACTTTATTTCGAGGAGCTTGATGTTACCAAACCAAGCTCTAAGCTTTATTATATTTTAAGTGCAAAAAGAAATGCTTTCAATAAAATAATAAATCCATGCTCTCTCCACATTATCACAGAGCTTTTAATTTTTGTATATTTTCTCTTGTTATTCATATGGATAAATGAATTATGCATGTATCATTTATATAATTGTAATAGTATATGTATAATTTTTTTAAAAAATGGATGGGCTGGAACATTCTTGATGCTGTTCTCATTTTGTACAGTTCCACTTATTTTATTTGAGTTTACATGTGTCCTAGAAAAGTTCTCATTACACTTGTCCTGGATGATGCCCACACAATCATCCCTTCCTGCTCCCAAGCCATCTTGCCTCTTCTCTGGTTTCTCTTCAGTCTGTTCTCCACACGTTGCCAGGATAGTCTTTTTGAAGCATGAAAGATTATGCTTATCCACTGTTAAACTCCTTCATATCTTTGGAATTATGCTCAAATCTTTAATTTGCCATGATAAATTCTTAATCACATGGTCCTTGCCACAATTCCTCCCCATTAACCACCTACCCTTCCTGCTCATGCAGCTTTCATGCCAGACAGACATACATACATACATACCTGTGGATTTTCTGGAATGTTCCATTCTGCTGAAGCCCCTGTGCTTCTCTCAGGCTGCTCCTTCTGGGCATGGAATAGACATCCCTTTCTCATCTAGTTAAGTGACTCTTAAAATTTCGGTTCAAGCCTCACCTCCTGCAGTGGCTCCAGGGTCTAAAGTCCTTCTCAACTTCAAAGCGTGCTAAATAATATTATTCAACACAGCATTTGATTGGATTCACTTGTCTTCCTTTCAGTAACTCTGTGAGTTATATTTAATTTGTAAGCATACTTACAGTTTATTCCATACTGCCACCTTCTTGTGGGCATAGGGCTATGTATTGCTGTATCAACATTGAGTACATAGTAAGTACTTGCTATGATCTAAATGTTTGTGTCCCCCTAAAATTCATATGGTGAAATTCTTACCCCCAAGGTGATGGTATTAGGAGGTGGAACCTTTGGAAAGTTATCAAGTCATCACAAGAGCATGAAGCTCTTGTGAATGGAATTAGTGTCCTTATAAAAGAGTACACAGAGAGCTCCCTCATGCCTCCACCACCTGATGGTAGAGCGAGAAAGTGCCATCTGTAAGGAAATGAATGGGTCCTCACCAGACACTGAATCTGCCAGTGCTTTGATCTTGGAGTTTTCAGCTTCTAGAACTGTGAGAAATAAATTTTTGTTATTAGCTAATGTTTATGGCATTTGGTTGTAGCAGCCAGAATGGACTGAGATAGCACTTATAAACTGACAGATACAAGATACATAATTAACATTCAAGAATGTTCATGTATATGTAATAAAAAATTTTACTTTTTTATATACAAAAATATATAATATATATTTATAAACATATCATTGTATTATTTTTTAAAGTTGAGAAACTCATGATATATTTCATTTAAAACTGAGCATTTTAGTGTTCCTTCAATCTTGCTTCCTAATGCTCTGTTTCCTAACTAATCTCTGTACTATTCATTGCTTTCCTTTTCATGATTATTTGTAAAATTTCTTCTTTCCACTCTAAATATCTATAGCTATATTAACAAGAGACTACTAGGATTCCATAAAGATAACCAAAAAAATGAATTTTCTTTTACAAGTTCTTTTTAGCCGTCATATATATGAGGCAGTAGTAATCCTGCTGTTGAAAGGTAAAAAACACACATATGCACTGAGGTCCCTAGATGTCTTTGTTTTTTAGAAATGTATATTTAAGGTGTACATATGATGTTTGATGTACATACATATATTTAAATAATTACTAGATTCAAACAAATTAACATATCTATCAAGTCATGTAGTTACCATTTTTATGGGTGTGGTAAGAGCAGCTAACATTTACTTTCTTAAGCAAATTTCCAGTATACAATACAATATTTTTAACTTTTGTCCTCCTGCTCTGTATTATATCTCTAGATTTATTTATCTTACATAATTGAAACTTTATACCCTTTGACCTACATCTTCCCTTTCCACCCCTACCATCCCTGGTAACGATGGTTCTACTCTCTAAGTATTCAGTTTTTTTAAAAGATTCCACAAATAAGTGAGATTATGCAGTATTTTTTCTTTTCTGTGTTTGGCTTATCTCACTTGGCATAATGTCCTCCACGTTCGTCTATATTCTTGTAGATGGCAGGATCCTCTTATTTTTTAAGACTGAATAATATTCTCATATATGTATATATATGATTGTGTATCTTAATTTCTTCATTCATTTCCATATCTTGGCTATTGTGAATAATGCTACCATGAGCATAGGAGTTCAGATATCTCTATGAGAGTCTAATTTCATTTCCTTTGCATATGTTCCCAGAAGAGGGATTGCTGGGTGTTATGATAGCTGTATTTTTAATTTTTTGAAGAACCTCCTTACTATTTTCCATAGTGGCTGCACCAATTTACATTCTCACAAACAGTGCACAAGATTTCTCATTTATTTACACCCACCTTTGCCAGTACTTTTTATCTCTTATATTTTTGATAATAACCATTTTAACAAGTGTGAGGTGATATCTCATTGTGGTTTGGGTTTGCATTTCCCTAGTAATTAGTGATGGTGAGAACCTGTGCATATATCTGTTGGTTGTTTTTATATTTTCTTTAGAGAAATGTCTATTTAAGTCATTTGCCCATTTTTAAATTGGGTTATTTATTTACTTTTTGCTATTGCTAAATATTAACCCCTTATCAGATGTATGGTTTGCAAATATTTTCTCCCAATCTATACACTACTTTATCGTTTTGTTGATTTTTTTTTTCTGTGCAGAAACTTTTTAGATGGATGTAGTCTTACTTGTTAATTTTTTGTTTTATTGCCTGAGAATGTGGTGTGATATCTAAAACACCATTGTTAAGACCAATATCGAGGAGCTCTTCCCATAGGTTTTCTTTGGATCAGAGCTTGCATACTATCCCTCTCATTTTATTGGCCAAAGAAAATCACATGGTTGAGTGTGTAACCAGAGTTGGAGGATGCTAAAAAATCTCATGGAATAGGACATGAATACAGGGATGAGATTTGAATTGGAATCATTTTGCAATCCACTACAGCAACTTTCTCTCTCCTTCCTCAGGACTCTATAAGCACCACTCTTTGAAGTTACACATTCTTTAAAGTAACGAACGTTTTCCATATTAAAAAAAAAGACATTTTGGTATCCAAGTCATGGCAACACAAACAAACAAACAAAAAAGACATTAACTGACAGATACAAGATACATAACTGTAAGTCAAAGTTACATGAGTTTTATGTGGTACCAATCATGGTTGGTGCGTGTTGCTTTCAACTTTTTCAAAATATTGAGCTCAAATTTTCTACTTCTAGACCAGGACTTGGATCTACATAGAAATCTGTATGCTCAAAAAGGATGCAGAAACACAAAACTCATGGCAATGTGAAAATGTAACTTCATTTTTGTCTCTTGATGTTTTGATGACATTAGTACGGTTACATTGCCTCTAGCATTCCTAGCAGCAAATTCATGGGTTCTTTAGAGATGGCCATTGGTGGGAAATGTTCTCTTGACATTTCTTGATTATGGCAAAAGCATTTCTCATATGGCAATGACTTGTAATTCCTTCCACATGAAGAAACATGAAAGTCATCTATCGCTTCTTGTGGATGGAGTCCTTCTGTGTCTTCTCAATTCCCAATTGGACAGATCACCTGAGGAAGGCCTGCCTTCCACGTTGCCCTTATTTGGTTATGTAGAATACACATCCTTTTCTTAAGAAATTCTAGAAGTGCAGGCAGATCCCAACACATCCACCTTCAACCTGCTAACCTAGGCTGCTTTTGCCTTCTCAAGTGCCAATCAGAATTAGTTCTCTATGTTTCCCACCTGCAGCAAAGAGTATTCAAGCTTTCCTGGTCATCATACAGAAGCCCCCCTCTCCAAGTTTGAAGTAAATGTGGGAGAAATCCCCCTCTCTTTGAGATTTAAGAGTAAGAACTCTCAGCATGTCAACAGAAATCTCTAGGAAATGTCTCTAGAATTTCCTCTCTCCTCTCCTTTCTTAACTGATTTATGTTTTCAAGGTGTGTATGGAATCATGAATTCTGGAATTGGATTTCCATGATAATGTTTGAAAAATCTAAACTGTGACCTAGCATCTCAGTATTCTTAAGATGTATTTCATTTTTGTGATTTAACACAAAACTGAACTTTTGCATCTTTTTATATGTTCAAGTCCTCACTTGAACTGGTCCTTTTTTTTTTTTTTTTTTGTTGATAAGATTGTTCGAAAACTTGCTCTTCCTTCTTTTTCTCACTTCAAGTAAAGAGAAATTTGGGGTACAGGATGCACTACTGTGGGTTTTCCCAGTACGAAATTCCTCCCAAGTGATCATGAATAGATACCTCAAGAAAGCAAAGAAGTGGGACAGAGGAATCAACAGTTGATGGCTTATTGAACTTCCCATTCTTTTTCCCAGCATCTTCTCATTTTCTTATAAAAATCAATTTGCCTCTGTATTCCTAATTCTAGGACAATAATGTGATGCTTAATCTCCTGTATAAAATAGAACTTGTAGAAGGAGTTGAGAACATGAGCAAAGGAAAGCTTTTAAACCTCTTTCAATCCCTAAGAAGTACAACCATGCACCTGGTGCTAATAACATGATGATCTACCACTCAAGTGCTTTATAAAGATGAAAAGTGGATAATCAAAGTTTTATCATTGGTAAACAGAGAATATCAGGGAATTTCAAACTTTCTGATCTCATATAGTTTTAAGTATAGAGCCTTAGGCCTTTCAAATGAGGAACTTCGCATTGAAGACCAAAGAGGGAAGAATCATAGTGCATTCTTTAAAGCCCTTGCTATATTCTACTTGAGAGATGACTGCAGAACACTGGCCTCTGGGCAGTTCCTTTACTTTTTAATTGGTTAAACTATCCAAAGTGCAGCTTGGGTCTCTTACAGGCCTAAGTGGCCTAGGGATGCTGAAGCCTTCCACAGGAAATCCGTGTGCCTCGCATAAAATGAGCAGGTTGCTCTGAACTACATGCTTTGTAGTTGGACCCTTTAGTGTCTTGTGGTTCTTGAACAAATGCCAGAATGATGGCTCCATTTTATGGATCTCATAACTTCGGAGGGAAGTTGCAGAACAGTATCATAAATTGAGTTTTTAAGCACAAAATATTGTACTTCCAAAAGACAAATATACAACAAATGTATTTATTTTTCATCCTTGTATTTATTGTCAGTTGATGCTTATCTGGAAACTTGAATTTTCCTGTACAGTCATATTTGCTGTTCCAAAAAAAATCTATTTTGCACCAGCCACTTTTATCTGTAACAAATATAACTTTCTGTTCATTACCAGGTTCTTACACCCTTCCTATAGGAGTCCTTTAGGTGAATATGGACATCCGTATCACTGGACACCTTCTGCAACTTTTACAGGCATAGAGTCTCAGAAAACAATTGAGGATGAGGGACACATGATTTTGGTATTCCAGTAGTTTAACCTATGACTCTGGGCTTTGTCATAACGTAACTACAACAAGAGTCTCCCAGTGGCCTCTGTAGGATCAGTCTTATTTCTCTTTAATTTCTCCCATGAACATCGCCAAATTAATGTTATTCACAAGTAAAATAATCTTTGTGTGATTCACCTAATAAATTTTTAAGAGGTCTCCAGTGCCACTTTAGCTTTTTATTCTTGCTATCCTCTACCTTCATGCTTTTACATCTCTCCAGCTCTCCACAGCAGCCAAACTGGTCAGTCCACAACCCTCTGAACATTTCTTAGCCTCTATACTTCATCATCACCCCAAAATACATTTCTTCCTTTGCCAAACAGTCTACTTTAGACTCCCCCTCCTTTGTGAGGTCTTTCCTGATTCCCTATATATAGTTCCACGGTTTCATGTTTACATGTTATAATGTAATCTGTTAAAATCTATCGAGATTGGCACTTTTGTTATTCAAAGCTTTGAATACATGTAAAAAACTATAAACATATGTAGTTATTGTTATAAATACTAATGGAACCCAGAACACTTGCAAACACATTCTTATAAAGTAATATTTTATGACTCTAGGTTATCTTTATATAAATTAATGTCAGCACCCTTTTCTTCTCTCTAGGCTGGTTCCTAGTTCAGGACATGTTTTTACCACCAAAAATAGATTGTCTCAAATATACTTTGTGTGATTTGGAAAGTATCTTTTATACTTAAAGAAAATCAGCTGTTTATGTGTAAACCTGATCAAACTGATAAAAATATTAATTTTGAATAACCCTAACTAATCAGTTCTAGTTTATCACCATTTGACCTAATTGTTAACGGACTCCTTGGTGTTCCACAGCTCAAAGGTGTAGCTTCTCAAGAAGGCATTTGTTAGGTATTAAACTGGGTTCCTGCTTCCACCTTCACAGTTTGTAGAAATATGGTTTACTGCCACCTTTACCACTTGGTATTCAGTCATCGTTTTGAATTTATATAATAATGTCACTCATAGTTTGCTTGCTATTCTCTGCCATCTATTTTATATGCTCCTCAGATTCTATGTTCAGATTGCAAGATCAACCAAGGGAGTGGTTGTTGAAATTATGCAAGTTGCTGATCTCACTCACTGTGGCAGGGGCGCCCAGCTCCTTGCAAATGCCATTTGCAAAATGAGGTTTTCAGAATAGGATGCCTTTAAGATGCTTGTCTAAGTTGAGCATTTAGTGAATCATCACCTCATTCTAATGACTGAAATATGTTCTGGAGAGGACAATATGTCCAGGGAAATAGATCGATTTTTTCTCTATTCATATTTAGCTCAAGCTATTTGAGACAGAACTGTACTTGAGAGGAGAGCTGTAGTAACACCTTGCTTGTGACGATCAAATGAAATAATGCATGAAAACCACTTTGTCAAGTGCTTAAGAAATAATTTATTATTATTGTTATCATTATCATTTAGATACCCTGTTAAGGAATATTTTTTCAAACCTCACTGAGTTTGATCTTTTTTTTGTGGAGGGATGGAGGAAAAAAGAGCTACTTCTGAGGGTATAATTTTTAGAAGCCTAACTTTAGAAGCCTATCAGTTACATAGAATACAATTCCTAGATTAAAAATCATGTCCTGAGAGGACTCTTTTCCTTCCCAATCTAAATCAGATCTCCCACTATTCATTCTAATGAATCTAACATTCCACCATTAGTGTACTCTTGGAACTTCAATCATATATTTGTAGATATTTACTTTGTTATTTTTTTTAAATACCTATATCCTCTACAAAATTTTAATCTTGAAAATATCACGGGGTGACTCTGTGTTGCTTAGCATTGTATCCTGATTTCTGCATTGAAGAAATTCTTAGTAAATATTTGTTTCATGAACGTTTATATATGAAGAAACACAGAGAAACTCATACGTCATTTAATAGTTGAACAATTGTTTATCTAGTATCAAAAGATACAGCATTTAGTCCTAGCTTTAGCACTATAACTATCCATGTCACCTGAACTAAGCCTCTGTAAATCTTAATATTTAAAGTGGAGAGTTTGTGCTAAATCAGTGGTTTTCAACCCTGCCTATATGTTATAATCCCTTAAAGAGTTTTTTAAAAGCATTTAATTTAGGCTCCATCCCAATTGAATTAGATTCCCTGTGAGGGGGGCCCTGGCACTGCTATGCACATATTTTAAGTCCCTCAGGTGTTTGTAATGAACATCCTGGTTTGAAAATCACTGTACCAGATTAATGAAATTTCTTTCATTTCCAATTCTGAGTTATTTTGCTTACACTTCTGAAAAGGCAGACTGTTGTACTAATTTATCTGAGCATGTGGAATGATTCTCTGCACAAAACAGGACCTCAATAAATGTTTGCTGTTGCTGAACTTGCAGAGAGTTCTTCTAAAGGTCATGAATATTAAATGCAGGAGATTAATCTGGTGACAGCAATGATGGGCTCATCTCTTATTTTCTACCAGGTTCAGGGAAAAAGGCTTCACAAACTAGCTAGAAATAAATTGGAAAACTCTCTAGCAATGACAAGACTTGTGGTGTCTATGACTGAAGGTAATTAGATATTTAAAAAATAAAACTAGCACTCACTTATTGAACTCTTCATATGTATAAGACAGAGTTTTAAGCATTTTTCACGTACCAAGTAATTCAGTTCTAGTAACACCTTGGAACAGGTGCTCTCATTACACACATAGTGCAGATAAAGCAAATGAGGCACAAAGAGGTTAAGAATCTAGGAAGAGGTGCATCTAGATTTGAACTGAGTCTTTCTCCACAAACTGGGCAGTTCACCGTTTTTCTAGGGCAGTGAATTTTTACAAAGTACCCCCACATAACCAGAGGGAAGTGATAATTCATGCATGAAAATCACTTTTGAAAATAAATATATGACCTCTGAAGAAGATGGCATTTAAACTCAGATAACTTATTCTTTGCTGTCTAACTGAAATCTTTACTCCTGATATCATGGGTTGTAACTACCACTATATATTAGTAACCTATTGCTGTCTAACAAATTACCTCAAAATACATCAACTTAAAACTACTCTGAATTATTATTTCATTGTGTCTGGGGGTCAGGGACGCTGTCATGGTTTAGCTGGGTTCTCTGAGTTTAGGGTTTCATATAAAGCTTTAATTAGGAGCTGGCTGGACTGGGAAAGGGTTTTCTTCCAAGCTCACTCACTTGGCTGTGGGAAGAAGTCAGTTCTTTGAAGAACATTGAACTGGGGATTTAAGTTCCTAACTAGCCACAGTTCCTTGCCTTATGGTTCTCTCTATCAAGGCCCGTATGAAAAGAGTCAAAGAGAGTTCCAGCAAGGGGAAAGCCAGTCTTTCATGACCTAATCTTGGCAGGGACATTTCATCACATTTGCTGTATTCTATTCATGAGAAGCAAGTCACTAGGCTTGTCCTACATTCAAGGGAAGTGGATTACACAAGGTGTGAATACCAGGAGGTAGGGATAATTTGGTGGCCGTTTCAAAACTTGCCTGTCACACAAGGAAATGCCTATGGGAACGTGCATGTGGCTCTGTCTATAGCTTGGCTGGGGGTTTTCTGACACATGGGTATTGCATGACCATGGAATCTTTGGTGGCCTGGTTATAGCTACAAATCTAATTATAACTATTGCAGCATCCAAATATCTTGACAAGATAGGCTGTCATTTTCTGCCTTATAAGTTGTGTAGCCTTGTATACATCCATACCATGATGTACTCTGATGGAAAACTTCACAATGTAGGTGGTGCTCTAATATTTCTTAACGGATCCCCCTCCCCTTATGCTTAGTTTAGCAATTCTTAAGGAGCCAAGTTCACAGCTATAATCTTCCACTCTGTCATACTTTGAAATCAGACTGCCTGGAAAACCAATTCTCAAATAAGTGAAGTTGGTTTTTATAACCCCCTAGTTGCGTTAGTTATGTCATTTTTCTTCTGTTACATCTACGAGGAAGTGCATCTGAATCATTTTTCTAAAAACTTTATCTAGCTAAGCAAACATGACATTTTCTTTCCATTAACACACATCAAAAACTTTATGGTCTTTTATATTTTATTGGACCCTGTAAATCCCCCAGGGATCTGTTTTTGTGCCACATAAAGGGACTTCATTGGATGATGAATTTCATTGCTTCAGATCACTCACATCTTATTTATGTAAATATGTATGCTTAGAATGAGGATAGCTCTGAGTAAAGTTAGTACTTTCCTTTCAATCCACAACCCACAGTAGAAGCATTGTCATCATGCAAGCTGTTTTTGGATATAATGCAAGATAATGACATAGGTTATCTTCAACCTCACCTGGGAGAAGTGTCAGTATTCATCCCATCCTTTTTGAAAATACTTTTTATGAGATCACAATAGTACAAAAGAGGCATGTGCATCTTTTAAAGAAATTTTAGGTTCCAGTCATGTTTCTCATTCACACATTTGGGAACTTATTCAGGAAAGGAGCAGGCAGGTGTGAGATGTGAAGCACCATGCGAGACACTTGGCAAAAGTTATTTTATGTAAACTTCACAAAAATCTTATGAGATAGACATAACAGTGTAATTCACAAATAAAAATATAAGAGAGTAAATTACAGAGCTGGGATTTCAATCCAAGTTCTTTTGATTTCAGGTCCATGATAACTTTTTCACCACTTGCCACCATGTTGGTTAAATACTGACCAGCCTCTGGGAATTGTCCCATAATTTTCCTGGATTTTGTGTTTCAATTCCAGCTAAATACAGAGAGAATAGAATCAAAATATGACGGTCTCTTACCATTCTGAAAATGATTATCGAGTTTTTACATTTCTATTTTCATTTGTTCAATCTGAAATTTTTAAGTTATTCCAATGACATGAGGCAGAACCAGTTTGTTTTCTACTGCAGAACTATCATGGAAGTATTCCAGTATCACAAACCCAAATGCCTTAGGGGTCATAAAGTTTGTAAAAATCTCAATATTGGGAAGGATTTACAATGCTCCCTATGACTAGTGCACAGAGGCTCTTCTTATAAAACTTTCTGTACCCCAACAACTAAGAGTTATGACATTTATATGGCTTGCATATCATATTTTTATTTTCTAGCTGCTAATCGTTACATTGGTAGATCACAAAACTGCCAGGATTAGTGACATCCAGCTGTTTAGGGAAAATCCAAGGACAGTGAAGAAAAACTGTCCTCCAAACTGAGATGGTGCCAAGAGACCAAAGAAATGATCCAGACCAATCCAGCTTGCTGAATTTATTAGAGGTTACTTACACAAGGCTCTCATTCCTAGTCAAGATAAGAATCCTCCGGGCACTCACTCTTGGGCAGCGGCAGTAGTTCTTCAGAGAGTGAGATCTGCACTGCCTGCTTGTTTGTGGAGTCTTAAATTTCTTTCTGGCAAGTGACACAGAGCTCTCTCTCTGCCTCATTGTACATTTAGGCAACATAGGTTAAGCACGGACAGTACTTCCCATTAGGTGGGAACTTCAGTATCACAATTAGGAAGCTTAAAACAGTTCAAACTGGACTTAAGACTTATGACCATCTATGCAAAAGGAGCTACTTAAGAATAACTTTTGTGCTTTTTATTTCTTTCAGCTTCTTATGTTTTGATCTATATCTCTAAATTCAAAAGAAACCTGCCCGAGTTCTGTTAAACATTAAAAGCCAGTGGTGGGAAACTTGTATTTTTCCCTTACCAAAGTGATCTGAACCTTCAGTACAGCAATTAACCTTTGTATACTTGTAGAAAGCATAAAGTAGAATGTGTGTTTACATAGAGGAGCTCCACCCAGACCTCATGTCAAGGAGGTATAGTACTTGTCCCAGTTATGGGAGTACTGTCAGCAGACAAGCTGCAGCCCTCAGTCGCTTAGGAAATGCCTCAGCTGGTTAAAACAGCCTTGCCTAAGGTCACGTCTTTTCTTTTCAGTGGTGGTTCATAGCCCATGACTGACCAAGGAACGTGGTAGGAAGGCCTGGCCATTGTAGCACAATCAGGGAAGCCTTGATTGGCCATTTCAGTGCCAGAGCAGCCAATGGGATGGGCAGAGGCTGTAGATCCTGACCTCTTCCTCTGTCCAATCGTTTTTTCTCCTCTCTTCATACCGTAAGTATTGATACCAAGGTCATGCCCTAATGAACATCCTGCACACCCAACTGTGTCTCAGTGTCAGCTTTCCAGAAAACCCAAACCATTAAATCTATTCTTTTATCCTCTCCTGGAGAGGTACATCCGTCTCCCTATATTTGACATACCACAGAGTTCATTCTTAGAGTTTGGACTTCCTCCGAAATTCACAAAAAAGAGGAGAACTTACTGAGAGATAATTCAGCTTCCAGACACTGGGCTTATGAACTCAGATGTTCATTCCTTCCTGTCTTCTTTCTTTTTGTCGTAGAGTAAGAATTGTTTTTATGTTCTACTCTGACTCTGTAACCCAACCTCTTTTGCATCATACAAGCTTTTATTCTTCAAGAATCCAACACTATTTCCCTGATTCTTTCTCACTGTAATTTTAACAAGCCCAGACCTCACTCTCAAAAATCAAAACAAAAATAGATGACTCAACGTCTCCTTCTACATCATCTCCTTCCCTTTTTAAGTAACTTTCTTAAAAAGTGTAGAACACACTGGCTGTTTGCATTGCTTTTAAACTCATTTACTCTTTAACTGATTAATCTGTTATTCCAAGGTTCATGATGAGCTCTTTGTGGCAATGTCTAACGGATGCTTCTCAATCATTCCTGTATTATTGATCCTCCCAGCCATTCTGCTAAGCTCTTATCCCTTCTGGAAGTTCTATCTTCCATTCTCTCCTGTGATGTGATTATGTTTGACTCTTCCTTCTCTTTCTTTTTCTTAATTTTCTAATTAAATATTAGTATCTCCTGTTATTTCTTCTTCTTCATCATCATGTATCTATCTCTATCTAGATGGCCTCAAAATCAATGGGCCCCAAATTGAACACACTGTCTTCTTCTTCCAAAACCTTATTTCTAGGTCTTTGCATATACCCTGCTTCCTCTGCTGCAATCTCTATTCTTTCCCATCCCCAACTGGCTAACTCCTACTTATCTCTGAAGAGTTAGCTCATGTGTCCTCCTTTCTGGAGAAAACACCGTAGATTCCTATGCTGGGTTAGGTACCCAACCTGTGTGCTTTGTAGGGCTCAACAGTTTGCCAGTGTCAGTTTGGGTGGCCTTGGATATGATCTTAGAAATTTCAGCTTTTCCCTTTCAGATAGTTTCATATGAAAAGGAGGTTTGAGAATTGTTTGCCAGGTTCTCCTTGGTACACTGGGACTGATTACATGGCTCGTGAACTTAGGCAGATGGGAAGTCAAGTTGCACATGTGTGTACTGAATAGCCTGTTCCTGTATAGCTCTATCCCAGTGGATGGGGAATTTTAATAAGGCATCAGGGTACAGATTTCTTGAGATGATGTAAGTTAAATGTGCCTATCATACAATGACAATTATTTTACTGTGGGAAAATTTCTGACTTTATCATCATTACCATCAACTACTAATCCCTTTTCATTTACCAGTTAACATTTCCTCATTGTTTTCAAGGATACTGAGTATCCAATCATAGGAATATACCTTGCAAAGAAATAGAATAGGTCTTCTTTTTAGAACACAGCAGAGGAAAATTTTTACTTTAATATGGCTATGTACAGCCAGATGAAACAGAATTTCTAACAAAACCTACAAGAAATATTATAATTTGAAATACTATTTTTGGATTATTTAAAACCTCTTTTTGTGAACTTTGATTAAAGAATATTAGCATTTTCCTTATTTGTTACTTTGTAGGAATATAAATATAAATGTATTGAGCACTTTTATGTGCTAGCCTGCCTGCTAAGCACTTTACGTGTAATAACCTACGTATTTTTCACAACAACCCTATGAGGATGGCATACATCACCACTTTACCAATGGAGAAATGAAAATTTACAAAAAGGCCCCAAATCACACATAACTAAACAACAGAGTTGGGACTCAAACCCAGGTTTGCCTAATTCCAAAGACCTTGGTCCGAAGCGGTTGGCTAAACTGATATTTCTGTTCTTCATAGGCTCATAGTCATTTGGTTTCTTACCGATAGAACTTGACTTTGTTTGGAAATAGAACCTTTGCAAGTGTAATCAAGTTAAGATGAGGTCATGCCCAGTGAGGCCAGGCTCTAATTCAGTACAACTGATGTCCTCATAATAAGACAAGAGACACAGAGTCAACGTGGAGAATGCCATGTGACAACAGAGGCAAGACTGGAGTGATGAGTTGACCAGGCAGGGAATGTGAAGGACAGCCGGCAATCCCAGAAACCAGGAGAGAGACAGAACAGATTCTCCCTTAAAGTCTACAGAAAGAACGTGACCCTGGGAACATCCTGACTCTGGGTTTCCAGCCTCCAAAACTTGAGTCAATAGATCTTTGTTGTTTAAATCCACCCAGTTTGTGGTATTTTGTTACAGTAGCCCTAGGAGACTAATACAGGACTATTTTTCCTGTTAACTGTTGATGGCTTTTTGAATATGTACATCTGTTGTGTTTGGAGGTAAGAATGGGAGGAAAATACATTTTCTCAAGAAAAAGGCAAAAGTAAATAAGAAGTCAGGTCTCATTCCTTCTTTTTTTTTTTTTTTTTTTCAAGTTTTTAAAATAACCTTTATTTTTTTTTAAAGTTAATATATGCAATATAGGGAACTGAAAAACACAAGAAGCAAAGAACAAAGTCATCCACAATCACAAGCAGTTTACAGTTGGACGTGTCCTTCTGGATCCTGACACATACACAACATCCAATTTTATGGGATTGAGATAGTACAGTATGCATCATGCTTTTTCACACATCATGAATATTTACCAATCGAAAATCTCAAAGCTATGTGAGTATTTTGATAACCAAGAATACACTACACCAACTCAATCTGTTAGGAAAAAATGTAATACTGCCTTTCTTGGGACGAAAATTTCATAGAAGACAAAAATGGCAACAGGCCTTTAGATAAAAGTACTGGCAGAGTTCTGATTAAAATACTGCATTCCCTTAATGCTCAATTTAAAATCAAACACAAAGCAACAGAGACACTAAGTGTAATGTTTCTAAGAGAATTCATTATCAGATGTATACCATTAAAGTATTAGCAAGAAGATATGTTTCTACTGAATTACTTAATATATTCTTATAGTATAGCCAAAAGGGATGCACATACATCAATGGCTATC